>CM076732.1:5994351-6594351 GCA_038501795.1 Pseudopleuronectes americanus
TGGGTGGGGGGTGGGGGGGGTGGGTGGTGGGGGGGGTGGGGGGGGTGGGGTGGGGGGGGGGTGGTGGGGTGGGGTGGGGGGGGTGGTGTGGGGTGGGGGGTGGGGGGGTGGTGGGGGGGGGTGGGTGGGTGGGGGGTGGGGTGGTGGGTGGGGGTGGGGGTGTGGGGTGGGGGGGTGTGGGTGGGGGGGGTGGTGGGGGTGGTGGGGTGGGTGGGGGGGGTGGGGTGGGGTGGGGGTGGGGGGGGGGTGGGGGGGGTGGGGGTGGGGGTGGGGGGGTGGTGGGGGTGGTGGGGTGGGGTGGGGGGGGGGTGGGGGGGTGGGGTGGGTGGGGGTGGTGGGGGGGTGGGTGGTGGGGGGGGTGGGGTGTGGGGTGGGGTGTGGGGTGTGGGGGTGGGTGGGTGGGGGTGGGGGGGGGTGGGTGGGGGGGTGGTGTGGGGTGGGGTGGTGGGGGGTGTGGGGGGGGTGGGGGTGGGGGGTGGGGTGGGTGGTGTGGGTGGGGGTGGGGGGGTGGGGGGGGTGGGGGTGGTGGGTGGGTGGGGGTGGTGGGGGTGGGGGTGTGGGGGGGGGTGTGGGGGTGGGGTGGGTGGGGGGGGTGGGTGGGGGGGGTGGTGGGGGTGGGTGGGGTGTGGGGTGGGGGGGTGGGGGTGGTGGGGGTGGGGGGGGTGGTGGGTGGGGGTGGTGGGGTGGGGGGGGTGGGGGGGTGGGTGGTGTGGGGTGGGGGGGGGTGGTGGTGGGTGGGGGGGTGGGGGGGTGGGGGGTGTGGGGTGGGGGTGGGGGGGTGGGGGGGTGGTGGGTGGGGGTGGTGGGTGGGGGGTGGGGGGGTGGGGTGGGGGTGGGGGGTGGTGTGGTGGGGGGGGTGGGGGTGGGGGGGTGGGGTGTGGGTGGGGGGTGTGGGGGGGGGGTGGGGGTGGGGTGGTGGGGTGGTGTGGGGGTGGGGGTGGTGGGTGGGGGGTGGGGGGGGTGGTGGGGGTGGGTGGTGGGGGTGGGGTGGGGGTGTGGTGGGGGGGTGGGGGGTGGGTGGGGGTGTGGGTGGGGGTGTGGGGGGGGTGGGGGGTGGTGGGGTGGGGGTGGGGGGGGGTGGTGGTGGTGGGGTGGGGGTGTGGGGGGGTGGGTGGGGGTGGTGGGGTGGGGGGTGGGGGTTGGTGGGGGGGGTGGTGGGGGGGTGGGTGGGTGGGGGGGGTGTGGGTGGGGGGGTGGGGGGTTGGGGGGGTGGGGGGTGGGGGTGGGGGTGGGGGTGGGGGGTGGGGTTGGGGTGGGTGGGGGGGTGGTGGGTGGGGGGGTGGGTGGGGGTGGGGGTGGGGGGGGTGGGGGTGGGTGGGGGGTGTGGGGGGGTGGGGTGGGGGTGGTGGGGGTGGGGGGGGTGGGGGGGGTGGGTGGTGGGGGGGTGGGTGGGGGTGGGGGGGGTGGGGGTGGGTGGGGGGTGGGTGGGGGGGTGGGGGGTGGTGGGGGGGGGTGTGGGGGGTGGGGGGGGGGTGGGTGGTGGGGGGTGGTGGGGGGGGTGGGGTGGGGGGGTGGGGGGTGGTGGGGTGGGGGGGTGGGGGTGGGTGTGGGGGGGGTGGGGTGGGGGGGGTGGTGGGGGGTGGGTGGTGGGGGTGGGGTGGGGTGGGGGGTGGTGGGGGGTGTGGTGGGGTGTGGTGGGGTGGGGGGGTGGGTGGGGTGGTGGGGGTGTGGGTGGGGTGGGGGTGGGTGGTGGGGGTGGGGGGGGTGGGTGGGGGGGTGGTGGGGGGTGGGTGGGTGGGGGTGGGGGGTGGGTGTGGGGGGGGTGGGTGGGGGGTGGGGGTGGGGGGGGGGTGGGGTGGGGGTGGGGTGGTGGGGGGTGGGGGGGTGGGGGGGTGGGGGGGGGGTGTGGGGTGGGGGGGGTGGGGGGTGGTGGGGGTGGGGGGTGGGGGGGGTGGGGGTGGGGGGGTGTGGGGTGGGGGTGGTGGGTGGGGGGGTGGGGGTGGGGGGTGGGGTGGGTGTGGGTGGGGTGTGGTGGGTGGTGGGGTGGGGGGGGTGGTGTGGGGTGGTGGGGGGGTGGGGTTGGTGGGGGGGTGTGGGGGTGGGGGGGGGTGGGGGTGGTGGGGGTGGGGGGGGTGGGTGGGGGTGTGGGTGGGGGTGGGGGGGTGGGGTGGGGGTGGGTGGGGTGGGGGGGGTGGGGGGGTGGGGTTGGGGGTGTGGTGGGGTGGGGGGGTGGGGGTGGGGTGGGGGGGGTGGGGTGGGGTGGTGTGGGGGGGTGGGTGGGGGGTGGGGTGGGGGGTGGGGTGGTGGTGTGGGGTGGGGGGTGTGGGGGTGGGGGGGGTGGGGGTGGTGGTGGGGGTGGGTGGGGTGGGGGTGTGGTGGGGGGTGGTGGGGGGGGGGTGTGGGGGGGTGGGGTGGGTGGTGGGGGGGTGGGGTGGGGGGGTGGGGGGGGTGGGGGGGTGTGGGGGGGTGGTGGGGTGGGGGGGTGTGGTGGGTGTGGGGTGGGGGGGGGTTGGTGGGGTGGGTGGTGGGGGGGGTGGGGGTGGGGGGTGGGGGTGTGGGGGGGGTGGGGTGGGGGGGTGTGGGGGGTGGGGGGGGTGTGGGGGTGGTGGGGGGGGGGTGGGTGGTGGGTGGGGGGGGGGTGTGGGGGTGGGGGTGGGTGTGGGTGGGGGGGTGGGGGGTGGGTGGGGGGTGGGGGGGTGGGGTGGGGGTGTGGGGGTGGTGGGGGTGGGGGGTGGGGTGGGGGGGGTGGGGGTGGGGTGGGGGTGGGGTGGGGGGTGGGTGTGGGGGGGTGGGGGGTGGTGTGGGGGTGGGGGTGGGGTGGGGGGGGTGGGGGGGTGGGTGTGGGGGGGGTGGGGGGGGGTGGGGGTGTGGGTGGGGGGGGTGTGGGTGGGGGTGGGGGGGGTGGGGTGGTGGGTGGGGGGTGGGGTGGTGTGGGGTGGGGGGGTGGTGGGGGTGGGTGGGGGGGTGGGTGGGGGTGGGGGTTGGGGGGGTGGGGGTGGTGGGGGGTGGGGGGGGTGGGTGTGGGTGGGGTGGGGGTGGGTGGGGGGGTTGGGGGGTGGGGGTGGGGGGTGGTGGTGGGGGTGGTGGGGGTGGGGTGGGGGGTGGGGTGGGGGGGTGGGGTGGGGTGGTGGGTGGGTGGGGGGGGTGGGGGGGGGGTGGGGTGGGGTTGGGGTGGGGTGTGGGGGGGTGGGTGGTGGGGGGGTGGGGGGTGGGGTGGGGGGTGGGGGTGGTGTGGGGGTGGGGGGGGGTGGGTGGGGGTGGGGGGGTGGGTGGGGTGGGGGGTGGTGGGTGGGGTGGGGTGTGGGGTGGGGGGGGTGGGGGGGTGTGGTGGGGTGTGGGGGTGGGGGGTGGGTGGGGGGTGGGGGTGGGGGGGGTGGGGGTTGGGGTGGGTGGGGGGTGGGGTGGGGGTGTGGTGGTGTGGGTGGGGGGGTGGGGGTGGTGGGGTGGGGGTGGTGGGGGTGGGGGTGGGGGGGGTGTGTTGGTGTGGGTGGGGGGGGTGGGGGGTGGGGGGTGGGGGGGGGTGGGGGTGTGGGTGGTGGGGGGGTGGTGGGGGTGGGGTGGGGGGGGTGGGGGGTGTGGTGGGGTGGGGTGGGGGGGTGGGTGGGGGTGGGGGGGGGGTGGTGGGGTGGGTGGGGGTGGGGGGGTGTGGGGGGGGTGGGTGGGTGGGGTGGGGGGGGTGGGGGGTGGGGGGGGTGGGGGGTGGGGGTGGGGGGGGTGGGGTGTGGGGGGGGTGTGGGGGGGGGGTGGGGGTGGGGGGTGGGGGGTGGGGTGGTGGGGGTGGGTGGGGGTGTGGGGGTGGGTGTGGGGTGGGGGGGTGGTGGGGGGGTGGGGGTGGGTGGGGGGGTGGGTGGGGGGGTGGGGTGGTGGGGGTGGGGTGGGGTGGGGGGTGGTGGGGTGGGGGGGTGGTGTGGGGTGGTGGGGTGTGGGGGGGGTGGGGGGTGGGGGGGGTGGGGTGGGGTGGGTGGTGGTTGGTGTGGGGGTGGGTGGGTGGGGGTGGTGGGGGGGTGGGGGTGGGGGTGGGGTGGTTGGTGGGTGTGGGGGGGTGGTGGGGGGGTGGGGTGGGTGGGGGTGGTGGGGTGGGGGTGTGGTTGGGTGGGTGGGGGGGGTGGGGTGGGGGTGGGTGGGGGGTGTGGTGGGGGTGGGGTGGGGGGGTGGGTGGGGTGGGGGTGTGGGTGGGGGGGTGGGGGTGGGGGGGTGGTGTGGGTGGGGGTGGGTGGGGGGTGTGGGTGGGGGGTGGTGGGTGGGGGGGGTGGGTGGTGTGGGGGGGTGGGGGTGGGGGTGGTGGTGGGGTGGTGGGGGGTGGGGGTGGGGGGTGGTGGGGGGGGTGGGGGTGGGTGGGGTGGGGGGTGTGGGGGTGTGGGGGGGGTGGGGGTGTGGGGGGGTGGTGGGGGGGTGGGTGGGTGGGGGGTGGGGTGGGGGGTGTGGGGGTGGGTGGGTGGGTGTGGGGGTGGGGGGTGGGTGGGGGGTGGGGGGTGTGGTGGGGTGGTGGGTGGGGTGGGGGGGGTGTGGGTGGGGGGTGGGGGGGGTGGTGGGGGTGGGGTGTGGGGGGTGGTGGGGTGGGTGGTGGGGGGTGGGTGGGGGGGGTGGGTGGGTGGGTGGTGGGGGGGGGGTGGGGTGTGGGGGGTGTGGGTGGGGTGGGTGGGGTGGGGGGGTGTGGGGGGGGTGGGGGTGGGGGGTGGTGGGTGTGGTGGGGTGGGGGTGTGGGGGGGTGGTGGGGTTGGGTGGGGGGGTGGGGGTGGGTGTGGTGGGTGGGGGGGGTGGGTGGGGTGGGGGGGTGGGGGGGTGTGGTGGGTGGGGGGTGGGTGGGGGTGGGGGTGGTGGGGGTGGGGGGGGTGGTGGGGGTGGGGGGTGGGTGGTGGGTGGGTGGGGGGTGGGGTGGGGGGGTGGGTGGGTGTGGGGGGTGGGGGTGGGTGGGGGGTGGTGGGGGGGTGGGGTGGGGTGGGTTGGGGTGGGGTGGGGGGGTGGTGGGTGGGGGGTTGGTGGGGGTGGGGGGTGGTGGGGGGGGGGTGGGGTGGTGGGGGTGGGTGGGTGGGGGGGGGGTGGGGGTGGGGGTGGTGGGGGGGTGGGTGTGGGGGTGGTGGGGGGGTGTGGGGTGTGGGTGGGGTGGGGGGGGGGTGGGTGTGGGTGGGGTGGGGGGGGGGTGGGGTGGTGGTGGGGGGTGGGGGGGTGGGGTGTGGGGGGGTGGGGGGTGGGGGTGGGGGTGGTGGGGGTGGGGTGGTGTGGGGGGTGTGGGGGGGGTGGGTGGGGTGGGGGGGTGTGGTGGGGTGGTGTGGGTGGTGGGGGGTGGGTGGGGGGTGGGGGTGGGGTGGGGGGGGTGGGGTGGGGGGGTGGGGGTGGGGGGTGGTGGGGGGGTGGTGGGGGGGGTGGTGGGTGGGGGGGGGGTTGGGGGTGGGGTGGGTGGGGTGGGGGTGGTGGTTGGGGGGGTGGTGGGGTGGGGGTGGGGGTGGGGTGGGGGGGTGGGGGGGTGGGTGGGTGGGGGTGGGGTGGGTGGGTGGGGGTGGTGGGGGGGTGGGGTGGGTGGGGGGGTGGGTGGGTGGTGGGGTGGGGGGTGGGGGGTGGTGGGGGGGGTGTGGGGTGGGGGGTGGGGGGGGTGGTGGGGGGTGGTGGGGGGTGGGGGGGGTGTGGGTGGGGTGGGGGTGGGTGGGGGGTGGGGGTGTGGGGGGGTGGTGGTGGGGGGGTGGTGGGGGTGGTGGGGGTGGTGGGTGGGGGGGGTGGGTGGTGGGGGGTGGGGTGGTGGGGGTGGGGTGGGGGTGGTGTGGGGGTGGGTGGGGGGTGGGGGGGGGGTGGGGTGTGGGTGGGGGTGGTGGGTGGGTGGGGTGGGGGGTGGGTGGGGGTGGGGTGGTGTGGGTGGGGGGTGGGTGGGGGGGGGGTGTGGGGTGGTGGTGGGTGGTGGGGGGGGGTGGGGGTGGTGTGGGGGGGGTGGGGTGGGTGGTGGGGGGGTGGGGGTGGGGGGTGGTGGGTGGGGGGTGGGGGTGGGGGGTGTGGGTGGTGGGTGGGTGGGGGGGGTGGGGTGGGGGGTGGGGGGTGGGGTGGGGGGTGGGGGGGTGTGGGTGGGGGGTGGTTGGGTGGGGGGGTGGGTGTGGGGGTGGTGGTGGGTGGTGGGGGTGGGGGGGTGGGGTGTGGGGGGGGGTGGTGGTGGGTGGGGGGGTGGGGGGGGTGTGGGGGGGTGGGGGTGTGTGGTGGGGTGGGGTGGTGGGGGGGGGGTGGGGTGGGGGGGGGTGGGGGTGGTGGGGGGGGGGTGGGTGGTGGGGTGTGGTGGGGGGGGTGGGGTGGGGGGGTGGGGTGGTTGTGGGGGTGGGGGGGTGGGGGTGGTGTGGGGGGTGGGGTGGGGGGGGTGGGGGGGTGTGGGTGGGTGGGGGGGGTGGGGGTGGGTGGGTGGGTGGGTGGTGGGGGGGGTGTGGGGTGGGGGTGGGGGGGTGGGGGTGGGGTGGGGGGGGTGGGGGGGGTGTGGGGGTGGTGGGGGTGGGGGGGTGGGTGGGTGGGGGGGTGGGGGGGGGGTGGGGGTGGTGGGGGGGGTGGGGGTGTGGTGGGGGGGGTGGGTGTGGGTGGGTGGTGGGGGGGGGTGGGGTGGTGGGGGGTGGGGGGTGGTGGGGGGTGGGTGTGGGGGGTGGGGGGGGTGTGGGGGTGGTGGGGGGGTGGTGGGTGGGGGTGGGGGGTGGGTGGGGGTGGTGGGTGGGGGTGTGGGTGGGGTGGTGGTGGGGTGTGGGGTGGTGGGGGGTGGGGGGGGGTGGGGTGGGGTGGTGGGGTGGGGGGTGGGTGGGGGTGGGGGTGTGGGGTGGGGGGTGGTGGTGGGTGGGGTGGGGGGGGTGGGTGGGGGTGGGGGGTGTGGGTGGGGTGTGGGTGGGGGTGGGTGGGGTGGTGGGGGGGTGGGGGTGGGGTGGGTGGGGGTGGGGGGGGGTGGGTGGTGGGGGTGTGGTGGGGGGTGGGGGGGGTGTGGGGTGGGGGGTGGGGGGTGGTGGGGTGGGGGGGTGGTGGGTGGGGTGGGGGGTGGGTGGTGTGGGGGGGGTGGGGGTGGGTGGGGGGGGGGTGGGGTGGGGTGGGGGTGGGGGGGGTGGGGGGGGTGGGTGGGGGGGGTGTGGGGGGGGGTGTGGGGTGGGGGGTGGGTGGGGTGGGTGGTGGGGTGTGGTGGGTGGGGGTGGGTGGGGGGGGTGGGGTGGGGTGTGGTGGGGGTGGGGTGGGGGGGGGTGGTGGGTGGGGGGGTGTGGGGGGTGGGGTGGGTGGGGTGGTGGGGTGGGGTGGGGGGGTGGGGTGGGTGGGGGGTGGGTGGTGGGGGTGGGGGTGGGGGTGGGTGGGTGGGGGTGGGTGGTGTGGGGTGGGTGGTGGTGGGGGGGTGTGGGGGGGGGGTGGTGGGGGTGGGGGGGTGGGGGGGGGGTGGGGTGGGGTGGGGGGGTGGTGGGGGGGGGGTGGGTGTGGGGGTGGTGTGGGTGGGTGGGGGGGGTGGGTGGGGGTGGTGGGGGGGGGGTGTGGGGTGGGTGTGGGGTGGGTGGGGGTGTGGGGGGGGGGTGGTGGGGGGGTGGGGTGGTGGGTGTGGGTGGGGGGGGGGTGTGGGGGGTGGGGTGTGGTGGGGTGGGGGTGGGGTGGGGGTGGTGGGGGTGGGGGGTGGGTGGGGTGGGGGGTGGTGGGGGTGGGGGGTGGGGGGGTGGGGTGGGGGTGGTGTGGGGGTGGGGGTGGTGGGGGGGTGGGGGGTGGGGTGGTGGGGGGTGGGGTGGGTGGGGTGGTGGGGGGTGGGTGGGGGTGTGGGGGTGGGGGTGGGGGTGGGTGGGGGGGGGTGGGGGGGTGTGGGGGGTGGGTGGGGGTGGGGGTGGGGTGGTGGGGGTGGGGGTGGTGGGGGTGGGGGGGGTGGGGGGGTGGTGGGTGGGGTGGGGGGTGGGGGGGTGGGGGTGGGGGGGGTGGGGTGGGTGGGGGTGGGGTGGGGGGGTGGTGGGGGGGGGGTGGGTGGGGGGTGGGGGGGGTGTGGGGGTGGTGGGGTGGGTGTGGGGGGGGGGTGGGGGGGTTGGGTGGGGGTGGGTGTGGGGGTGGTGGGGGGGGGGTGGGTGGGGGGGTGGGGGTGTGGGGGGGTGGGGGGGGTGGGGGTGGGGGGTGGTGGGGGGTGGGTGGGGGGGTGGTGGGGGGGGTGGGGGGGGGGTGGGGGTGGGGTGGTGGGGGGTGGGGTGGGGGGGTGGGGGGTGGGGTGGGTGGGGGGGGGGTGGGGTGGGTGGGGGGGTGGGGGGTGGGTGGTGTGGGGGGTGTGGTGGGGGGGGTGGGTGGGGGGTGGGTGGGGGTGGGGGGGGTGGGGGGTGGGTGTGGGGGGGTGGGTGGGGGTGGGGGGGGTGGGTGGGGGGGTGGTGGGTGGGGTGGGTGGTGGGTGGTGGTGGGGTGGGGGTGGGGGGGTGGGGGTGGGGGGTGGGTGGGGGGTGTGGGGTGGGGGGGGTGGTGGGGGGGTGGGGGGGGTGGGGGTGGGGTGGGGTGGGGGGTGGTGGGGGGGGTGGGGGGTGGGGGGGGTGGTGGGGGTGGTGGGGTGGGGGGGGGGTGGGGGTGGGGGGGTGGGGTGGGGGTGGGGGGTGGTGTGGGGGGGTGGGGTGGTGGGGGGTGGGGTGGTGGGGTGGGGGGGTGGGGTGGTGGGGGGGGGTGGGGGTGGGTGGTGGGTGGTGGGGGGGTGGGGGTGGGGGTGGGGGGTGGGGTGGGGGGGTGGGGTGGGGTGGGTTGGGGTGGGGGGGTGGGGGTGGGGTGGGTGGGGGTGGGGGGGGTGTGGGTGGGGGTGTGGGGGGGGTGGGGTGGGGGGGTGGGGGGTGGGGGTGGGGGTGTGGGGGGGGTGTGGGTGGGTGTGGGGGTGGGTGGGGGGGTGTGGGGTGGGGGGGGTGGGGGGGTGTTGGGGGTGGGGGGGTGGGGTGGGTGGGGTGGGGGTGGGGTGGGGGGTGTGGGGGGGGTGGGGGTGTGGGTGGGGGGGGTGGGGTGGGGGGGGTGGGGTGGGGTGGGTGGGGGGGGGGTGGGGGGTGTGGGGTGGTGGGGGGTGGGGGGGTGGGTGGTGGGGGGGGGTGGGGGGTTGGGGTGGGGTGGGGGGTGGTGGGGGGGTGGGGGTGGGGGGGTGGGGTGGGGGGTGGGGGGTGGGGGTTGGGGGGGGTGGTGGGGGGTGGGTGGGTGGGGGGGGGGTGGGTGGGGGGGGTGGTGGGGGGGGGGTGGGGTGTGTGGGGTGGTGGGGTGGGGGGGGTGGGGGTGGGGGGGGTGGGGGGGTGGGGTGGGGGGGTGGGGTGGGGGGGGTGGGGGGTGGTGGGTGTGGGGGGGGGTGGGGGGTGTGGTGTGTGGGGTGGTGGGGGGGGTGGGGGGGTGGGGGGGTGGTGGGGGGTGGGGTGGGTGGGGGGTGGGGGGGTGGGGGTGGGGGGGGGGTGGGGGTGGGGGGTGGGGGGGGGTGGGGGGTGGGGGGGGTGGGGTGGGGTGGGGGGTGGTGGGGGGGGTGTGGGGGGGGTGGGGGGTGGGGGGTGGTGGGGGGTGTGGGTGGGGGTGTGGGGGTGGGGGTGGGGGGGGTGGGGTGGGGTGGTGGGGGGGGGGTGGGGTGGGTGGGGGGGTGTGGGGGTGGGGGTGGGGGGGGGTGGGTGGGGGGGGTGGGGGGGGTGGGGGTGGGGGGGGTGGGGTGGGTGGGGGTGGGGGGGGTGGGGGGGGTGGGTGGGGGGTGGGGGGGTGGGGGGGTGGGGGGTGGGGGTGGGTGTGGGGTGGTGGGGGGTGGGTGGGGGGTGGGTGGGGGTGGGGGGGTGGGGGGGGTGGGGGTGGGGGGGGTGGGGTGGGGGGGGGGTGGGGGTGGGTGGGGGTGGGGGGGGGGTGGTGGGTGGGGGGTGGGTGGGGGTGGGGGTGTGGGGGTGGGGGGGGTGGGGGGGTGGGGGGGGTGGTGGGGGGGTGGGTGGGGGGTGGTGGGGGGGGGTGGGGTGGGGGGGTGGGGGGTGTGGGTGGGGGGGTGGGGGGGTGGGTGGGTGGGGGGGGTGGGGGGGTGGGGGTGGGGGGTGGGTGGGGGGGTGGGGTGGGGGGGGGGTGGGGTGGGGGGGGGGTGGGGGGGGTGGGGGGTGGTGGGGGGGGTGGGGGGGGTGGGGGGGGTGGGGTGGGGTGGGGGGGTGGGTGGGGGGGGGGTTGGGGTGGGGGTGGGGGGGTGGGGGTGGGGGTGGGTGGTGTGGGGGGGTGGGGGGGGTGGGGGGGTGGGGGTGGGGGGTGGTGGGGGGTGGGGGGGGTGGGGTGGGTGGGGGGGTGGGGGGGGGGTGGGGGTGGGTGGGGGTGGGGGTGGGGTGGGGGTGGGGGGTGGGGGGTGGGGGGGGTGGGGGGTGTGGGTGGGGTGGGTGTGGGGGGGGTGGGGGGGGGTGTGGTGGGTGTGGGGGGTGGTGGGGGGGGGGTGGGGGGGGTGTGGGGGGGTGGGGGGGGGTGGGGGTGGGGGGGTGGGGGGGTGTGGGGGTGTGGGGGTGGGGGTGGTGGGGGGGGTGGGGTGGGGGGGTGGGGGGGGTGGTGGGGGGTGGGGTGGTGGGGGTGGGGGGGGGGTGGGTGGGGGGGGTGGGGGGGGTGGTGGGGTGGTGGGGGGGGGGTGGGGGGGGTGGGTGGGGGTGGGGGGTGTGGGGGGTGGGGTGGGGGGGGGGTGGGGGTGGGGTGGGGGGGTGGGGGTGGGGTGGGGGTGGGGGGTGGTGGGGGGGGTGGGGTGGGGGTGGGGTGGTGGGGTGGGTGGGGGGGGGTGGGGGTGGGGTGGGGGGGTGGGGGGGGTGGGGGGTGGGGGTGGGTGGGGGGGGGGTGGGTGGGGGTGGGGGGGGTGGGGGTGGGTGGGGGGGGGGTGGGGGGGTGTGGGTGTGGGGGGTGGGGGTGGGGGGGGGTGGGGGGGGGGTGTGGGGGTGGGGGGGGGTGTGGGTGGGGGGGGGGTGGGGGTGGGTGTGGTGGGGGGGTGGGGGGGGTGGGGTGGGGGTGGGGGGTGTGGGGTGGGGGGGGTGGGGGGGGTGGTGGGGTGGGGGGGGGGTGGGGGTGGGGGGTGGGGGGGGTGGGGTGGGGGGGTGGGGTGGGGTGGGGGGGTGGGGGTGGGGGGGGGGTGGGGGGTGGGGGGGGTGGGGTGGGGGGGGGGTGGGGGTGGGTGGGTGGGGGGTGGGTGGGTGGGGGTGGGGGGGGTGGGGGGGGGGTGGGGGGGTGGGTGGGGTGGGGGTGGGGGGGGGGTGGGGGTGGGGGGTGGTGGGGGGTGGGGTGGGGGGGGGGTGGTGGGTGGGGGGTGGGGGGGGTGGGGGGGGGTGTGGGGGTGGGGTGGGGTGGTGGTGTGGGGGTGGGGTGGTGGGGGGTGGGGGGTGGGGTGGGGGTGGGTGGGTGGGGGGGGGGTGGGTGGGGTGGTGGGGGGGTGTGGTGGGGTGGGGGGTGGGGGGTGGGGTGGGGGGGGGGTGGGGTGGGGGTGGGGGGTGGGGGGGTGGGGGGGTGGGGGGGGTGGTGGTGGGGTGGGTGTGGGGTGGGGTGGGGGGGTGGGGTGGGGGGGTGGGGGGTTGTGGGGGTGGGGGGGGGGTGGGGGTGGGGGGGGTGGGGGTGGGGTGGGGGGGGGGTGGGGTGGGGGTGGTGGGTGGGGGGTGGGGTGTGGGGTGGGGGTGGGGGGGGGGTGGTGGGTGGGGTGGGGGGGGGTGGTGGGGTGGGGGGTGGGGGTGGGGGGGTGGGGGGTGGGTGGGGTGGGGGGGTGGGGGGGGTGGGGGTGGGGGGTGTGGGGGTGGGGTGTGGGGGTGGGTTGGGGGGGTGGGGGGGGTGGTGGGGTGGGGGGGTGGTGGGGGTGGGGGTGGGGTGGGGGGGGGGTGGGGTGGGGGTGGGGGGTGGTGGGGGTGGGGGGGGTGGGGGGGTGGTGGGGTGGGGGGGGGGTGGGTGGGGGGGTGGGTGTGGGGGGTGGGGGTGTGGGGTGGGGGGGGTGGGGTGGGGGGTGGTGGGGGGGGGGTGGGGGGGGGTGTGGTGGGTGGGGGGGGGGTGGGTGGGGGTGGGGGGGTGGGGTGGTGGGGGGGGGGTGGGGGGTGGGGGTGGGGGGGGTGGGGGTGGGGGGGGTGTGGTGGGGGTGGGGGGGGTGGGGGTGGTGGTGGGGGGGTGTGGGGTGGGGGGTGGGGGTGGTGGGGGGGGGGTGGGGGGTGTGGGGGTGGGGGTGGGTGGGGGGGTGGGGGTGGGTGGGGGGGGTGGGGGGTGGGGTGGTGGTGGGGGGGTGGGGGGGGTGGGGTGGGGGGGTGGTGGGTGGGGGGGTGGGGGTGGTGGGGGGGTGGGGTGGGGGGGGTGGGTGGGGGTGTGGGGGGTGTGGGGGTGGGTGGGGGGGGGGTGGGGGGGGTGGTGGGGGGGGGGTGGGGGGGTGGGGGGTGGTGGGGGGGGGGTGGGGGGGTGGGGTGGGGGTGGTGTGGGGGGGGTGGGGGGGGTGTGGGGGGGGGTGGGGTGGGTGGGGGGTGGGGGGGGTGGTGGGGGGTGGGTGGGGTGGGGGGGGGGTGGGTGGGGGGGTGGGGGGGGTGGGGGGTGGGTGGGGTGGGGGGGGGGTGGGGGGGTGGGGGGTGGGGGGGTGGGTGGGGTGGGGGGGGTGGGGTGGGGGGGGTGGGGGGTGGGGGGGGGTGGGTGGTGGGGTGGGTGGGGGGGTGTGGGGGGTGTGGGGTGGGGGGGGGTGGGGGTGGGGGGGTGGGGGTGGGGGGTGTGGGTGGGGGGGGTGGGGTGGGGGGGGTGGGGGGTGGGGGGGGTGGTGTGGGGGTGGGGGGGGTGGGTGTGGGGGGTGGGGTGGGGGTGGTGGGGGGTGGGGGGGTGGGGTGGGGTGGGGGGGGTGGGGTGGTGTGGGGGTGGGGGGGGTGGGGGGGGGGTGGGGGTGGGGTGGGTGGGGGGGGTGGGGGTGGGGGGTGGGGGGGGTGGGTGGGGTGGGTGGGGGGGGGGTGGTGGGGTGGGGGGGGGTGGGGGGGGTGGGGGTGGGGGGGTGGTGGGGGGGGTGGGGTGGGGGTGGGGGGGGTGGGGGGGTGGGTGTGGGGGTGGTGGGGGGTGGGGGGGTGGGGGGTGGGGGTGGGGGGGGGTGGTGGGGGGGGTGGGTGGGTGGGGTGGGTGGGGGGGTGGGTGGGGTGGTGGGGGGGGTGGGTGGGGGTGGGGGGGTGGTGGGTGGGGGGGTGGGGGGGTGGGGTGGGGGTGTGGGGGGGGTGGGGTGGGGGGGGGGTGGGGGTGGGGTGGGGTGGGGGGGTGGGGGGGGTGGGGTGGGGGTGGGGGGGTGGGGTGGGGGGTGTGGGGGTGGGGGGGGTGGGTGGGTGGGGGGTGGGGGGTGTGGGGGGTGGGTGGGTGGGGGGGTGGGGGGGGGGTGTGGGGTGGGGGGGGTGGGTGGTGGGGGTGGGGTGGGGGTGGTGGGGGTGGGGGGGTGGTGGGGGGGGGGTGGGGGGGTGGGGGTGGGGGGGTGGGGGGTGGGTGGGGGTGGGGGGTGGGGGGGTGGGGGGGGTGGGGGTGGGGGGGGGGTGTGGGGTGGGGGGTGGGTGGTGGGTGGGGGGTGGGGTGGGTGGGGGGGGTGTGTGGGGGTGTGGGGGGGTGGGTGGTGGTGGGGGTGGGGGGGGTGGGGGGGGTGTGGGGGTGGGGGGGGGGTGTGGGGGGGGGTGGGGGGGGGGTGGTGGGGGTGGGTGGGGGGGTGTGGGGGGGGGTGGGGTGGTGGGGGGGGTGGGGGTGGGTGGTGGGGGGTGGGGGTGGGTGGGGGGGGGGTGGGGGGGGTGGGGTGGGGGGTGGTGGGTGGGGGGGGGGTGGGGTGGGGGGTGGGGGGGTGGGGTGGGTGGGGGGTGGTGGGGGGTGGTGGGGGGGGTGGGGTGGGGTGTGGGGGTGGGTGGGGGGGTGGGGGGGTGGTGGGGGGTGGGGGGGGTGGGTGGGGTGGGGGGTGTGGGTGGGGTGGGGGGTGGGGGGTGTGGTGGGGGTGGGGTGGGTGGGGGGGGGTGGGGTGGGGGTGGGGGGTGGGGTGGGGGGGTGGGGGTGGGGGGGGTGGTGGTGGGGGGGTGTGGGGGTGGTGGGGGTGGGGTGGGGGGGGGGTGGTGGGGGGGGGTGGGGGGTGGGGTGTGGGTGGGGTGGGGGGGGTGGGGGGGTGGGTGGGGGGGGTGGGGGGGTGTGGGGTGGGGGGGGTGGGTGGGGGGGGTGGGGGGGGGTGGGGGGTGGGGGTGGGGGGGGTGGGGGTGGGTGGGGGTGGGGGTGGGGGGGGTGGTGTGGGGTGGGGTGGGGGGGGGGTGGGGGTGGGTGGGGGGTGGGGGGGTGGGTGGGGGGGGTGGGGGTGGGTGGGGGGGTGGGGGTGGGGGGGGTGGGGTGGGGGTGGGGGTGGGTGGGGGGGTGGGTGTGGGTGGGGGGTGGGGGGGTGGGGTGGGGGGTGGGTGGGGGGGGGTGGGGGTGGGTGTGGGGGGGGTGGGGGGTGGGGGGTGGGGGGGTGTGGGGGTGGGGGTGGGTGGGGTGTGGGGGGTGGGGTGGGGTGGGTGGGGGGGGTGGGGGGGGGGTGGGGGGTGGGGTGGGGGGTGGGGTGGGTGGGGGGGGGTGTGGGGGGGTGGGGTGGTGGGGGTGGGGTGGGGGGGTGGGGGGGGTGGGGTGGGGGGGGGTGGGGGGGGTGGGGTGGGGGGTGGGGGGGGGTGGGGTGGGGGTGGGGGGGTGGGGGGGGTGGGGGGGGGGTGGGGGTGGGTGGGGGGTGGTGGGGGGGGTGTGGGGGGGGTGGGGGGTGGGGGGTGGTGGGGGGGGGTGGGGGGGTGGGGGGGGGGTTGGGGGGGTGGGGGGGTGGGGGGGTTGGGGGTGGGGGGGGGGTGGGGGGGGTGGGTGGGGGTGGGTGGGGGGGTGGGGGGGGTGGGGTGGGGGGTGGGGGGTGGTGTGGTGGGGGGGGTGGGGGGGGTGGGTGGGGGTGGGGGGGGGTGGGGGGTGGGGGGGGTGTGGTGGTGGGGGGGGTGGGGGGGGTGGGGGGGTGGGGGGGTGGGGGTGGGGGTGGGGGGGTGGGGGGGGGGTGGGGGGGTGGGGGGGGTGGGTGGGGGTGGGGGGGTGGGGGTGTGGGGGGTGGTGGTGGGGGGGGTGGGGGGGTGGTGGGTGGGGTGTGGGGTGGGGGGGTGGGGTGGTGGGGGGGGGTGGGGGGTGGGGGGGTGGGGGTGGGGGGGGGGTGGGGGGGTGGGGGGGTGGGGGTGGGGTGGGGTGGTGGGGGGGGGTGGTTGGGGGGGGTGGGGTGGGGGGGGTGGTGGGGGGGGTGGGGTGGGGGGTGGGGGTGTGGGTGTGGGGGGTGGTGGGGGTGGGGGGGGTGGGGGGTGGGGGTGGTGGGGGGTGGGTGGGGGGTGGGGGTGTGGGGGGGTGGGGGGGGTGGTGGGGTGGGGGGGGTGGTGGGGGTGGGGGGTGGGGGGGGTGGGGGGGTGGGGTGGGGTGGGGTGGGGGGGGGGTGGGTGGGGGGGGGGTGGGGGTGGGTGGTGGGGGGGGTGGTGGGGGGTGGGGGTGGGGTGGTGGGGGGGTGGGGTGGTGGGGGGGGGGTGGGTGGGGGGTGTGGGGTGGGGGGTGGGGGGGGTGGGTGGGTGGGGTGGGGGGGTGGGGGGGGTGGTGGGGGGGGTGGGTGGGGGGGGGGTGTGGGGGGGTGGGGGGTGGTGGGTGGGGGGGGTGGGGTGGGGGGGTGGGGTGGGTGGGGGTGGTGGGGGGGTGGGGGGTGGGGTGGGGTGGGGGGGTGGGGTGTGGTGGGGGGTGGGGTGGGGGTGGGGGGGGTGGGGTGGGGGGGGTGGGGGTGGGGGGTGGGGGGGGTGGGGGTGGGGGGTGGGGTGGGGGGTGGGGGTGGGGGGTGGGGGGGTGGGGGGTGGGGGGGGTGGGGGTGGGGGGGTGGTGGGGTGGGGGTGGGTGGTGGGGGTGGGGGGGGGTGGGTGGGGTGGGGGGGTGGGTGGGGTGGTGGGTGGGGGGGGGTGGGGGTGGGGGGGGGGTGGGGGGGGTGGTGGGGTGGGTGGGGGTGGGGGGGGGTGGGGGGTGGGGGTGGGGGTGGTGGGGGGGGTGGGGGGTGGGTGGGGGGGGTGGGGGTGGGGGGTGGGGTGGGTGGGGGGGTGGTGTGGGGGTGGGGGGGGTGGGGGGGGGTGTGGGTGGGGGGTGTGGTGTGGGGGTGGGGGGGGTGTGGTGGGGTGGGGGGGGGTGGGGGGTGGGGGGGGTGGTGGTGTGGGGTGGGGGGGGGGTGGGGGGGGGTGGGGGGGGTGGGGGTGGGGGGGTGGGGGGGTGGGGGGTGGGTGGGGGTGGGGGGGTGGGGGTGTGGGGTGGGGTGGGGGGGTGGGGGTGGGGGGGTGGGGGGGGTGGGGGGTGGGTGGGGTGGGGGGGTGGGGGTGGGTGGGGTTGGTGGTGGGTGGGTGGTGGGGGGGGTGGGGGTGGGGGGTGGGTGGGGGGGGGGTGGGGGTGGGGTGGTGGGGGGGTGGGGGGGGGGTGTGGGTGGGGGTGGGGTGGGGGGGTGGGTGGGGGGGGGGTGGGGGGGTGGGGGGTGGGTGGGGGGGGTGGGGGGGGTGGGGGTGGGGGGGTGGGGTGGGGGGGGTGGGGGGGTGGGGGGTGGGGGGGTGGTGGGGGGGGTGGGGTGGTGGGGGTGGGGGGGGGGTGTGGGGGGGGTGGGGGGTGGGGGTGGGGGGGGTGGGGGTGGGGGGGGTGGGGGGGTGGGGTGGGGGTGTGGGGGGGGTGGTGGGGGGGGGGTGGGTGGGGGGGTGGGGTGGGGGGGGGGTGGGGGGGGTGGGGTGGGGGTGGGGGTGTGGGGGGGGTGGTGGGGGGGGGGTGGGGGGTGGGGGGGTGGGGGGGTGGGGTGGGGGGGGTGGGGGTGGTGTGGGTGGGGGGGTGGGGGGGTGGGGTGGTGGGGGGTGGGGGGGGGGTGGGGGTGGGTGGGGGTGTGGGTGGGGGGGTGGGTGGGTGGGGTGGGGGGGTGGGGGGGGTGTGGGGTGGGGGTGGGTGGGGTGGGGGGGTGGTGGGTGGGGGGTGGGGGGGGTGGGGTGTGGGGGGGGGGTGGGGGTGGGTGGGGTGGGGGGGTGGTGGGGTGGGGGTGGGTGGGGGGTGGGGGGGGGGTGGTGGTGGGGGGGGGTGGGGGGGGTGGGGTGGGGGGGGGGTGGGGGTGGGGGGGGTGGGGGGTGGTGGGGGGGTGGGGGGGGGGTGGTGGGGGTTGGGGGGGTGGGTGGGGGGGGGGTGGTGGGGTGGGGTGGGTGGGGTGGGGGGGTGGGGGTGGTGGGGGGTGGTGGGGTGGGGGGGGGGTGTGGGGTGGGGTGGGGGGGGTGGGGGTGGGTGGGGGGGGGGTGGGTGGGGTGGGTTGGGGTGGGTGGGGGGGGGGTGGGGTGGGGGGGGTGGGTGGGGGGTGGTGGGGGGTGGGGGGGGTGGGTGGGGGTGGGGGGGGGTGGGGGTGGGGGGGGTGGGTGGTGGGTGGGGGGGTGGGGGTGGGTGGGGGGGTGGGGGGGGGGTGGGGGGTGGGGGGGGGGTGGTGGGGGGGGTGGGGGGGTGGGGGGGGTGGTGGGGGTGGGGGTGGGGGTGGGGGGGGTGTGGGGGGGGGGTGGGGGGGTGGGGGTGGGGGGGGGGTGGGGGGGGTGGGGGGTGGGGGGGGGTGGGGTGGGTGGGGGTGTGGGGGGTGGGTGGTGGGGGGGGTGGGTGGGGTGGGGGGGTGGTGGGGTGGGGTGGGTGGGGGGGGGTGGTGGGGGGTGGGGGGTGGGGGGGGGTGGGGTGGTGGGGGGTGGGGGTGGTGGGTGGGGTGGGGGGGGGGTGGGGGGTGGGGGGGGGGTGGGGGGTGGGGGGGTGGGTGTGGGGGGTGGGGGTGGGGGGGGGGTGGGGTGGGGGGGGTGTGGTGGGGGGGGGGTGTGGGGTGGGGGGTGTGGTGGGGGTGGGTGGGGGGGGGGTGGGGTGGGGGGGGGGTGGTGGGGGGGTGTGGGGGGGGTGGGGGGGGGGTGGTGGGGGGGGGGTGGGGGGGTGGGGTGGGGGGGGGTGGGGGGGTGGGGGGGTGGGTGGGGGGGGTGGGGTGGTGGGGTGGGGGGGGTGGGTGGGGGTGGGGGGGTGTGGGGTGGGTGGGGGGGGTGGGGGGGGTGGGGGGGTGGTGGGGGGGGGGTGGGGTGGGTGGGGGGTGGGTGTGGGGGGGGGTGGTGGGGGGGGTGGGGGGGTGGGGGGGGTGGTGGGGGTGTGGGGGGGTGGGTGTGGGGGGTGGGGTGGGTGGGGTGGTGGGGGGGGGTGGGGGGGTGGGGGTGGGTGTGGGGGTGGTGGTGGGGTGGGGGGGTGGGGGTGGGGGGGTGGGTGGGGGGTGGGGGGGGTGTGGGGGTGGGGGGTGGGGGGGTGGGGGGGGTGGGTGGGGGGGGGTGTGGGGGTGGGGGGGTGGGGGGGTGTGGTGGGGGGGGTGGGTGGGGGTGGGGGGGGGGTGGGTGGGGGGTGGGGGGGGTGGGGTGTGGGGGGGTGTGGGGGGGGGTGGGGGGGGTGGGGTGGGGGGGGTGGGTGGGGTGGGGGGGGTGGGTGGGGGTGTGGGGGGGGGGTGTGGGGGGGGTGGGTGGGGGTGGGGGGGTGGGGGGGTGGGTGGGTGGGGGGTGGGGGGGTGTGGGTGGGGGGGGTGGGTGGGGGGGTGGGGGTGGGTGGGGGGGGGTGGTGGGGGTGGGGGTGGTGGGGTGGGGGTGGGGGGGTGGGGGGGTGTGGGTGGGGGGGGGGTGTGGGGGGTGGGGGGGGGGTGGGTGGGGGGTGGGGGGGGGTGGGGGGGTGGGGGGGGGGTGGGTGTGGTGGGGGGTGGGGGGGTGGGGGTGGGTGGGTTGGGGGGTGGGGTGGGGGGGGGGTGGTGGGGGTGGGGGGGTGGGGGGGGTTGGGGGGTGGTGGGGTGGGGGGGGTGGGGGTGGGTGGGGGGTGGGGTGGGTGGGGGTGGGGGGGGTGGGGGTGGGGGGTGGGGTGGGTGGGGGGGGTGGGGTGGGTGGGGGGGGGGTGGGGGGTGGGTGGGGGGTGGGGTGGGGTGTGGGGTGGGGGTGGGTGGGGTGGTGGGGTGGGGTGGGGGTGGTGGGGGTGGTGGGGGTGGGTGGGTGGGGGGGGTGGGTGGGGGTGGGGGGGTGGGGTGGGTGGGGGGGGGTGGGGTGGGGGGGGGTGGGTGGGTGGGTGGGGGTGGGTGGGGGGTGGGTGTGTGGGGGGGGTGGGGGGTGTGGGTGGGGGGGGTGGTGGGGGTGGGGGTGGGGTGGGTGGTGGGGGGGGTGGGGGGGGTGGGGGGGTGGGGTGGGGGGGTGGGGGTGTGGGGGGGGGGTGGGGGTGGGTGGGGGGGGGGTGGGTGGGTGGGTGGGGGTGGGGTGGGTGGGGGGTGGGGGGGGTGGTGGGTGGGGGGGTGGGGGGGGGGTGGGGTGGGGGGGTTGGGGGTGGGGGTGGGGGGGGGGTGGGTGGGGGGGGTGGGGGGGGTGGTGGGTGGGGGGGGGGTGGGGGGTGGGGTGGGGTGTGGGGTGGTGGTGGGGGTGGTGGGGGGGGGGTGGGGTGGTGGTGGGGGTGGGGGTGGGGGGGGTGGGTGTGGGGTGGGTGGGGGGGGGGTGGGGTGGGGGTGGTGGTGGGGGGTGGGGGGTGGTGTGGGGGGGGTGGGGTGGGGGGTGTGGGTGGGGGGGTGGGGGTGGTGGGGTGGGGGGGGTGGGTGGGGGTGGGGGGTGGGGGGGTGTGGGTGGGGTGGGGGGTGGGTGGGGGGTGGGTGGGGGTGGGGGGGTGGGGGTGGGGGGGTGGGGTGGGGGGGTGGGGTGGTGGGGTGTGGGGGGGTGGTGTGGTGGGGGGGGTGGTGGGGGGTGGGGGGGGTGGTGGGGGGGGTGGGGTGGGGGGGGTGGGGGGGTGGTGGGGTGGTGGGGGTGGGGGTGGGGGTGGGTGGGGGGGGTGGTGGGGGGGTGGGGGGTGTGGTGGGGGGGTGGGTGGGTGGGGGGGTGGGGGGGGGGTGGGGTGGGGGGTGGGGTGGTGGGGTGGGGGTGTGGGGGGTGGTGGGGGGGGGGTGGGTGTGGGGGGGGTGGGGGGGTGTGGGTGGGTGGGGGTTGGGGGTGTGGGGGGGTGTGGGTGGGGGGGTGGGGGTGGGGGTGGGGTGGGGGTGTGGGGGGGTGGGTTGGGTGGGGTGGTGGTGGGGGGGGTGTGGGGTGTGGGGGTGGGGGTGGGGGGGGTGGGGGTGGGGGGGGGGTGGGGGGGTGTGGGGGGGTGTGGGGTGTGGGGTGGGGTGGGGTGGTGGGGGGGTGGGGGTGGGGGGGTGGGGTGTGGGGGGGGGTGGGGGGGGTGGGGGTGTGGGGTGGGTGGTGGGGGGGGGTGGGGTGTGGGGTGGGGTGGGGGGGTGTGGGGGGGTGGGGGTGGGGGGGGTGGGGGTGGGGGTGGTGGTGGGGGGGTGGGGTGGGGGGGGGGTGGGGGGGGGGTGGGGTGGGGGGTGGTGGGGGGTGGGGGGGGTGGGGTGGGTGGGGGGTGGGTGTGGGGGGGTGGGTGGGGTGGGTGGGGGGGTGGGGTGGTGGGGGGGGTGGGGGGTGTGGTGGGGGGGTGGGGGTGGGGGGTGGGGGTGGTGGGGGTGGGGGTGGTGGGGGGGGGGTGGGGGTGGGTGGGGTGGGGGTGGGTGTGGTGGGGTGGGGGTGGGGGGTGGGGTGGTGTGGGTGGGGGTGGGGGGGTGGGGGGTGGGGGGGTGGGTGTGGGGGGGTGGGTGGGGTGGTGGGGTGGGGTGGGGGTGGGGGTGGGGTGGGGGTGTGGGTGGGGGGGTGGGGGTGGGGGGGTGGGGGGGTGGGTGGTGGGTGGGGTGGTGGGGGGGGTGGGTGGTGGGGTGGGGGGGTGGGGGGGGTGGGTGTGGGGGTGGGGGGGTGTGGGTGGGGGGTGGTGTGGGTGGGGTGGGGGGGGTGGGTGGGGGTGGTGGGGGGGGTGGGGGTGGTGGTGGGGGGGTGGGGGGTGGTGGGGGTGGTGGTGGGTGGGGGGGTGGGGGGTGGGTGGGGGGGGTGTGGGGGGTGGGTGGGGGGGTGGGGGTGGGGGGGGTGGTGGTGTGGGGTGGGGGTTGGTGGGGGGGTGGGTGGGGTGGGTGGGGGGGGTGGGGGGTGGGTGGGTGGGTGTGGTGGGGGGTGGGTGGTGTGGGGGGGGTGGTGGGGTGGGGGTGGGGTTGGGGGGGTGGTGGGGGGGGTGGGTGGGTGGGGTGGGGGGGTGGTTGGTGGTGGGTGGGGGGGGTGGGGGGGGTGGGGGGGGTGTGGGTGGGGGTGGGGGGTGGGGGGGTGTGGGGGGTGGGGGTGGGTGGGGTGGTGGGGGTGTGGGTGTGGGGGGTGGGGGTGGGTGGGTGGGGGGTGGGGGGGGTGGGGTGGGTGTGGGGGGGTGTGGGGGGTGGGGTGGGGGGGGTGGGTGGGGGGTGGGGGTGGGGGTGGGGGGGTGGGTGGTGGGTGGGGGGGTGGTGGGGTGGGGGGGGTGGGGTGGTGGGGGGGGTGGGGTGGGGGGGTGGGTGGGGGTGGGGGTGGGTGGGGGGGTGGGGTGGGGTGGGGGGGGTGGGGGTGGTGGGGTGGGTGGTGGGTGGGGGGTGGGGGTGGGGTGGGGGGTGGGTGGGTGTGGGTGTGGGTGGGGTGGGGGGGTGGTGGGGGTGGGTGGGGTGGTGGGTGGGGGTGGGGTGGGGGGGTGGGTGGGGGGGGTGGGGGGGTGGGGGTGGGGGTGGGGGGGGTGGTGGGTGGGGGTGGGTGTGGGGGGGTGGTGGTGGGGGGGGTGTGGTGTGGGGGGTGGGGGGGGGGTGGGGTGTGGGGGGGGGGTGGGGGGGGTGGTGGGGGTGGGTGGGGGGTGGGGTGGGGGGGTGTGGGGGGGGTGGGTGTGGTGGGGGGGGGGTGTGGGGGGTGGGGTGGGGTGGGGTGGGGGGGGTGGTGGGTGGGGGTGGGGTGGGGGTGGTGGGGGGGGTGTGTGGGGTGGGGGGTGGGGGGGTGTGGTGTGGGGTGGGGGTGGGGGGGTGTGGGTGTGGGGAGGTGGAGTGGGGGTGGCTGGGGGGGTGGAGTGTGTGTGGGTCGGGGTGTGGGGAGTGTGGTGTGGTGTGGTGGGGTGGGGGTGGGTGGGTGGTGGGGGGGTGTGTGGGGGGGTGGGTTTGTGGTGGGGGGGGTGGGGGGGTGTGGGGGTGGTTGTGCGGGGGGGTGGGAGGGGGTGTGGTGGGTGGGTGGGGGCGGTGGGGGGGGTGGTGTGAGTGGGAGGGGGGTGGGGGGTTGGGTGGGGCTGTTAGTGGGGGTGGTGTAGGGGGTTTGTGGTGGGGGGGGCGTGGGTGGGTGGAGGGTGTTGTGTTTATGATTTTGTTGTTTTATTTTTTTATATTTTGTATTTTTTTTTATTTTATTTTTTTTTATATATATTTTTTTTTATATTTATTTTTTTATTTTATATTTTTTTTTATTTTTTATATTATATTTTTTTATATATTTTTATTATTTTTTTTTATTTTTTTTTATTTTTTTTTATATTTTTTTATTTTTTTTTATATTTTTTTTTATATATTTATTTTTATTATTTTTTATTTTTTTTTATTTTTATTTTTTTTTATTTTTTTTTATATTTTTTATTTTTTTTTATATATATTTATATTTTTTATATATTTTTTTTTATTTTTTTTATATTTTTATATATTTTTTTATTTTATATTTTATTATTTTTTTTTATATTTTTTTTTATTTTTTTTTATTTTTTTTTATTATTTTTTTATTTTTATATTTTTTTTAGTTTGTTTTTTTATTTATTTTGTATATTGTGTTCATGTTGAATTTTATTTTTTGTTTTTCTTGTTTATTTTGATTATATTTGATGTTTGTTGTGTGTGTTTGTGTTTTGTGTCTTTTGTGTTTTTTTTGTATTTTTGTAAGATATTTTTATTATTTTTTATTTTGTGTGTTTTTTGTTTTTATTATTTTGTTTAGCTGGTGTGTTTAGATGTTAGTAGTTGTTTTTTATTTTTGATGTTATGTTTTTGTTTTTTTGTGTTGAGTTGTTTATGGATTTAGTAGTTTGGGTTTTTTGTGTTTGGTTGTTTTGTTTGTATAGTGTGAGATTTGTTGTTTTTGGTATGTTTGTGTTTTGTGTGTTGTTTGTTTGGTTTTTGGTTGTTATATGTAGTGGGTGTAGAGGTGGGTTTTGATTGTTTGTGGTATGGTTGTTGTGTTAGTATAGTATTGATGGGTGTCTGTATGGGTTGGGTGTTGTGTTTTGTGTATGGTGTATTTATGATTTTTTAGTCGTTGTTGTTTGTTATTTGTATTATTTTATTTTTTTGTTTTTG
Organism: Pseudopleuronectes americanus; assembly: GCA_038501795.1. Taxonomy (NCBI): domain Eukaryota; kingdom Metazoa; phylum Chordata; class Actinopteri; order Pleuronectiformes; family Pleuronectidae; genus Pseudopleuronectes; species Pseudopleuronectes americanus. The sequence continues at coordinate 6,017,396 of CM076732.1, forward strand.
ATTTTTTGTGTTTGTTGTGATTTATGGGATGTGTTTTGTCTTTGTGTTTGTTGTTTGGTGTTGTGGTTGGTTGTGTAGTATGTTAGTGTGGTATTAATTATTGTGTTGTGTGTTTTGTTTTTGTGTTGGCTGTTTGTTTTATTGTTTTGTAGTTGTTTTATTGTTATTGTTTGTTAGTTATTTAGTTTTGTGTTTAAGTGTTTTTTGTATGTTTAGTTGTGTTGGTTTATTTTGGTGTGTGGGAAGAGGTGGTGTGTAGTGGTGGTGAATTATGGTTGGTTTAGTAGGTAGAGTTTTTATCAGTTGATAGAAGTGTTTGGTAGAGTAGGTGTGTGTGGTGTGTGTGTGTGTTGGTTTATTTAATATTGTCTATATTTGTTTGTGTGATTGCTAGAGTATTGTAGGTTGGTTAGTGTATTTTGTTTGGGATGTTTTAATCTGTAGTTTGATTTGTTGTGGAGGTTTAGGTGGTGCTGTTAAGATGGGTAGGGTTAAATGGGCGGTGATTGGGTTGTTTGGTGGTGTTGTGTGTAGTTGTTAGAAGGGTAGTGTTAGTGGTTAAAGTTGGGTTTTTGGAAGAGCGGTTGGAGGCTTTTGGTTTGTGTTTTCAATTGTTATGTTAAGTTGTGATTTGTGTTGTAGGTTTGGGGGTATTGTGTGTTTGTAACTTAGTTTGTTTGTAGTGAGTATGTTTTATAATTTTGCTCTAATGATAGTGTATTTGGTATTTTGTCGGTAGAATGATTATTTAGGGGATGTATGTTGTAGGTTTATGCGTGTGTATGTTATGGCTGTATTAGTAATGATGGGGTGGGTTGAATATATGGTGCGTGATGAATGTGGTTGTGTGATTTAGGTGTTAAATATGTTGTGATAGAGTGTTAGATTCTATAGTGGGATATGTGAGGAGTATGGATATGTTAGATAGCTATTGTGTGTATTAAGTGAGTATGTGGTTTTGGTAGGACTTAGGGGTGGATGGTGAGGGAGTGGGTATATTATTGCTAGCTGGTCCACTCGCGTAGACATCCCCAGTGTCTTGTGGTTGTATTATGATCGGGCTTATGTGGGTCTGTAGGGTTTCTGATGTTTCTTGAGTGTTGTGTCTCGTGTCCTGCGTGATATGGTAGTGTGTTTGTTGGAGGTGTGGTAGTGAGTGTTGTGTCTGGTAGTAAAACTGTTATATTTCTAGTCTGTAAGCTGTGGTTAATTGTAGAGAGAGCTATTTTGTATGAGGGTAGTGGTGTTGCAGTGTACAGATTGTACGTGTTGCGAGACGTGGTGTTTGGACTTATGATTTGGGATTACAAGGTATCAGTACTTTTAGAAATGAGGACTGGAACGGGGTGGGTTCTGTGATAGACGTCTCACTTGTTGGTATTTTATGTCACCCTACGCTCCTTGGTGAGTTGTAAGTAGTTAAATGTAATTGGTGTGCAATTTGTGGTGATAGCTGTATATATTCGAACACCGTTGTTTAATGTCGTCTTTGAGTGCTTTTGTGGGGTGAGGATTGTTGTCCTTTTAGGTTGTGGCAATTGCGTGACTGTCTAGGGTGCAAGTGTAATGGTATAGTGCGATGGTGTCGGGTTTGGCGCGCGGGTTTATGTATTTTTGTGTTTTTGGATTTGTCGGTGATATGTTGTAGTGTGATTAGTGGGTTAGTGTTGTTTTGTTTTCGTATAGGTGCCGCGTGGTGTTGTTGATGACGCGTGGGGTGGTGGGGGGTGTGGTGGGGTTGGGTGTGTGGGTGGGTTGTGGGTGGGGGGGGGTGTGGTGAGTGGGGGGTGTTGGTTGTTTTGGGGAGGGTTGTGGGGTGGGTGGAGTTGGGGTGGTGTGTGTTGGGGTGGTGGGGTGGGTGTGTTGGGTGGGGGTGGGTGGGTGGGGGTGGGGTTGGTGTTGTGGGGGTGTGTGGTGGTGGGTGGGGGGGAGGGGTGGGGGGGTTGGTTGGGTGGGGTGGTGGTGGGGTGTGGTGTGGGGGGTGTAGGTGGTGGGGTGGGGTTGGGTGGGGGTGGGTTGGTGGTGGGTGGGGTTGGGTGTGGGGGGGTGTGGGGTGTGTGGTGGGTGGTGGGGGGTGTGTGTGTGGGTGGGTGGGTGGGGTGGGGGTGGGGGGGGTAGTTGTGGGGTGGGTGGGGGGTGGGTGGTTGGGTGGGTGGGGGGTGGTTGTGGGGGTAGGGGGGGTGGGTGGGTGTGGGGGGTGGGGGGGGGTGGGGGTGGGGGGGGTGTGGGGGGGTGGGGGGGGTGGGGTGGGGGTGGGGTGGGGGGGTGGGGGGGGTGGTGGGGGGGTGGGTGGGGGGGGTGGGGGTGTGGGGGGGTGGGGGTGGGGGGGGGTGGGGTGGGGGTGTGGGGGTGGGGGGGGTGTGGGGGGGTGGGTGGGGGGGTGGGGGGGGGGTGGTGGGGGGGGGGTGGGGTGGGTGGGTGGGTGGGGGGGGGGTGGGTGGGGGGTGGGGGGTGGGGTGGGGGGTGGGGGGTGTGGGGGGGGGGTGGTGGGGGGGTGGGGGGGGTGGGTGGGGGGGGTGGGGGTTGGGTGGGGGTGGGGGTGGGGGGGGTGGGGTGGGGGGGGGTGGGGGGGTTGGGGGGGGTGGTGTGGGGGTGGGGGGTGGGGGTGGGGGGGTGGGGGGGGGGTGGGGGGGGGGTGGGGGGTGGGGGGTGGGGGGTGTGGGTGGGGGTGGGGGGGGGGTGGGGGGGTGTGGGGGGGGGGTGGGGGGGGGGTGGTGGGGGGGGGGTGGGGGGGGTGGTGGGGGGGGTGTGGGTGGGGGGGGGGTGGGGGGTGTGGGTGGGGGGTGGTGGGGGGGGGGTGGGGGTGGGGGGGGGGTGGGGGGGGGGTGGGGGGGGTGTGGGTGGGGGGGGGTGGGGGGTGGGGGTGGGGGGGGGGTGGGGGTGGGGGGGGTGGGGTGGGGGGGTGGGGGGGTGGGGGGGGTTGGTGGGGTGGGGGGGGGTGGGGGGGGGGTGGGGGGGGTGGTGGGTGGGGGGGGTGGTGGGGGTGGGGGGTGGGTGGGGGGGTGGTGGGGGGGGGGTGGTGGGGGGGGGTGGGGGGGTGGGGGGTGGGGGGGGGGTGGGGGGTGGTGGGGGTGGGTGGGGTGGGGGTGGTGGGGGGGGTGGGTGGTGGTGGGGGGGTGGGGTGGGGGTGGGGGGTGGGGGGTTGGGGGTGGGTGGGGTGGGGTGTGTGTGGTGGGGTGGGGGGTGGGGGGGTGGGGGGTGGGGTGGGGGGGGTGGGTGGTGGGGGGGTGGGGGGGGTGGGGGGGGGGTGGGGGTGGGGGGGGTGGGGGGTGGGGGTGGGGTGGGGGGGGTGGTGGGGGGGGTGGGGGGTGGGGGGGGTGGGGGGGTGGGGTGTGGGGGGGTGGGGGGTGGGTGGGGGGTGGTGTGGGTGGGGGTGGGGGTGGGGGGGGGGTGTGGGGGTGGGGGGGGGGTGGGGTGGTGGGTGGGGGGGGGGTGGGGGGGGGGTGGGGGGGTGGGGGGGGGGTGGGGGTGGTGGGGGGGGTGGGGGGGGGTGGGTGGGGGGGGTGGGGGTGGGTGGGGGTGGGGGTGGGGTGGGTGGGGGGGGGTGGGGGGGGTGGGTGGGGTGGGTGGGGGGGGTGTGGGGGGGTGGGTGGGGGGGGTGGGGGGTGGGGGGGGGGTGGGGGGGGGGTGGGGGGGGGGTGGGGGTGGGGGGGGTGGGGGGGGTGTGGGGGTGTGGGGTGGGTGGGGGGGTGGGGGGTGGGTGGGGGGGGGGTGGGTGGGGGGGGGGTGGTGGGGGGGTGGGGGGGTGGTGGTGGGGTGGGGGGGGTGGGGGGTGGGGGGGGTGGGTGTGGGGGGGGTGGGGTGGGGGGGGTGGGGTGGGTGGGGGGTGGGGGGGGGTGGTGGGGGGGTGGGGGGGGTGGGGGGGGTGGGGGGGTGGGGGTGGTGGGGTGGGGTGGGGGGTGGGGGGTGGGTGGGGGGGGTGGGGGTGGGGGGTGGGGGGGGGGTGGGGGTGGGGGGGGTGGGTGGGGGTGGGGGGGGTGGGGGGTGGGGGGGGGGTGTGGGGGGTGGGGTGGTGTGGGGGGGGGGTGGGGGGGTGGGGTGGGGGTGGGTGGTGGGGGGGTGGGGTGGGTGGGGGGGGTGGGGGGTGGTGGGGGGGGTGGGGTGGGGGGGGGTGGGGTGTGGTGGGGGGGTGGGGGGGTGGGGGGGTGGGTGGGGGGGGGGTGGGGGGGTGGGGGGGGTGGGGGGGTGGGGGGGGGGTGGGGGGTGGGGTGGGGGGGGGGTGGGGGGGGGGTGGGGGGGGGTGGTGGGGTGTGGGGGGGGTGGGGGGGGGTGGGGGGTGGGGGGTGGTGGGTGGGGGTGGGGGGGTGGGGGTGGGGGTGGGGGGTGGGGGGGTGGGGGGGGGGTGGGGGGGGTGGGGGGGGTGGGGGTGGGTGGGGGTGGGGGGGTGGGGGGGGGGTGGGGGGGTGTGGGTGGGGGGGGGGTGGGGGGGGTGGGGGGGGGGTGGTGGGTGGGGTGGGGGTGGGGGGGGTGGGGGGGGTGGGGGTGGGGGTGGGGGGTGGGGGGGGGGTGGGGTGGGGGGTGGGTGGGGGGGGTGGGGGGGGTGGGGGGGGTGGTGGGGGTGGGGGGGTGGGGGGGGGGTGGTGGGTGGGGGGGTGGGGGGTGGGGGGGTGTGGGGGGGGGGTGGGGTGGGGGGGGTGGGGGGGGTGGGTGGGGGGGGTGGGGGGGGTGTGGTGGGGGGGGTGGGGGGTGGTGGGGGGTGGGGGGGGTGGTGGGGGGGGTGTGGTGGGGGGGTGGGGGGGTGGGGGGTGGGGGGGGTGGGGGTGGGGGGGGTGTGGGGGTGGGGGGGGTGGGGGGGGTGTGGGGGGGGGGTGGGGTGGGGGGGTGGGTGGGGTGGGGGGGGTGGGGGTGGGGTGGGGGGGGGGTGGGTGGGTGGGGTGGGGGGGGGGTGGGGGGGTGGGGGGGTGGGGGGGGTGGGGGGGTGGGGGGGGGGTGGGTGGGGGGGGTGGGGTGGGGGGGGTGGTGGGGGTGGGGGGGGTGGGGGGGGGGTGGGGGGGGTGTGGGGGGGGTGGGGGGGGGGTGGGGGGGTGGTGGGGGGGGGGTGTGGTGGGGGGGTGGGGGGGGTGGGTGTGGGGGGGGGGTGGGGGGGGTGGGGTGGGGGGGTGGGGGGGGTGGGTGTGGGGTGGTGGGGGGGGGGTGTGGGTGGGGGGGGTGGGTGGGGTGGTGGGGGGGTGGGGGGGTGGGGGGTGTGTGGGGGGGGGGTGGGGTGGGGGGGGTGGGGGGGGTTGGGGGGGGGGTGGTGGGTGGTGGGGGGGTGGGGTGGGGTGTGTGGGGGGGTGTGGGGTGGGGGTGGGGGGGTGGGGGGGGTGGGGGGTGGGGTGGGGGGGGGGTGGGGTGGGGGGGTGGGGGGGTGGGGGTGGGTGGGGGGTGGGGTGTGGGGTGGGGGGGGGGTGGGTGTGGGTGGGGGTGGGGTGGGGGGGGTGGGGGGTGTGGGTGGGGTGGGGGGGGTGGGGGGGGGTGGGGGGTGGGGTGGGGGGGTGGGGTGGGTGGGGGGGGGGTGTGGGGGTGGGGTGGGTGGGGGTGGGGGTGGTGGGTGGGGGTGGGGGGGGTTGGGGGGGTGGGTGGGGGGGGGTGGGGTGGGGGGGGTGGTGTGGGGGTGGGGGGGTGGGGGTGTGGGGGGGGGGTGGGGGGGGTGGTGGGGTGGGGTGGGGGTGGGGTGGGGTGGGTGGGGGTGGGGGGTGGGTGGGGGGGTGTTTTGTGGTGTTGTTGGTGGTGTGGTTGGGTTATGTTTTTTATTTTGTTTTTTATTTTTTTTTATTTTTTTTTATTATTTATTTTTTATTTATTTATTTTTTTTATTTTTTTTTATTTTATTTTTTTGTTTTTTTTTATTTTTTTTTATTTTTTTTATTTTTTTTTATTTTATTTTTTTTATTTTTTTATTTTATTATTTTTTATATTTTATATTTTTTTATTTTATTTTTTTTATTTTTTTTTATTTTTTTTATTTTTATTATTTTTATTTTTTTTATTATTATTTTTTTATATTTTTTATTTATTTTATTTTATTATATTTAATTATTTTTATTTATATATTTATTATTATTATTTTTTTTTATTAATTTTTTAATATTTATATTTTATTTTATATATTTTTTTTATTTTTTTTTTATTTTATATTCTATAATATTATATTTATTATTTTATATTTTATATATATTTTTTTTTATTTATTTTTTTTTTTTTATTTTTTTTATATTTTTATTTGAAATCCAAATGTGAATCGCAGATGAATTAAACTTCAGATCGCTCTGTTGGTTTTGGAAATACATTTTATTTATGTGTTTTCTCACATAGATTCCATTATATCCTCACACCCAGCTTTTTCCTCCCTCCAATTACTTGTTTGACTGTACACCGGCAGGGAGACTTCCCCCCTCCCCTCTCATTGTTTGTCCTTGAATCAGCAGCATCATACACCCTCCCCCCCACCTTCCGATTTCATCCTCTCTGGAATGATTCTTTCTCCTATATCTCCGAGAGAGATTAACCTGAGCTGTTTGGTCTGCGGAGGAAGGAAGCAGGTATAGGACCAGCTGACAGGTTTGCAAATTCAAATTTCAAATCCATCAGACACGGCGACATTCGTTCGGACATTTCCATGAGCCACTGGAGGATTATAAGAAGAGCATCAACTGAACAGATTCTTCCCATTCCCAAAATATGGGCTACTGCTTTGAGATGAATGTGGGATTGAGTCAAAACGAGTGTATGATACAGTAACGTAATAATCTTTTGTCGTGTCCATGGAGCAGGGTCAGTGGTCTATGCTACCAACCAACCACACAACTGCAACATCCCTGGTTCTTCTCCTACTGCATGTCACCCTCCTTCCTCTCCCATTGTTTCCCTCCTACGTCGTCTAATACAGGCAAGATGCTAAAATAACAAGAAACAGAACTGAAACCAGTAACTTCATATGGGGCCTAGTTACCAGAACAGTATTGTGTGTGTGTGTGTGTGTGTGTGTGTGTGTGTGTGTGTGTGTGTGTGTGTGTGTGTGTGTGTGTGTGTGTGTGTGTGTGTTTGTGTGTGTGTGTGTGTACGTGTTAATGAGCAGAGAGCTGACCCAGCACTGTGCAGATGGGTCCGACTACGTAAGACTAATAAAACTCCAACACTCCCACAGTTTCTAGCACATCAGCCTCTGGTGTTTGAAAACTGACGGCACCCACACACACACACACACACACACACACACTTGTATCTGTTTTTAGCCACACAAGCGGTGGAGTCCAGGGTCTGTCAGCTGGTCCCCCGCATCGGTCCAGACCAAAATACCTCAAGTGCTGTTGAATAAATTACACGGAAAACATGGATAGACATGCAAAGACATGCTAAGCTAGGAATCGTTACCTTCTTGTACTTTATCCTTCTGTGGATTTAAGTACCAGAAATCCATGACCCCTCAGATTTGTCCAGTGACCCACAGGCTGAGAGCCATTGGACTACGCCTGACATGATCCACCCGACCCCGGCCTGCGACACAGAAACCCATGTCACAGGATGCAGATGATAATTGTTTTTTATGGGTTAAAAAATGTGAGTACATCCTCCTCCACTGACATATTCTTAGGTTTCAGACACTTGCTGATTTTGCCCCCAACCCAGTCGTCAACAGGCAGTGACTGAGGGTCTAATCACCATGAAGCAGTATATAACGTACTCTTCCATCTTAATAAATAAAATGAATCCATCGCCTCGCCTCTCATCTCTTGGTACCGTGCGTCCTCCCTTCTCTTCCCTCTTATCTCACTCTTGCTTTGAGGAGGTTATACATAAATTCAGGCTAATTGATTTAGCTTCAAATCCTCTCATCCTCCGAGCTGCCTTTTTTTTCCCCCCTGACCTCCTGCTTCCAAACACGAACGTGGAATGAGATGACTCATCCACTTCAATTAGTCATTTCAACCAAAAACTAAAAAAACAACTGCCAACATATCTCATTTTGTTTCTTTATGTAAAGACTTTCACTGGATAGTGTCAGAGGCAGAGATGTTGGGTGATTGCACTTTTCTTGTGTAACGTGACAAGTTTAAAGCACAATAGTCTCTGATGACATAATTACACAGCGTGGATCACTGCCTGTGACTCTGTGACAGCAGGTTTTAGATTGTGTACACACGATGAATAAAGGTAAATTGTCAAATTTTCTAGATTTATTAGTTATTTCTTTTTCTTTGTTAGTTAATCTGCAGTAACTATTTTCTATCTGAGTTTCACTCACAAGCCGAGAACATCTCTGGGTTCTCTCCTTCTGTCAGGTTGGATCTCAGCCTGACACTGTGTGAATACAGACGGATCCTTTACCTCACAATACCTTCCACCCACCTGAGACTGAGGCCCTGTCATCCACTGTGCGTGTAGATTTCCTGCCTGGAAACTGTTTAATGGGTTTGTGTGTGTGTGTGTGTTTGTGACAGCTCTATCTTTGTCACTGTGGTTTACTCAGCCTTCACCATATTTCCTTGAGAGCTGCTGCGAAGCCTCTCAACCGTCAGTCACACTTCACACGTTCCCTCTGCTAAACTCACAACTCCAATTATTTTCACCTCATCTGCCACGATTGTAGTTGTGTGTGTCATTTTCTCAGCAACATCACAATGATGTCTTCAAACTAAAAGCACGGTGATTGGCTGCTGTACAGCTCAGTAGCGAGATGAACTTTGACCTATGAATTATCCGACATGCAATGTATGAAAATAGAACACTGGATAATAATCATTCAAACTTATTTCCAAACCACACACGTGAACAGGTATACAGCTAATTCTGTTTCGTTATATGACAAACTGTAAAATCTTTACTGCATATAAACCAGGTAGGATGAACACAAAGTTTTCTAACTTCAATCAGCTCATAGACTGTTTATAAAAAGCTGTGCAAACAACCTCTGGCACACAAACAGTAATAAGTGACAGTTTGAGGAGGACAGACTAATTACAAGGAATAATGTTGACTAACAGGCGAGTTCATAATGAACACCGCACCAGTAAGTCAAATTCAAATTCAAATGCAGTCGTCTGGCGCCTCCTGCTGCCCAATGAATGAACACATGGACCTTTAGTGCCAGTTTTAATTTCAGCCTATCACCTTAAAAATGTCCCCAGCACATTTTCCATCTTTCATGTCTTGTATCTGTGATCGATGCAGCCCCCCCCTCCCTCCTCACTTCACAGGGGCTTGTGGGAGTTGATGTCCATCCTGTTTATGTTGAGTCTTTGACTGCTGGGGAGGTCTGGCACTGCCGCAGCTCTCCTCCTTCCCCTCCCCGCTGCAGCAGGTCAGACGAGGTGATGGCTCCTCGATGAAAGTGATTGATGGCTGTGCTGGGGCTGCATTCAATCAGAGAGTAACTCAACCCTTTTATCACAGCCAGTGCTGAAATAACACATGAGCAGCAGAGGAAAGACGACAGCGGGTCAGGCCTGGTTGTTGTTTTTGGCCGAGTTTTGTCTGATTTCTTTTTACAAACTCACACGCTGCATTGTAAGAGTTACATTACTTTTATGCTTTACAGTTCTACTCCAGATTTAATAAAAACAACATTGTTAGAGGAGTAATCTATTAATCGACTGACAGAAAATGTTGTTTTCAATGCCAACCACCAAATATTTCAGTTTCTAGCTTCTCAGATTTCATGATATAGTGATCTTCATTTGATTTATTTTTATTTTGTCATATTTATATTTAATAATTTTGGGCTGTTTCTGCACTTTTCCCTCTTTTCAAATTTTACAATCCAAACAATCAAGAGAAAGAATAAATACTAACAATATCAATCGAAATGTCAGAGGACAACCAGTGTATTGAATTTTGAAAACTTTGAAATGTAACATCTACTTTTGAGATAAAGATTTCCCTTTAAAGTGTTGTGGAGTAGACAGTCTGTGTCTGTGTGTAGCCACAGCATGCAACCAGACACTGAGCGTGTTCCTCCACCTCTAGGTGTCACAGAAAGCAGTGCCTCCCTAAAGGGATTAGTGTCTACCTGCTCACGCTCAATCCACAAAGATTGACTTCTAATTCTCATGCTGACTTGTTTTATTCATACTAAAGGCTACACAAGGTCGGATTATCCATTGATTCAGAGTCTGAGACATTGTGACTTTTCGCCTCTCGACCCCTGAGACTCATCTTGTGACCTCTGGGATGGATTCTGTCAAAAAGCCAGTAACCCCATGCAAACTTGGGCCAGGTCGATTGGAGACTCTCAACTGAGTGTAGTTGTGAATGGTTGTATGTCGGCCCTGTGATGAGTTAACAACCCTTATTATTGTAACCTCTTCTTTTTTGTATAAGTTTACTTCCAGAACACTCTGTATACTAAATGAATGGTTTTAGTTTTGAGGGATTAAATCGTTAACTAAACGTGATGCCTATCCACAGGGACGATGTGTTTCTTCCAAAAATATAAAAAAGAGACAAACTATTTCCACGGCTGCTGTTTAACCCAAACAGGTATAATTGCAAACTGAAGTGAATCAACACATCACACACTTGTCCGCTAAAAGAGGGGGATACATTTTTTTTCTTTACTGCAGTTTTATACGCGAGAGCTCAGTCATTTGGCAGCTGCTCCCCCCCTTTAATTAGGAGCAGTGCATTTAAGTGTGGGCTCGGGTTTGGCAGTCTGTCTGCTGTCAGCTAAATAAAACATGAAGCGTCTATTTCTGTCTTCTCCCAAAAACACTGAGGAAGTAAGTTGTCCTGTTAACCTGCCTGGTGTCCCGCCAAAGACACATCTGTGACTTCATTAGACGTCTGAGCTTTGAATACTGACCATGTGGACACCTTTTCTATGTGAAGTTGCACGATAAATCAATAAATACATCAGAGTGCTCCTGCAGTTATGGAGCCAAAGTTACTGCATAATTGCAAATTGGTTTAATGACCAGCTCGGCCTGTGACTGGCTGAAAGCAGAAAGTAAAAAAGCAGAACCAACATAATCTATTTACTTTACGACATTGACTTGATAACATTGATGACTAACATTGATGATAAATCCATATTTTTTGTTCAAGTTGTAAATATTTTATACGATCTGTGTAACAACTGTGCTCTGAAGCAATTTTGTGACAATTTCAGACTTGATTGCTTATGAGAACTTATGGAAACTGTGAAATCCACAAGCATTTCTCATATGTTAGCCATGTGGTGTTCGGTAAAATCATCATAAATCCTTTATAAAAGATGTTCATTAATGATCATATATGATATGCATTTACAACTTGTGTTTGAATAAAAACTTCTCGCATTTCACTCAAAATCTGTTTTATTTTAAATGCACAATGTGTTTGTTGCAACCTAATCCAAGTCCTGTATTTGTTATGATAGTGGATTAAATATTAAGAGAGTGCCACAGGGGAACTTATTTATCCCAAATTAAAATGATTCATTGGGGGGTAGGGGGAACGGGGGTGGGGGGCGTTCAGGGGCGTATAAAGGTATATAGGAGTCGTCAAGGAGCTGCACAAAGAAGAGCCGCACAAAGAGGAGCTGCGCGTTTTGTCCACACATTACGGTCCTCAGGTAAGCGCAGGTGACAGACAGGTGAGGGAGGCGACGCACCGGGAGGAACCACGAGCGGAGAGGGACCCTTCAGACCGGATTATTCCACCAGCCAGCGGGTGTGCACGTGAGAGACCCACGGGACGATATTAAGGTAAGGTCAATTAAATAAAAGTTTTAATTTGCGCCTCAGGGGAGTAGGAGGTAGACGTGACACGTGATGGTGACCGGATCCTCGCATCGTTTATTCATCACTTGGACTCCGAACTGCTCATTTATCTAAAAATACAAAAGGATCCTGCTTGAGAACAATGTATTTAGATGTCACAGTGGCTCATGATGAAACTAGTGGAGTGAATACTTACTCATGATCATTACCATGTTGTGCATGAGGATAAAGTGACATATGCACGTTTCATACTCAGTCAGATTCAGTGTGTTGTACAAGGACATTACAAACAACAAAGGGACAACATCTAAATGAAGAGATATACAATCAGAGAGCGCAGTTTGAAACAAATCTTAAGAGAATGAAAGGAGTAGATTAAAAGAGGTAAAAGGAATACAAAGGAAAAAAATAGCTTAGTTAAAGATACTTTGGAATAAAAAATGTTTTATGGATGGAGCATTGTTGGTTCCAGCATTGAGCTGATAACAGCTATTCACGATAAGATAAGATAGAGAAAATGGTCTTAAATCATAGTGGAGATCTTAAAAGTTCACAATCCATATACCGGCTAAATGTGGATGAAATGATAAGAATAAAAGAAGTTTTCCCTCAGCGTAAACGTCACATACTGTATTTTCAACGAAGAGCTGGATCAAGCTGAGACAGAATATAAAAACATAAGTGAGGCTATTCTGCACAGGTCAAATTTTAATGATACAAAAACAATAAATAAACGATATTCCCTCCTTCCACCCATCAGGACTTCCATGGAGCTGTGTGGACCCAGTGTGGGTGACAGTGGGGGCTCTCTGTGCCGGGTGAAGCAGCTTCCCTGTCACAGCGCCCCCCTCTGTCGCCTGCAGGCCAGCGCACACCACTTGCACAACCTCCCCCACCTCGCCCACCACCAGCCGTGGGTCAACCACCTGACCCCGGCCAACCTCTCCACCCAGGCCGTGGCAATCCGACACCGGGTAAATGGAGCCACGTCGGCCAGCTGTGGCAGCCCGGATTGTGCGGTCCCCAGGCTGGGAGAGGAGGCGCCGCTGGCCCGGGGTGTCTCCATGGGGAAGGTGCTGGTGACGGGGGGAGGAGGGTACTTTGGCTTCCGGCTGGGGAGGGAGCTGGTCCAGCAGGGGATGTCGGTGATCCTACTGGACATGAACAAGCCCCCCTGTGATGTCCCTGATGGAGCCGTCTTCCATCAGGTATGGGGGAGTGTAAATAACATTTTCGAAGTTTATCCCCTGCATTTCACGATCCACAATAACTACACTAAATGATTCAGGAGAAGCCACAACTCAATTACAGTCAAATCAAAATAGGACCTGCTATGAAACATACACTAAGATACGATACAGTATGATATGCTAATCTAATAGGATATCAATAATATTTACTCATCACATCTTTCTTAGAATCCTTCAAGGAAAAAGGGAAGAATCTCACTTATATTTCCGTATTAAAATCTTGTTTTATTTTGCTTTTATACGTCGCAACAGTTTCTAATACGACTCTATACGTAAAAAAGCCTGTTTATCCATTTCCTCTGGTCATTTCTTTTTAATATTTAACTTTGCAAATGATGAAAACTTAAACGGAAGTCAACAAATATACTTTCGTGCAAAAAAACTTATATTTTCTCTCGTGGTTCTAATGGTTCACAGCAACACAGTTTGTTTTTACTTCCAGGTTTAACTTACATAAAATACACAGTACAATAGTTTACAGTGTTCCACAGAGACTTGAAAATCAACTCTAGCGTTTCCTTGCATCAGCCGGCGTTGGTGTGTCTCCCTGGTTAGTCAATGTTGCGGCTGGAAACAGCCACAGGTGAGTGATCCGCCTCAGATCGCCAGCTGCTGACTGAGTCACAGAGGGTGGAGACATGATTCGGGTTTCACCTGCAGACCTCATGCTACACTCACCTTAATTGTTCTGTCCTTTCACGAGAGAGTTATTCTCGTCACCACATGTAAACTGCAAAGCTCCCAAACTGTCTTCTGGCTGCTTCTGTTTGTCACTGTGGAAATCAAAGTCTTCTCCTCCTGCTTGCAGAGTTGTTGTTGATGAACTTCAGGTAACTCTTCTTCTCTCTTTCTTACAGAGTGACATCAGAGACTATCCCTCCCTTTACAAAGTGTGTGAAGGTGTCGACTGTATATTCCACACAGCGTCTTGTGGCATGTCCGGACCAGAACAGGTGACTTCCCCTAAGAACTTATCAGCTTCTTCTTACACTTAATCGTTCAAACTAAAGTAATGACATCATCACACCTACTATTAACTGGTGGTGCTGCTATCATTAATAACATCAATACATCTATAAGTATCATACAAATGTGATGGTTACAACTGTTTCCTGGTTCTCCTCCTGTTAAATGGGAGATTTTTTCTCCCCACAGTCGCCAAGTGTCATGTTAATGCATTCGCCAAGGAAAGTGCTGTAGGTGAGAAGTAACTCTGTCTTCCTCTTTGTCTCCAGCTGAAGAAAGAGCAGGTGGAGTCAGTCAACGTTGGAGGAACTAATAATGTTATTAATGGTAGGATCACCATCACTAGCCGGTTCATATACACAGCAATAAACCTACCCAGTGATTTCTGAACACTGTTTTAGACACTTAACATGTTCATCTATATCTTGTCATAACGTGATTCCAATGCAAATAATGGACGACAAAATACACAGTTCTCTTTATGTATTCCAGCAATTACCTGAATTAATAATGAGGCTTCAACACTCAAATGGTCAAATTATAGTTTGTTTTGTATAGAAATCAATTTTCTTATATGCTTACTTTTACTCTTCATATCCTGTAAAGACCTTTTTCTATAGCAGCATTACGTGTATATTGTTGGTACAGTGTGGTTTTTCCCTCTCTCAGTGTGTAAGGAGAGGAGCATTCCCCGGCTGGTGTACACCAGTACCATCAACGTGGTGTTTGCTGGGAAGCCGATTGAGGATGGTGATGAGGAGTCTGTGCCGTATGTGGCCCCCGATGTGGTCGGTTAAAAAGAAACAGGATCAAGTTATTTAAAATCCATTTATCCATCTATTAACTCCACTGATTTAAAGAGGGGATTCACTGTTTCTCTCTGTTCCAGCACATTGACCACTACTCCAGGACTAAAGCCATCGCAGAGCAGATGGTGCTCTCAGCCAACGGATGCTCCCTGAAAGGTGGGAAACAGGATCCAATCAGAGGAGATTCCCTCCCCGTCTTTTCTTTCCTGAGTAAAAATGTTCCTGTGTTTGTTTGAAAATAGCAACGGTGAGAAACTGAGGCAGTGGGTTACCATGGAAACTCAGCGTACAATTCATTACAACAGTGACTCTCAAGCACATTAAAGGAACTGATCTGTGAGCATGTATAGGTTTCTTGATTGAATTCAAGGCCACTGTGGCGGAGGTATACGCTCTGCTGAGTGCCAGGACGCTTATGAACATGATACACTATGGAACAGATCTCACAGCATCAGAGAGGAAACAACCTGAGCCTGTCTTTGCTACAACTATAATAATTGATGCTGACCACTGTCAACGTTTTGGTCTAATGTCCCTCCACTGTTGATATTACCTCATGTTTCAGAAGATCTGTAATCTTCATAAGCATTTGGTGAAGTTCATATTCCTGTCCTGTGAAGGTGGTGGGCTTCTGCAGACCTGTGTCCTGCGACCCTGTGGCATCTATGGACCGGAGGAGAGGAGACACCTCCACAGAGTGATGGTGAGGGACTCATCAAAACCCGCCTTTTACTTTGTACTGATATAAAGATGAATTCCTTTTGCGTTGGAGCTGGGAAGAAAACACACATCTCGTGCCAGTGCCTGAAGCCTCCCTGGTCCAGACTTAAATGTTTACATTATTGATAAAGCTCTCGGGCGTCTCGTTACAACCACATTTCTTTCCAGTGTTCCCTGTACCTGGCAGAGGTTCAGAGTTTATTGTCGGCCAGTGTTTTGATACCTACATTTCTTCCCAATGTGTTTTTGGACAAGATACTGACCCCCACATGTTTACATACAACAAACATAGCCAAATGTTGAAAAACTTATCTGTCAATTGTCTTTGAATTAACCCCCTGATCCAGATCTGCCCCAAAATTGAATGACCAAAACCGCCTCAGTTTCATGATAATCCGCTCAGTAGTTTTTGTGTAATCCTGCTGAATAACAGACAAACAAACAAAGATGGAATTATGATGAAAGAAAATAATACGGGAGTGATGTGGTTTGTGAAAACTCACCACAAAACAAAAAACACAAGAAAATCAATCTGTCCAGTTACTCCCACTCCTCTCTCTCTTTCACTCAGGTGAACGTGGAGCGTCGGTTGTTCAGTTTCCGCTTCGGGGACCCACAGGCCAGGATGAACTGGGTCCACGTGGACAACCTGGTGCTGGCCCACACGCTGGCGGCCGAGGCCCTCACACTGAAGAGGAACTGTGTTGCTGTGAGTGTCATCGTCCACCGCCGGACAAACACCCACACGTTCATGTGACCGGAAAACTTTTAAACCACAAAGAATTACTCCTGAAGTTTTCATCTCATCCCTTTGTCACCTGAAAACATGTCAAACTTAAGTGAATGATGTCACATGAAAGATGAGTAATGGAGTTTTTTCTTGTACAAGAACGGAGAACAACAATCAACTATACAAACACTTTCAAGCAATCTTTCTGTTTTAAAATATTTCATTTCTGCTCCTCTGCAGAGTGGACAGGCCTATTTCATTAATGACGGAGTCTCAGTGAACCTGTTTGAGTGGCTGACACCTTTGGTGAGTTAAAGGAGGTTACTGATCTTCTGTGTATTCATCCGCAGCTGAAAGTAATCCCAATCAAATAGTAATGATTGCTACAAAACTACAGTGATATTTACAGTTTCCTTGAAATTGACTTCCCTTTATTTTATGTTGTTTCTTTTGCAGTTTGAGAAGCTGGGCTACAGCAGACCATTGATAAATCTGCCAGTTTCACTGGTCTATTCAGCAGGTAGCTCATCTCTTCCTCAAACCTGTTCTTCTTATAGCTTGTCCTGACACCGTATTTGTTTGAAAATTCTAAAAGTTTTTAAAATAACTAACTCCATTCGTTTTTCCACTATTTCCAGCCATCCTGGTGGAATACTTACATATAGTTCTGAGGCCGGTGATAAAAGTACCTCTCCTCTTTACCAGAAGTGAGGTAATGATGGAGATCCTGCCGTTTGTGTGTGTTTTTTATCCTCTCTCTCTCTCTCTCTCTCTCTCTCTCTCTCTCTCTCTCTCTCTCTCTCGCTCTCTCTCTCTCTTTCTCTCTCTCTCTCTCTCTGTGTGTGCAGGCCGGGAGCTTGTATCATAATCAAAAGCAGAAATATGTTGTTACCCAGAAGGCTCTCTTCATTGTGTGCCCCTGAGTTAATTGTTTGAGATACATTATAGATGATGAAGATGTGACTCTGAGTTGCACATTGTGGAGCTGTGTGTGAACAAATGCACGCGTGCCTAAAATAAAGTGCGTGTCTTGTGTGCTGCAGATAAGGTTACCTGCTGAATAATCAGTAGATTCTTGTTTAAGTCTCGCGGCGAGTATTTTCCTTCAGCCCCTCTGCTCCCCCCCACCTCCTTGTCTGCTGCAGCCTCTTATAAATTATGAAAAACCAAAGTGAGCGTTGAGAGGATCGAAACTAAATTTAGCAGATAAGGATATTTCGAAGTGGTCATGGTCACTGGAATCCCTCAAAGAGCATTAGCTGGTCTGTAGCACTGTTAAACAACATTATGATTACACTGCATCAGGCTGAGGTTTAACGATGCATCTTAAGGAGCTGCCATCGGGGCGTGTAGGCTCCTCATGAATGTGTGATGAGGCAGAAACCAAAGCTGAGTGCCGTGGGCCTTCACCTGGAGATCATCCTCTCAGACAGCTGCTGGCTGCAGGATCGATGGTTGTCCGGTGAATAAAACATGAACTGCTTCGGGTTTAGAACAGGAAGTTCAAGAACACGTATACAGGAAGTGACCTCAGTACAGGGGATGTTTCCAAGGTGAGCCGAGGTCGGGCAAACCTCTTGGCCCGGTCTCGAATGATCCTGCCAACTCTCAGATTCTACTGTCGCGTGACAACGCACTAGTCACATGTCAAACTAAAATGTAAACAGCACGGAGAGCGGCACCAAGGTTCAATACTCAATCACTCAATTAACTTGGAAGTGATCGATACTCTTAATGAGAAGTCTGGTTATTCATATTATCAATAAACCCCATAAAAACCAACATTCTATCTATCTATCTATCTATCTATCTATCTATCTATCTATCTATCTATCTATCTATCTATCTATCTATCTATCTATCTATCTATCTATCTATCTATCTATCTATCTATCTATCTATCTATCTATCTATCTATCTATCTATCTATCTATCCATCTATCTATCTATCTATTTATCTATCTATCTATCTATCAATGCAGGGGCAGGACTCCACGGTTTGTTTTTCTAAATGTGATGTTATATTGGAAGATCAATGTACCAAAACTATACGCATGAGTCATACAGGGGAGGATGTGGGAGGATGAGGAGCTTTGAGGAACTCTTTGTGTCTCACTGTGTCTGAACCATGAGCCTGACAGAGTGAACTACGATAAACACCTCATCTTCCACTGTAGGTGAGGACCATTGCTGTGAGCCACACCTTCAAGATCGACAAAGCCCACCGGGAGCTGGGTTACTGTCCGAAGCCGTACAGCCTGGAGGACTCCGTGGAGCTGTACCTGAAGTCCCAACAGCCACGCTCCACCTCACGTCTCCTCCACCTCTCCTGGCGCTTGCAGCTGCCCCGGCACCTTGTGATGCTGCTGCTGCTGCTGCTGGGTTTCACTCTGATGCTGCTGGCGTCGTCCTGCTTACTCAGTCAGAGCTGAACTGGTAATGCTGCACTGGACATTATGTGTATTCTCACCATCGATGCCCTAGAATAATTTTAACAATGTCCACTTATGTAATTTTATTTGAGTTAAGTCAGTAAACTATCTCTTCCACCTTTTTGATGTTGGTATGTGCGAGTGTCTGATTAAAATAAATGATAAATCCTTCAGACTGCTGCAAAGTATTGATCCTGAGTTGTGTTGTCTTCGGTTTAGGTAACTATGATTTCATTAAAAAGAGAAAATTTGTATTAAAAACATTAAATTGTTTATTGACTGTATTTACATAATATACGTTATGATTCTATGATAAAGATCTGTTGAGATTTATGCATCTTTAGAGTTTGATTGATTATTAGGGCCCGAGCACTGACAGACAGTGTGGCCCTATTATTATTTTTAATTTTTTCAGGCTAATGAATTGGCTTTTTGAGGGCTTTAACATGCTCAAATGCAGAAGTTCTGCTGGTTTGAGGATGTGTTTGTGATTTAATATTCCCCCTTATTCTGCCAAAAGGGGGCGCATTTGCATCGCATATGATTCAGTGGTCCTCATTGGATCATCGGCCTGTGACCTTCAACGCTCACTGGATCGGCTGGCGGCCGAGTGTGAAGCGGCTGGGATGAGGATCAGCACCGCTAAATCTGAGGCCATGACTCTTAGCAGGAAACCGATGGATTGCTTACTCCGGGTAGGAAATGAGTCCTTAGCCCAAGTGAAGGAGTTCAAGTACCTCGGGGTCTTGTTCGCGAGTGAGGGTACTATGGAGCGTGAGATTGGCCGGAGAATCGGAGCAGCGGGGGCGGTATTGCGTTCGCTTTACCGCACCGTTGTAACGAAAAGAGAGCTGAGCCGCAAGGCAAAGCTCTCGATCTACCGGTCGATCTTCGTTCCTATCCTCACCTATGGTCATGAGGGCTGGGTGATGACCGAAAGGACGAGATCGCGGGTACAAGCGGCCGAGATGAGTTTTCTCAGAAGGGTGGCTGGCGTCTCCCTTAGGGATAGGGTGAGAAGCTCAGCCATCCGTGAGGAACTCGGATTAGAGCCGCTGCTCCTTTACTTAGAAAGGAGTCAGCTGAGGTGGTTCGGGCATCTGGTAAGGATGCCCACTGGGCGCCTTCCTTGGGAGGTGTTTCAGGCACGTCCAGTGGGGAGGAGACCTCGGGGAAGACCCAGGACTAGGTGGAGAGATTATATCTCAACACTGGCCTGGGAACGCCTCGGGATCCCCCCGTCAGAGTTGGTCAATGTGGCCCGGGAAAGGGAAGTCTGGGGCCCCCTGCTTGAGCTGCTCCCCCCGCGACCCGACCCCGGATAAGCGGACGAAAATGAGATGAGATGAGATGAGATGATTCAGCGGTGATGTGTAATCGATACTTGCTCTTTTCACGTATCTGCTTAAAAACGGCATCTGCTGATTTTACATAATCTAAATGAGACTGATCCACAAAAAAATTTAAAAACCAAAAAACCTGGCAGCGGTGGGATTCGAACCCACGCCATCGAAATGACTGGAGCCTAAATCCAGCGCCTTAGACCACTCGGCCACGCTACCGCTGAGAAACGAAGAACCTCGTATTTTAGGTTTATACCTTACACTCGATTTTGCTGGTAGCGTTCCATTTCTTGTGGGACATAGAACATTAAATGGAAAATGATGTCTCTTAAGTTGACCTGTTTTTATGGTTTAATTGCCTGGGGGCTGTTGTTTTCTTATTAGGGCCTGAGCACTGCAGGCACTGACAGACAGTGATGCTGAAATTGTAAGGGTTGTTATTATTCAGGCAAATGAATTGGCTTTTTGTTGGCTTTAATATGCTAAAATTCTTAGAATTAGACAGTGGTGAAAAATTACTTCTTATTTCATTTTTTTGTTTACCTCCTGCGCAGAAGTGCACTGCGGATACATTTAAAAAATGTATTTAATTATTTTTTTCAATATTTTTGTATTTATTTATTTTTAAATTTACATAGTGTAAGATATTGTGCTATGAATAGGAGGTTGACATCCTGCCAACTTTAGGGGATCAGTATTTTGCCAAGGACACTTTGACATGCAGATGGGAAAGAGTGGGGATTGAACCGCCAACCTTCTTGTTGGAGAACAACCTCTCTACAACCTCTCTACCCCCTTGGTCACACCGCTGATTGCTGTAGGCCAGATTGTGATCACTTTTTAAAGCTCTGGTGATGGAGGTTGTCGGTCAATGTTATAAATATTGTCTTTCAATGTTAAAATTGATGGATGTGTGTTGACGTTTTTAAAAGGCACTGATGATAATTATTATAAAACCTCTTCTCAGTTAAATCATATGCTGATACAACTTGTTTGCCTTTGTGTTGTCTTTTTAGTTTTTTTTCAATGCAAAACCACCATAGCATTATATTTTCATTTCACAATTGCAATACGATTTCTTTTTGTCATGTAGGACGATTTTATTATTACATTTTTACACGATGCTTGGTCTCGGAACTCTACATCTGCTTATGTAAGACTGTGTGTGTGTGTATGTGTATGTGTGTGTGTGTGTATGTGTGTGTGTGTGTGTACATGTTTATGGCCTGCCCCTCTTAGGTGAGCAGGGTATGCAATCCCCTTGTCTGGAGGTTTAATGGATTTGGAGTCTGGTTAAGAGCAGCGTGGTGAAATCTCAGTTGTGTAAAACCGAATTACAAGAGACAAAGCCCCATTAATTGTTTGTTGGGCCACAGCGTACACAAGGGGACAGAGTACGAGAGAAAATACTTTCAGTACAGTTGTGTATTTGTTTTTTTCTACCTCACCCGCAAATACTCGTTTTTCTTCTATCTGATAAAATGGTATGACTCTGGCAGAACAGGTTTAAACATCTTGGTGATATTATCCATGTGGTGTTGTAAGAGACTGGAGGAGATACACAACAGGCTCCTGCATCAGTGTTTTTACTAGATAGTTGCAAGCAAAATCGTGTTAGTCTTCATTGAGGACACCTCTTAGTATACAGTGTTGCATTCTGCAGCAGTATACAGATATAGTTCACAGCTTCAGAGAAAAACATCAGCATCATCACATCTCAGGGAAAGTGCTGTGGGGAAAGTGTTATATGAAAAATACTGTTTTGTCACTGTGGGTCTCAGCAGTTTAAGATTTGTCACTTTAAATTCAGTCAACAACATCTGGGGTCTGGGGAAAAAAAACGATTTTTCCAACATGAGAGAATGTTCCCATGATATCTTTGCCAACCTTTTTGATTTAGACAGAACAAGTTATAAGAAAAATCAGCTATAAATGTCTTTCTGCTGTTAATGATGATCTGCTGTTCCACATCAAGAGAACTGCATTTTCACGCCGCAAGAATGATTACAAACATTTTCTTTTGCACCTCAGATTACATTCTATTTCATTTCCACTCACACTCAACAATCTGCTCTGAATATTTAGCGGTAAAGAAAATAAATAACATTTCATCTCCTCTATACATCATATATAAAAATAAATAAACAAGAGCATGGCGGGTTATGTGTACTACTGGTATACAGACACTCCATTGCACCCTGAGCTGTGTACATACATGAAAACAGAAAGCGCAGGCGATTACAAACTGTATTCCACTGAAATTTCTCTGGTGACTTTCTAATGACCTTCAACCGCTCAACTTACAAAAAACCAACTTGCACTAGCTGTTAAGCTAATTATCATAAACTCCCAGAGTCTTTCGCTGTTACACAGTTTTTCATCCTATTACAAACATTCCAACATTTCAGTTTACTTAAGTCTTATATAACAACTACGTCTCCATCTTTACTCAACGCAAACAATATACAATGTGTGTGTTTCTCTCCCACAGACCAAATGATCAAGTGGTCACAGGGTTGGAATTCTATTAACACTGAATACTGCTGTAGGTGGATATGATACTTCTTGAATTAGCCAAGGATCAGTTAGTACGAGTTAATCTAGCTATAAATATTTCCATATACAATAATATATTTGCAATCTGGTTTTGTTGTTGATCTTTGGAATGCATTATTGCATCGAATCACACAGCTACTTTGCACAACAATTTCTTTAACACTTAATTTCTGTAAGGACGGATAAAAGGAACAGTGCTGACTAACATAAATATAAGTGCGGCGACATGACAGGAGATAAGAGGATTGTAGCGTGTCTGAGACGCACTGTGCTTATTGCATCGCAGCCCCTGGATAACAACATTATAAAGCCAGCTCCATCCCCGTGTCCCTGGATGATGATTAATGCAATCACTAGGCAGAATCAAGGGAAAGAACGTCCCTGTCTGCGCGTCTGTTCTCACTGAGGTCCTCTCTGGTCTTGTGGATGCAGCTGAAGATCTCCTTGAAGAGAGCCTTGTACTCCGGCTGCTGGCCGTCCTCCACGACCACTGTCAGACCAGACAGAGCGGCTGAGCTCGACAGGCGGCGCCGCGTCCGGACGCTTCCGAAGAGGGACTCTGGGACGTCTGGACGGCTTTGTTGCTGAGTCCGTCTGTCGCCTGGTGGCATCGTTTCAGCAGCTCATCATATTTCACCTAGAAAACACAGTTTGGTTAAAAATCTTAACAGTATTCTAAGGAGAAATGTTTCAGATTAAAATGGCCCTTTAGTAGATATCCAATAACTATTTTCTTCTTAATAGTACTCATACTTAAATTGCATCAAATGTGCTATGAATACCTGCAGGGCGCTGTACTGTGCATCCACCTCATTGAGCAGAGAGATGCCCCGCTGTTTCACCGCCTCTGCTCGCCGTATACACAGCTGATCGTGACCATGGCGAATCTCCTCTGGATTCGAGGCTCTCAAACCGGTGTCGCTGTTACACCTCTGTCGCCTGTATCGTCTCTGCTCCTCGTCCTTTTCTACCTTCTCCTCCGCGTCACTCTGCACTGGGCTGGGCTTTTCCTCTGAGGCAAAGAACACTGTATCAGGCAACAAAAGCTGGTCTGGCCTTCTGACACTGGAGGAAATGGAGGGGAACATAGAGGCATACATTCAGGAACAGGAGAGGTTCACTTGATAGTGGCAGATAAAAGTTAAAAACAGTGCCAAGGTAATTCAATTTGAATGCAGTCAAGTCTCAATTCAGTCCTGACCTTTTGGCACAGTCAGCACGCCACAGAAGTCGCAGCTGTTCCACTTCGGCCTCCAGCTCCTTCTGCCGGGTCGAGCAGCCCGACAGCTGAGACAGTCGCTGCTCCAGATCTACGTTCTCACTGGCAGTCAGCTCACTCTCCTGCTCTGCAGCCTCCCTGCGGCTCCGCTCTGCAGCGACCTGGGCCTGAAGGGTCTGGACGGAGCGCTGCAGGGACGCTTTCTCCTCCTCCGCGTTCTGGCGTCTGTCTCGGTCGTAGAAAGAGTCCTGCGGTACCCAGAGTCCACCCACACGCAGACTGTCAGGGGATAAGTGCCTGATTCAGGGACAAATTATATTTCACATCAAAAAATATTTTAAGTAGGATGTAATAAGATATGAGTTTATGATGGGATAATTTAGTCTACATTTGAAAATCCCTTAGTTAGAATTTTTATATGAATACATGGTATGTTATCACAATCACCATGATACAGAAGGTAAAAAACAAACGAAACCTTTCATGTTGTAAGTCATACAGCTCTTTGAGACAGGAAACACTCTGAGCTCCGAGGTTGCGTCGCTGCTCCGACACCTCTCTCTTGTTCCTCTCCGCCTGGGCGGCCTTGAGCCCATCCACCTGGGTCTGCAAGTCCTCCATGAGGCTCTGAAGCCCGTCAATGGTCTCTGTTAGACTGAAGTGGAAAGGAGAGAAAACCTGATGCCACACTGAAGCTCTGCATATATGTTGAGACTTCAAGACTCACCATGACTGATCAACTGACCTGTGGATCTTCTGCTGGGCCAGGCGGCTGTCCTGCACTAGTCTCCGGTTGCCTTGCTCCAGATCCCTGGCGGCCACGTCCAGCTGCTCATACACTTTGGCATGCTGGTCGTTCACCTGACGCAGCAGGTCCACCTGCTTGGTGAGGTACTGGTGCACAAGAGAATGAAGAGTCAAAGGTTTAGCTCGATTGAAGTATGCAGAGCTGTGGTGTTGGTATCTTCTCTTAATGACTTGTGTGCAGCAAAATGGTTTGTTTTTCATTTCCAAATTTAAAAACTCTGGTTCCAGCTTCTTCAAAGTGGGGATTGAATTGGCCCCTGAAAAATTAAGCATATTTTGAATAGTATTGAATATGTTTTATTGTTAAATAATTAATTGAAAACTTATTCTACGACGATAGAAATACGTTAGTAGAATCATGATGAGTCGAATCCTAAAACATTTTAACATCAGTCACTTGCTTATCACAAGGTTATATAAAATCTTTAAAACTACCCACAAAAAAGAAAGGTGTTTTACAATTTTTTTTATTTAGCTTTAAATCGCAGACTGAGGCATTTAAAGTAAAAGTCTTAGGGTTAAATGCCTCTGATAATGTGAATAAAGTGCATGCCGAGTTCGTTACATCAACTAAATTGCTTTTTCTCTGGTGGAGATCAATGCAGCCACTGCTCTGGTGCGTTTGTAAATGTGCTCCGACATGAGCTCAGCCCTGTGTTACATTCCCGTGATCAGGTGTGAGCACAGCTTTGAGACGGTCATTAGCAGCGTGAGTAAGACCAGCAGCGGACACAGCGTGAGAATGAAGGTCAGAGGGACGTACGGGGATTACCACATCAACCTCAACAAATCCTGAAGCCAACGGCCCTGAGCTCTACTGCTTGAAAGATGGACTTCCCTCCTCAGAACAGTGCACGTAAAAATGTAATGTATGTTCTGTATTTTGACCTATTTAGCCTGGTGACTGGTTGCACTCAAACAAATGAGAGAAAAACCGTAAGCTTAACTAAAATGGCACTCAGCCCACCGCATACCTCTGGCCAGGCCCAATCAAGCTGCAGCAAATTGTACATATCAGTTCCCTAAATGGGCCGGTTTGTTTCACCAAGATACATGAATGATTCCCTGGGAAAATAGTGAAAATGTTGAAAAACTTCCTCTCTAAATTATAATCTGGATCTACCCCCCTGATCTTGATCCACACTAAAATGTACTGGGCTCTTCCCTGACCCATATCGCATTTGTCCATTAAAAAAAGTTAATTTAAGGTAATTAAAGTGTTCCTATAATTAGGTGGATGCACAATATGCAGCGTGCCATTGGCTCACCGGGTCGGACTGGTGAGGATTAGCTCCAATTTAAAGAGTAATTCCCACTGACACTTCTCTTCCAGATCCGGGAGTAATATAACATTAACCCGTGTTAATATTATGGGCTTCGCTCACATGCTGCCCCCAGCCCTCTGATTACTTCCTCCCTAACGTGTATCACCTCTATCTCCTGCAGCTGCTCCTGGTTGGTGGAGTACATCTGCTGCAGGGCCTGCTCCAGCTCATGGTTCTGGTCCAGGAGGGTTTTCCCCAGCTCTGCTGCCAAATGGAGATCTGTCAGAGCACAGGAGGAGCGAAATGTAAACACGGGATTCAAAACTGTTTCATTGCCCAAACTCAGGCAGCTGAAAGAAGTAGGTGTGCTGAATGAATATAAACAGGCTTTCAATGGTTCAGCTCTCACTCACACACTAACACACAACTCATTGTTTCACACTATTGCTATTTGGCATATAATCATAGAGGAATCTTAGTCATGCCTTGAGATCTTCTTGTGACGTTTACCCCCACTATACAATCTGGATTTTGTTTCTCTGAGGTGACATACATTATTTCTAATGTGGTAGTACAAAGTTTATATTTGGTCCATGTTACAACCCATTATTCATGTCCACATCAGTTTCTTTGTCGTCTCATGATTGATGAATTTTGCGTGCTATCTTTGAGTAAAAGTGTTTTTCCCCTTTGTGTTCTAGTCAGCAGCACAAACACTTTATGAACTGCAAGTTTACCACAAAACAATCGACACAGGACCAGTGGCAGCCTCAGGAAATCCTGGATACACAGAGCTCTCAGGATGTCTCAGCTCTAACCCCATGACCTGCGTGAGTCTGTACGTACTTCATCAGGGAGAAGCTGCAGAGCATGATGAAGTAGTACTGAGCTTACTTTTAGAGGTACTTTTACTGTACTTGAATTTTTCTGCCACTTTATACTGCCACTCCACTAGATTTGACTAGTTACTGTGTTACTAGTTATATCGTTTTTCTACATTGGCAGGGCATCAACATCAATAATTATTGCAATATAATTTAAAAGAAACTTAAAAGAAGACATTTATCATGATAATTATAGATATTGAATGATATGAATCTTTGTTCTTATCGCACACATCAGTCTTAAAAATGTTTAAGAAGTAATAATTTGTCATCATGATAATTATCGATACCAATAAACAATGGGAAATAAACATTATTATTTGTTACTATAAGTGACAATTCCCCATAAACTTGTTTTTTCACTTTATGCGACCGTGTATCAATTCAGATTATTATTCATTTCTATTATTATGATTAAGAAATAATAATAATGTGACACTTATCTTGACATTATCGATATCGACTGATACAGCAACGTCCACGGCAACATTACACATGAGTGTGTTACAGGACTTTTGTGTGTTGTTTGTGAGCCCGTTGGTTGTGTAGTGGACTCCTTCACTGACAAGCTCCAATGCAATAAAACAAGTTTCCACACAGGATGATGATGATGGTGATGATGATGATGATGATGATGACATGCTTTCCTCTGCAGCCTGTGTGAGTGATGGACAGGGGCGCGCCCACGCAGCTCTTACCGTGCTCCAGGTCCTGCGGGTGGTGCCAGGACTCTCCGTTCCCCTCAAACTCTTCCTCCATCATCGTGTCCGTCAACATGTTGGAGCCGCGGCCGGGGGAGAGGGGGGACCCCGCATGACCTGGACCCGGCTCCCCGGCTCGTGTGTGTGTGTGTGTCGGTCAGCGGAGCAGCTCGGCCGCCGTCCTCCGCCTCGGGTCGAGCAGGAAGATGAAGTGCATCCTCCCGGTGTGAGAGCAGCGTTAAGCCCTCACTCCCTCCAGCAACGTGGCAAATATCTAATACACCACAACATCCGGTAGGTGGCAGTTAAACCAAAGAAGAATATTTATAATTTTGTTTTTAATTAACCGTGATTTTTAATTCCCAATTTTATCCGGAATAACTTTTATCACCACTTAAGGATAAAACTGACAACGAGAAAGAACTGATAAATCTTTTTTCTTTTACATTTGTTTTGGTTCTCGTAACTTCCTGCTTTCTTTTGACCTACATATCCCATCAGCGAATCACAAAGCGGCAAACGCAAGGAGGAAATAACACCCCGGGCCAATCAGGTGTTTTGCTTGCCCGTCTCCAAGTCCCGCCCCCCTGCAGGACCGAGGCTCAAAGTCGAGTTTGACAGGTTTGACATGTTTTCGCTCTAAACTCGTGTTCTTCATTCACGAAACTCCCAGTTACTGTCAAACACGAAACTGCTGGGGGACGCTAAACCCTCCAGAAGAACCAGCTCTGCAGTTGTCATTTAAATGCACAGTTTGTCCTGCTAAAACCAGCAATGCTGAACAACACCGGTGTGAAATAGACATATCCTGGTTGTGTTGTCTCTCCATGACCGTGCAGGAGAACCCGGCCGCGGGTGCCTACTCCGGGACAATGGGCAGAGTCCGGCACCTGATCATCTCCTTCGGGCTCAATCCCGTAGCTCTGGCTTATGCCATGACCACCCTGGGATCCGGCATGATCAACAGCATATTCAGCTTCTACTACGTCAAACTCTTCCTCAACAATTACAAGATCTCAGAGGGAGCGTTCCAGCAGTCACAGGTGAGTGAAGCTTTTTAAAGAACCTGGCTCCTGGCATCTGGGTAAAAGGATCTGATTTAATAGTCCTTATGCTATTGATTAAGCTGCTGATTAGTTCATAAGACTGATCAACATATCTGACAATGTTTGGAAATGGATAGTGCGACTCTGCAGAGGCTGAGGTGACATCTTTAATTAATATTGTTTGTTCTGTCGTCTGAGCCACTGCCTGAAACCAACAGCTATTATGTGAAATCCTCAAACTTCATAAGCTGGAACAAGGCAAATGTCCGGTATCATTGAAAATAGCTGCTGCTGTTGTTAGACAGCAGCAGCATCATTTTAATCTTATTGAACCTCCTCTCTGCAGGTGATGTTCATGGTTTGGAATGCGATCAATGACCCTTTGTTCGGCTACCTGCAAGACAACTCCCGGGTGGCCTTCTGCTCTCAGCGCCGCCTCTCCATCCTGTACGGAGCTCCCTTCTACTCCCTGTCTTTCCTTATAGCCTGGTTCCCGTGGCGCTCCTACGCCCCTAACGACTGGTTGAGCGGCCTTCATTTGATGGTGGCGCTGTGTGTGTTTGACGCCATGTTGACCTTTGTGCTGCTGGCACATAGTGCGTTGTTTGCAGAGATTTCCAGCAACCATCAGACACGACTAAGACTCATAAAGTACAGCCAGGTAAGGACGTTATAAGTCCAACAGCTGCATTCAGCTATCTTCTGTGGGTCCCCTTGCTAACGTGATACAATCTCTCCTTGCATTTTGCATTCCCTCTCTTGAATTCCACAGGTGGCCTCTCTCATTGGCTCCTCCAGCGTCCTTTTCTGTGGTTTGGTGTCCAGTAACATGGAGGACTTTACAGCCTTCCAAGCCTTCACGGTGTTCATCGCTGTCATAAGCTGTGGCTGCATGCTCTATACGGGCATCCACATTGAGAGCCGCTTCGAAAACAAAGGCTCTAAACCCGTAGACCCAGGGTGGGATGACAAGACGTCCCAGAAGTCAGTGTTTTCTGTGTCGCCTCAAACGACATTGATCTGGCAAATCCTGGCCAATCGAGACTTTCAGGTTTTTGTGATCATGAATTTTTTCCAGGTTTTCATGTTGGCTTTCTTCAGCAATTTTACCATAATATTTGCTGAGCACCTGATTCCTCCAGATGTGCTTCCACCTCTGGCCAAGAGCATCATGTACGGAGCGGGATTCATCTGTCCACAGGTATTGTGCTACCAGGAACCTTTTTTTTTAAACAGAGAGCTTTAGCTATGGTGCATAATGATTAGCTTTTTCCTATTAACTTAAAGGACAATAGAGGCTAATCCAAGGTTTACAGTACTATACATCGGCAGAGAATATCTGAATCACAATGTTAAAATAAGCATTTATCTCATTTTGCTACAAAAAAAATTTTTAGTGTCCCCCTGGAAACGTCAACTTCTGTTGTGTTGTCTGTATTTGGTTGTGTTGTGAGTTTTTGTACGGGTCAAATAGATGAAGCTGCTTTCTCTATTTGCCTGTGTTGTGTCTATTTATATGTGTTGTCTGTGTGTTGTTGTTATACTATTCCTTGTCTTCCTCCCAGTTGTTGGTATTGAGCTGTCAGAGTCTGCTGCATGGCCTTGGCTATTACAGGATCATCCTCTTCACCTTCTACCTGGAGGCTGCAATGGCGGCTATTATGCTAATGCTCGGTCCTCAGCACTACTATTTTCTGGCCTTTTTCCTCACTATTAACATGTAAGCAGTTAATAGACCTTGTGACCTTCTTAAAGCTCTTCAATCACTGTATATAATCACTGCACTGTCGCCCTCCTCTTCTATGCAGGGTCATGATTCAGGCTTCCTTCAGTCTTTTCGGCTTGCCTCTGGCTGACATCATCGACACAGACCTGCAGAGGCACAACCGCAGGTAACAAAAACCATTGACGTGCACACTGAGTAACTGAGCTCTCACATGCAGATATATAATGTTTGATGTAGCAATGTCTTTGAACCTTTGTGTCTTTCAATACTGAATGAATAAGGTAGCATTAAGCATATCCTGCCTATCCAGCCGGTGCTAAATAAATGGGCAATAAATTAAACAAATGTGTCTTTTTCTGTCATTGATAGTCAAATATTGATAGTCAAATAAATTCTGATTATTCCCATTCTACAGTTCCCCACTCTCCTCAATGGTGTTTGGGACGAATGCTCTGTTCACCAAGCCGGGTCAGTCTCTAGCCCCGATGATAGTGCTCTACGTCCTCAACCAGTTTGGATATGAACAGCTGAAGGAAGAAGGAGGGAATTCGAATCCAAGGTACAGACACTCTATCTATTTATTCTTGCTTTAAAGATACAAAGTTGAACTGAAACCATAACTAAAATCTTCTTCTTCTTCAGCGCCCTGGCGAGCCTCCACAATGTGATGTTCTACCTGGTGTGTCTGGTGCCGATGTGCGT
Source organism: Pseudopleuronectes americanus (assembly GCA_038501795.1). Taxonomy (NCBI): domain Eukaryota; kingdom Metazoa; phylum Chordata; class Actinopteri; order Pleuronectiformes; family Pleuronectidae; genus Pseudopleuronectes; species Pseudopleuronectes americanus. The sequence goes on from CM076732.1 coordinate 6,048,230, forward strand.
CGCTTGTGCTCAGGCCCTGGCTTGGAAGCCGTTTTCCATCCGCAACAGTCACACAGTCGACGCAAAGTACATTGACAACTAATGTCTCAGAGGTGGCGGATTTCTTTAGCTGGGATTTGGGTGGAATTCTTTATTGTTGAGGGAGTGATCAAGAAGAAATTAATTTGCAAATTATTGAATATCTGAGAGAAGCCAGGGTGGATTTGATGCACTTTATCGATATATATTGTATTCTGAAATTGCACACTTGTAAATTATCTCTGTCCGCTCACCGGCACCAAGTACATACATATAAAACACCAAAAAAAAGAAAGAAGAAAATAATAATCTCTGTAAGGAGAAGCCTTACTTCCTCTGTGACTTCCAAAGACAGTTTCCCTTCTTTTATGGCATTGAAGGGAGTTAGACTATTAATGATCATTGGTTGGATCTGAATGATTTGTACATGTGGTTACTACTGTATGATAAGCCCACTGACACTCCTTTAATTAGTAATAAATGTACTGTCTCATCCTCAAAAATAACTGGATAGCTGGACCAAACCATAGACTTCCAACATTTAAGTTTACAGTTACCTCAGCTTCATTTAATCTGAAGAGTGAATAATACGTCAGGGACATGACATTGAATGTTTTTTGCTGTGAGCAGAGCAGAGGCAAACATCGTAGCTTTAACTCCAGACCCAGCCCAAATCAACTTGATAATGTGACATGTATTGACATCTGTATTTCAGATGTTCAGTTTACAGTAGACGCTAATGAAGGAGACGAGGCACAGAAGGGAAGATTGCACACAAGTGTTTACCTTAGGATGTTTGGTTGGATGGTAAAAAACCTCAGTTTTGAATGATTCACCTCGGCCTTTTTAGGAATGCATAAGTAATGTTATCTGGATGGATCTAGTTTCTTTCTGTGGGTATTTGTAATCAAAAGAAATAGATGAGCAGAATGTGATTCCTACCTGTACATTCGTTATTATTCGATTTTTTTTTAATGAACCACTTCAAGACCTATGCTTTTTGAACATGGTGGCTTCTGAGCTACACTCAATATATATTCGTCTGTTATATGCCTTTCTATGTGCCTTTTGAACTTTCTATGTTCACTCTACATCTTTTGTTTGGTTTCGATAATTTTTTATAAAATGTATTTCTACTATAAGCTGAAAGTGAAACATGATTTATTATTTTACATGTTTGCAAGTCGCTGATATGTATTTTGTGTCAAAAAGGTGAATGTTTGAATAATTTTGATATAAAGGGATATTTTCTAAAAGCTGCTTAAATCTAGGGAATCTTACTGTACTGTCCCTTCTCTGCCCTGTGAAGTTTGTGCAAAGAGCTTTTTAGATTTGTATTCTTGCACACTTGCTCTTCTGAACAACTTATCCTGACAATATCAATGTGCCCTACTTCTTATTCCATATCACTTACAGTACCATTCCCTTTTGAATGTCTCCGCCCCACCAGCCTGTGCCTTGTGAAAACAATACCTCAAGAAAGTATTGAGCAAATTTTATTCAGATTTGATACAAAACAATCACTTTGACTCAAAGATCAGAGGTCAATGTCACAGTGACCTTTTTGTTCTTGTGAACATGATATATCAGGAACACCCATTTGGAATTTTCATAACTTGACAAACAGTCACTTGGACTTAAGCATGAACTGATCAAGCGGTCAAAGGTGAAGGCCACTGTGTCCTCAGAATAATTTTTTTCTCATTAATACATTCTCTTAAGAACAAGTCGAGAGAATCTGTTAAAATTTGGCACAAATATTCACTCAGATTCAAGGATTTATTGAGTTGGTGTTCAAAAGTCACAGTAACCTCATATGAGTTTGTAATAAAAAAAATGATATTGACTGAAACTGCACTGGTTTCCAGAGGCATAAAACTGTAGTGCTGTTTTCCCCTTTAAATGGGTTATTATCCTAAATGTATTAAAGACACTCCAGTTATATGAGATGACACTGACCTGGTTTTGAGAATAAATGTTTGAATGTGTTACAAAATGCCAGCAGAATGTATAAATATATTAATAAATATAATGCAGAACTATAAATGCCATCAGAACACGTCTAAAACTTACAAATCGGAGAGGAGAGGAACATTGTCTGTGTTGAGGTGTGTAAATCTCATTTCGTTAAAAAAAACAAAGTGACCTGGTATGCAACAAACTTGCATCCTCTGCTGATGTGTCAATTTCCTCATGAGTGTCCTCCTGAGGAAATCTTCTCTGATGATGGTCTCACTCTGTCATTCAAAACGCTTGACCAACTCAGTTGACATTTTGATAGATGTCATCAGTGGAGAAGTTGATGTCAGGACTTGCTGGCTGAAATGAATTAATATCACATGAAAATAAGGATTTAAAAAAGTACATTTTCAAATTGGCAGGAAATATGCTGCAACACAAATTACGCGGAACTTTCCACGTTACGCAATCCACCTATTGACAAATTCTAACCGCAACATTCTGCAACTAGATTTACCTCAACTTGTAAACCGTTTTGTCCTGAAGCGTGTTCGCCTCTGTTCAAGTCCATTCTGTTGTTCATTTCTTGCAGCACACTGTGGAATCTTGTTTTTTTGGTTGATACTTTTTGCTTGAAAAGAGAAGTAGACATTTATTATAGTACATCGATATTCAGAGATTTGTTTTACTGTTTTTAATTTCAAAGAATAGCGAGTTAAAATCTGCTCTGTTTGTTGTAGTGTTGTAAGACAGGACCTAACGGAGGCCTTGGCTCCTGTTCCTCTTTTTGTTTCTCTTGGTTAAACAGTTAACACATCGAACACATATTCAAACAGAACATCATACGATTATCTACAACCTTGTCGATTTTGCCCATCCTTCTGCAGCAGGTCATGTTGCAGCCATGCTAGAACAGAGAGGCAGGGGTTAATTTCACGTCAGCACATTTCTCATTTTCAGTCTTTGTATGAATTTTTAATAACATGTTGAAGATATGCACCTTTTTTAAAATGATTAGCGTCACGATTGCCGTGCTGTAGATGGCCAGGAGGACAAATGAAGAATAAAGAAGAATGTGCCTTGTCAAAGCTTTAACTTGTCCTGAAAGCAAAAGGAAATTTGTCTGTGATTCATCTTAATCAAGCATTCAAACATCAGAGTGTAACTTTCAAAGTTCTTCTCTTACGTGTCACTGTAAGAGCCGTACCCAGCCCTACATGCTGTGAGCCGTTTACTGGGTTTCCAAACCTCTGTGCAGCACAGTAGTAGATCCCGCTATCATTAATATTAAGTGGCTTGATGCTTAAAGATGCTTCATCCAGGCTGTATTTGGGTGAAATCAGCTTGAGAGGAAAGTGGGAGTTTTCTTTGAAAACAAACCACGTATAATTAGAGCTGTTGGCTGAGCTTTGAGGACTGACAGTACAAGGCAGAACAACCTTTTGTCCTGTTTTCCTCCAGATCCCACTCTGTCGCTGTGTTAAGCTGATTTCCGTTTTCTCGCCGCTGCCTGGAAAAAGAGACATTTATTAGATGTCAAATTTACTGTTTTTAAATCCCCCAAAATGTTCTAAACTAACCACGAACACCAGCTGTGATGCCTAACTCTTACTGTTAATGTGGAATAATAAGAAGTCAGTAGAGCTAGTACCTAGTGTAGAGCTAGTGTAATCCTGCTGACAATGAAACAAACAAAACCTCCAAACAAATTAAATTGTACCTGATAGCAGCAGGTGAGTGAGCAGGAGAGAAAAGCAAAGCAGCCAGTCCATGTCTGTAGCTTGAGCACTTGTGGGTGATCTCATGATTCCTTGTGTGATGTTTTGTCTAAAGAGCTGACAACATGGGAAGTGAGTATGCAGCAATTTCTCAACACTTGGTTCCTACTTTTGTATTATGCATGTGAGCTTTGGCCTTTAAGAAACATGTCACGTGATTAAATAGTAATATGATTTTATGATGGCTCAATCAAGGGACAGATTCAGGATACATTTTGGAACATTTGGTGCTACAATCATTTGTGTTTGCTCCATAAATGAAAGGAGGAAACTACACAGCATGTGGTCCAAAATAGTCCGTAAGGAGCAATTCAGAGAGAGACTCTTGTAATATGCTTTGCAATAATGGAAAATATGCAATGTAATGACTGTAAGAGAATCTTGTTTTGTGTTTGGGGAACAATGACAGCTAGAATGCCAATCACTGGAGAGTACACCTCCACCAAAGCGCAGCAGTCCCCTTTAAATTCAGTCAAGCTGCACCAAATTGCAAACACTCACAAATTGATTTCCCCTTCAAGATCCATGTCTTATTCTCTGGGGAAAGGTGAAAATGTTGAAATATACCCGTTCTGCTGGCTCTGCTCCCTGATCTGCACTAAAATGTAATGACCTCGGATAACTATTTTTGCATTAAGTGCATCCACTATTGATACTTTCTAATAATACGTATGACTCTCACCTTAATCGTTTTTACAAAATAATAAAAAATACACATAATTTGCAGAATGAAGAATATTATTTCTGTCACAGCTGGCAGTGTTAAAGGGAGAGTTCACCAAAAAACTTGGTGTACATGACGCCGTTTCCAGTCGAATTTGAATGTCGTGGGCCTAAGGACCCTTGGATGACGTCACAGGAGCAGTATGGAGGCATTTCGTGTTTTTCAGAAGAAAAAGAAGATTGTGGTCAACATTGACTTCAATTGCATTTGTTTCGGCTGCCACGCTTGTTTACCCCTGAAACTCCAGAAGTGTTTTGTGGACTCAAACACTTCACCCTCCACACACACACACACACACACACACTTCCATCGTTATAGTGGTGAGTAGATAACGAGTGAATTTTCAGTTTTCGGAGAGAACAATCCGTTTGAGATCATGAAATCAAGTTGATTTCTGGTACTGATGGATCCACCAGTCGTCGTCGCCCCCCCCTTGCAGCTCCTCGTGGATTCGGGGGTCGTGCTTCCCAACCTCAGTTCCGTTCGATGTGGGCGGGTCTTATCGCGCTGTCAGTCCCATTTCCGTCCAATCCGAAGCCCTGCCTGTGTTTTCCCACGCCCCCTTCCACGTCGACCTGCACTCTCGCCATATTTCCCATCCCGTTGAGGACCCGCAGCCCCGTCCGCCGCCGAGCCGAGCCGAACCGGTGAAAACCTTCCCACGGGACCATCAAGTGCGACCAGGAGGCTACTTCTGACCTGAGGGGAGACTTGTCTTGCGTTAGCCGCGTCCGCTCATCCATTCCGCCGCCATGAACATCTTCAGACTGACCGGGGACCTCTCTCATCTGGCTGCCATCATCATCCTGCTGCTCAAAATATGGAAGAGCAGGTCCTGTGCAGGTGAGCCGGAGCTTCATCCACCATCACACGCGATGCCCCGTTGTTGTCCTAATGTTCCTGGGTAACTTTGCCCTGTTTAGCTTTGTCCCCCCCATCAACTAGCACGCTCTAAGGTAGCTAGCCACATGCTAACGCTCCCCACTCATTCATTTGAGCCAGTGGCTAACGGCGCTAGCTAACTTCCGATAACTAATATAAACTGCGGTGTCTGCATTGCTTCTGTTGCATCTACTACAGACGTGCGGTTAAGATACTGAGTTTAGTGACAATAATATAAAAATGTAGCTTAGCATTAGCTGGCTCAGTGTGAGTTGAGTATGCTAGCTGAACTCAGGGTTCAGCGGTTTTGTTAACAGTTTGGTGTCTGCAGCTTTGCAGAGGAAAAGTAATCATTCAAGATTAATATAAGGTTGAAGCTGCTTGTTTTATTCGCTGCAGTACACACACACACACACATACACAAACACACACACATACACACACTGCTCTGCTAACTTCAAGTTCGGTGCTCGACTCTTTTGGTCTGGCTTCTGACGTGGCGTTCTCCAACGGAAGTAGCTAACCTCTTAAAAATAGTTTGTCACTTTCTGTTTGTTTGATTTATTTCAACTCGACTTAATCTGCTGGACATTAGTTACTTGTTGAGAGTAAAGCTGCACACTGGGCCACACTAGATCACAGGGATTTCTAACCACTCCAACCAGTAGGGTTTACGAGAGGTGAAAGGTTATTGGGCACAAGGCTGTGGGGGTTAGGTTCAAAGTGAAGAGGTCATTTCAGGCAACAGATAACAGATGGATAGTTCTGTTTCTGTATTTGTGTGGTTAGATATCATGTATTCATGGTTTTGTTTAGGTAAGAATTTGAAATGGTCATGATTTTACTATATATATAGAAAATCACAAACTCCAACTGGCGTTACAATCTGTAGAATCCTCGATCAGGAACGAGGGAAGCCAATAACAAAAGAGAAAATCAACAGAGAGGAAGTCAAGCACCAAGCGACCTTTAGCAATGTCTTTCTTGGTCATTCGTGAATTTAGAAGTGGCTGAATAATAAATGCACTTCTTGTGAGGAAGCAAATCTGCAGCGTGGTGTGGAGGTCAACTCAGGTGAACTTTGACCGGCAACGTCACAGCGTCCACCTATATCATGGTCGACCCTTCTTGGCTGTCATTGTCATCACATCCTGCGATGATGCATAATTCACCTTCACAGACGTTATGACCCACCTGCATTCATGTATGTGAACCACAATGACCTTGTTCATACATAGTGTAAATCTGCTGAAAGATACCATTCACACAGAGGTGTACTGACAACAGAGGAGATGAAGAAGGTCAATGCTGACCACAAATGATGTGAGGGCACATGTTAGCACAGAGAGAGACACACTCCTGAAGGATGAGGGATGGCTGTGGCCTGAGGTTCATCTCAAACAAGTCACCAGGCTATCTAACACATGTTGTCTGAAGTGCTGGCTCAAGGCAGCTAATCCACATACTATATTCTACTATTATTGTCTTTCATTGGCAGTTTTTATATTTTGACTCCTGAAAAGTTAAGCCTGGTTATAAAGGCCATTCTATGTTTTTTGTTAAACTTACCCAGAATAATAGAAAGTAATACTGAATCCCAATTTAGGTTTCTAAAAGTGCAGATATATCATGATTCCAGTAGATGTCACTGTTCAATAAGGAAATCATTATTATTCATGATTACTACTAGTGAAGTCATTCGGAAGCTGCTCATGACTTTGGTTTACTTTTCACCTAAATATTAAATGTGCTTGATTGTTTTTGTTAAAGGAATCTCTGGAAAGAGCCAGATCCTGTTTGCCATCGTGTTCACCTCACGCTACCTGGATCTGCTCACCTCCTTCATCTCCCTCTACAACACATGCATGAAGGTAACGCACCAGTTGCACCTCTGCTCTGAAAACAGAATCCCTTGACACTGGTCTCCTGTTATTCCCAGTACCCTGAATAATGTGTGGAATGATTCTGTGTTGTTTACCAGGTGATCTACATCGGTTGTTCGTGTGCCACCGTCTATCTGATCTACATGAAATTCAGGGCTACCTATGATGGCAACCATGACAGTTTCCGGGTGGAGTTCCTGGTAGTTCCCGTAGGAGGCCTCGCTGTTCTCATCAACCATGACTTCTCTTTCCTCGAGGTTGGATGAACGTTTTGTAAATTATTTGATTATGAGAATACTTGCAGGAGTCCCTTTTGTAAACATGATATGTAAACGTGACATTAATTACACTCCTGCTCACCTTGTCTTCAGATCCTTTGGACGTTCTCCATCTACCTGGAGTCGGTGGCAATCCTGCCTCAGCTCTTCATGATCAGCAAGACTGGCGAGGCGGAGACAATCACCACCCACTACCTGTTCTGCCTGGGCATGTATCGCGCCCTCTACCTCTTCAACTGGATCTGGCGTTTCTATTTTGAGGGCTTCTTTGACATGATTGCCATTGTGTCGGGCGTGGTCCAGACCATCCTCTACTGTGACTTCTTCTACCTTTATGTCACCAAAGGTGGGTTCTTTACTTGTGTCATCCATTGAACAACAGTATAGGTGAACCAAAGGAAAAAAACGTATGCACATGAAATATTATATAAAATCTTTTTATTTGGTGTTCAGGCACAGTAAAATGTTGATAAAGTGGGGTCATACAATTCTCACATGCCCGTATGAACTGCATTCCTTCTTAGAATTAGTTCAAAGTAAGAAATGAGGGACAAACTCCACAGATTACACAGTTCAGCTGGAGCTAATAGGAGACTTCAGCGGTTGGTGAATGAAGTCCGTCTTTTCCAAAGTTACGGTTTTTAGTACAAAATTCCCTCTTTGTGCCACTGTCCCTTCACAGTAGCTAATCAAGGAAACACATTCCCAGGAAACGCACAAAGGGAATTTTGTTGGGGAAGAAAATGTAAATTTGCATGTGCGCTTTCATTTTAGCCTCAAATTTGTCTCACAAAACCAGGACAGGATTTTGTCTGTGGTGCTTAAGTTCCGATGACGACTGTCTAAAATGTTTTCTCATCCCCCAGTGTTGAAAGGCAAGAAGCTGAGTCTGCCAGCATAAAGCATGGAGAAGGAGACAGCGACTCCCAGCAGACTCAGGGGGTGGGGAGATGACATCGTGGAACCTCATGACCTATAGCAAAGGATGCCTGAGACCGAGAGCAACTAACGGGGAAAAACACTAGTCTTCTTGATGATTGCTGATTGAACTGGTAAATGCCAACAAACACCAGAGCTGAACAAAGACCATCCCGAATCAACATCTGGATTTCTGTGTTCAGCATCTTGCCTTAAACTTCTTTTCATTGCTATTCAAATAGGAGAAAGGCTTCTTTTTGTTTTTAAATGCGAGGTGTATACGCTTTTTTCTGTATTTCTTATTTTTATAATGTCACAAATGGAGTCATGTCTGAGAAGTACCTCGTTTGACTTGGTAACTTGGTAATGAAATGCACAAATGTACAGTCTTATTAAAGAGAGAGATAAAGAGTAATGTATCTGAGTGCCTGATGAGGATTAAATCCATTTTCTCACGGTATTCTTTTTTCTACATTAGGATCGTCTATTTTGTATCTCTATTATGTTTTGCATATCCTGTACAACACTCTCTTGTCAACATTTTAGAGGCCAACACATCACACACAAAATATTGCCATTTAATATTTCTCAAAATATTTAAAAAAGATTTTTCTCCTTTAAAAATCTGCATTTTTTTGTATTTACAGCTCATTCACTTTAAGATGTAACCAGTAAAATACATTACTTAAGTGCCAGCAGTCTTTAAGTCATCAGTGTCAGTAATTTCAAACGTGGGTATCTCCTTTTGGAATGAAACTCCTCATATCATCTTGCTTTTTCTTCAGCTTGCTGTTTTAAAGAAGCCACCATTCAATGTAGTTGTTCTGCAGCTTCAATATAGATTTCATACAAACTTAAGAGCATTGCTTTTTGGATGTAGAGATAGCACAAACTTTGTTTCTGTCATTATTGCACTCCAGTGACCAACGCAGGAACACCAGCGACGGGTTAGTGATGAATGACTGAAGGTCGAGTGCACGTTTCATTCAGGCCTGAGAAGGATTCCTCCAGCTCTTCGACTGGTTGGGACTTCTCATTTATGAACTGAGTGTCTGAAGTGTGACAGATCAACAGATCTGACATTGTTCTGCTCAGTCATTTGAATAACGGTTGTCATGCTGTTAAATGAATGCATTTATTGTGAATTTAAAGCCCTAATCTTTTCAAAATTGTCATTCCTCAACTTTTTATGTCACTTTTTTTTTCATAATATCACCTCAATTAAAGATTTTTTGAGAATCGCCCTCCAGTGTCACTGTGATTTTTGAAGAGCTGATTCGAGTGCAGCTTTATCCTATAGGAATATTGTAAACTTTGATTTTGAGCTCTTAAAATGTTTTCATTACCAAGGTGTTTGGACAGAAAACCAGGGAACAGTTTCATTCTGATGAACTTTTATTCAAAGCTTTTTTACAGATGACAGAAAACAGTCATGTAACATGTTTATTTCCCGTTTGTTGAGGCGAATAGATTTTGGTGTTGATCTGGATCATGGGGTCGGATCTGGGAGTTTTTTTGTAAACTCTTAAACAGTAAGTAATTTTTGTGAATCTCTAAAACAATACTTTGTGTTGAAAAACAAATGTGGCATATTTAGTTGCACTGATAACTATGTGTGTGTAATTTGGTGTTGCTTGGTTGAATTACAGGAAACTGTTGAGCCTTAGGGGAGGTATCCACTGAAAAACTCCCCTTCTAGTTTTGTTGTGCAATTAAATTTGATTTTTTTCCCCCTAATACTTGTAAAGAGTTGTGTCTTGAGATAGTGTATGTCTAAATCAGACCACTATTGAGGCACTTGGAAATATAGTCTGTCATGTTGACATTATATAACCATTAAAATAAATATATAAATATAAGATCATAAGACAGAAGATAATATAATGATAAGATAAATCGTAACATTAACCATCAGGTGAACTTTGTGCTTAGAAAATCAATTTACAACAGCAGATCCCAGAATCAAGTCATCACACATTCAAGCATCTCTCTCCTCTGAGTCCAAACCCTGGAGCTTCAGTGGTGCGGATTCAAGTCTGGTGACATTCCAGGGAAGAAAGTGACGAGAGTGACTGTGTTTCCTTCAATCTTCAGTTTTGGAATCTGTCTCCTTCTCCTGGACGTTAAATGGCTGATAGGAATAATGGAGAAAAGGACAAAACAAAGCAGTGTTCGACATTTGCCACAGTAAGTACTATTAAAAGCCAAACCTGTAATGTAAATCAAATCTACAGTGTATTACCTTGATCAGTTGTGGGGAATACTTCAGGACGTTGGAGATGGATACCTGAAAAGTTATTAGGATGAGAGAAACTGTGACAGAGAAGAAGGCGAGACCGCAGAGGATGCACAGCAGAGTCAACCCGGCCACAAACAACAGGGACACTGGAAGAAAACAGAGAAGAAGAAGACGTTTTTAGCAATGAAAATCTCAAATATTGAATAAAAAAAACAAACTTTGTGAGGCCGATCTTAACTCGAGTGCACCTACCATTGAAGAGAACAAAACCTACTGCAGAGATACCCGCGGTGACAAGAGCAAAGCCGAGGAAAAGCCCAACAGGCAGAGCAGCCATGGCCCCGAACAGCATCACTGTGAGGGTCAAGAAAGGATGGCTGCCCATGTACTGCACAAATCTGGTCTTCATCACCTGAGCCATCTGGGGAAGACACCATTCACTCATTCAGCGGGGAGGGAAATAAAGACAGTGAATAAAGATGCTGCAGGTGATATGATCTGGGGTTACCTCTGAGTCCTGACAGCGGCTCAGCAGGGCTGTCCACCGCCCCTTCTGCTGCTGAGAGTCAGATCTACTGCTGCTGGGCTGCATCTCTACTGACCTGAGGAAAACACAAGTCAGTCTGACAGCCACAATCCAACAAGTTAACCCCACAACACTGACGTCGTACAGTCTGGACAGCTGAACATCCTCATCTGAGTGTTTTGGAGAGTTCAGCTGGAAAGTACAAACCTGAACAAAGTAGAAAACCTGGTTTGAATCTCAGTGAAAAACCTCCTTGTGACTGTGAGAACCTGTGTCCTTTAAGTCTCACACTCCAACAGCAACAGCAGCAACACACTTTCTTTCTTTTTATTCTTAATACTCCTCCTCTTCCTCCTCCTTCTATTTCTCCTCCTTCTTCTTCCTCTTCTGCATTCCTGGAATAGAGACTCCAAAAGGCTCGCTGATATAATTGCTGCCATCTACTGTTTACTCAACGTGCTGCAATGAAATTTTGAAAAAAGGAAGGCCATAGCAATACCGCATGCCATCTAAAGGAGGCCCGAATCTGATTTGTGCTATTTGAGCCATATTTACCATTTACGACATGGGCCAAGTTAGGGTTCACAACTTTCCTAGAGCCCTGCATGTTTGCCAACAACGGCCCACATTTGCTTTTTCACAAGGAGGAACTTTATGCTCATATCTATGTATCTGTATCTATTTAGGACCCAAGCACCGAACAGTGGGAGGCCCTATCTTATTTTGAAGGATTTCTATTTCCCTTTTTGGGCCTTATCAAGGCCTAAACATGCTCAAATTCCAGTCAAAGTTTGCTGGAAATTCAAAACCATAAAAAGTAATTGTATTCTGGAGTAATTTGAAATGGGCATGGCAAAATGGCTCAACAGCGCCACATAAGTAAAAAGCCCTCAGTTAGCTTTCCCCGATCCTCACGAAAATGAGGACAGTTGTGTATCATAACCAGATGCACAAAAAAGTCTCTCAGTGCATTATGAAACCGGCAACAGGAACTCAACCATTTTGGATTTAGTGGTCAATTTGGCCATTTCCCAAATTTTTACTTTGACGAACTTGTCCCAGGGTTTTCTGATAGGGATAGTCTGATGGTTGTAATGGGTTTTACTTGCACAGTCATTTGCTCAGCTTGACTTTGCAACCAGGGACACCGCAGCAGTAGTTCTCCAGAAACCCAGTAGAGGGGGTTCCCAACTCACGTCCCAGCTGTCGGAATGAAATGACTCCTTAAAAGTCATGACATTGCATTCTCTCTCTCCGCCCTGTGCTGCTATGAAATATCATCAACGAGATTTCCCTGGCAAGGCCGAGAGGAATCATGATATTTAATGACTGAACTTTAACACCACCGCTGATTTCTTCTTCAATCAAGGATAGGAATTGCTGGCCGTGCCACCACCAACCACAAATTGAGTCTATCCCCTAGAGTTTTGAGGATAGCATTAGATAGATGTGAGCCCATAGCGTGAGGTCTTGCAGTGAGGGGACTGGCAAGGTGATGTGTTTAGAGCCACACCACAGAGAGACACCCTCAGGACCAGTGATGACAACTTATTTGGAGCCTTTATTGCTGCAGGACTTTCTAATTAATCACTCTCCTTTGTATTGAGCACAGGGAAAGAACTGGGTGAGAGAGAGAGAGAGAGAGAGCGGAGCGGCTGCATCCACCTCTCCAGACTGCTGAGCACAATGAACTCAGTGAACCAGGGAGTGTGAGCATGTGTGTGCAGCTTGCAGAGGAATCCCCATTAATTAGGCTTATTTAAGGAAGAAACCACGAAATGTCATGGAAAAAGGATGAGTAGTTCTTTGCGTAGCCCTGACAACAAACAAACAAACAAATTCATACAAAAACACAAAAATAAACTCAGAAAACAAAGAGGTAAATAACAATAATCATTTTTAATTTCGCTATGTCTAAAAGCATATTTCTTGTGCCAACAGTTGACATATCGTTCACCCTATACAGAGTATGGTAATGGTCAAGGCATTAGACTTTGTAATGACACTGCCAATTAAACTTGAATGTGTGAAACATTGTATATGTGTGATTCTCTGTTTCTGAGTTCTTTCTGGAGCCGTCTCAACAGCGTAACGTTCATGACCAGTTTGGAAATACTTGGGATAGTGAAAATGATGGGAAAATAAAAGAGCTGAATTTTCCATTTCTTCATTAATACCACTGATGTGCCCTTGAGCAAGGCATTCAACCCCCTGCTGTTCAGTGGAGCTGCTCACAGATGGACGTCTGTCCGTGTATGACTACATTTATTAGCAAGTAATTTGTGGCACAACCTATTTCATAAACCTATGGTATTAAGTCTATAACAAGATAAAAGTTCAGAGCTCCTGACAACAAAAATAATTTGTACATTGATTTATGATTTCTAAAACTTGATTTAAAGTTGGCCTGAACTAGCACAATAAACATATATATAATATATACACGTTTAACCTTTATTTGTGTTTTGATTTGCAGTAAAGTGGAACTTTTGTTGTTTTTGCGAACATCCTGATAAGTATGTAAAACACTTCTTGTGATTTGCAGCCAAACATTTCTCAAATAAAACACGGCCTGTACAATAGTTCGAAAATTGTTTTCCTGCTCAACATAATAAGTGAGCTGAAGGCAGCCGAGTTGTTTCATGGCTCCTGGGACTAATGACTCTTGTGAAAAGCAGCCCACTCTCTTCTACTTGAGGGCAGATTGGAACTGGAAACCTGTGGAATGGAGATATGTTTGAGTGTCGGAGAGCAAATTGACTTTAGAATATATCTACTGGCACGTGCCGAGCCGCTCAACAGATTGCAGCCGATATGTGATTGATGAGCTGCCAGCAAATTCCAATTTGCATCCACTGATTGTGAAAACTAATCACTGAGAGAGAGGTGGCCGGGGTGACCGATGCATGTCCACCTCTTGAGTGGCTTGTAAAATGATATAATGAGTTACATGTTGGACATATATTCCAAAGCCTGCTGTGTTTCATGAGAAAACAAGAGGGACCTGGTGCTTTTTCTCTCTTTTGGCTCGTCACCCTCGATACCCGCAGCCCTCCATCACACAGTCCACCTCCCTGTCCCTCAGTCCAGACTTCTCCTCCCTTTGTAGTTTCACAGGCTGGTTCGGCCAACAGCAGGCCGCAGGGGGAACAAAATGTCTGTGGAGTCTGCCCTGTGTCACAAGGAAGGTCCTCCTTGTCAGTGCTTGTCATTTTGCCAGATGAAGGGGGCCATTTCCAGGTCCACTCCTCAGACCGGGGAGAGAAATGGGCTCAAAGAGCGCTCCCTGGAGGCTGGTAAAGGGCACACACACACACAGAAAAAACAACACATGCACGTCTCTCTATAGTTGTGAGGGCACTTATGGACATAATGCATTGCCTAGCCCCTTACCCTAACCTTAACCATCACAACTAAATGCCTGACCCTTACCGACACCTAATTCTAACCCTTAACTTAAAACCAAGTCTTGACCCCTCAAACAGCCCATTGAATTTCTGGCAGTGATGGTATTGAACCCCATTGAAAAATTGGCCCTCATAACTATAGATTGACATGTGCATGACCCTTTCCTTGAAATCCCACTAATAGTGCTGGTAGACATAAGTTGGCTTCATAATATACACATACTATGAAGGTGCATTCAATCTCCTCATCCACCTCCTGAAAGTGAAAATGTGCAGAATTATTCCTTTAATCAGTCAAACGTAATGCACCCCCCATGCCCCAGTCACATGCTGCCTGTTTGTATCTCTCAGCATATTGTGGCAGCTTTTGCTTTATCATCCACTTCATTACGGACTGGAATTGACTTTGCAATATTTAATCAGCACGTGTCCCACATTCAGTTATAATGAATCAACACCGCCCCTGCGTTCAACTTCTCATCGATTAGCAGCTAAATCCATGAGGTGTCACTGAATTACAAAGCCAAGGGGAAATATATGAAAGTTGGGTCAGTGGGTTTACACATTGAAAAAAAACAACCTTGCAAGACAAATGGTTCCGATCATCGAAACGCTGTTGCATTGTGTTGATTCAACTCCTCATCAGATATGCAGTTTCCCTCTCAGCTCCGGAGTTGTAATGGATTGCTGTTGCTGCGGCCATTTGTCCCTTGCATTGTGAATCAGTCTTTGAATTATGATTGAAGAAGGAGTGGGTGAAAAGCTCCTGCAGGATGAGTGACAGCTCTTGATAAAGGAGAGAAGGAAAAGAAAGGGAAGGGTCTAGAAGGGCATCATTAAAGAAAGGTGATTTTAAAGTAACACAGCCCCATCCATTATTTGCTGGACGTTTTGTGTGAGCCTGACCTGGAGGAGACCTTTGGACTCGAGGAAGAACACGGGGAAGAGAGAGACTAAAAAGACAGGATGAATAGGGGTGGAAGTATGGAGCCACAAGAGGAACTCCTCCGTCTCATTAAATCTGTTACCATCCATTTGTGTTTCCCATCACTTCACAATGTCTCCCTCGGGAAAGAAAGGAGAATCTTTTCTGCCCATGTGTCATGGCTTTAGTGTCAGCTGCTGGATTTGCTCATTAGTTCAGCTTTGGTCATTAAGTGATTGTTTTCATGCCGCAGTAACAATTTGTCATGTTTACCTCCACCAAGGACTCAAAGGTTTCAGTCGTGTCTGTTTGTTTTCTGGTTGGTTTGTGTGATTTAAAGCGAAGATAAGACAAAAACGACAAGACGGATACACATGAAACTTGGTCGAGGGATGCAGTATGGGAAACGCTTGAGGCCAATTCAATTTGGTGCTGATCCAGGAACTTCCTTTTAAAAATTACGAGATAAGGTATTTCTTTTAGATTATCATTGATTTCCCAGATAATGATCGCATGGATCTTGATAAAAAAAAAGGGTCAAATATAGATAAAGACGCAAATATTTAGAGGACTAATATTAAGAGTTTGGGTCATTTGGTGCATCTTGATTGGATTTTTAGGGGAATGTTTCTAGTTTATGTTGTTTTAGGGGTTACAGGAGTGCACCACATGGTAGAATATCCTCTGATCTGTATGCAAGGCTTTGTGGTTTTCTAGTGTTTATGGAAGTCTTTATGATGCAAACACTTCCGTCGTGAAATTCACAGGTGACCTTTTGTTTCTGTGGTTGTTTGGATTTGCAGTGTGTGTGATGCTCTAACCACCCTGAATTAAGCACTACTCCAACATCAAGGTGGTGTGGTTGGCTAGATGAAAGCTGTGCAGAGTGTACTACATTAAACAGGCGGTTATTCACAGGGAGAAAGGCGGGGGGGGGAGAGGCAGCTGGGGAGAAGGTGTGATGAAAGAAGGGATTAGCATGGCTTCATCATCACAGAAAAGCCATGAGTGCTACATGAAGCTGTGAGGAGCTCAGGCAGGTCTGTTGGTTTAAGTAGTAGCAAAGAGACCAGTGGCCTTCACTGGTCTTGTAGCTGTTTTTGTAACTCCCCAAATCTGCAATGCTAAGTTATGCTAAGTTGAAACTTTAAATAAATTCAAGGTTTGTTGGTATTTGAATTTTTTTTTCAGCTGAGCACTGTGAAGAACTGTGTGGAAAAATAAAGTGCTTTTGTCTGTGTAAACCGAAAAACTGCCTGTAAAAGTCAAGGGGAATTTTGATGCAGTCTTTACAATCGAAGAAACTTGTAGCTGGAAGCAGGTCTGGTTCTAAATGAAACCCGACACCTAGCCAATCCCTGAGCGGGCACATCCAATAAAGATTAGTATATCAGTCTCTAAACATGCCAGATTTTTTTTATGGAAAGGCATGAATTATTCTCTCTCTCTCTCTCTCTCTCTCACTCACACACACACACACACACACACACACACAAACATGGTATCCCTCCTCTTCCTCTGAGCTTGTGATTATCACCTGGATTGTTACAGTTGAGCTGCTGCTGTGGAACAACAAAGCCCTGTTGGTCACTGTGAACAGTGTAACCTCACGATTTATGACAAACTGTTATCACACTTACACACACACACACACACATCAACTTAAATGTTGAAAAACGCAAGCAAACATCTTACAATGTCAAAGATAGTGAAAAAATGTATTACTTTACAGTTTTTTTCGATTGCTTAAGCACGATTTTCAAAACAGGGCCCGGTGTGTCAAAACACTACACACAATCAGCACAACCACACACCCAATCAGCAGAACACCTCAGATCCTTTGCAAAATGAAACACTCTTGTAAAAACTATACACTAATTTATCAAAACCATATTTTTTTACCATATGAAACACACACGCTTCATATGAGTTAATTCTGTTCTGACCAGTTACACACTGCTGTTACTAACCTAAAACACTTTTAGCAATTCCAGTTCTCTGTGATTAGAGTACTATAAGTGAAGTACACAGAGAAAGTGCAAACAGACAATGAATTCACCAAACTTTACACAAGATCAATGCTGGAGTCTCATGAAAATATAATTTATTTCTCTCCGTATCCCCCGATTCTGTCAACATGTCAACATGGAGAATCACAACAAAACATGTCCCAGTTTTCATGCTACTACGTGCTAAACTTTTTGATTGGGTTTAGAAACGTAGAGTATGGTGGAAGGTATAGAACTGTAAACTGTGGATGGTGTTGAAACCAGTTCTGGACCAGAGCAGAACGGTGGAATGACACATTGTACCAGATGACAATGTATTGCATCTGGTGCATGTGATTTACTGCTATGACGATATGTTGTGCAATCGGCACAAAAATGTGAGAATGTGAGGTGTGTTGTAAGGTCCCATATTGGCGTGACGGAGGAGGACCCCATTCTGTGTAATGGCAGAGCAAAGGGTGATGTTACCCCCATGTTGCCCTGGGACATTGATTATAGCCCTGTGGCCAATGATATGTCTGCCTCTCCTTCTTGCTTTTGTCAGGTTAAACTCTTCCTCATCTGTGTTTATGAATTCATAAAACTCTCTGAAATACAGTGAAAGACAAGATTGTGTAGTTCAGCATAGGTCTGGTTTGCAGTACATTTACATTATAAAGGTTACATGTGCAGTATGCAACATCACAGCGCTAAAATGAACAATACATACTTTCACATACTCATGCCGCAGCCTTCTCCTCCTCCGTGGATTCCCCCTCTCACTCTAATTCTTCTTCTTTTTTTAGCACAAGCTCCATTTTGGTTGAAAACAGGTGAACTCAGCTGCTGCATTTGTATAGTGCTTAAACCTGATTGTTGTGTCTAAAATTAAGCAATCATGTGTTTGAACACCTGATGGCTGTGTTTAACCAATTGGCTCATAGGGGGAGTAATTTGACAGTCAGTGCTTAGGAATTGCAAGGAAGTGACCTCTTGATATACTTCTGTGTCTAATGTATACAAGTGTGTTTAGTGTTTTGCAGATCACTGTGTGTATTATTTTGCAAAAAGTGTGAAGCTGACATTGTGCTTATAGTGGTGCAGATCTGGGCCCATGTTTTGCTCCTTGAGTTTAAGGTTTTGATGATTGTGTAATACTTTTGATTTTAGTGTTTATGCAATCGTAAAAAACTGTAATGGGTTCTTCCCTGACCCTTATCCCTTCTAACTGGTATTCACTGTCTTCACTTTTGTAAATTTGCGTAATCCTTATAACAAACAAACAAACCAGGGGTGGGTACTGATACTTAGAGCTGTCCAGTTGTGATCAAATCACCCTGGAGACATGTTAACACCAGGTATGAAGAAGGATTAGGAAGCCAATCACAAGGCCACAAGCGAAACAGTCAGATGTATATAATACTTTAAATAATTAAAAGTATCTGGTTGGATACCATTGCTCAGAATCTAATTGAAAACATTTCTCCTGGCCTTCACACTTTATTTCACACTGTTGATAATATTTCCAGACTTTGTTTTTTTGTGTATCAATGTATTCCAGCCATTTATTGGAGCTGTATGATATTTACAATAATATGGGTAAAATATTCTAATCTAACAATGTTCTGTGGGTTTGATCCGTGTTTGCCTGTGCAGAACGAGTGACTGTTTCATTTTGCAACAGTACAGCTTGTTTGCCCAAGTCATCTCGTCCCTGAATGCAACCTCCACACATAGATAAACGCTTTTCATCAGCACACAGAATAAATTGGTCATTCTGCAGGCATAATTTCCCACCAGCTGCAGTTCTATTCAGAAAGAGGCTCAGGTGTGACAACCCCGTGACTGTTGCCTTGCAGATAGAAATTGTCACATATTTGTTTTGCCGTGTCAATGTTCCCTGTTTATTTGAAAAGCAGTTGTTGCTATCATTTCAGTCAAAGAGTGCTGCAGTAAAAAAAAACACGCAACAGCAATTTGATGCTATCTGACACACCAGCACAATGGATTAGTTTGTTGTGAAGGGAATATCAGGAACACTGATGTGCTGGAAATCCTGTTACACACGAGTAAACTCCCCCTAGGCTTACCAGAGCTCCTGCGGACATCCTCCAGAGGGGCTGTACGTGTGGACGCAAATGTCAGAGGAGCCGAAGCGAGCAGGAGACCCTCCGTCAAATTCACAATGTGTTGATGATTTTTCTAACAACTGATGGACCCAAACATTTAAAAACAACCGAAAAGCAGAGATATCTGCAGCAGACCTCCTAGGTCACGTCCTGCCTCTGCCTGCTGTTCCAGCCCTCACCTGAACGCTCTGGAGATTTCTTTGTTGTTGTGAACCTCCTGCTGTGTTGTGCATGTGTGAGAGGCAACATCCACAGAAAACCCACTTCTTCTGTGGCGGTCATGTCGAATCACAGCTACAGCCTTCAGCACACAGAGGGGAACATTAATATTCACACGGAGTCTGTGCAGGAAAACCAGTGCCTCTGGCTGTTTTTAGGAAGAAGGCGTGTTTGCAAAATCTCAAATGATATACTAGAGTTTGAATGCTCATTGTTAAAACACATTTAAGTAAATAAATATGTATTTGAGTTCCCATTTTGATTAAATGAATTAATTCCTAACCCGTCCCTATCTAGATAACATCTAATTAAGAGATCTAAAAAGTTTGGAAATTTACTTTAAAATCAAACATTCTAAAACTAGAATGGCCCTGAGTGGAGCCCAAGGCCCAACAGTCCCCTTGAGAAACCACATTTCAATTCACGAGATCGAGGAGAAGAGGGCTGCGTTGTTTTTTAAACTCTCAATGAGACATACCTCAGCAGTATGCTGCAATCTGATGCACCAGAGCAACAGCTCTGCAGTGTTTGCAATTGCTGTGAAGAAAATATCAGGAGCCCTGATGTGCTGGGGCTCCTGAAAAACACCCTCAAAGTCTTCAGTGCACGAAGGAGAACATCAAAATTCTCCCAGATTTACCCCATGTTACATAGGTCAATTGCATTCTCAATTAATATCTAAAAACACATTATTTTATTGCTGTTAAGGTAAATTAAGCAGCAGCTGAGTGCATGATCACATGAGCACAGAGGAGCAGTTTGGTTGGTGTAGAAATCTGCAGGCTCTCTCTCTCCACTTGCATGATTTATCGTCTCTGCTTTGGATATCGACAGACATGTATAATAAATACCCTTCATGTAGATTTAAAGATTTTTTCAGTTATTCACTGAGGATGTAATGTTTTTTATAAATACAAGACTTAACTATTCTGTTTCTTTGACAGCAAAATATATACAAAGGCTCACACGAACGCTCTCGCACACACACACACACAGCAGAGGCCCAATCACAGCAGCAGTGCACCGGCTCATCCATCTTTATTACTGCAGCAAAACACTCGTATAACTCGGCGGTACACACACACACACACACACACACACACACACACACACATACATACACAAAGACATATACACTCCCTTTGTTTTTTCTCCTGTCTTTCTATCCGTCTCCCTTCATTCTCTCTCCTTGCAACTTCTCCTCGTCTGTTGCATGAGTTTCAGATGAGGGACAACCTACTTTATGTCCCTGCAGCGTATGGATGACCTCAGTTTAGACAATGTGGTGATGTGGATTTATTCAAAGCGGCCACTTGCTGTTTGTCTCGTTTAAACAGACTCACTGTTCCTCCTCTTGTGCTGCTGGTGATTTGAATGTTTGTGCAGAGAAATGCGTCTAAACACTGAGTTAATTTCCCTTTATTACTTAGAGAGGTGTTAATTGGCTTCTCAGGAGCTGTGTCTATTGGTAATCGTTAGACTGTGAGGTCGAGTAAGAGATAGAGATTGTCTAACTGTGCCTGTGGATGTATACAGGGGGGGTTTAAAAGATGTGAAAGATGTTAACTTCAATCCGAGGTGATTATAAGAGAATAAAGTTGCATCTTGTCCTGTGTGTGTGTGTGTGTGTGAGGGCGTTTGTGTGAGTGTTTGTTCTCATGTACACTACGCTCCATCCTGATGTTGACAGGGACAAAGTGTCAGCTGAGTCAGCGCTGCTGTCAAGACTTAAATTGCACACACACACACACACACACACACACACACACACACACGTACAAACAAACACAAACACAAACGCACACAACTGTATCCTTCCTCTGAGCTTGTGATTATCACCTGGATTGTTACAGTTGGGCTGTTGCTTTGGCACAAAGAACACTGTATCCTCCTGAAATATAACAAACTGTTATCACACTTACACACACACACACACACACACACACACACACAGTAACACATCAAATACATTTGTTCCTCCATGTCTCAATCTGTTTGATTTCCAAGGCAGAAAAAAGACACAAATCATCAGCAGCTCTATGTCTCAATCCTTAGAGAGATACTTCATTTATTTGATCAAAAATATCGATATAATGACCAGTACTTTTCTGTGTACTTTCTCACTGCACAGTAATACATTCTCTTTATACAGTCAATACATTCATTGGGAGGAAAAAACTGAACTCTGCAAGCCTACAATCACTCCAGTACAATAATAAAAACACAGTTTGGAAACACTGCCATGGAGAGAAGTAAAGTTCTACTGAAAAAAGGTCATTGTGTAGAAAATCACAATCAGAAAAATACCAACAGAAAATGCCAGAAGCGTCAGTTGTACATTCAAGGATATATCATTATAATACTGTGCTATATGTAATTATATTCATTCATGAGTATAAATACACATTTGATTTCATACATTACAGGTCCTATTGCACAAACACATTTTAAAGCTTCTCTCTTGTCTAACCCAGGCTTAGTGCACACACACACACACACCTACACACACACACACACACACACACACACAGACTTGTGTTGCTATAGTTGTGAGGACACTCATTGATATAATACAGTCCCTAGCCCCTAACATTAACCTTCTCAAGAACCTTATTCTAACCATCACACAGCCCTTTAAAAATTGTGAGGATCAGCCAAAACAACAACAATGGTTTTAAACTAAAATTTGTCAAGACATCGATACACAAACGCACACACACTAACACACACACACTGTGGAACGAAGCAGGTAGAGAGAGATAGAGAGGAATCTGAGCAGATCACAACGTGTGAGAGAGAAAATACAATTTTCCCCTCTGATTGATTTATGTGGTTATCTTTTTAATATCTGAAGAAAATATGGACGCTGGGCGTTTCCCCCCCCCCTCGTAATGTCTGAGATTTCTTGGCAACAACCCACCTCACACACAGCCACACACACACACACACACACACACACACAAAGACACACACCACCTTCCTGCTTCTGAGCTCCTCACGTGGGAGACCGAGGAACACCTGCATGTGAGACACACCCCCCCCCCGCGCCTCTCTCAACCCTCTACTACTTTGGTTTCCCAGCATGCCTGCCTGAATCCCCGGAGGCCGCGGGACTGAGGAACTGGCTCTCGCACAAATGTCACATTAACATGGTCTAAACACTGGATGGGGTTAACAAGTAAAAATGAATGTCATGGCAACACTGATCTGGAATAAGCTCAACACCATCCCAATGATCTTTCTTAATGATCTTTCCTAATCCCAGACTCGATCATTAGACACTAGTGATTTGCATGAAAGCACATGTTTTAGCCCCCATATACTAAATGAAATGCCGTTGATGGACGGCAGCTCAAGGATCTTGCTTGGTGATTACTGGTTATCGACCCTTCGGCTGTTCATCTCCATCGAATGATACTCACTCCCCTCACCACCACCACCCCAACAGCATGGATCTATTTTCTGATATAGAATGATGGAGGGAAGCAA
This sequence comes from Pseudopleuronectes americanus, assembly GCA_038501795.1. Classification (NCBI taxonomy): domain Eukaryota; kingdom Metazoa; phylum Chordata; class Actinopteri; order Pleuronectiformes; family Pleuronectidae; genus Pseudopleuronectes; species Pseudopleuronectes americanus. Next base: position 6,071,592 of record CM076732.1, read on the forward strand.
TATGCTCAGTACGCACATGAAGCACAAAAGACCGAGGGAACACCGGTTCATGCAAAGTAAAGAGTACGTTTGTGAAATTAACTTTGAGCAAGTTCATTTGACATCTATTTGGAGGAATGAGGGATGAGTTGGAGGTTCACTGAGTGAAGGAGCTGAGGAGCAGTGAGCGATCGGCACTGCCTCGTCCGTTTAGCCGTTCTGAAGCTAATGAATTTGTGTGGAACGAAGAAAGGGGAAGTGAGAGCCGAGTTATGGCCTTAGTGCACAACTGATCTGACAACAGGGGGAGTTGGGGAGTTAGAGGATTATGTTAAGTAATATTTGATTCGAAAAAGTAATTGGAAAGACGATTGCTTGAACCAGCATAATTAGTGCGAGGCAGCACTTGTTATAACTTAATTTTAAATTCAGCTCTGACTGAAAACTGGAGGATAATTAATATTTAACATTGCCCACCTGGGCCAGTATTTGCTGAAATTTCCTATTTGAACTGAATCAACACTAGATAATTGCCGAGATCTATTTGAACATGTTACAGACCATTGCAATACTAAACAAGCTGAGGTTTCAGGTCAGTGTCTATAGTCCAGAAGTTAAAAATCATAATAATAGGTAAAATGAGGAATTCTTAATAGATACCATACGGCTGTGTGCTTTTGCCATGTTCAAATCATAAAGGATGGAGAGCAGCCCAGGGAAATGCTTTTGTGTTTTTCATTCATATCAGATACTTGCAGACATGCCCTGACCCTAGGTAATCTCATGATGTTCTCTAGAGGGTCTGAGTGTGAGGGTCTGCATGTGAGAATGCAAATGTCAGAGTCAGCGCGTATCTGCACGTCCTGCCTCCGTATGCTGCTATGGAAGCTATGATACCTTATGTGTGAAACCCTTGCCCTGATTCACAGCTTTTTGCTTTCAGATTGGTGCTATGACAAAAGAAAGACCAGACGACACTCAGGCAGTCACTCCTAAAGTGTCTCAGAAGTTTGAGAGTCAAGAAGAACTTTGTAGGGTACGACTTTATCAGCTATGACAGACCTGGCTACCATTAATCAGATTTAAAGACTTATCCATTAAAAAAAAAGAGCCTGAAGTGTCTGATCCCTGGAGGAAGGTATTAGCAGAAACCTACCCTTTGGCTCGGCTCCATTCTTGCGAGATAGATGAACACTTCTAATGCCCCAAAGTGTCCGCAGAATGGATGTGCGCTGATCTCTGTGTGCTGTCTACGGCAAGAGGCGTGAGTGTGTGTGTGTGTGTGTGTGTGTTACCATGTATGGTTTTGTACCGCATTGGACCTAGATAACAGTGAGACACAGTTGATGTATGGGACTCTGTTTTGGTGTTAAATGTTACTGGGCTGGCATCAGGCAGCAGCAGAACAAGAATTGATGAATTTGTGACTCTGTGGCCCTAAGACAGGATTCACTGTTGCATCATGGGACAGAAAACCTTGCACAGGGGTGAAACCAAGCAGAAGGACGGAGAACAGACTCTTCTTTCCACTCTATCTCTCTCATCTTGCCCAGTCTCCCGGAAAGCTAAAGGGTTGAAGACATTTTAATTTACATTCATTATATTCATCCAGATAATGGCTAACAGTAAATCATCAAGGACCATTAATAGTTAACAGAGGACTATCTACTGAAAGCAGAAATTTCCTCTTCCTAATATTGGAAAGGTGATAACAAGCCAAAGTGACCTCAAGATACATGGTTTTTTTTTGTCTTTTGTGAAACTACAATAACAGTCAAGTTTTCAGTTAGTATATATTTTACAAAGAATAAGCAAAGCACCTACGCATCCAACAACAACCTGTGAGTCTGGAGGTGGGATACCATCCATGGTGAGCACTGCCTTGTTGGTGTTCCGCACCGCTTGAAGAGATTCAGGGAGGGCTGGTTTCATAAAAGACCAGTTCAACATGCCTTTGAGACGCTGGATATGCCAGCGCTGTTTTTATACATTTGCTGGGGAGATGGTCTTAGCGACTCGCAACTGGACAAATTGTCTGTGGCTTCTCCTGAGTGAATCACCCCTTGAGGTGCAATGCTGTCGCTCCCGCACTCTGACCGGATCGCTGCTCTGCCGAGATGACTCCCGACGAGGCAAAGACGCAGCTGCTGGGAGCGCGTCACCGTCACCAGTGCACAACAGAGAGTGTCCATAAATAAAACCAGTGTCACCAGCCATTTGATGCGTCACCAAGGATTCTATCCAGTTGTCAGTTTATACTCAAGCGCTGATACAAACAGTGTCTCGTAAAAGTCATCGATGGATGGCGGGGGATATCCCTCAACCAGTCCCTCACTCAAGCTGAACTCAGTAACTTACTATAGCTTTATTTATTTTTTTGCACGGAGGAAACAGCAAACATCTTCTGATGCTGGCTGCTGCTTTGTGAATAGTTAATTGGACATGACAGGCCTGCCGAGCACGCATCTGCTGTTTGCTCTTCCACCTTGCGAGACTATCACTTTGTTATTCCTCAAAGCTAGCTAAACCGTTACCTCTGTGCTCTCCAGGCGTGTTGACATTTACAGGCCTCAAAGAGTCGGACAAAACTAGTCGCCATAGAGACAAATCCCAAAACATGTTTCCCCAGGACTAACGGGTGGGGGCAGCTGCCGGTGGCTGAAGACTCACGAGGAAATGCAGATGGGCTTTCCATTTTTGTCGTACTGGTACACAAACATCTTGATGCAGTGGGAGTTGGCTGGTGAGATCCAGGGACTGCTTGTGATGGAGAAGTTGTGGCTGGCATAGAACGGCGGCGGCTGCTTGCGGCAGTGGACCAGCGCTCGCAGCACGTTGGCCGCCATGCCCCGGAAACGCTTGCTGATGAAGCAGTAGAGGAAAAAGTTGACCCCGGTGTTGAGCAGGGCGAGCATGTTTGCCAGATCGGTGAGCATGTGGAGCAGTCGGCCGGCACCTGGTGTGGCTGGAGGGGGGGAGTAGAAGTGGTAGAGGATCATGAGGGTGCGCGGTGCCCACAACACGGCGAAAATGGAGGTGATGGCGAGGAGGATGGCGGTGGTCTTGCCGGTAGAGTAGCCGCGGAGGCGGAAACAGCTGCGTCGTTTGCGTAGCTTACGCACGATGACAGCGTTAAGGGAGAAGAAGACGGTGCAGGGAAGGAGGTAGACGGTGGCACAGTGAGCCCACACCAGGACGTGCTGGGCCACGGTTCTCCTGTTGCTCTCTCCTTCTCCTTCACCTCCTCCTCCTCCTCCTCCTACACCACCATTGTCCATTCCCTGCAGGCTGTGCCATAGCTCAGGCCACCAGTAATAAGGAGCTGCAGACAACAAGCACCCAATATACACAGCAAATATCACCCTGCGAGTGCGGGCTGGGTAGGAGACCGTGTGATAGCGCAGCGGGTGGCAGACAGCGATGTAGCGGTCGACGGTCAGGGGCACGGTGATCCAGATGGAGGTGTGAATGGAGGAGAACTCCAGGACCTGCACGGCCTTGTTTAATGATGGCGGCAGCGGGGTAGCCAAGATAAAATCCTCCAGTATGAAATCGACAAAAACAATCAGGAGCAGGACTAGGATGTCAGCGGCCGCCAAAGCCAGGAGATAGTTGTAGGAGGACTTCTGACGACGCAGCACCAGCTGGGACAGGATGACCACTGTCAGGATGTTAGCTGTGAAGAAGGAAGCGGTGGAGATGATTGAATAGGCAGACGGAGGAAAGAGTGAAATGATGGAAAGAAGAAAATAAATGATGAGATTGGAAAAGTAATGGGCACAGGTTGGGGAAGGGAAATAAACAGAGAAATTGAGTGTTAGTGGACAGATCATTTAAAAGGAGCAAAATTCATCCAGCTTGCAACGAACCAGACGGCCACACAGACACACAGGTGAGCAAGAGTGACTCAGTGGACAAAAGAACAAACACATAAATGAAAGGTTAAAGGTTTTGATGTGTTTTTGATTTGATTTTTAAGCACCGTGGCCACTTACCATAGAGCAAACAATACCCCAAATCCTCACTTCCAGCCCACAATATGCAAAAAGGTTAAAATGCTTTATCCTCCTTATAGTCATTATGTACCATCCTGCTGCAGCTCCCCGGCCCACTCATCCTCCCCCTTTTGTATACCGCCCTTCTCTTTCCTTCCCCCTTCATCTACACCTGCTGGGTAATTCCAGCAGCACCTGCCTCTGCCTTTGGCCACCTTGTTATCTCAGGAGGGCAACGTGCAGCATCACAGCCGTGGCAATCTGCTGAGTTCACCGATGCTTCTCACCCCGCCGCTGGCAATTTAGTTCCCTGAGAGAAAGCACAAGGAAGCCCCATCTCCCCCTGCATCTTTTGAAATGTTTTAATCCATCCTCCCGACACGTACTGTCATACTTTCTCTCCTAGGATGCTAAATCAAATGTTTCCTTCCCAACCTCATGTCTCTTTGTCCACTCTCACTTTCTCAGACAGAGCAGGTAAAATGCCCGGAAGGGGATCAGCATTCTTTTATTTTATTTTGTATTCGCCAACCTGGATGCAGACCCGGATGTGATTTGACCAAATCATGACTTCTGTGTGTATACGTGAGTCACGAGGAGCACGGCTCTCTCCCTCTCACATGGAACTGCTGCTCTGCAATTGAATTGAACAAGGTCATCAAAAGCTTTTCTATCCTTCTTGTCCTTTTCTCTTCCCTGTTTCCCACTGTGACCACAGGTGCATGTTATTCCCAGGTTACTCCCGTCACCTTGAGTTTGCAGGTTGGTGTGAGGTGAATACGTTTCAGCCTTTTCCCGAACCTAGAGGAGAGCATCGGCTGGCTTCGTTCACACTGTTACTGGGATATGAAAACTCAAGAATTTTTTTTAAATCATTTCAATGGAATTAAACTAGTGCTCTCAGGAAAAGTAAATGCAAAATGTTCATAAATATTAATGGTGGTGTCAAATGTGCCCTACACCTTTCACCTGGTCATAACTTCTGATTTGGTGCCATGAGTGAACGAAATACTAGATTTTTACGACTAACAATTAGTTTTTTGTAACCATTATTCCACACTAGCGGTCTGTTGATGGCCCTAGAGCCAGTTGTGGTTAAACTAATGGGTAAACGCTGGTTTTGATAAATGGGAAAATGACCACATCATTTATTTGAATAAGGCCATTAGGTCGGCATCATGGGGGTGCAAACACTTTGGATTTCTACTCTTCACACAATGATCATGATAAAAGGAAGCTATTGTTTTACAGAATTGCAAAATCAAATCAAAATACGTTAAACGCCTGAGGCATCATGCTGCAGCTCTTGGCATTTTAAAGCTATTTCTAATTCTGCAAGTTGCAATGACGTGTTCACACAAACTGATCCCAAGGTCAAGACTGATTCAGTTCGTGTGTCAGGTTGTGCCATGTGGCTTTATTCTGAGGAAATCAATACTTTTCTAATCCAAAGATTTCTGTTTCATGATGCAATTCAATGATCTCAACTAACAATCAAAGACACACAACAGTGCGTCTCTCTTTTGCTAACCAGCCTAGTTTAGTGCAACTCGCTGGTGCAGCATGAATCGGTTCCCTTCAGATAAAGATTCCTCTGACATCTGACATGCACTTAGCAGCTGTAACTATCCATATAGCGTGTGTGTGTGTGTGTGTGTGTGTGTGTGTGTGTGTGTGTGTGTGTCTGTGGTCCCGTCCCCCCTGCAGTAATAGATCTGGGATTGGATTAAGTATGGCAGCTCCAAGTCTGGTACATCACACTTCACAGTCTCAGCCACTATCAGCTGATTACAAATTACAAAACCGGCCCCAGATAATGACTAAAGATGTCCTTGCCAGACTGGAGGATGTGCAGCATAACACACAGAACCACATTAACAAATGTATGCACGTGCACACACACACACACACACACACACACACACACATACAAACATGCAGATGATTAGGGATGCAACAATTCATTAACGTATGCTCTATCAATAACCATAAATGAGATGTCAAAGCAGTTTACAAGAGCCGAAAAGCCAATATATGTGTATGTGGTGGGGGGGGGGCTGCTGGATTGCTGCACACTCCTCCGCCATCCCCTCTGCCTGCACACCCCACTAGCCTGGAACAGACAAGTTAAATTTCTTTCTTGTTGAATCTTGGCTGAGTGTGCGATTGATTTCTTGGTTTCAGATCCTTTCTTTCATGTTCTGTCTGTTTTTGGTTCTTTTCCATTCGTCAGTTTGGGCAAATTAATACAAAATAAATTTTGGATCAAAGGATATGGATCATCGGGATAATAATTATAAGCGCAATACTTGCAATGAAAAAAACTATTTGAAGACATTAAGTTGGAAACTCTATATATATTAGTATTATCTGCCTTTTTCCGATTTAATCAAGACAGTAATATCATAGGTGAATAAAGGTGTAAGTTAATTGGCAAATATGTAAGAAGAAATCATTAATTCTGTTTATCTTATCCATCTACCTATCTATCTACCTATCTATCTATCTATCTATCTATCTATCTATCTATCTATCTATCTATCTATCTATCTATCTATCTATCTATCTATCTATCTACTATCTATCTATCTATCTATCTATCTATCTATCTATCTATCTATCTATCTATCTATCTATCTATCTATCTATCTATCTATCTATCTATCTATCTATCTATCTATCTATCTAACTATCCATCCATCCACCTGTTCATCCATCCGTCCGTTATCTATACTTCTTATCTATACCCAAACAAAGTTCACTCTGCTGAACTACTTATTCCCTTTTTTAGGCTATTGTTTCAGCTTATTGCTCATTTCAAACACCTTCACCTGCAGCCTCACAGCTGGTTTATCCAAGAGAAGTGATGTCATCAGTGCCTGTTTGTATGAGGAAAAGTTTCCTGCCAAGCAGCTCCAAAATCTCCTGTCGGTGATCGATCAACGATCCCACACCACAGACAACACCTTTAATGTAACATCTCGCTCTGTCGACTGTACCTCTGCCCGTGGACTCCCTCACTTTGTCTCTCTCTATCTGTCCACATTCGGCTAAACACGGCAAAGTGACAAACGAAAAGGAAACGGTGAGGTATTGACTGTCACAGGCTGAGTATTATTCTGTTTGGGTTCCCCCGAGAGACGCGGCCTTCAACACACAAACAAAGGGGATCTGTGGCGAGCTTGACATTTCCATTTAGCCCTTGCCAGCTTGCACCGGGTCGCCCATTCATTTCAAGTGACTCCTGCTCTTTGCGTTGTCTCTGGGGCCGAGGGGTGTCGGAGGGGAGGGGTCGGATGGAGCTGCTCGGCATTCTGCAGGTATAGAGGCACATGCTGGGTTCCACTCAGTGGGGGCGGACGAGTTGCGAGGGATGAATGAGCAGAGACGACACATGCAGAGGACACACACACACACACCTCCATGTGTGCATACAGAGAGATCGGCATCGCACGCCTGGACCATGACGTTCAGAGACACATGTCCCCATATTTCAACGGAAAAACAAGTGTCGTGCATTTATCTGTCTTTCTGTCCACATGTGTGACCCCTGTATGTTTGTTTGTGCCGGAGTGCTTTTGTGTCTCCAGCGCCCCCCCCACCCACCCCTTCATTTAACGAGGGACAGGGCCATTGACGTTGCTTAGCGGGAAAAGAGAAGGCAAAGCGAAGTCCCTGAGGTGTGTAATGAGGGTGACTCATCCCGCCACTGAAGGGACATGTTCAGACGGGCGGTCGACAAACGACACTGGCTGGTTAACCCCTCCACAGCGGTGGTAGAACACAAGCCGCTGCCACCTCCCCACACACTGTAAGCTTTCATCATGGGAATTACATACAGAATAGTGTACCTACTAGATAAAGAGAAATGAAAGTGGGCACTGTTTTCTTTTTTCTTTTTGTCATTTGAAGGAAATTGATGTTTGGCTTTGAAGGCTTATCGGGAGGCTAATAAGATGAGCGGTGAAGAGAAGGGGGGGGGTGAGGAAATAGATTGACAGAGAAGGAAAGCGTGGTCTGAGGAAGGTCACAGAGAGTTAAAAAGAGAGAGAGAGAGCGAGAGCAGGAGATTTAGAGAGGGAATGGAAGGGAAGATTAGATGGAAAGACAGAGAGGGATGTACGGAGGAGAGGAGAGCGGTGAGGAGGTGGGAGGATAGGAAGAGAGACAGGGGGAGAGGGGGGATATCAAAGCTTGCTTCAAAGGTCACTGGCACTTTGTTCCTGATGACAACCATTTCCCTTTTGTTTACTCGAAGTGTCAGAGCGGATATGAAACAGGGCGAGTCCTTAATTCGGCAGAAACAAAAACCAGGTGCACGCCCCCTCGACCAAAAAGAAACATACAGTGAAGATTAGAAATGGTTTTTTTCTGACCTGCCATGAGTTTGTCATTGAGCAAAATCACCTAATGTTTTCATCCCTTTTAACTTACATTGAAGTGTGAAAAATATAATTTGATTCCATCAAAAAAGAACAACACAATTAAGCCCCACTAAAGATGTGAAAAATAATGTGGACGATTAGGAGACACTCATAAATAAGAAAATATAGCGAGAGAAAGAATGAGAAGAAGAGAGAAAGCGATATGTATGGTGACAGATGATTTATTTTTAATGGGCATATTAAGAAAACGAGGCCCTGGTTGCTGCTAATGATATTGATGCTCTGCTGCCTGCTCGCCTCTCCAGCCAATCAGTGTAGACTCAGGCAACAGCGAGTCAAAGTTTGGAGATGACTGGTTTTAACTGCATCAGGGCTAAGGCTACATCTATAGTGTTACGTATTCAAACTCAAACCCTCTATTACCACACCAGAGTTTGAATCCCTGTATACATATATATATATATATATATAAACACATCTCAAAATCCATTATTCATCTTCCATCAGATTCGGATCCCCACCAAAATCTCAAAGCTTCTCTCCTGACCCAAATCACATCCTTCCACCAAATTGTGTTGTAAAATGTTCTATAAGAGACAAAAACAAACACACATGAAAACATAACCTCCTTCCTTTACGGTTCCAGCTTTGAAAAAAAAACTAGAAACGTGAGAGGTAGATCTATAAGAGAGACAAGGCGAAATGAAGAGGAGGAAAAACGAAACAGAAAAAACAAAAGATCAGATCGCGGCACTGCAGTCTCCCTCAGATTGATTTATGACCGTTACATACAGGGATCTAGGTTTTCAACAGCAGGGATAGCATCTTGTTGTCAGCTCTGTCACTGCATCAACAACATCTCTAATTTATTGCCTCAAACAACACCTCCCTCCGTCCTGGCCTCCTCTGTCCTCCCGTGGCCTCTCAGGCTTGTCACTGCCATGAAAATCCGACGTCGTCTTTCCCTCCCTCCCTTCCTCCTCCTTCTCCCAAACTGGAGACAAACCAGAACACAAAGAAATCTCAACTTCCCTCCATTTGATTTATTTAATGCTCTGTCTTTTCTCCACTCTGTCCATGCTTCCACTCAAACCTTCACGTCCCTTCCTCCCCAGTTCTACCGCCCGAACTTAACCTACACTTTTAGAGTGATAGCATCTATTAGCAGGCCTCCATCCCACCACAGGTGCCATTCTACTGGTGCAGGTGGACAGATCAATGGTCCAAACTGAAAATCAATGGGGCCCATCTCTTGATTGAGTAGGGCTGACACACGGGCCATACTGTGACCGTAGCAGGGGGTTGTTAGCGCTGAGCATCGCAGGGCCTTTTCCCTTGGGTGGGTTGATAAGTGGAGGTGGGAGCAGATGTTTTCCAATTCGCATGTGCGCCGGCCACACCGCTGACTGTGGAGGAGGGTTGCTCTGAATGCCTTGCAGCATGCTAATGAAAACACGAGCACACAAACACTTGCTGTCAGGTTCAACACCTTATGTGAGACGAGAACACCTGGACCAGCTTCATTCGGGTAAAAGCTCTGAAGAAGCAAATGAAAACAATGACATAAACTGTTTTTTCAACAAAATCCACAAAATAACAGGTCCTTTGTATCAGCCCACAGAACGACATAGATTTCTGGTATAGATGAAATAGGATAAATATGCAACATTTAAAGCCTGTGAAAATCTCCTCCAATCTCATTTAAACAAATCAAGGTCTTGTTTTCTTGTTGGGAAGTCCGACTGTTTCCAAGGTCGAAAGCAAACATCCGCGGATGACTGTGCTCACACAGTGTTAGATTTGAAGTCGTTGAAAGTCATGAAACAAATACCCAACTGTCAGATTTCATGTTAGTCACCATAATAACATAAATTCATCCCTAATATGTTCATATTCAAGCTCTAAATATTTAATATAACACTTTTGAAAATGACTCGAAAGTGTTCGTCCCTAGCTTTTCAAACGACTTGCTCCTTCAGCTACACATTTACGCTGAACGCACATAACATATTATTACAAAGCAACTGCGTTTATGCAATAATGATTTTTTCATGTGTGTTTCATAGAACTGTAGAGGCCCTGAGCAGAGAGAGAGATGTAGATGCACAGAGCAGAGATGTAGATGCACAGAGCAGAGAGATGTAGATGCACAGAGCAGAGAGATGTAGATGCCAGAGCAGAGAGATGTAGATGCACAGAGCGAGAGATGTAGATGCACAGAGCAGAGAGATGTAGATGCACAGAGCAGAGAGATGTAGATGCACAGAGCAGAGAGATGTAGATGCACAGAGCAGAGAGATGTAGATGCGTAGAGAGTGATGCACAGAGCAGAGAGATGTAGATGCACAGAGCAGAGAGATGTAGATGCACAGAGCAGAGAGATGTAGATGCACAGAGCAGAGAGAGATGTAGATGCACAGAGCAGAGAGATGTAGATCCACAGAGCAGAGAGATGTAGATGAACAGAGCAGAGAGATGTAGATGCACAGAGCAGAGAGATGTAGATGCACAGAGCAGAGAGATGTAGATGCACAGAGCAGAGAGATGTAGATGCACAGAGCAGAGAGATGGAGATGCACAGAGCAGAGAGATGTAGATGCACAGAGCAGAGAGATGGAGATGCACAGAGCAGAGAGATGGAGATGCACAGAGCAGAGAGATGGAGATGCACAGAGCAGAGAGATGGAGATGCACAGAGCAGAGAGATGGAGATGCACAGAGCAGAGAGAGATGGAGATGCACAGAGCAGAGAGATGTAGATGCACAGAGCAGAGAGATGGAGATGCACTGAGCGGGGCTGCCTTGGCTCTGATAGTCGGAGCAGCTTCTCTTGCACGTCTCGCAGAGAATCACTTATCAGCTGATGGAACAGTTTGCAGTTAAAGTGCTTGAAGACAAACTGTACGTTACAAAGAGCGGGCTTCACTCGTGTAATCCTGGCGTGTTCAGGGGCTGAGGCACTGGGCCCGCTTCTTCATTGTGCTGCTTGCTATGCCGGCACACGTCTGTTCTGTTTCGATCAGTGTGGAGCGAGTGGAGGGAGAGGCAAAGAGAGAGAGGGAGCGAGAGAGAGTAAGAGCGATTAATTAAAAATGTGACAATTCGTCTCGGCTGCGGCGTCTGTAGCTCCCCCACTCAGGGCCTCGGAGGTGCTACTTCACTGGCTCTGCTGTTATTAATCTCTCCCTCCCTCTCTTCCTCTCTTCACTCTGCTCCTCCTCCTCCTCTTCCTCTGGCTGTCCTTCCCCACTCTTCACTCTCCACCTGTTCGTCCCCTTTTTGTGCACAGCTTCAGGTTCATCATTTCCCGAGGTCACACAGTAATCTATTCCCCCACCGCTCGACTCGCATGATCCATTCGCCCATCATCTCGCTTCTCACCCTCAGATATGTTTTCTCGATGCTTGAAGTGACCCCCACCACCCCCACCTCTCTCTCTCTCTCTCTCTCTCGCTCTCTCTGCCTGTCCGTCTGCAGCCTCAGAGGTCAAAGCCTGTGGGAGCATGTGCAGCCCTGTTGCTGTTAACTAATAAAACTGTGGCTGCTGATCGAAGGCAACAGCCCCCGATCCATCAGGAGTGTTTAATATGTGTGGGTCTGTAGGTCACACTGCTACTACTCACACACGCCTGCCTCATGAAACATTCATGGTTCAGCTTTGGAGGAACGAGCTGTGCCACAATGACTGAATCAGTCGAAACTTGCTGCTGCAAAATATCAGCCGGCTGCACTCGACCCTGCCATTAATACAGACAACTATTGTATTACACTCTTATTGTTGGTCTGTGATCAAACAAACAGTGCCTCCAATGTGTTTGTTAAGAGGCAGCGGAATCAAATTCATCTCCGGGGGGGAACTTCTAATGACAGCAGAGGGAGCTGCTTGTGCAAGACTTGACTCGACGTCCATGCAGGAGAAATAAATGGGGCTGAGAATTGATCAGGGGGAGAGACTCTCACTTTTATGGAGACAGCAAATCTTGTGGAGCAACTGCAGTCTTGGCATGCAAATGCTCTTCCCTTTGCACCGCAGATTTGTTTTCAACCAGAACAGCTTCGGGTGTTGAAGGCTACACAGGGCTGAATAAGATGTTTCCCTCGTGCAACGGCATTGACAGGACAATGAAGAACAATGTGCTGCAGCTGAATCTTTTGTTAAACTTGAAAAGCTCTCGATAAATCGCACAGCACCATTTCGTCTGACCTCAAGGTTTTCTCTCTCTTTCTTTCTTTTCTGTCACTGCACACACACACACTCTGCTTCCCCCGTGTGAGACTAGGGCAGCGCTGACAGATCACACGGGGAGATGGAGGCAGTGAAGGGCTCTGACAGTTACAAACCAATCAGTGGTGAAGACACAACATGGGCGCGTCACTCACTCAGGTCATCTCAAGGGTCCTTGTAACACACCTGAGGTCAAACCCGAGTCATTCCACACATTATCATCAACTCCAGGTCAACACAAAAGACACACGTTTTACACGGCAACCACGAGTCCACAATCAGACTTTAATGATGCTCTGCACATACTGTTGCCGTGTTACCTCTTTAATTTAGCGGTGCAACAAAGGGACGGCCATATGCGCAAACAAGTAGACACAAAGAACAAATGCATGCACAGGTGATTGCCACAAGGTCAGAACGACCAATCAACAGAGTGTGGCACTGAGGAGCAGATGTGGAAGACATGCACGCTCTCTAACCTGCAGACAAGTGCACAACAAATCAAGATGCAAAGCGCGACGTGCATTACACAGATTCAGGCTCCGGTCAAAGCAAATTAACACTGAACAACACATGTATGTGATTGGACACACATGCACACACGCGCGCACACACACATTAAGGACATCTCTTACCCGGTAGGCCCAGACAGAGCAGCACACTGTAGTAGATGACAGGCAGCGGTCCGAGAGGGCATCCCTGGGCCACCTCGGAGGGGGGCTGCCCCGGGCTCCAGGTGCTCCCGTTTGGGGGGAAAACAGGGAAGATGTGGCTGTGCTCCATGGTCTCTTCTTCGTCCTCTTCCTCAGCTGAGCTCTGTGTCAAGAAGCCCGGTCGCCGGCTTGGGAGAGAGGGTGCTCTGTCCTTGGCTGCCAATCAGCATGAGTGTGTGTGAGGGTTTGTTTGCGCGAGACGCCAAGGTTGAGTGTCTGAGAAGAAGGGAGGAATGGGAAGAGATGGAGGAGAGAGTGTGTGTGTGACGGGGAGAGGGAGACAGCAGACGGGGAGATGTGAGAGATGATATGTGTTAGTGGGTGACGAAGAGGAGAGAGGAGGCGAGAGGAGAGGAGAGGAGCGGGGAGGTGAGTGTGAAGGTAGAAGTGGAGAGGGGAGGATGCAGCCGGAGTGTGTGAGCGAAGGGGGAATGAGAGCGAGTCGAGAGCGCAGCAGGGGAAGGAGGAGAGAGATGAGGAGAGAGGGAGGGAGGGAGAGAGGGAGGGAGGGAGAGGAGGAAGGTAGATGGTGAGGAAGGGCACTGCAAAGAGCAGAAAGTGAGGGAGAAAGACGGAGGCGGAGGGGGAACGTGTTCCCGACAGTGAACACAAGGGGACAATAAATCTGACGAGGAGCCAGATGTGACAGATGAGAAAAGATAAATGGAGGTTTAAGTTGACTGTAATAAAAAAAAAGGACATTGTGTTTGCCCTTGTCATTTTCATCTGTCAACGTGCTTCTTTTATTTCTTTATTCACTAACCTGACTGTTGCTTTTCACCATTTGTCCCCCGCTGCACACGTGCACACGCTTCCGAAACATGTGTCCACAAGCTGCTTTGCTTCATGGAGACATTAACACGAACCTTAACATGCGGTGCAAGTGCATGTGACCGCACACGTGTGTAGGTGTGTGTGTGTGTGTGTGGGTGGGAGCGGGGGCTGCATGGCTCTCAATCTCATTTGCCATGCAGTGCGAACTATGTGAATCTCCAGCTAAGACGTGTTAATGAGCACAGGGCTGACAGTGGAAGATGGATTTTTTTCCTTTTTTTTAAGACACACTGGTTGTGTCTGGTTTATCACTCGCTTTGATGATGACACCACTGAAATATCTTCCTAATGAACTCATCTGTCCACTTTAATATCTGTTGTTTAGGCTAAAGGAAATATCTTTCTGAGTTGAAGAACAATCTAGATTCTAGAACATAAGAAGAAGCAATGTCCGGGTCCATATACTAATGTTTTCATAGGAATTTGATGAAAACAATGTTAAAGTACAGTTATGGGACCAATTTATACATCTGCTCGTGAAAGTAGCTTCTTATGTTAAATTATTTAGCAGTTAAAATGATATCTTGAATAATATGAGAAGGAGATAAACATAGCCAAACTTTAAGAAGCAGATATTTGTTATTGTGTCTGCCAAGGAGGTTGTTTTTTCACCCATGTCCATTTATATGTTTGTTTGTAAGCAGATTGAAACAACAACTGGACGGATTAACATGAAACTTGGTGGGAGGAGGTACAACAAATAGCAACAACCTCTCGCTGACAAATATTTGATATTTCTCTCTAATTTTCACTCTACTATACCAACTAGAAAAAGCTACTGTATTGTAGTTTTTAGATTCTTGTACTTCACATCACATTTCAGCCATAACATCTCACGTCATATGTCAACTCCAGAGGGAAAATGTACATCAAACTGAATCTAAAGATATTGTGTGGATTAAGATTAACAAGAACATTATTAAAAGGTTGTTCAAATGAGCTTGTCTACCAGCTACCGCACAAAAATAATACCAACCATACCCAACCATTAAAATATTCCAATTTTAATATAATTCATGATAACAAACGCCCCAACAGGAACCATTTGTGCTTTCATTTAAATCCTTGCCTGTGCACATTCACTGAACCATGACAGGTCTTTTACATAATGTCTTTAAGGACCTCACTTCATTTCCAACCTGTTTGTCTCTACTATTGTGAAATCATATATATATTATTCTGAAAAATAAACGTTCAAGCCATAGGGAATTATGGTGTTTTTTTTTACAATATATAGTGTGTATGGTTGGTATTACTCCTCATTATTCTCACTGTGAGTGGTTTATAGAGTACTTTGGGCCTTTTATGGATTTGCTGTATAGAAAGCAGATGACACCAGAGTCGCTCTGTCATGAGCACGGTGAAACATCGGGTCCATTTAGAGACCTGTCACCTCTCTGTCGAGGCCAAGGCCACCACTCCACAGGTCCGAGCTGTCTGAGTGACATATCCACTGAAAGGAAGAGCATGTGCCTGCGACAGTAGCCTGAGGGCGGACGAGTTTAAAGGGTCATCAAGAAGGAGGGAAAGACAGAGGCTTATGTTGGAAGAACGGACCTCATGAGTCACAGAGCATGTGACGAGAGGCAAGGGATCACACAGAAAAAAACTCAGGTATAGCATCTCTGGCCTCCTCCGCTCATCAGATGGAGGAGCACTGTAGGAAAAGAAGAATTCATCACGAGACAGTCCAATAATGGCTGATCTTTTTCTGCACTGGAGTCAGTTGCAGGAGTGAAGGAAAGGCGTGAAGGAGCGAGGGTGAGCAAGAGGAGTGGAAAGGAGCAATCACGCGCTCTTAATTCTTTTCCCCCTACATGTGAACAAATGAGCTGCGGGGGACTCGGGACGGGGAGCGCCACGATTAAGTGTTAAATAAAATATGGCCTGCTGACGTGAAATGATAATGGAGAAATGTGGGACAGAGGAAGGTGATTCTTCATGAGCGGAGCGTGTAGCTGTGAAAGACCCCCACAGGGGCAGTGCCTGGCTGCTCGGCAGTACTTAATACAACATCATCATTGGTCCTTGTCGCACAAACTCAATTACACGTAATCTTCTGGCGCTTTGATGTAAGTGTGATTGTGTTGTGTGCGGGTTGTTGTGTGCAGTTGGATTCGATATACAGATACTGTGCGTGTGTGTGTGTGGGAGAGAGTATTTCTGATGTGTAACTATAAAGTGGTGTTGCTCTTCAGCACCAAACCAGGGCAGGTTATTGTTGTCATGTCTCGTGGCCATACTTCCGCTTGACCTGCATGTGTGTGTATGAGGTCAGGTAATGTTTATGCAGGGTATTAGTGTGTGTGTGTGTATGTGTCACACAGAGACGCGCTTGTGTGTGCATGCGTGTTATTAATCCATTACATCATCATTACACACATTGTCAGGGGAGCTCACACTGCAGCTCCTCACCGAACTGAACGATCACATGCACAAATGTGCAAAACACAAAAACACGTGCTTTAATGTTATCGATTCAAAAGCCACTGCAAATGTGAACCATGTTGACGTTTATGGTTTGTTACCGGGCAGGATAAGGCTCGTCTGTGTGGAGCTGACACTTTCTCATCTCACAGTTAATTGTGTGCGACCATTGAATATAACAACTACTGGAAGTAACACTATAAAGTAACAAAGGGAACAAGACAAAAAGCCTGCGAGGTCAGAGCTTATTCTTATTAACTACTGTCCAATCAGAAGTGTTCACTCACCTTGAGAGTGATGGGGCGTCACTCTCTCCAGGAAGACATTCTATTAATGTACAATGCACACAAGCTGCTTTCAGACATTTACTGAACTCCACAGAACCTCTGGACATTCTCAGGAGGAGGTGAAAGAGTAACGAGGAAGAGCCTCCGCACTTTCTGTGGACTTTATCCGGCCAGCACAATGGAAAGAATTCAGCAGAGAGTCCAGAGGAGCAGATGGGAGAACATTACATTACATCACATTTCATTTACCTGACACTTTTATCCAAAGCGACTTACAAAAGTGCATTCAACCATGAGGGTACAAACCCAAAACAACAAGCATCAAGTACAATTTGCTTCAAATAAGCCAAACTGCAAAGAGATACATGTAAGTGCAACTATCTGTTAAGTTAACACAGCAGGAGACCCTCCAGCAGGATCCCCCCCAAGTGAGTGGATGTGTTGAAGACATTTCTAACATTCGACACAAACAAAAGAAAGCCAATATCTTCATGCTGCACCAAACCAGGCATGTTTAGGGGGCTGATATTTATGAGTGTGTGCAATTTGGGGCAGATCCAGATAGAAATAGAAATCTGGATCTGGTGAATTTAAACGTGGTTTCCCGAGGGGACTGCTGGGCTCTGGTGGAGGTGTCTTCTGTGTCAGTGCTTTTCTACTTGTTGAGATGTTTCCCACTGGAGCAAAGAAGCGGTGAACAGATGGACTGTCATCTATAACACATGCTGCTAACATGTCCAAAAAGTAGAGAACCAGCTGACGCAACACAAGGGAGAATAATGGAGACTCCAGCTTGTGCAGGGAGTCCCGGGGAATTTGTCTCAGCCGCCTGTTGAATCCATCAGAAAGTTGTCACGAATCAGGTAGCATTAATTATGGATGTCGTCTGTGATGGCTGGCCTGTTTGTTTTGTCCTCCAGGTAAAATTGGAGTCTGTATTTGAAGACGAATGTGTCAGCGAGGTCACACGTGAGCGACGCGCCGCTCTCTCGTTCCTCCTCTTGTCCAAACAAGAGCCGACGCCTGACGGATAATGAGCGGGTTGGAGAGAAACAGGAGCAACAGGGAGAGAAAGAGGGCGAGAGACAATACGACTGCAGGATGTTGAATAAAACATAAGGGATGGATGGATGACTGGGGGAGCTTTCCACTGCTGCTGCTGCTGGAAAGCCAGCATGTAAAGAACAAAATGACTTTCAAACAAACGTATAACAGGTTGAAACAAAGACTGTGTGTGACACGACTCCACTTCCTACCACTATCCTGAGAAGAAGCCAAAACAAGATAGGAACGCTGCCATTTTTTCATTTGTATTGGAGCCATGGTAACAATATCTCACGATACACAAAAATTACTAATTAAAACAAAACTCACTGGAAAAACTGAGAAGAGGACCTAAAATGACAGAAGCCATTGTTGTGAAAAAAAATCTTTGAGCAAGCAACAACTTTGATTTCACCTCAGACCAAACACATTCAGACAGGAAATTAGCAGAATCTTAGTAATTTACACATCCAGCAGCAGCTGAGCTGGTCGGGGCAGGCCGTCCCTCCACTGTTCCCACACCAGGGTACTGGTGCTGGGTCTCTCTGGACTGGGCAGTCCAGCTCTTGCCTCTGTCCTGCACTGGGGACCAGCTGGTCTGAGCAAGTTTTTATAATACCTGTGTCATTAGACTTAGGAAATGGAGACTGCTAACGCGGGTGCAGCTGAGACTAAAGCCCCAAGGCCCTGTCTGCAAATTACATTGTTCTCACAAACAATCCTATTGAAGAAGCCAATGAGGAGGAAGCTTTGATGGCCTAGTTTCAGTCGCTCCTATCAGTGAGTTTGTGGTCATCACTGCTAATGAAAATCATTTTCACCAGTAAACTTTGATTTTAAATCTGCAACAACACTAAAAACTGGCTCATAACTGCTCCTCTGGTTTTCTTTTCTGCTCTAGATATTAGTTTTTAAGATGTTATTCATTCCAAAAACATCTCAGCATCTCTGCTCGCAGTTTATCAACGCTTTCCATCTCATCATCCTGTCCACTGTGATTTCCACAGTCTGGTCAGTGGCTGTTTGCTGTTGTCCAGACTGATGAGTGTTTGTTTGCAGTGAGGCTTCTGTTATCGATCACAGCAGATGGCATCACATTGTGTTTGATCAGTGTGTACATGAGAGGAGATCCTGAGCAGAGCATTACATTTTTTAATCAGAAGGATTTAAAGAGGCCAGATAGCGTCCAGTATCCCAAAAATAAATAAAAACCATCAGACAAAAGTCCCGTCAATCCTTGTCGTTTTTATGCAACTAATATTTTCTTTCTACCTTTACACATGGGTTAAGTCTATCAATAGACTCATGTGGCAGCTCCAACCCAAAGGTTGCGAACCACCGTAGCGAGAATGTCAGCAATAAAATCCTGAGGGTAAAATAAAATGGGCTCAAATCAAACACTACATCTGAGCTGCTTTAAAGGTATATCCCACGATTCACCTTCATATTAACCCTGCAGCTCTCATCATAACTCTTTCAGTCAAATTTCTGTTTTACTTTTATTTTGTATACAGTATTTCTTTCTTCTTTTTTTTACATACTTTAAATATTAATCCATTTTATATATTTGATCATATATAGTTTAAAGAGAGAGTTTCAGGGACCATCATCGATATCAGAGGACATTAAGGCTAAAAACAAGTTTGGAATTTCCTCGTTTCAAGTTGAATTTGGACCCCCCACCCACCCCTCCATTGGCATAGTGTTAGAAAACGAGTGTATTTTCATTTTTGGGTGAACTAACCCTTTAACAGGCACTTCATTCTATTATCTAATATTATTATCTCCTCTTATTCTCATCCTATATTATCTTACTTACATTTCTTCTTTCACCTGTGTACCGCAGTCGGGGCAACGGAAACTTCATTGTCCTGTACAGCAAGAGCCACCTCTGTCTTGCAGCGCCCCCACGTGGCCCCCCTCTGTAATCACATGGTCCAGAGGCAGTAAACAGTGAGTGAGTGGGCAGGCTTGTGTGCGATCATCATCATCCTCCGTCACTCCGGACCCACCATCATCCACAGGCCCGACCCGAGCAGGAGGCTGAGGCGCGTTCAGGGACCAGAGACCGGATCAGGCGGTATGTAGCGAACATCACAGCTGATGTTGTTGTTGTTGTTGTTGCTGTTGTTGTTGTCGTTGTCGTGACGCGCCCTCAGAAGTGTGACTGGATGTTTTCATGCGACACGGAGGAAAAACGCTGCCTCACTCACGATCCCTGCGTGTGCGCGTTGTCCCATCTTTTGTTTTTGTCGCAGCACACGAGCTAATGCTATCTGCAGGCTAAAGGCTCCGCACACATCAACAGTAGCTTCAGACCATAGACTATAAGGTTCAAAACCAGTGTTCCCACCACATCATCATCACGCCAGAGACAGCGTGAGTTTACAGTAAACAAGGCCCCAAGGATCTTCAGATTAATTAATTAATTCATTCATAATAATGAATGCCAAATCCTAATCGAGTTTTGAAATAATAGATGTCAAATGTATCTTATGTTATATTATCTCATTTTGTTATCGTCTCATTCTTGTGTATCTCATCTATGAGGCCTTTTAAATGTCTTCTTTCACATCGTTGCTGTTTTAATTCAATATGTAACAATGTTATAATATATTATAATGATGGTAATTACTTCTCAGCTCCCTGCGAGTATCTCTTGCCAACAGTTTGTAAATCGGGATTAGTGGAAAGATATTTTAAAAACTTGTTTTCAAAGCATGAATTAGGTTTGCTAAAATTAACATTGATGTTGGTTTAATATAATTTTTTGGTAATTTATTTTTGCAGAAGAGAGCAAAAGTGCTTGAAGGTGTATTGAGTATGTTATCCACCAAGAGTATTTGTAGATGGACTCACTAAAATAGTGAATTGATTGTAAAATATCACAAATTAAAACATTACGCATTTGGCAAGCATTTGGAATTTCCACTGTCTGGCAACACAAACATTCTTATTAATGGCTTTAGGTAATTGACTTTTTTAAATGATATCTTAAAAGCCCTCAATAAGTGGTTCCCTTACCTATAATAATTGTATTTTTATATCCAAAAACCTTCTAATCGAACAACTGACACTGAAAGACCAACTTTTTTATGACAATCTTGTTTTGCAGTTCATCGCCTTGCACAGATCCCCCTGTGTGTCATATCTGTAATCTGCTTGTTTTTAAGAGCTCACATTGATCCCTGCATCACCGACCTTGGCTCAGTGTCACCATGGGCTCCTCCACCACATCTGCCGCCCTGCTGTGTCTCCTGGCGGGGGCTTTCGCTGCCATTCAGACCCCCCAGACAGGTGAGGATCCCGATGAAGCTGCAGAGCTCACAACACAGAGGTGGTAGTCTGAGCCGTAGCAAGAGGAGAGGGAGGAGGGAGGAGGTAAAGGAGGTCAAGATGTCAGCGTGACATGTCAGCCTGACAAAACAGGGAAACACTGAGTAGATGCTGCATCTATATGAGTTTCAGAAAGTTATCGACCAGGAGCTTTAGTATCAATGGAGATGCAGAAGATTAAAAATCTGTAAATAATCATATTTGGGAAACTTTTTTAACCGAAACAAACAAACCCAAAAAGCTGAATCTGTGTATTAAAACTAGTTCATAGTTCACAGTCTGTGTAGTTTGGTCAGCTGTGCGGGAGCCAGCTGAGTCATCCACTGTTTCTCCAGTGTTTCTGGATAAGCAGCAGGCGAGCACCGTGATCTCCCGTCAGAAAAGGAATGTCGACGGCAGTAACCCCAGCCGGTATTCCAGCCTGGAGCAGGCGTGCATGGAGAAAGTGTGCAGCTACGAGGAGGCCAGGAAGTTCTTCCAGGACTCGTACCGCACGGTGAGATGCAGAATTTCTCTCACAAAGTCCGGCCTCGCTTGTTCATTATCTCCCAGTGCCCCTCCCTGTTTCGTTAATGCACTGTGTACATGACAGAGAAAGCCACTGTGCAGCCTCAACTGTGCACTTATCTTGCATGTTTTCTCCTGCAGGATATCTTCTGGTCCGTCTACATTGGTAAGTGCTGTGGTAAAATGATTTTCCATTGCTGCACAGCCATAAGGGTTGCATTAGATCTTCTAAGACTCGCTGTCTTTCTGCTTAGATGGAGACCAGTGTGTAGAGAAGCCCTGCAAGAATGGAGCGCTGTGTTCGGACAGCGTTGGAGGCTACGACTGCGTCTGCAAGTCGGGTTTCACGGGGGTCCACTGTGAAAACGGTGAGCAGGAGATCCAAGTTGTGTGTGGTCATCATTGTTCACTTGCTCTTCAGCTGCAGTGTGAGTGCTGCTATCCTCCTCTCTCTGTTTCCACGGTGCAGACCAGACGCAGTGCATCCTGGAAAAGAACAAGGGCTGCACCCAGTTCTGTAAACCAGACTACACAACCTACCAGTGCTCCTGTGCTCGTGGATGGAAGCTCAGCCAAAGGGACAGGAATAAGTGTGAGCCTGCAGGTACGTCTGAGGCAGGGAGAAGTAACCTGATGACGAATTAACGAGAGAGAAGTAATCATAACCTGTTTTGCAATCTTCTCTCAGTCACTTTCCCCTGTGGTAAAGTGAGCAGTCTGAGTCGTTGGGATGACAAACAGTCCAGCAACACCCGCAACAACTTTGAGGGAGTTAGCTGTACTTCCACTGAGTGTCCCTGGCAGGTAGGAACACACGGACTCCTGCACACTGTGACACATCCCTAGCACTCCTTTATGTGTGGCTGATGTTCCTCGTGTCTTTTTTTTCAGGCTCTCCTGAAGAATTCAGAGTCGGAAGGCTTCTGCAGCGGAGTCATTCTGAAGGAGAACCTGGTTCTGACCTCAGCTCAGTGTGTAAACAAGTACAGCTCCTTCCAAGTGGCCGTCGGTGAGCAGACTAAACACATTCTCACAACTTCCCAACAACAAGGATAGAACATATAAATAGACAGCAAATACTCTGATGTCACATGAGAGTGGTTCCATTTCCAATGCAACAAAGTTGTGCAGTTGGACGAAGGGCAAAAGAGAATCATGCAAGCTCCCAAAAATATTTGTGATGCAACATTTAGATCTATAATCCCCAAACACATTTTTTCAAATAAACACATCAAGAGTGAAGAATGAAGTGAAGAAAATGAGATTTTTATATCGAATTCCTTATTTTAATTATGTTTCACGCAGGATTTAATACTTATATTCAAAATATCTACATATCCCCAGCCCTAGAAGAATATTCAACTTTCTTCATGTGAATGTACCTTATGAAACTTATAGTACTGATGTACTGATGGGAAACTGCCTGAGAAAAACTGACATAGACAACAGTCTAAATCCAAACATATTCAGTTTGTGAGAACTAACACTGACAGAAAAGCTTAAAATCTTCACATTTCTCATTTCCAAACTTTATTCTCAGGCTCACTCTGACATCCTCTGGACATTTCGCTATAGGGCCGGCAGAAATGTCCATAGCAACTGACTTAGACATTTGTGTTCTCACATACAGCCCCCCCCCCGGATACTTCCAGGGGATTTTCTGGGGTTCAGTGTATGTCTGAAAGCAGTGTATATGTGCCTGAGTTTGGGAAACGCCATCCTGAATGTCTTCACTTCCCTTCTCTTCCTCAGGCAAAAGCAACACCAACTTACAAGATGGAGAGCAGACCCTGTACGTAAAAGTACATCACATCCACCCGCGCTATGTGGAGGGCCGTCCTGAAAATGACCTGGCTGTCATCGAGCTCCGCGACCGCATCATCTTTAAGAAGAATGTAATCGCTGCCTGTCTGCCAGAACGGGACTTCGCTGAGAACGTCCTGCTGAAAGGCGAGCTCCCCACCGTGGTCACCGGCTGGAAAGATCCCCGGCAGGTATCTGCTTTCGAGGGCCCGCTCACCGTTAACTACTTGGCGTACAACCAGCTGACTCAGTGTCTGGAGAGTCACGCCAACCTGATGACCAATAAAATGGGCTGCACTGTCCCTCGGGCCAATGCCGATTGCACCATGGGCTCCGGCAGCCCCTTGCTCACCCTGTATAGGGATGTGTTCTTCCTCACCGGGGTGGTGAGCCAGCCGCCAGGGGCCGAGTGCGCCAAAGGCTACATCTTCCAGAAAGTGTCGCGCTACCTTGGCTGGCTGCAGCCGCTCATGGGCTCCGGTTAGATCAGGTAGTCAGGGAGTAGATGTAATAAAAACTGGGAATAAGGGGAGGATTTCCATGTGTGCACTTCAAGCTCAATCTTTTCATTACTTTTATCTTTTTGTCTTGTATTATTACCATTCATCAGTTGTAAATAATATCTTACATATACAAACATGCATTAACATACAAAGCATCAGTCTCAGACGAGGCGATTGCTTTTCATTCCTCAACATGTACTTCCTAATTTTCCCACAAGGTGGCTCTCTGTTGACATAAACAGAGCAGCTCTTACTGCATGTGACCTCCAAACTGGCCAAATGCAGCAGCAAGTAATGGAGTGAATTATTCAACATAGCTTTTAATAACCTTAAGTTGATGTTGTTTGTTGTGACTGCTGTTCCTGGCTGACTTGCTCTATGTAACATTCCTGGTAATCACTGTTCTATGAATGTAATAAACCCACATAACCACCTCACCTGATCTAAGTACTGTTGGCATTTTTGGATGAAATATTATTTGATATATAAGATACCAGAGGAAAGGTGGGATTTAAATATCTGTATATTTGGGAACTATCAGTGAGTCGTAGGTGCAGATGAGAACTTTTTGGTTTCAAAATTTTACAATATATAAAGAGCTTTTGCTTTTCAAAACCCTAAACTACATGCACACACTTCCACAATAATCATGTGCATGAAACTGAGATATCAAATTGATTAACAGCTGCCACGCTGCGTAATAATACTGAGAAATTAAGCATTTGAGCTTTAAAAAGAAAAGTAAACAAGACAAATGGTGAAGATATTTAAGTCTAAACCAAAGTATGAGGGTCAGACTGTGGTTGCCATCCCGCCAGCATGGCTAAAAATAGAGACGAGAGCTAAAAGAGTGATGAAACGTAAGAGCAAATACAATCAAACATAAGGGAACAAGCATGGTTGAGGTCAACAGACAGTGTTGGACGACATGAAAAGAAATGAATAGATCTGAGTGTGTTTTGGCAGGTGATTCCAGTCTGAAGGGGCTGTACATTTAAAGGCTCTTCTATTTCGGGTTTTTACCAGTCACATGCAGAAAACAGAAAAGCATCAAATCTGTTATGCTCATAATTTAAATGAGCCATGCTGTCTAACGGAGAAAAAAAACTACTTCAACTGGTTGTAGCTATGTCGAGTTTGTCCCATGCAGACGGATATTTGCTTGCCCTCTCTGTCACATACCCCTGTGTTGTCTGGCAACATTTTCCCACAGACACTTTGCCCTCTGCAGTCTTCTCACAGCCTCCCTGGTGAACAAGGCCTGGACCGTTTCATGCAGGGAGAGAAAAGGAGAGGCGGGAGAATGGGCATGAGAGAGAGCGTAAGAGACGCCACATAAGAAAAAACCTGGCCTGCCACTTTTGATCGGGCGCTTGAAAAGGACAGCTCTGAAAGCTGGGGCCCACATTGCCTGTTGCCATGGTACTCACCTAGGAGATGGCTCCTTGCTCCCAAAAATGGCTCTGCTCCTTTACTGGGCCGTCCAGTGGAGATTAATTTGAGTGGAGCTCCTTCCTTCCTGAGTCTGGTCCTGCCAGCTCAATTTATATGCTCAGGGTTACGTATACAAACAAACTCTAGGATAGGTTTCGGCCACACTTCAATACCGAGCTGCTGAAATGAACTCTTGCGTTGCTTTCATTTTTATTCCCTGAACTCAGCTTAAAATCAGAGAAATGGGGAAATGGGCACGTAACATGAATGCAGTTGCTGAGTGGGAGATGGAGAAATGGCCGATAGATGAAGAGCAGAGACAGACCAGGAGATGTGGCACGTTGACACAGAAGAGAGATCAGTTATGGTGAGAACAGTTTGACGGAGCTGCAGTATATGAGACATGAATGAAAAGGCCTCGGAGAGACACATTAGCGCGGCCATTACTAGTGGGAGGAAGAGAAAGCACTCAATGTCAAAGCTTTCACTCTGCACAAATCAAATGTCCCCAGCGCTGGGCGATCAGTGAATGTTACTACAATGTGTTGATACATCTGGCCACTGGCCTACTTCCTCAGTAATCCTTCGCTCGCCTCAACCCCAAAAATAAAGTTGCATGCTGTGACCTCAAATCCTCCCTATATACCCTGTGTGTGCACGTGTGTGTGTGTGCACGTATATGCATCGCAATGACATGCTTATTTGTGTCTTGTGAATTGGGGTGAAGGGGGCGGGGCGGGGGGAACACATTAAATGACAGACTTTGGCAAGGATTATCTGTCTGTGTGGTGTCTGATTCCACGCAGGGGGTCAGCAGTGTGTCTGTGTGTTGAAGGCAGATAGACTGAGTTCAACATCTGATCGGCTACGTGTGTGTGTGAAGATCGCTGTGCTATCTGTACAGGCACGTCCAAGATCTAGTCCGGTAATCCCCCCCCCCGAAACCAAAATCCATGTCCCCAATCTTGTCTACACAAACATAGGACTCTGCAGTCACATTGGGTGGCAGAACCCCATGCTGCACCCTATTCATCCCAGCCCCCTTCTCAAACTCTGCCACATGCTAGACAGGGCCGCTTCCACTCGGTTGGGTAATTGTGCAGGAGAGTGGACGTAAAGCAGGAGCTGGAGAAGTTGGGGATTGGGAACTGAAAAGTGGCTGAGGGAGATGGAGCGAGACAGGCTGTGGATTTTAATATTGCTCAGATGTTGTTAAGTTTCTTTGTTTTTTTTTGCAAGACTAAAGAGAGTTTACACGTACCCTTGGAGCTCTGTGAGGTTGCACCCAGACTTGGGTATAGTGCTGCCCTAAAAACTCTAACATCCACATTCTGTTACAACTACAAAATGTTGAGTGCATTTGAATGAAAACAAAAGTCACTTTATTAACTCTTCACAATGTTTCCTATGCAGCTGCATATAAATATATTAAAATCCAATACCACCATTATTGGGGGAAATTTGCTGATTTTAAATGAATTACACATATTTGGTTTTACTTGTTAATGAACTACTACACATATGTGACACAACAAGGTAAGCAAATTTATATATATATAAATAAATGGTTATTTGTCTATATATGTCAGTATTGCGATAAACTGGCATCCTGCAATATCCATTAATCGATCGATGGATGTTGAGACAATTCCCTTTTTCACAAATGTCATCCATAAACACAAAGAAACTAAAAATACGTCACTGCTGGTTAGAGATCCTTTACTTTCTTCACCTCTGTGTTAAAAGACATTTCTACAAAAGCATCCCTTATTCACCTCTGACCAGAAACCAGGCCTGCTAAGCCTTAAGAAACGCTTTAAAAACCGTGTGTCGCTTTCAGCATGTGGACGCAGTGACTGGTAGATACAGGAGGAAGGTAAATCCTGGAGCTGTCTTTATTCCACTGACCTCAACCCGACCTCGTAAGGGCTAAATCCTGTCCAGTGCCATCGAGAAACCAGAGGACCTGACAGAAAGGTCTCTGAGGCTCGCTGAATGAAAACAACAGCGCTATGTTCCATGTGGTGGTCTTTGAAGAGGCCAGATAAAAACCTTTGAGTCATGACCGTGTCTGCAGGAGATGTAAGTGGGAGTGCATCTGTGTGTTTATGTGTCCTCCAGATACAGCGCATGGAACCTAAGTGGGTCACATTCACATGACCTTTGATATCAACCCTCCTTCTAAGGGGCTACGCTACCTCGAAAGGTCATGACCTCTGCAGGTCCAGGACCCCGAGCAGCCGGAGGGTTTAAGTCATTGTCGAAAACAGAGCTGGATAATCCCACTGACCATACTACTACCTTCATTACCACACGCAGTGCATTTCACCACACAGCACAACCAAATGAAATGTAAATCAACCTTTTCACCAACTCTGGCACATTGACAGGCACATGTTTATTAATGTGTATCGTCAGTTAACCAATGTTTTAAAAGAATACATTAAAAGTTAAACAACACATAAGTCAGTGTCTGTGTTACCGGGACATTACAGTGATTTACTATGAAAGCTGGAGGCCTCATAAGAGACACATAAAGCAGCTGAGTCTGAGATATCTCACATATCTCACATTTCAGTCCCAAACATGTTCAATCTTCGAAAACTGGAGCCTACACTTCCCATAAATCAACTGGACACAATCTTTTTGTTTTTAATCCTTTGATTAAGTAAACTCCTAAAGTCTTTCTAATCTGCCACACAAACACACACATGGTCAGTGCATCCCGCTCTAGTGAGCTGACAGCCTGGGGTTGTTTGTGCAAGTGTGTACATATCATAAACTCTGTGTAAACATGGATGATATATCGACTCCCTGAAAGTGAAGCCAAAGTGTCTTGATAGCCCCTGGTGGCTGGTTGCAGTAATGTAAGTACACGTTGAATAGATTGTTTTCAAATTCTGGTTTCTGTCATTTTAGGTAGTTCTTGTACAAGGGGCACATTTTTTTGTGTAAGTTTGGTTTTAAGTAGTTATTTGATGCTATAAAAACAGGTTGTAATGTAATGATTGACAGCTGAGACTGACTCGCGATTGGTCGAGTGTGTGTAAAGGCGTGACCTCGATATATTGGCTCCATTTTCCGATCATCAATACGCAGACGGGCGGCAAATGTGCAAGATGGTGGCGTTCATATCAGGGATATTTCAACTTTATTCCTAGATAGTGAGTGGAGTCGTTTCATCCATCTTTATATACAGTCTACGGTGTATATGTACTGACACAGTGGACTGTTAGATTTCATGTATTTATAAAGGGGAATAGTGATGATCGGGATGCATCACTTGGGATATCAACTGTTCCTCTGACCTTCTCCATTCACCAAACAACACCACTATATCACATCACATCCCCTGCAGCATGTTTTAAGATGGGATGTGCGACTGGGAAAAAAGGAACTCTTTAAAATTAGCCTCTCTTCCTGCTAATTTTGGGCACCTGCATCCTGTCATAGTTAATGCATCCTGTGAGGTCACACGCTCTCATTGCGCCGCTTGCCTCTGGAAACAGATGCAGCATTACGGCCCTGTCTGTCGGCCATCCTGCCGTCACCGTGCGGTTCATTGTGTGGAGCCGAGCGGGGTCCTGACGGGGTGAGGCAACCTCAGTGCAGCAGGGACGCATGTACTGACGGGAGGATGAGACAGGGGAGAGAACAACACGGCACACAGAGTTCACAAACAAGAAGGAAACATGCCAGACAGAGTTTGCATGGCTCTTGTTCCTGTAGACACATGACACTTTTAGAGCATGTACTCTCCTCACACAGCACACTAACTCACCAGGCAGGGCTAAAGTTAGCATAGCGCCTGTCTGTAAAGCTATATTAGTCAGCGACTGAGCCCCACATGATCGTACTGATCCGGACTTACCTTGTCACCCTCTATAAATACTGAAGTCCTCCCCTGGCTGCTTGGATCTGAGTCTCCATCTGATGGTGACACTAACATATGTTAAATAGGTGTTTGTGTACATTAGATGAATCATTTAACATTGTGGAAAATACTTACATGATACATTAATTAAGATCAATTATCATATTACAAGTACTACTTCATACTTTTTCATTATCTTTTCCTTTATACATTTTTTTGATTAAATGGAATAACATTTGAGCAAAATTTTGAATCCTTGTCCAGAGAATTCCACAGTTTCAATCCATGTACATAAAACACACATCTCCTTAGTGTGTCCTTGGGGCCTGAGCACCGACAGTTTCCTTGATTTACTGCACTGTTGAGTTTAGTTGTTCAGGTGATTTCTCTGAACCCTTTGATACACAAGCTATGTAAACCCCCTCTAATGCACAACATGGGTACAAAATTACCCCTATTAATTTCCTGTGTTATTACATGCAATGGCTGGGTGTTTCTTTAATATATTCTTTTATAGCTTATTTTTCCTTCTTCATTAAGGAGAAAGCTCCTTTGAAGACATAGGAGATGAGTCTTCTACAGTAATATAATGGAAGATGAGTTTTCTATGTTATCAAAGTAGCCTTCCGCATTTAGAGCTGCATTCCAAGAAACACCCACAACTCCAGTTTGATTGTGTGGAACAGAGTCCGGGTCCTCAGCATCAGAGATTTCAGACTCAGAATCAGGACCAAGAATTGCCTCCTCATCTTCCTCGTCCTGTTCTTCATACAACATCTTTCATTTTAACCGTAAGTCTGAAATGATTGCGACCAGCAATACTAACACAAAAAAAATCGAAAGCATATTTTCAAATGCATATTAATCAGTCTATTAAGTATATACTGTTAAATTTCGAGTTGCATTTTCTTGATCTAGCTTTGGTTAGTTAGCCAGAAAAGAAGCTAGCTAGCTAACAGCTAGTTAGTATTGTACATATTTCTCTTTCTCACTAGTAGTGGATTGTAACATAAGACTTACTGACTTACTGACTCAGATGTGCAAAAGCAGCTGTGTGAAATGAATGGTAGGTGATACAAAAGAACTCATACAGTTATCGGCCGTGACCCATGTGCATTAGAAGTGTAGTCATACCCCCAAAAAAATATATTCATAGAGTAACAAAGTAAAAATGTAAATAAAGATTTCTGGCTGCATCAGGTCACAAGATCGATTTCTGGCTTTAAACAAAAGCAATAATATTTTTAGATCAACTAAATATTTAAGGTAGTAACACATGGGACCTGGTAAACAGTCTGCTTATTCAGTGCATTTCAGTATTTCCTTGATTTGAACAGCTGAGAGAAACAACACGTTCGTTATTTAGCTTTGGAAATGCTAGTTGGTGGATTTTATTGCCTTTGGACAGAACCA
This sequence comes from Pseudopleuronectes americanus, assembly GCA_038501795.1. NCBI lineage: Eukaryota > Metazoa > Chordata > Actinopteri > Pleuronectiformes > Pleuronectidae > Pseudopleuronectes > Pseudopleuronectes americanus. The sequence goes on from CM076732.1 coordinate 6,102,351, forward strand.
GGCTAGTTCCTTCAAGTCTTAATGCATGAGTCTTCTCATCAGACTCCCGGCCCCACACTCAACTGCAGTAATACAAAGGAAACAGCCTAATAAATTCTCTTAATTGCATTTTATCCTGACAAGGGATTTAGAGAGGCATGTTCTTACAAATCCAGTTATGGTGATTAACTATGAGTGGAACAGAGTAATGATTCCCTTTTCTTCTGCACGACCTCTTGAATACTTGTATAAAGTATGAGAAACCGGCATTGATGATATACTCCGAAGCCTGTCTGCTGATAAACAGAGAGAGACCCATTAATCTCCTGGGCCTCAAGCAGCGACCCCTCCTCCTCTTCCCTTGCTGTCACTCTCCCAGCCTGCACCTGTCAGATTAGTCTCACATCCTCAGCTGCCACTCCGTATGATAGGCCTCCTTACTGCCCAGAGCCCGCATGTCATCTCACTTTGCATGTATTTATGCGTTTTGTGTGTGTGGGAAAGGGGTGGGGGGAAGAGGCTGTGAGAAGGCTGTCCCATGCAGAAAGGGGGTAAAATGTGAGGGAGGCTGTTCGTCGGTTCCCACGTGTCTCCTTCATGTTGCTGCAGGATATGGTTTGGTGGCATTAGCACGCAAATGTTAAAATGTAGATTAACGCCCCCAAATCACTGGAGTACTCACAATCCCATAAAATGACACCCGGCTCTGTCAGCGGATTGAGGAGATGGGCTCGCAGTAATGTTTGAAACCAGTAGCACACACACATGGCAGCTCTCTTGACTATAGAAGAGGTGTCATGGCTGCCACACATGCTCCAGTATGGAGACTGCAGTGGAAAACAGTTTTCCTAACAGAAACTGTGACAGCATTGCCACAAATCACTTCCATTCGCTCACAGCGTGCACCAGGATTAAGGCAGGATGGGACACCGAGAGGGGGGTTGGAGGTGGCCGGGGCCGCGGGGGGGCTCCCTGAAAGCCTCCCTGGTAGATGGACTGGAGCAGCTGAGGCGACAAGCATGTGACCAGAGGCAGAAATAATAAGCATCACAGCAGTTTGTAGCTGCATCAAGCCGCTGGACATAATCAGAGTAGGCCTGCAATAGAGGCGGCATTTCTTTCAAAATAAGAGTCAGACAGATATTCAAACAAACACAAGGATTCAAATGGCAGTGGCACATCAAGCAAATCAGGGTCAGCGCTTCCATCACTTTGTGCTGTCTGTCCACATGTTGAGGGATCTCAAAACAATGAACCTTAAATTGTTCATGGTGGTCAGAGCTGCATCATGGTAGCTGACTGCTATTAGTGTCTCTCTCTGTATGTGTGTGTGTGTGTGTGTGTGTGTACTTGTCTTTTTATAGATGTGAGGGACACTTTTGGATCAAACCCATTATTTTCAGAAGAATTTGGCCCGTTCACAACTTTAGGGGACTGTTTGAGGATTCAAGGGATAGTTCACCGAAAAATGAAAATTCACTCATTATCTACTCACTACTATGCCGAATGGAGGGCTGGGTGAAGTATTTGAGTCCATAAATCACTTAAGGAGTTTCAGGGGTAAACAGACCTCTTCTTCAGACATAATAAAACAACTGAAAAAACACAACATCCCTCCATACAGCTTGTGAGGTGTCATCCAAGAGCCCCTAAACCCCACATTCGTAGTGTAATGTCCACTATCGGCAGTGGTGAAGCTAGCGGACGTAGCTCAACGATGGTGTGCCCATGTGTATGTGAACGGATCTCGAGCTTGAACTTTATTTTGAAAGACACCACCGGAAATGAAATCTTATTGGATGAACTTGACACTATTGGCATATATTCTATGATTTATCGCATTGACCGTGTGAAAATCAAAACAGCAGCAGCTGGAATAAAACAGAAATTCGCGAATACCAATTGTGCGTACTCTTCGTGGATGTGACATCAAGATCGTGTGTTTGTGTCTATGTGTGTATGTGTGTGCTGTTGCGCGTGTGTAAGAGAAAGCGTCTAGAAATGATTTAATGAGGGGTCTCCTCCTGACAGGCTCCAATTCATTTATTGTAGAGTTAAGGAGTTAAAGGGAGAGAGGACAAACACTGTGGCTTCACTGGGGAGCTGTCACTTTCCCTCTCTCTCTCCCTGTGTGTGTGTGTGTGTGTGTGTGAGTTTGTGTTTGTGTGTGCGGAGAGGGATTACCATTACGCACGTTACGCGGAGCGCAGTTCTGGTGATGCGCTCAGTCGGGAGACGTGCAGCGGGGAGCAGTGATCGTCAGCGCGGTCACTCAGCGACACACACGAACCAGTAGCACCAGCAGCCGCAGAAGAGGAGGAGATCACCGTGTGGTTCTGCACATCGCAGAGAGATAACCCGTGCGTCGTTTTCACTTTGGCTTCTGCGCCCTCGTTGCCGGGTGCAGTGGAAGTCAAAGATGCGCACCGCTAAACAAAGGGCTTAGAGGGTGAGAATCTCCGGCACGTTTCCACCCTGACAGTCCCGGTGCTTCCCCCCCGCCACCCAAACGTTTGGACCCGTCGCGACCCGGGATTTATGCCGATCCCGCCTCTGAGGACGACGGGCTGAGTGACCGGGTCCCTCTGGTCGGGAGAGCGGAGCAGGAGGAATCATCTGATCGCGCACCGCTCCATGTGGATGTGGGGGTGAAAAACCACAAGACGGCTTGTTCCGAAATGTGACATTTTTTCTTTGAATATATTTCTCCCAATTAACCCGACGAACCAGCGTCTGCCTTCGCTCACGATCGGATTTGTTTACATCGATAAAGGTACGTGCTGGTCAGCATGGAGCCCTCAGGATATTGATTATAGGAACGGGAAGGGGGCAGGGCAGTGTGATATCCTTGAGGATACATGGGTGATATGTACTGAGACAGAGAGAGAGGGGGGACTGTTTTCTCTCCAGTGGATCCAGATGGGGGGGAAACTCGGTATCTAGGGCGATCTGGGTTTGTGTTGTGATCCGGCTGTTTCGGGGCTTGTCACCACAGAGTTGCATCACTGACATGGATGAAGGCGATGCACCAAATGCATAGGTGCATGTGTGGAGCGGAGGGGACGCGCCGTTCTGCAGACGTGTTGCAGGAAAACGCATATTTACGCACAGGGGTTGTCACACGTGGGTTTGACCTCGAGAGACATTAGACAAAATCATGTAATGCTGAACTAAAGACGCGTCTGTGGAGGACTTTGACCTGTGCGAAATGTAACGTCTGATTGGCTGTGAGGAGGAAATGGTTGGTGTTCTTTCTGCTGCGCCTCCATTTTCATCCCTCAATTCATTTGGATATTTTAGGAGCGTCAATCACTCTTATACTCTGTGGTTTGCATGTAAGATGTCATCCTCTATTTTTGGATCTCCCTGTCTCCCACACAAACACACACAGGCACACGCGCACACACACACACACACACACACACACACACACACACACACACACACACACACACACAGACACACACACACACAAACACACACACACACACACACACAAACAAGTCAGTAACAATGGTCCTACTGCTGCTGCCTCAAACAAACACTCTTCTAGAACCCCCTAGGGACCCTCCCATGTGGGCAGCATTGTTGAAAGGAGGTGGTGGTGGTGGGGTGTGTGTGTGTGTGTGTGTGTGTGTGTGTGTGTGTGTGCTTAAAAAAGAAGAAAAAGGAGCATTCTCCAAATGTGTGTTTGCATTGAGCTGTTACTTAGGTCAGCTAAAAACCAAGGGTGTCCCTTGACAAGACATGTCCTTCCCATGCTGGCCTGCAGAGGCAGGGCGCTGCGGGATGTCTAACACCGAGAGAAATTGCACTTAAATACCCACTTGGGTCCGATTAGACAAAGTAAGTTAGTATGGAAATGGATGTCGATGTATGGATTGGTCAGCGGACAGATGATACCCGAGCCCCGAGTCACTGTCAGTGCGGTGTTTGTGTACTCACAAAGCTCCGGGGCCTGTTATGGAGTGTTCTGCTTCCCATCATCAATCCATATTCTGCACAGTGGCGCTATTTATTCTCAGGCTTTGCTTTTCATGAGTTAGTTAGCTTACTCTGGGGAACAGAGGATGATACAGTATCTCCACGGGGCTGATGCCATCTGTGTGGATGGTTGTGCATGTGTGTGTGTGTGTACAGATACATTTGTGAGGACCTAAATCTTACAGAGTGAGGACATTTTGGGAACGTGAGAACATTTTTGCCGGTTTCTAGCCCACTTGCAAAATGGCTGTTTGAGGGTTAACGTTTGTTTTTTAAGGGTTAGGGTTAGAATTTTGGCTTGGGTTAGGGTTAGGCCTTTAGTTGTGATGGTTAAGGTCAGGGGCTAGGAAATGCACTACACAGAGGAGTGTCCTCACAAGGAGAGCAGTACAAGGTTGTGTGTGCGTGTGTGGCCTCTTTACGTACCAATCACACAACTGAGTGTATGATCCGATGTGCAGATTCATCTTCTCTTCTTTTCCTTTCCTATTTGTGTTCATGTGCTCACCCCTCTTCCTACTACACTCACACACACTAACAGACACACACAAACACACAAACACACTCCAGGCATAAGACGCGCTCCAATTCTTCCTTCACACATCCGGCTGCTCCTGGTTTCTCTCGCTCCCATGATCACTATCGCACCCTCGCCCGATCTGATCTCTCTGGGCTCCTGTGATCAAACCCCTCCATTCATCTACAGTGGAAGAGGCTTATTGATATTGCATGGAAGCTCAACACATGACACAGAGGTCTGTGCCTCAGGTTTCAGGCTGAATCTGTGGGTTCGGGATGCCTTCACGTCGGACCGATCGCCCCATTGGTTGTTGATGTAAAGAGGGGATTTGAGATTAAACACTGGCACTGTTAATTGCCAAGTCAATTAGCATACGGTCTTGCTGTGAGCCCAGTCACATGGTAATGAGGCCTAATTAGGATGGCCAGGGGTGTTTGAGGAAGCTGGAGAAAATATTTCCACTGTCAGTTTTTTCGTGATGACACCCTGGAGGCCGATGCAGTGAATGGACCACCCCTCTTCAGTCTCGCTATCCAGTGTGTGTGTGTCTTGTCTCCCCCCCCCCAAGCCCCCCCCTCCCCCCCCAAGGCCTGCTTTCTCCCTCTGTGTCTGTGAGTCTTTTTTTTTCCCCTCAAACTTGTCCCCACCACCTCCTTTTTAATATTTCATCCGCATCACACGTCATACCCTGACGTCTATTGCCTCTCCCCTTGTCTTTCTTCCTCTTCGTTCCCTTTTACTGCCATCTTGTCATCTGTCACAATCAGCTGCGAGGGATTGGGGCTGACATCACGCGTTAAGTCCATCAAACTAATAATGACGTGATTACATGAGAGTGAATCTGTGCAGAGAAATTGTATCAAAGGTTTTGTCGTGCAGACATCAACATGCAGAGTTTGAAATCTTATTTCCGAGCCTATGCGATCTTCTGCCTGAGAGGTCTTTTTCTGGCGAGTCACAAGTTCTCGGTTTATAACAACCATATGTTCTGTCAGTGTCCTTGACTGAGAACGAGACCTATATGTTCTGGTTAGGAGTGTGAACACATTATGAAAGGATGCATCTTAAAAAGACCGGCTGGTGATGTATGAGGTGAAAAGAAACTAAGAGAAATATGAATAAGAGAATGTGCTGTATATGTCATATATCTAAGGGCGTTTTTGATACTCAGTGAACCTCCTCTCTTTCACCTCTATTTAAAATGCTGCTTCAGGACATATACTCCAACTCTGGAAGCTACTTCAAGCCAATTATTCACAGTTAATTCAATCTCGAATAGCTTGAGACAGATATATTAACAATGTATTTTAAGAAAGGTGTCTCGGCTATCAGAGCAGCCAAAGTTAATCTGAAGCCCAGATGCATTTTTAAACCAGAGTGGCTTAATTCATTATGACTTAAGGCATTATGTAAGCCCATGCGGCTACTGATGTAAGATGTAAGATGTTAATGCATGCAGTGTCAGAACAGGAAGAGGTCTGTGACAAAAAGCATCTTCAGAAAGCAGATGCCAGCACAGGACCCATGAATGACCTGCTCACCTAAACAGCCGGCTCGCTGTGTTTCTATCAATATACCTACACACAGATATGTAGACTGACTCTCTCTCACACACTCACACACACACACACACACCTTTCCATTATTGCCCCTGTCTGAATCAAACATTAGGAGAAAAGAGATTTGAAGTGAGTCGTCAAATTGCAATAATCCTCCCAATTACCAGGTCGGTAATTACACAGCATCTGGTCGTGCGCCATGTCTGATAGTTGTTGGAAGTTGGAATTGCACAGGAAGGCTTGCTATAGATCTTGGAACACATTTGAACGACTGAAGCGCTGCACAGTTGCACTCTAACACTTGTGTCCCTGTTGTGTGTTCACAGCAGCACTATAAGGAATGCATGCTGCATATTTCCTAAATTCAGCTTTGTGTGAGAATGTGCTGCCTTCACAGACGCACGTGCATAATACATGCCACTAAACTGAATTTTATATTTACATGAAAATAGAGCCTGCACACGTGGGCATTGTGCCAGTCTGTGCAAACGTGCGTGAGAGTGACACGTGCAAAATTAATGCATGTAACCCTGCGCTGTGCAGAATACAAAGCTAAGATGGACCTCCGGGTGCCAGCAGGCTGCTTAGCACTGAGGAAGATGATGAGAAACAGCAGCCATGCAGCAGAACTGGCAGGAGCTGGATCCCTTTCCCAGTTACATAAGATGCACAGCAAGAATAGAGGCAGAGCGGGGGGGTGAGAGAAGAGGAGGAAGGGGAACAAGAAAGGAAGAAGGAGAAGCCAAAATGGAAGGAAGAGGGATGTGCTTGGGATTAGTCGCGGGGGGGGCTGACAGGAGAGAGAAAATGTGGGGAGAGAAGGTGTTGAGGCAAGTCTTCCGCAGAACGTTTTTAAATGTGGGAGAAAGATGAGAGCGCTCTGGTTTGTTTTGGCGGTGAGGTGGCATAGCAATCTGACAGAACTGAGGGTTTTAAATAGAGGGGCGGACAGAAATGGCTGCACGGAGCCGAGTGACAGAGAGGGGAAACATTTCTAGAAATATGGGGGGGGGGTGTGGATGGATGGGGAGGATGAGACGGCGGCAGCATCCTCTGTACAGCACATAGTGGTAGGCCAGGGGCTCTCTCTCAATCTCTCTCTCTCTCTTTCTGTTTCCATGACTCATTAGTGACAGACAGGGAAGAGCATTCCAGTGTGTGTTGCTGTAGGTGTGTGATATGTCCTGTGCTGTAGGTGTGTGTTATGTTTGCTTGAGCATTTGTGATCTTGCACGTCTGCACGTCGGCTGGCTGGCTGCATGTGATCATGTGTGGCCCCTGGCAGCCCTCTGTGTGCATCCTTCCTCTGACCGATCACAGCCAGGGCCACCGTCTGTGCAAGAGGGTGTAACTGGGTGAGAGGGTGAGTGAAGAAGGCTGAAGTCGCGCCTTGTCTCTTGTTGAGAGCTTGGACTTGAACTTTGTGATTTTACATTCAAGTCACGATGGGAAGTGACAAAGACGGCGACAAAGAAAGACACAACAAAAAAAAGACAGAGGAGGAGCAGTTAGTCTGCTCGACATGTTGAGGATGAGGGAGCCTCTCTCTCTTTGTCCCCACTTCCTTTTGTTTTATTCCTGTCGTTTTGAGATGAGGGCGTAACCATGGTTATCAGAGGCTCACCAGAAAAACAACACACTGTTTGAGTTAATTAGGAGTGTGAGTGTGTTTGTGTATCTGTGGCCCCTATTTGGTATTGGTTGTCGTTTGTGTGTGTGTGTGTTAGTGTGTGTGTATAAAGCACTCCAGCACTGTTTCATTTTTCCATGCATGTTTTTGGTGACTCATCTCTCTGAGGAGCTGATTGATGTTAACATAAATCCAGCGGCTCTGAGGGACGGATGTAACAGGTCTCTTAATCTGTGAATACTAATTGTCTTGTTGGATAGCAGCTCAGTCACACTATATAGTTTTGCTTGGCTGATTTCCGCAAAATGGAGTTATGGACAAATCTTTTTTTTTGTATCCTTACACCAAGGACAGCTGATGACAGAGCTTGGTGTAAGGATTCGGTGGGGAGGTGTAACTGCTATGGAGTTTCCTGCTAAATAATTTTTAATTCTTTACTATTATACTTGTATAAGCGGTATATACAAGTACTGCTTATACAAGTTGGAACATCTTGTATGATCTGAGCAGGTAGTGTGTGCAGGCATTTTAAAGTGCTTATGCTTAAATCAGTAGAAAAGTCGTTGTCATCTTACAGTCAAAATGCGCTCTAGTCTATTTGCTACAGATCCATCAGACCAGTTCTCTTGAGATTTGTCTTCTTCTCCGTGACTGGCCCATTTAATAAACTACATGCTGGAGGGGCTGTGTGTGACCTGTAGCTTTGGCTGGTGTGTGTTTAAAGTGATGGAAGCTGGGGATCTCCACTGTCCTTCATGTGGTATGTAAATACTGCAGTGCAGTCTATTTGTGGACACTGGAAGATTTGTTTAAATGGCACGCAGTAGAAAGCCCCGCCTGTAGGTCTAACTGTCCCCTCATGAAACCACATGTACATCGTTGCAGATTTGTAATTGGATCTGGACCAAAATAAGCACACATACAGATATTCAACGGTTTTTCATCAATATCCATGGAGTTATTTTCTGAGAATTCAATGAAAATATTCAGATCTCGCAGTGTTGAAGAAAAGGAAAAAAAAATTCTGGATCCGCCCCCTGATCCAGATCCACACCAAAATTGAATGGGGTCTTACTAGGGTCATGTACCACCCCTCCACAAAATATGGTTGTGTAGTTTTGTGTGTCATCTTGCTAATAGACAAATAAATGTAGACCAAAATACAATCTCTTTGGCAGAGGTAGCTACAGAAAGACAAGTAAGGCTTTAAGCATAGAAAAACGTTTGTGTGTGTGTGTGTGTGTGTGTGTGTGTGTGTGTGTGTGTGTGTGTGTGTGTGTGTGTCGGGGTTTGTACTTTGCTAAAGTGGATTGTTTAACGCACTAATGACTGACTCAGCTTGGAAAGAATTTCTGACGGTTGACAGTAACCTGGCAAGATGAGGTACTGTGTGTGTGTCTGTGTGTTTGGCTTTAAATACAGATCATCCTCCCATAAAATACTCTTGTCAGGTGACAGCACTGATCGTCCCAACAAATGTAGTGTTTGTGTGTGTGTGTGTTTGGCTGTCTGCCTTTTGTGATGAATAAAGGAAAAGGTAGACTGAGACAATCGATTTGGAATGCATCCTGTTGTTTTTCTAAGCGCGACACTTCTCCCAAAAGTACACAAGTGTTAGTGTTCGTGCTCGAGGCGCTGTGTATTTGTGTGTGCAACGTGTCGTGCATCATCTCCAGCCTTGCTAGACGGCCCTAGATGCCTGATCGTGAGTCCAACTGCTTGTCCGCAGTAGTTCCTTTCTGTGTATCTCTTGTTTTTTCATTAAAATATGCATGACGCTGCAGCTTTCCTGTCAGTGCTCTGTCCACCGGTTCACTGGACGAGACTGGACAAATAACACAGCTGAAACTCTCCTTAGCAGCATTGTGGGCACTCTGCCCCTGACCTTACTCTTTTGTGAATGAATTGAAGGCAGCTGATCTGGGCTTTTCTGGGTTTGTCGGTTTCTTTTCAGCTATTTGTTTTTGTTGTTTATTTCAAAGTGTTGCAACCTAAATGCCTTTAAATGGTTAAAAGGAACTTTAGTGTGTTTTGTGCTCAGGAAGGCTTCAGTCATTCACTCTGCCTGAACTACTGCCCTTTGTTTCCTCGCTAAAAACACAGCAGTGGAGGATTGTCTGTATTGTCCCGCACAGGCGGATACTAACTGTGGAAATCACTCTCTTCTGTTCTGTAGCCTTCCAAACATTTATGACCAGAATGACTCACTCCTTTTTCGCTTTGTCTCCCCCCTTTTCCTCCATTTCTTTGACTTTTTCTATTGCATCTTCTCTGCTCTTTGTTCTCTTCATCATCTCCCTCTCTGCCTTCTCTTCTGTTGATCTCTCAGAAATGGCGTTCCACCCAGTCCTCCTCCTGCTGCTGCTGACCGTTGCTCATCGTGCCAGTAGTCAGAACTCCGAGGACTCTGAGGCTCTTCCAAGAGGCTGTGGCTGGGGCCTTGAGCCTCCCTACACCCTCCTCTGTGACCTGGACTCCATCTGGGGTGTAGCTGTCGAGTCTGTGGCTGCAGGCGGGATCCTGGCTGCCATCTTATTAGCTCTTGTCCTGCTGTGCCGTTTACGCCACATCAGTGAGGCTGAGAAGCGCAGCGCCGTGGGACCCCTCCTCCTGCTCCTCCTCGGCATCCTTGGCTTGTTCGGCCTGAGCTTTGCTTACCTGATTGATCAGGATGAGTCGTTATGTCTGCTCCGCAGGGCCCTTTGGGGTCTCCTGTTTGCCGTCTGCTTCTCCTGCTTGCTAGTGCAGGGTGTCCGCCTGCGCAGGCTAGGCCAGGAGCGTCGGAGCCCTGGTGGCTGTGCCCTCACTGGCCTGGCGCTAGGTTTGAGTGCTGTGCAGGGCATCATTGCTGCTGAGTGGCTTCTTCTGACCGTGCTGCGGGAGGGACGAGCTGCCTGTCAGTACCTACCTGTGGACTTCTCACTAGCCTGCAGCTACGTACTAGCACTCCTGTTGGCAGCACTAACTGCCGCCTCCCTGGCCCTGTGTGGGAAGTCACGTCAGTGGCGCTGCAATGCCATTTGGCTGGTGTTGACCTGCCTGCTTTCGCTGCTGCTGTGGGTGGCCTGGGTGGGCTTGTATCTGTACGGAAATGCCTGGCTGGGGAGGTCCCCGGACTGGAATGATCCGACACTGGCCATCGCTTTAGTGGCTCAGGGCTGGCTGCTGCTTATCTTCTACGCCATACCTGAATCCCACATCTGCCTGAGAGCCCCACCGCAGCCCACTGCACCGGATTACTTTGACACCTCCCAGAATTCAACACGTATGAGGGAGACCAGCTTTGATGAAGATATCCCTCTCTCTCACAGGCAGTTTGTGGAGAACCAGGGCTACGGCTACAGCGATGAGAACACTGCAGGTACTGTACCATCCATTATTTTAAAGCAGACTGGCGTAATATGTGCACACAGTGCATTCGAGGAATGTAGGCCAAAATGAGTAATAGAACATCAGGAAATTTGCATGTGTTGCTAGAAATAAGTACAGGAGGAAATTTATGTGGTGCAGGATTACACTGCAAGTGTGTCTCCCTCCAAGATTGATGTTGTGAGTCATAGTGAGTAATCTCCGCCACTCTGTGTACTCCATACCAGGCTTGAGGAGCGGTGGCGGTGCCGGGCAACACAACAGTAACACCGCCACCAGGCCCAGTGCTCCTTTCCGCAGCAACGTCTACCAGCCCACCGAGATGACCATGATCCTAAATGGGGGAGCGGTGAGTACATCCTCCCAGTCTCAGGTACACGCCGCTTACACGCCAATCTCTCATCCGACCACGCCGACGAGACTGCATGCACATTTGTGCGTTTCCAGACCGTACGCCATTGCACAGGAATGAGGGAGAGGTGTGAGTGTGGGTGTGCATTATCACCTTGCGTGTGTATGTTCACGTGCCTGTTGGGTATTGTATTTAGTGGACACATGCATGGATGCGTTTGTCACAAATGGTCACTCATCTGACATTGATTTGTGAATGGTTGCCTGTAAATAAGCCACAGTGCTATCTGTCCACTGAGAGATTGGAATGACAAACAAAAGTTCAACACACCACTGGATGCAAAAGTGCTAAAGCAAAACTCTCGACTGACTAAAAGACAATAAGTCGTCACTGTTCCCAAAGAATGCTGCTAGGTTCTTTGATTAAGTCAACAAAGGGAGTGCAGACTTCTCATTGAGCTGCTCTGCGTAAAATATCATTAGTTTGCATGAACAGTTTTGTGCAACCATTTGAAAGGAAAGGTGAGGTTAGAGTAGGTCCATTGCATATGTAAAGCACAGAACTTTGTGAAACCCAGTAATTTAAAAACAGTAACATTTAACGGGTTCCTCCTTGACGCATACCACATACTTCCACTAAGTTTCACGAAAATCCGTAAGGTAGTTTTTGTGAAATGCTACTAACCAACAAACAACCAAAAAGAAACAAAAAGGCTTTCACTAACACAACCTTTTGTTTCTTTGCTTCTTTACAAAAGCAATGTCCTTTACTAATAAATACTGATATACATTGAATTTATTATTCATTAGTCTTTAAACAGCCCAGAGTAACGTCTGCAGGTACAACGTCTACCAGAAGCAGAGCAGATTTTTGAGCAGTTGCCTCTGTGTATCCTGAAAGAGCGAAACCTGAATCACCTTCACTGATCTCTTACTGCTGTTAGCTACTGAATGCTTATTTGTTTTAATTGCAGTGTGCATGCAGTGTCTGTCTGTACATGTCTGAATATATGATGCTCTTCAGACTGTTCATCATTTTCAAGCTTCATTTTTTCCTTCCTCAGGTGCCCTCTGCCCCGCCAACCTACACAGGGAGGCAGCTGTGGTGAGTAGCAGGGACTGGAAAGAGGAAGACGAAGAAATGAAGAAGAAGAAGAGGATGGAGAGAGTGAGGAGGGAGGGTTCCAGGATGAGGGGACTGCCTGGTTGTGTCGGACATGGATCGCAATCTGTGTACAGACTTTAACACTGACTTGTGTGCCAATCAACTTTTATGACGTATGAGTGTGTGTGTGTGTGTGACTGAGCGGAAAGTAGGGTATGGAGGACAGAGCTAAAGCTCTTCCAGCACAAAAAAAATCTCTACAGAAGGGTTTTAGAAACTCAAAGTGTGACCAGAAAGTCGCAAAAACAAAACGCACGCTGACTCAGATCAGAAAATATAAACATGCAGTATTCTTTTTCATCTGATTTCCTCTCCTGAGACTGGAGCACTGTAAGCATCCTTGAAAACTGTGAAATGTATTGCTTTTTCCTGCTCTCTCTCCCTCTCTCTCCATCTCTCTCTCTCTGTCAGTCAAGATGTATTTTCTGCTGCGGCTCACAACGCTGGCGCTCAAGTGGAAACATTTGGCTCTGTCCTCCATCCATCCACATTGTAGGTGAAGACAAAGCACATGGGCAACTGTACAGCTTGAGAACTGCCCGCTTAAAAATAATCCAGCCTCTGTGGGTGTGTATATGTCCAGTAGAATACGAGAGGAGAGAGTGCGTGTCGCGTTCCCTAAAAACTCAACTCTACCGCTCCAACAAACCTACCCCACCACCACCAACAACACCACCACCACCCATTTTCCTCTCTCCCCATCTCTGTACTCCTCTGTGGATATGACACCAAACTCCTCTCACCTCGACTCATCCTCCCACCTGCATGGACACTTTGCGAAGACAAACTGTGAAACTCCCGAACTGCGCTGGTGGAAAGAAGTTCCCAGTGACCACAGACACAACAAAAGTAGCTTGGAGCACCTGACCAGTGGGACCTCAAGCTGCTAATGAACTGCTGTTAGATATATACGGTGGAGTGGAGTGGACTCTCATTGGACAACGAGGGCGTCAGTCGTCAACGGGGAGGCACTGATTCATGAATCTAGGTCAGACTGCTGCGCTGCTCTCCCACATCTCCGGTGGCCACTGGCGCTTTTAAAAGCAGCCAGGAGAAACTGTCACTTTATATCAGCAGGAAACAGAGCGAGGAAATTGAAATGGTCTCCCGTTCTTAGTTCCTCTATCAGTGTTTAAGTGTGGCGCGTACGTCAGTGTTGTGTATTTTATGCGTGTCAGGAGTTGGTGGGTGGGTGGAGTGGGGATTTCAAAGTCAAGGTTGTGCTCTGGTGCTAACTACTCCCTTCGCACGGCTTCCCAGCGAGGCACAGAACTGCACGAGCAAAACTCTGGTGCAGACGGCAGTGAAACAGTGAGGGGACGGTTATATATAGAGAGCGGCTGCGGCTGGTGTGCAGAGATATCCCATAGCCTCACAAAGATCAGATTTACAGTGCAAGGTAGAAAGGACGAGCTCAAATTCAAAGAGAGGGAAAAGGGAGGAAGGGAGAAGGGGGGAGGGGGGGTCCATGCGACGGTGAGATCTCTGTGACTTCTGTCACTCGGCCTCCAAGCAGCGGGAGAAAATGGCTCCCTCCCCGGTCTGTCCCGTGTGTGCTGCTGTGTGTTCTGTGGGGGGGGCGGCCGTGCTGCTCTTCTCTGTGGGGTTGTCGTCTTTATCTGGCGAAGAGTCTCTCTCTCTCCCCACCCTCCTCCTCCTCCCACTCCTCCTCCTCCTCATCCTACTGTCTCTCTGTGGTCGGCCATAGCTCAAGTCCACGTGCCAAGAAGGACTCCTGTTTCACTGGTGTCTCCGTTTCACACCCGTTCCCTCCATTGTGACACCAGCTCTCTCTCTTTCACCCGAGAAGCTGTGTACATAGTAGTGCTGTAAAGCTTTGCTTGCTTGTTTACTTTTTTTTTAACTGTAGGCTGAGTTTAGACACCAGTGTCATATGACCCACTGGAGAACTGACTACTGCAAACTGGGATATTTTTTTCAAACTGGTTTGCTTTGTGTTCAAACACTGCTTACTGTCACATTATGCTTTCATTTTTATCCTGCTGGTGTCTTTTTATTTTTTTAATTAGCATTTTTGGATATGTTTTGCCAACACTTGATATGCTTCTTTTTTTTGTTTGATTCATTTTCAGGAAAATACATGATACATGATCACTTATAGGGATTTACAGTGTGTTCGAGTTCTCGGTCAAGACAGTGGTTCACTCTTGGCGGGATACTTATTTTTCATGTTTTCTGAAAAATGACAATGGCTGTGAATACTTTGTTGGCATTTCACGCAGTAAACAATGAATTACACTGCGATACAATTATAATAAACAGAGCAGGGAGGGCAGAATCCATTTGAAGCCCATCAATAGTCGTTTCGCTGAGCCCCTCGTCTTACAGCAGCCCTCGACAAAGAAAAGATTAAGGGTCAACTCTTCACTGCTGCTGTATGTTTATGTCTTACCCACTAGCTATTCTAAAATAGGACTGGTCAGCAGGCCAGCTCCGTGCCCAAAGAGAGCTCTGTTCGGTTCAGAAACAGGCTGCGGGCCCTGGATCTGTGAGTCGCCGCCCATGAAGGAGAACTGTCCCTGAGGGTTTTGGATGGTCAGCAGTTATGAGACAAAAGTCTGGAGCTGAGGGGGGAGGGGGAGGGGGGGTTCAATTCTTGTGATGTTTTCACTCAATGTGAAGTACAAAAAAAAAGAATAACATGTGACTTCGTAGATTTTGCACTCGTCGACTACCTATCTGTGCATGCTTATCACCATTTCTACATGTAAGACCTTTCTCAGACGTACTTTTGAATACTAACTCTATTTATGTAAAAGGTCATGTGACAGCAATCATAATTTCTGTGTATATCAAATGACACACATTAATGTCTGTGCTTTCTTAAACACTAAAAGAGAGCTGGTTCTTGAGAAGCAAGGAGATTCACGTCAGGGGGAAACGGTCCAAACAAGGAACAAAATGCCAACGACACTGGACCTAATAATAACTTCCTCAGTTAGTTTGAAGACAGGAGGGGAATAGAGAATCTTCCGACTGGTATCGTCTCTGTGTTTAAAATCAAATAGACTGTGGTGATATTTGCACAATATTTCTATATGTTATATCTGTCATCCCTGGGCAGCCTGTTCAAACACCCATCCTCCCTGGGCTTGACACGTCCCTGCTTGTCCTCTCCCAATTTGTGTTGCCTTCAGACTGTTCCAGTGGGGCAGCTGACAGGGGTGATACTGGTTTTCACAGCTGTGACTGTGCAGTGACGCAGCATGCCTATGTATAGAACTTGATTCCCCCGATTAGAAGAAAAACAAACAAAAAAATAACAAAATGGTTCAATCTCTTGTTTCTGTAACTGATTCAGGAAAAAGCTCAATAAAAGTGTCATGTTTGTAGTTAACTTTGAGTGGATGCTGTGTTTTTTTTATTTTCATGGATAGTGTAACTGGATTGTTATTAATACTTGAATCAAACTCGTGTAGCAATGTGTTACATTGAGCATTATTCTCTTTTTTTTTAAAGGGGTTTATTACAGTATAATGTGCAGGAAACACACGCAGAACACAAACACACACACACACTGTAAATAGAAAAAACTGTTCAGTGTTTTGCCTTCTTGGCGGCGGACCCAGGGCTCTCAGGATCGGCCCGGCCTCTCTTGTGTCCCCCCAAAGCTCTGTTCTGCTTCCTCAAAGGACTGTCATCTTCGCTGTTTCCAAAGAGCAGGGTCAGGTCCTCCATATGCTCCTGGAGTTTCTTCCTGAGGACCTGCTCTCGCATGCCACAGCTGTGGAGCGCCTCAACCAGACTGTGTAGCTCCTGCAAGTCTGTGACCTTCCACCAACCGTGCAGCATCTCCTTAGGGATAGGCTGAGGTGTGGGGTAGTCCTGGGTCGTGGCTGCCTCCACAGCAGGGAACAAGGAACAAGGTGGCTTGTCATACAGGGCCTCTAGGGCCTCAAGCCTGTTGACAGTGATGTCAGTTTGTGTCTTAGTGGCAGGCTGGGGGCTGGAGGTTGAAGGGATTTTAGCGGAGCTAATTTTCCTGCGTTTGTCAGGAGGGGTGTTGGAAGATCGATCGTTTTTGGCCACTCTTTTGAGGAAGATTTTGAGACTGCCTTTGTCCTGCTGGCTCTCTGGTGTGGCTGTATCTCGTTCTGGGCTCGGTACTAGCCTGTACTCCCACTCCATCTCACTCTCACTCTCATCCAGATGCGCCTCCTGTATCTCCTTTATCTCTTCAATACCTTCGGGGCTCTCTATGCCCTCAACCAAGATGCCGCCACACTCTGGGAAGAGCCAGTAACGCCGTTTGTAGCGGTCCTGTCCAATCATGATGGACCGCTGTGACTGCGAGGAGTGTAGCAGGCTCTGTTTGATCTGACTCTGTTGCATGCATAATATCTCTATCTGTTTTGCCAGCTCCTCCACACTGGCAGAGTTCACACTGTCGTCCTCCTCCTCACAGATCTCTGCTTTCACGCATTTCCTTCCTTCATAATCTTCTCCCTCCTCTTCATCAGATTGGACCTCGCTGTCGACATGAAGGGTGAGGTTGTCATCTCCGCCCACACTGCCGTCTCTTTTCTGAGTCCTCTTGCTGTGGATGCTCCTCAGTTTGCGGAGCTTTCCCTCTACAGCCCTCATATCCTTCTTCAGGTTAATCATGTGATCCATCTTCTTGTCGATCTCACTGATCACAGCTTTACTGCCGCAGAGCTCATTGACCAGGAACGCCAATATGCAGACCTTCTGAGAAGGACTGTGGGCCTGAAAAGCTTGAGTCCTCAGACTGAGGGCCAGTGCAGCTGACTCTGTCTGATCACAGTGAGCCTCCATGTAGTCCCGCAGGATCTCAGACACATTGTTTCTGTTGATCGTAACTTTAGTCAAGTTTTCCCCTCGTAGGGTTTTGCTCCTGTGACCTGCAGGTACACCTGGATCCTGTATGGCTGAAGAGACCATGCTCACCAGCAGGTCTTGCACTTTCCTCATACTGGCCCCAGGGTTAAGCAAACCCTCTTGAAGGACCATTAAGTCAAGGTCTTTTAAATTGTCAAATCCCAGCACCTTTCCAAAGCTGTGCAAAAACTGCATCACCATCAGGCAGTCAGATAAGGTGCTTCCTTGCAAGACCAAACCAGGGATTCGTGAGAGCTCTGGAAGAAACTTATGATCTGCCAAACACATGTCTTCGATTGGCCTCTTTAGCTTTGCTTTTTCCAGCTCCAGCTGGAGTTTCCTCACCTGCTTTAGCTGCTGCAGACGCTGTTTCTTCTCTGCCTTCTTACGCGTCTCCTCCTCTTTCTTCCGCATCATGTCCTGCCTGCGCCTTTCTGACTCCTCTGCCTTCTTACGCGTCTCCTCCTCTTTCTTCCGCATCATGTCCTGCCTGCGCCTTTCTGACTCCTCTGCCTTCTTACGAGTCTCTTCCTCTTTTTTCCGCATCATGTCCTGCCTACGCCTTTCTGACTCCTCTGCCTTCTTACGAATCTCCTCCTCTTTCTTCCGCATCTTGTCCTGCCTACGCCTTTCTAGCTCCTCTTCTTTCTTCCGCATCATGTCCTGCCTGCGCCTTTCTAGCTCCTCAAGAATTTCCTTCGCACGGGCTTCTTTCTCCATTCGTTCTTGCTGAAGGAGCCAGATCTTCTGATTTAGTTCTTCAATCTTCCTCTGCTCTTTCGTTTGACGTATCAACTCAGCAGCCCTTAATTCTTCCTCTTTCCTTGCTACTTTGGCTGCATGTGCCAAGGCCTGCTTCTCCACTTTTTTCAGCAAATTTATCTCAGCTGACAATCGAGACATTTCTGGCAGCAGGGTAAGACTGTAGGATGAGGACGGGTTGCTGTGGCGAGTTCTTTCTGCATCTCCATCTGCTCCAGACTCAGCACACTCTTTCAAATCATACTCAGTGCTGACAGAGTCGCTCCCAAGATTTCTCTCTGACTGGCTCTCTGAGAGACTACTACCACGATCCTCCACCACAAGATCATCTGCATCATTGTGCAGCTGCTGAATGGGTGGATGGGGAGAACAGGGAGGAGACTGCATGCTGCTGTCCTCACCATCATGGGAGCTATCTGATGGGGATCGTGACTGGCTTCCACCACTCATGCTTGAGGTCTAGAGTTGAAATAAACAGAGTTGAAATAAACAGGCACTTCAGTTCAGACCACTCTTTATCCGCTTTGACAGAATCCACCACAACTTCATTGTCTATTCAAGACTAGTTTATAAAACAGGTGAATCAGCTCCTTTAAACATTCCTATGATGTAAAGAGATCACAAAGGAACAGCCTATTGTCTTTGAAGCCAACATAGGCAAAGTATCCTGAGATCCTCTGTAAATCCATACTTCTAATTTCCCTGTCTGCTTACCATAAATATCACAATACTCTCTTTAAACGAGCAGGCTGTATATATCACCAAGTTGAGAAAATGGAGTATGTGTCTGCATCAGTCTGTTTTAAAGTCACACAAACATGCACCACAATGGGCTACTTTGCTGTAAATGTCAGGAAGTTCAGTGCACTTTGGTGGGAATGAGAGGCATCTTTAGAGTTGAAATAAACAGGCATACTTACAACTGTAAACCAATCCATAGAAAGATTCTACGACGTCCTTCAGATGATATATTAAACTGAATGAAACTATACCTCAAAATAGATTGAGATCAACTATATGGTCGCCAAGTTTCTGCACTTCAGTTCAGACCACTCTTTATCCGCTTTGACAGAATCCACCACAACTTCATTGTTTATTCAAGACTAGTTAATAAAACTGGTGAATCAGTCCTTTAAACATTCCTATGATGTAAAGAGATCACAAAGGAACAGCCTATTGTCTTTGAAGCCAACATAGGCAAAGTATCCTAAGATCCTATAATTCTCCCTTGATTTTTAGAGGGGTTTTCGTTTTTTATTTTTTTTTATTTTATACAAATATGTTTATTGAGCTTTTTATATATTGACATAACAACAATAAAACAACACTCAGTACAACATTGGTCTAGACAGTCTATACATACTTACAACTCAGATTCACCCAATCAGTGCAATGACAACAAGATAAAGACCTAAGGCTAGCCAAGGACAACATTCGAGAGCACAGAAGCCACTGTAGAGCTGCAAAAGTGAAGATATGGAGTCCAAATGTTCATAAACTGTCTCTCTGAAGAGTGAAGCAGACAGGTCAGGTACTCAAGGGGAAAACATTCCATAATTATCTTGTGCGAGTTCGATTTAGTGTGGGGTTTGTCGCTTATCCAAGACAAAAAGATATTCTTCCTAGCTATATGTGAGGATATTATACAGTCTGGCAGCGTTGGCATCCACTATATAGTATCCTGACTGGTGTAACCCAGGATTAAGGAAAGAGGGTCCATGTGCAACACCACACCAAATATTTTTTTTCCAAATCTTGCAAAACACCCATCCAATATGCTTGTATTTTAGGACATGACCAGATACAATGAGTATAGGTGCCCACTGAGATTTTACATTTTAAACATGCAGGTGAGAGTTGAGATTTCATTTTATGTCTTTTGTTAGGAGAGATTTGCAAACGGTGCACAATCTTAAATTGCACCAATCTGGCACGGTTACACACAGATATTTTCTTTGTTTGAGTCCATATCTTAGTCCACTTATCCCCATCAATATCTATACCAAGTTCACCTTGCCACTTCTGCATAACATCCTGTACATTTATCACATCAGTCTGGCTTAAGACATTGTAAAAACGAGTAGTGGATTTCTTAGTTGGGTCAAGGAGGAGTAATTGTTCAACTGCAGATGTAGTGGCATCACTATTAAGAGTAGTTCCCCTGGTTATGAAGTCCCGGATCTGCAGGTATTTGTAAAAGTCATGCCTGGGAAGATTATACTTTTCTTGAAGTTGTGCAAATGACAACATGGATACACCCTGAAATAAATCACGCATCCTTTTTTAACCTCGAGATGTCCAAGTGCTATACCCACCATCCACCATGCCTGGTAAGAAGTTAGGATTGCTCTGAATTGGAACCAACGAAGTTGTTAGACCAGACCTCCCTTCAAGCTTTTGTGTAATAAACCATGCTTTTAAAGTATTGCAGATTATAGGGTTATTTTTACAATGGCTCCTGGCTGACTTTAAGTCCTTGAAGGCCAAAAGGCCTAACAGGGAGCCTGAGGTCTGTGACTTTTCTAAACTCAGCAGATCAGAGGTAGGTTCCTCCTTGACCCATTCTGCTATAAATCTTAAATGGGATGCCAGCTGATACCATCTGATGTTGGGAAGATCTAGACCACCCCTAGAAATGGGAAGTGGTAGTTTCACTACTTTTAGCCTGGGCTTTCTCTTATTCCAAATGAAGTCACTCAGCCAGCCATTAAGCAGCTTCAGTTATTTGCCTGAGTAATGGGATCATCTGTAGGGGGTATAACAATCGTGGCAAAATAGTCATTTTAATAATAGAAACTCTACCAAGCAATGACAAGGGGAGTGGAGCCCATCTGTCCAGGTCCCTCCTTATGGAGTCTAGGAGGGGGTTAAAATTGGCCTTATACATTCCATTGAATAAAGGTGTGATATGAATACCCAGGTAAACAAAACCTGTTATGGACCATTTAAATGGGAATGAGGGTAGTGTGTCAGTTCTATCTCTAAGACTTCCCATTGGCATAGCTAAAGATTTTGAGAAATTTATTTTGTAACCTGAAAAACATCCAAACAAAGTAATTACATCAACAAGACGTGAAACAGAAGTCTCAGGCTCCAGCACATAAAGCAAAACATCGTCCGCATAAAGAGAAATTTTATGTTGGATCCAACCCACATTTATGCCAATTATGTCAGAATCTTGCCTAATAGCCTCAGCGAGAGGTTCTATTGCAAGGGCAAAAAGAGCGGGACTAAGAGGGCAGCCCTGACGTGTTGAGCGATGAAGTGGGAAGTTGTCAGACCTATAGCCATTGGTGATGACTGCGGCCATGGGATTTTTATATAATAATTTAACCCATCTAATAAAATTGTCTCCCAAATTAAATGTATGTAAGATATTATACAGATATGACCATTCGACACGGTCAAAAGCTTTTTCTGCATCCAGTGAAATGACCATGCTATCAATTTCCTGTGTCTGACAAATATTGATAATATGTTGGACTACACTCTTCTCCCTCCAGTGTGGAATCGCAGCCCAGAACCAGTTGTTATCTGTCTTCGCTCTGACAGCCCAGTGCCCGCTCCTTCCTGCTGCTGTGTGTGATCCAGTTTCAGTTGGGCCCAGTGCTGCCAGACTCTGCGGCGCTGGCTGCACTATCAGATGTCCGCAGAATGAAATGTGCTGTATTATCACCTGCGCCCAGTGGCAGCTGTCTCCCAGGAATCCACATACCTGCAAAGGAAGATACATGACCCTCCCCATGCCTCACTGGGTGGAGGTGTGCATCAGTGACTGGGATGGTCAGGAAAGCCATTTGTCACAGAACCACCACCTCACTGCTCTGCAGTCAATGGAGAGGAAACCAGAAGTATGCGCTCAGGTAGGTCAGGAGTGATGGAAACGGGCCAGCAGTGCACTTTATTCACTCACTTTAATTGAAAGGCAGGAAAAAGACAGTAACCGCCTGCACAATCTTTTAAGTTGACATCAAGGAAAGCAAAGAACTGCAGTCAGTTGAGCGGCATGCAGTTTTTTTATCCAGAATATTTTTGCAGATACAATTTGATGAACTTTCCAAGGCTGATGTGTGACATTTAAGATCCTGTTTGATCGCTCCCTGCCACAGAGACAGACAGCTGAAGTTGCCAGACTCAGCGGGGTTCCAGTGAAATGTCAAACTATTCGGCAAAAGACCAAAACACATCAAATATTCTAACTGTGCTCTGACATGGGAATACAAACACAAGATATGAAAAAAAAAGGATTGAATATCATTCAGTGTGAAATCCTTATAACTGCGGTTGAACCGTGCCTCAACGTATCACATAACTTTTATATCATATACAAAATATTAAAATAGAGGAAATGTTATTTTTATTGTATAACAAGTAAAGTTTGTTGATATATTTACAAAAAAAAGACATTATATAAAAAAGTTTTTCCATCTGTGACATTAATCAGCTTTTCAATGACATATATGTTCAAATATTTAACTACTGAAAATGAGCTATATAACAGGGTTATTAGCACTTGTAAAATAGTGAGTGGATCTAAGGAGGATATTGTTTTGTGTATTTATTTTTGCTCCACTATCAGATTGTCCGTCACACACCAGTGAACATCTTTTGCTTTCTTGATAAGGTTGTTTACTCTTCTTATAAACAGAGGAGAAAATTCTACTGTGTACGCTGAGTCACCTTGCACTGTGACCTCAGTTCCTGACTTCAATGGAAATCCTATAACCTCTTTTGTGCAGTAAAATGTACTGCTAAAGAAAAAGGAAATAACAAGTCAAGGAACTATGACTGGCTATATTCCAGTGAGCTATCAGCCAGAGGCGCTGAGAGGAAATATCAGGTCTGTGACGAGAGGTTTCCCTTCCCGACAGTTTCATATATGAACCATGATGTTCCTGTGTTGGGTCAGACTCAGTGTTCCATCAAAAAAGGAAATAAAAGCAAACAACTAATCAGACAAGTGTTGTTTTCAGAGCTTGATTGACTTATTACTTGGTGAGTTGTTCATCAACCTAACAGACTTTAATCGCCTTTACAAGCCATAAAACCCTGCACACAGAGCAAATGATTTCGGTTAAAGGTACCACGCGTCCAGCTCAGTTTGTGATGTCCGACAAACGATGCTGCAGTCAGGGAGCCTTCACCGACGCAGTTAAAGACAGGAAATTATTCATTGGTTGTGTGGAGGCCATGTCTTCCACGCTGCAGAGGCTGGGGGTCAGCCACTCACCAGCCTCAGGGGTCATCCGGGTGGTGGGGGTGTGGACCACAGTGCTCTGGGGAGTGGGGGAAACCACTTGGATGGACACATCAGA
Organism: Pseudopleuronectes americanus; assembly: GCA_038501795.1. NCBI lineage: Eukaryota > Metazoa > Chordata > Actinopteri > Pleuronectiformes > Pleuronectidae > Pseudopleuronectes > Pseudopleuronectes americanus. Next base: position 6,125,845 of record CM076732.1, read on the forward strand.
GTTACCAGGCTGGGGGCTTTCTGGAAGATCTGTCATAGCTGAGCCCACTGCGGACAAACAAGAAGTGCATCTTTTATTTGAATGTAATATGACTTTTGTTTTAAGCACTAAATGTTGCAAATGTTTAAAAATGTGTGTGACACATCTTTGAGCATTCTGCTGCACTCTGTTCTCCACTGGGGAAAAAAGTTTGGTGCATTAAAAAAAGAAAACCCTTAAAAAATTAAAAGCTTAGTCCTCAAGTGATCTACCAAAACATGGACATGAGGCTTCTTTAGTCAAATTTCACTGACTTTATTATGCAAGGATCAGTATTTTGAGAAAAATCAAGAATTGAAACTCTTAGACTTGGGTCCGATTCTAATCTGAGCATCCTGTTTTTGGTATGCACATGATCCTAATGTCTAAAGGCCTAAACAATTTGTCTAAAGGTAACACAAAGTGTTTTTTTCAAATTATAATTGATAGCTGAAGTGGTGCAGGCTGAAAAACAACCAGTTACTGACACTTACTCACTGGGGCAGCTGCAGAGCTATTGTGGTGACCTTGTTGTTATTGGCCAGTAAAAGACAAAGGCTTTGACATTAGGTATGTGGAGCTATGATGAATAGGCTGCTATATTTGACCAGTCGTTCCACAACAACAGCCATCAACAGATTATAAACATGGTAGTGGAATGTGTTGTGCAATATTTACACAGTGTTGACTGTGGTTGTGTCTCTGAGGTGCATCAATGGTATATGAAGCACCAACATCTGGACCATTGACTGTAAATAAAGTTGGATGACATGTCTCCACTTCCTCCTACTAGCCTGAAATATCAGAGCCAAAATATCCTGCATGCTAACGCTGCTATCTCGCCCATTTGTAGCTACAGTCTGTGCAGTAGTGAGTCAGGCTCAGCTGTCAATCATGACGTTTGTCCCCATTAATTTAGCATCGAATAACAAATCAAAACCACTCACTTGGACAAACATTGCTGTTATAACAAAATGACAGAGACAAATGTAGTTCATGTGTACTTTGACTTGCAATTTGGTCCCTGCCTCCTCCACTAACATGGAGGAGGCCTACGGTGATTCATGAGCTGTCGAGAGCTGCACCTGTCCAAAGAGCCATGACCTTTTGACCTTAGAGTATCATTGAGTGTTTGAACTCTGGGTTACTTTGCTCTTTGCCTGATTGTTGTTCTCTCCATCTCTGACGAATTCTGATTCCAATCTGTGACACGTGAAATGGCAGAAGACGTATTGCACGCTTGTCTCCTCGGGTCAAATCAGACATGTGCAGCTGTTGCTGGATCGACTGAAAGCGCGCGTATACAGTGAGGTTCTACAAATAAGTCCTCAATCTCAATCTCTCCACCTCTGTCTGTCCCAAACATGGGTAATTCCTCCTCCACTAACATGGAGGAGGCAGGATTTATGACCTGTACTGATTGAGGCTTCACATTTGCGCAGCAGTCATGTTGTCCATCCTCATATCTCGACTCTGATCAGGAGCAGCCCCTTAAGTACTTTTCTTTACGATCTAAAATGTATTTTTCCTGATTCACATACAACGACCTTTAAAACCACGATGTTGTAGATCTTTATGATAAAGGAGGAAGATATTTAAAATGCAAAGTGCAACTTGTACCAGACAGGAGACTAATTTACTGCAGCTAACACATTAACTGTCAAATGATTTTTTTGTTTAATGACATACTATTGGCAGCAACGTGAATTTGTAATTGGTTACACCTACTCTGAGTCACTTTCATCACCATTAGGAAGAAAAGGTGTTTGCCAGTCCAGCTTACAACTCTGTTTGAACAGTGCTTGCACTGATGGTAAACATCCACCGTGTCAAGCTGCAGTCAAGGACAGGCCTACGGTGATTCATGAGCTGTCGAGAGCTGCACCTGTCCAAAGAGCCATGACCTTTTGACCTTAGAGTATCATTGAGTGTTTGAACTCTGGGTTACTTTGCTCTTTGCCTGATTGTTGTTCTCTCCATCTCTGACGAATTCTGATTCCAATCTGTGACACGTGAAATGGCAGAAGACGTATTGCACGCTTGTCTCCTCGGGTCAAATGAGACATGTGCAGCTGTTGCTGGATCGACTGAAAGAGCGCGTATACAGTGAGTTCTACAAATAAGTCCTCACTCTCAATCTCTCCACCTCTGTCTGTCCCAAACATGGGTAATTTATCTGTGAGCTGCTGGAGGGCACTGCTTGCTTCATTGCATCCAAAACAACAGCAAACAAACTGCAACCTCAGCACAAATCTCCTCCCCTCCATGCTTCTGTCTCACACATCTCTGGTTCTCTCCCATTCTCATCCAGTGAAGTGGTCAGAAACTGGCTTCTATTCAGAACAACAGTCTGGGGAGACTCTCTTTTACACTTACACGCCCTCTTACAAACACACACAAGCACATACAGACATCCGCAGGCCCCCTGCTAGAATGTCAGGTCAGCAGTAGTGCTGCAGTTTCAGTGGCAGCAGCTAGCAGCGGCAGCTCTGTGTGGCTGTGGCAAACCCGGTGGAAGAATGTTCGTCAGCCTGCCGCGGCTGCACTGAGGCCTTTGTTGTGTGGAATGTGTCGGTGTGAAACAAACCTGCGTTTATGACAGTGTTGTCAATTGTTCGTGTGCAACAAAAACAGAGATGCTACCATGACTGGCTTGTTGGTGGACGCTGGGGTGTTTGTGTTTGTCATTGGCTGTTTGCACATTAATTGATATCCTCTCATTACAGGAAGCTCACATAGGGTTTCCTTACATGCTTTTGACTGACATACTAACGCATTACCCATTATTTAATAAAAAAGTCATCTGAGGAGGGTTCTTATTTCCCCCTACATAGAACTCGTTCAGTACAAAGACCAGTAAATTATCAGGCCACTTTTGCACAGAATACGTAAAAATTAAAGCAACCTTATGTAAAGATTTTACCTTAAAAAATCATAGAGGTGAATGTTGCCTCTTTCACTGCTCCTCCCTGTTTTTGCACTGTATCAGGCCCACTCCTATTTTAAAATAATTTCTTTAAGATAGTTGATGCACCTACAATTCATATTATTACAAATTAGCTGACTTTGGCCAACATTGTTTCATGTATAACCTAAAACTATCAAAAATACACTCTGTGTGTGTGTGTGTCTGTCTATGTGTGTGCGTGTGCGTGTGTGTGTGTTTGTGAGTGTCTCACGCTCTTTTAGCCCTAATCCAAGTCAGTGACGCTGGACATGGGTCTGCATTCTCAGCTGCTCTACTCTATCCTTCATGTGTGCACACTGTACACACTGTACACACAAACCCACACCCATACTTTATTGTTTCATACATCCCTTCATCCCCCCCTTACCTCTCTGCTCTGTAGTTCCTCTCTTTAGTGTCGTGTCCCCGGCCAAGAACCGTGGCTCTATCTGTCACAGAAACACAACCTGAGCCCTGCAGACGCTTTCTTTCTCGCCTCAGACGGTAATTTTCTCTCTCTTCCTCCCACTCTCTCCCCTTGTCACTGTCTCTGTCCCTGGCCTCATTCTCTCTCTGCATCACTGTTCTCGCAATCCTTATCTCACTGCCATGTTGGGTTAGGGTTGGCTATAACTCTGCAGTGTCTCTGTGTGTGCCTGAGAATGTATTGTGCACAATGTAATACATACGCGTATCTGTGTAAATGTGGACAGCACTTTATAGGTTGACATCTATGCATTTGTCTTGGTGTGCTGCCCACCCTATCTGCAGCTGTTATCGGCCACAGGAAAAAAGTCGAGATCAACGATATTGTGTTGCTGGTAAGCGTGAGGCATTCGGTTGTACTGCATGCGCGTGTATGTGCGCGTATGTGCGTGTATTTGTGCGTGTGTGTGTGTACCTCTGCTTTCTTGCTGGGCCCAGAACTGTGTGACAGTTTTGGCAATGTCGTGGCTCTCTCTCAGTTGTTTTTGCCACTGGCGCAGCTCCTGCACATCTGGCCGAGCTCTGATCTATAACACACACGCACACACACACGGACGCAAAGGTCACACATAAATGAATCAAGATAAGCCAACATCATCAATAACTTAATTAAATTGCAAGCGGACCAGTACTATGACACCAGTAGTGGCCGAGTGATGTGTGTATCTCTTTGTCTCACTAACTTGTGCAGTGGTTCAACTGGGAGAGTGGCTCATTTACTGGAGACGCCACAATTTAAACACAGTCCTAAACAAAACTTTACTTTCCCAGAAACTTCCACCTGGGGTCTAAGCACCAAAGTATATTCCTCTGATCATGATTTCCTTCTTTTCATTTGTCTGTAAGTCTCTCCTGACTGAAGCATTATCTCTTTTACTAGTTCATTTCACCATTATATTTGTGTGCTGCTACATCTCATTTGTTTAATTGATGATTTTCCCATGAAGCTATTTGTAGCTGATGTCAAACTTGTAATATTATAATCCTCATTATTATGGTCTTAACAGGAGGGACGTGATGAATTGATGCTTTAATTTAGCTGCTACACTGTTGCATAACATTGCTGTAAACAATACTGCAGTCTGTGAGAGTGTTATGTAAATGTAACGAGCTGTAGAACTAGGCCTCCTTCTTTTTCCTTTTCCCCCTCCTTTTGTTCACTGGTCAACTCTTGTGTTCCCTCTCTTCCCCTTCAGCACTCAGGTGTGCCTCTCCTCAGATACGTGCTCTCGTACCACCACCCCATTCCCGAGCACCTCAACCCTCTCCACACACTATGCCCTCCTCCCCACTCTGTATTCTCTTCCACCTCCCCTCTCCCCGGTCTGCTTCTCCTCCAGCTCCTCCCTCTCCATTCGACCCCAGTATTTTCCCATGAGTTACCCCCTTGTGTGGCGACAATAGTGTTGCTATTAGTGGTGGATATGAAAGTGGGCCTGTTACATATGCCTGGTGATGGGTGGAGGAGTGGGTAAGACCAGAGCTCCAATAGTTAATTCACGGGATGTCTCAGCGCCGCATCAGGGCCTCTGCTGATGGGAGCAAACTATAGAAATGGAAATAAGGGGTGGGATGGGGGTGGGGGGACTCTGGAGTCAGCCTTGTTTCCTCACCATAGCCGGAGTGTGTTTACTTGAGTCCGTGCAGCCATTTCTACTCTGTGTCACTCCTGTTGTTGTGCTTCAAAAACCTACACCCTCTAGATTTAAACTCCTTGATTTTGTGGTCGTCACTTCTAAATGATGGAAATAGTCTTAGAAAACTGGCTCTGTGAACACACAAGCTTTCTACAGGACATTGACAGTTTCTGTGTGATAGAAAGAAAAGAAGGGCTAAGATCAGTGTGTGTGTGTGTGTGTGTGTGTGTGTGTGTGTGTGTGTGTGTGTGTGTGTGTGTGTGTGTGTGTGTGTGTGTGTGTGTGTTTTTGTCTGTGTGTGTGTGTGTGTGTGTGAGCGTTATGAATCCTGTCTGTGTGCATCAGCACTGCTGATTAGCAGTGGCTATTGTTATGACTGTGTGCATGAAGATGGCCTGAGACTCTCTATGTTGAAAACATCGGAAAATATCTAGGACAACAAATTATATATTTCTCATCCATTCCCTAAAAATAAAGAAATCAAAATTATATGAACCTTTGATGATCAAATATCTTCTTGCTATATTCGTCTGTAACACCGCCCACGTGACAGGGTCTGTTTCAGAGTCAGTCCTCTTATGCGTTGTGTATGCATGAAGCTTGGGATTAGAGTGGTTAGAAAAATTAGCAAGGCATTGTAAGCCTGTATGCATTCACACGCATATTTGACATGCACGTGCTGTAAAATCACACAGCAGCACGGAACGCTAAGGAGAGGGACTCCGTCCTCCTCTGTCTCTCAAGGCCCACATCATCAGCAGCACAGGCACAACCCCCTACACTCAACAGCCACACAGAAACACAAACTGTGCACTGCATGCCCTTGTCACACACACGCGCACGCACACGCACACTTCAATCTCACTGCACAGCCTTTCTTGCTGCCTCCCTTTTTGTGCAAAAGCTGCCTGTGAGACTGAGCTGCTCACCCAGTCCCACACTCTGCAGCAGCACAATGCCTTCTGTTCAAGGGGACTCGCTGCAGTCACATTAACCAGCCACAAGGACAGGCTGCATGAAGCCACAGCCACCGTGTACTTTAGCTACCCTCCCCTTGTCGGTTGATTCTCCCATCATGGTTTGACCGGCCACTAATCCAGTGATCTGATTCTGTGGACCCATTAGTGGTTAAACTCTAAACCTACTATCCTTTGTAAGAGCACTTAAAAGGTAAACAAGAATGACAATAGTGTCTGTAGTTCAGACGGAAGAGGGTATTATACCCGTGTAGGCCCTTCTATCGGATTCTGGACCAGGATGCCCCGACAGACCCTCTGCGGGGCAGTGAGGACGAGCAGAGCCAGCGGTTACTGGATGTCCTGAGTGCCTGTGACATATTTTCTGCATGAATGCCACTGCATGTGACCTGTCACTGACTCAACACTGGACCTGAATCCAAACCATTCCTTTATCTCTGCCCTCAGATCATTCAGCTGGAATCACAGACCTACTTCTGCTGTTGACTGTGCAGCTCTTTGTGTGCGTGTCTGTGTGTGAGTGTGTGTAGGATTCTTTCGATCAGCTCTATTAGTTTATGTCAAGTGAAATACCATTCAGTGCTCTCAGTGCCCCACTTCTTAACAATAACTGGGCCTGCTCGTCCAAGAGCACTTTCCTCAGCCACAGACAGAGTGTGCCGGAACTGATAATATAGTCAAAATGACTTCAAAAAGCAAAATTAAACAGTGAACCTATAACTTACTAGCCTGTAGTTACCATTAGAACCAAACTATCAATGTCATCATCTACATTAGAGTATCCGAAACACAAAACCATTTGGAACCACACACACACACACACAGAGCAAGACACAAGTCACTTGGCTTGACCGGAACGTGATTTATTAAGTGAGGGTAGATAATAGACAAGATGTGGTCAACCACAATGTGTGTGCTTGTGTGCTTATTGAATCTGCAGGAGACAGTGGCAATGAGTATGATAAAAAGCCCTACTTGACCACAACTCCCATAATATTGACAGTCTAATTGTAATCCTTGTTTATTACACAGCTACCACATAACTCCAACTCAGCTGACTAGACCTGAGAAGTCTCACTGATCCGTGAAGTGTGTGTGTGTGTGTTTATGTGTGCTTGTGTGTGTCTGTACATGTACATACTGTATGTGTGCATTACAGCAGCAGGCATGGATGAATGGATTAGAGTGTAAAGGAGATTATGTAATATGTTCAGACAGAGCAACTCTTCATAGTTCTACGTAAATGAAACAAGAGACAATCGCTTTGGGTCGTAGATGTTAACTAGGGTGAGTGTGTGTGTGTGTGTGTGTGTGTGTGTGTGAGTTTGTATCTGTTTGTGTACCATCTTTATCGCTGCTCTTCTCCAGACCCAGTCCTCAATATGTTTGGATGAAAGAGATTAATAATGGAGGGATAAAACTCTACTAAAATACCCTCCTTCCTTGTCTCCTGACCCCGAGTCTGTCAGTCTTTCTAACACACACACACACACACATAATTGCACACATACACATGCACCCACTGCAGTCAGCGCTGCGTCAGGCAGGTTATATAACATCACACAGTGTAAGAATGGGGGGGAAAAGAAGGTGCATTGAGGGAGGCATAATAGAACGGACTATATTGATAAAAGTAGAGGTGTGCCATTTTCTGCATAATTATTAATTACTAACATTTTTTCTACATGTTACAATATTTGGGGTTAGGGTTCAAAAACTAATATTAATCATTGAGCCAAATGTGTTTTCTGTGTTTATCTTTAGCAAAATCCCATAATCCTATTATACTCTTGTAAAACCCTCGAAAATATTCTCAAGTACTTAAAAATATCACACTGGGACAGATTAGGGTGAAATGTAACGTGTTGTTGTTCTCTTAAACGTGAAATTGTCGAACAATACTGCGCATTAAGAGTTTACACTGGGAGAGAATACATGACGATATTGAATTGTCACATGCTGTTTGCAAACACGCATGTTCACATTCCCTAATGGCGACAGAAACCCACGGACACAAAGAACAATACACCCATATACATACACACAGGAGCAAGTGAGGTTTTAAAGTGCGTCAGTGCTGCACAGCTGATTGTGCTGATGCCCTCGTCTCTGCTCTGTCAATTGAAATACCATTCAGTGCTCTCACTGCCCCACTTCTTAACAATAACTGGGCCTGCTCGCCAAGAGCACTTTTCTCAGACATGCTGGGAGTGTAACTGGACCGATAATATAGTCGAAATGACTAAACGTTAAACCTCTAACTTACTAGTCCGTAGTTACCATTAGACCAAAATATCAATGTCATAATCTACGTTAGAGTATCTCAGACACATATTTTCCAAGATTTGGCTGCATATAATAGAGAGACTGAATGTAAAGCTTATAATGATGACAAAAAACCATCAGTGCTGCACAGCTGATTGCGCTGATGCCCTCGTCTCTGCTTTGTTGCCCACTGGGCTGCAGCGCCTGTCAAGAGCCTGCCTCAGTGCCTACCCAAAATAACAAAGTAACTCCACCCTGTGTATCTTAAATAAGTCATGTTCCTCTGCACGGCCAAATCTCAACTCAGAAACCTGATTGTGCTGCGTTCACAGCCCCCCAGTGTCTTTTGGATTTTGCAAATTTTGCATTTTCTCATCTGCATCTTGCCCCATTGCTACACTCAGGCCACTCTGCAACACCGTCCGTCCATCCATCGATCCAGAAATGTTCCAAACACACCCTGAGCTTTTTCCTTTACAGATATACCCTCCCATTCACTCTTTTATGACTCTTCCAGGCTGTGTCTCTCTCTCTCTTTTTAACAAATCCCTTGGGGGGGCCTGTCTGCAGTGCTATCATTGGCCTAACTGAGCCTCTCTTAGTTCAAAGTAAACACAGAGTGAAGGGACAGGCAGCTGACTCCCTGCTGCCCCCTTGTGTGTGCAGAGGTCAATTAGATTGTGTGACGTTAAAGGGGAAAAAAGAGGAAGTGTTGGTCCACATCTGGACACGTGCAAATCTCGTCATGCACACACACAAACAAATTCAATTGCATACAAAAATACCATTAATGGCACCTTACACCACAGCAGGCTTCTTTTCCACTTATTAAAAGAATACAACTTAATCATCCCACAAGCATGAAGGTTATGAAATAATAAAAAGCTTCTGGTGAGATAAATAAAAAATATAACCCCCCCGCTTGCATCCTCACACGACAAGTGACTGGGTTTATCTGTGTGCGGAGAAACTGTGGCTGTTTTCCTCTGGTAGCGTCTGTGTAGGTCTATTTATATCGCAGTACAGACCATGAGACCCATACAGGAGGGAATTAAACCGCGGCATCACTGATGACATAATCAAGCTGCTGAATGAAATTGCAGTCCCTGTGGAATAGGGGGGGTTTCAGCAGGAGAGAATTATACAACATCATCTCACTGTAGGAGCATGCACACACAGGAGGGCGCCTATATGCATCCAGGTAAATTAAACGTTTTTGTATTTTCATCCGGACTATTATTTTGAAATTTAATTATTTGGGTCTGCCTTTGTCAAAATGTTTGTTTTCAATATTCTAGGCTCTGTTCATCTAGATACGTAGTTTAAGTCCCTTTAATTAAACAGACAGAAAGTGTGTAAAACCCATTTTGCTGAGTCATGTCCAGTGTACCTTGTATCCCCTCCAGTAAGCCTGAATGAGCAGAGCCGCCTGGTCCTCAGTGAGCAGCAGAAACAGAGGGATGGGACGTCTGGGACTTGAAACAATAGGAGAAAGAAAATTGGAAACCTTGTGATAGACAGAGACAACACAGGCAGCCTGTCGAGATACATATTTACAGCACGTTTCTGTGAATGTTAAAATAAAAATAATACATTTATGTTTTGCACAATTAATCCGCTGGAGATTGGATTATATAACCAGGTGAGAAAAGAGAAAGAGAGAAATTTTAAAACCAAAGGTAACAGCTAAAACATGCGTCTGTGTGTCAGACAGGTGACCGGCTGGGGAGTCACTCACTGCATGCTGAGCCAGTCCTTGACAAATGGGATGTCACACATGTTCACTGGGGGCTGTCCTTGTCTGCGGGGGTTGTGGCTGAGGGAAGATTGAAAGAGACACAACGCATGACACAACCACCATTTTTCCACACACAGCACTTAAAACCGGACATTGGAGAGAATCTACTGTGGAGTGAAGAGAGAGTTGTTAAAGGAGGGGAGGGACTTACTTGTACAGCCACTCAGTTAGGAAGTCACACGGGTTAAATGCTGTCACTTTCCTCTGCAACACAACAGAAAGTCACTGGTCATTTAAAAATATCATATGCCTGTATGTCGATAATTTGTCGGGTGTCGATCATGTGAAATTCAGACCTTGAAACAGCCGTGTTTCTGAGCCTCTTTTAACAAAGCCTCCAAGCCAGGCAACAACACTGGAAACACCTCCCTTTCAATGAAGCGTGTGACAGGACCTGACACACACACACACAAACACACACACACATAATGTACAGACAGGATGAGAGAAATATGTGTGTAAAAGCAAAGTATCAACTCAAACCCCCTTTTAGTTGAAAATCAAATTAAGTTTTGATTGAGGTAATTTGCTTATGGCTCCTCATCCAATTGCTTTAATTCTTCCTGTGTACTTTCTGCGTATTTTACAGTAAAAGCCTGCAACCTCTAATACATTTAATCATGAATACATCTCATTGTTGTTTATTTATTTCTCAGTGCATGGAACGTCTGAAAATAGAAAAGAAAAAAAACATTACATATTATTTTAATTTGTCTGTAACTGTTTATAACTGGGATTTGTTTAGATTTGAGAAGTTGATAGCAGATGATTTATGGCATCTTTTACAAAATTACTTAAAATTGAGGCTGGGCCATATGGATATATATAATTTTGCTCCTGAGTGAAAGTTATGGTTTTTTTGATATAGTTTTATCGGCCAAACCCAATTTAAACACAGTAAATGATAGATTTTCTTTCAGTCAATAAAGCACTCCAGCTGTAGTAGAGCATGATTTGGCTTTGTGGAACCTGAGGGAACCTGCAGTGAAGTGGAGGTAAACACCAGAGCTTCTTACTTTGGAATTGTGGAGGTGATGTCCCCTCTGCTGAGTTACCAGCAAAACCAGTGTGGGAGAGAAGCGAGGCAAAGTCTCTCAGAGGGCCATCGTCCTCAGGCACCTAATCAATCAATCACATTTTATTCATATTCACAAATCACAATTTTTTGTTTCATAGGGTTTGACAAGGTGTGATCATCCTCTGTTCTTAACCCTCAGCAAGTGTAAAGAATATTCATATATTAAAATTATAACAAGGGAAAACGTAGAAACCTCAGAGACACATCGGCAAAACAACAGTTTGTGACATAATGAGAAAGTGTGTCAAAGTATTTGTACATAAGAACATGTCTGACAGAGATGAAAGGAGCAGCAATGACAAATGTGTGTCCATGTGTGTGTGGCTGACCTTGGCTGTGCTGAGTCCATGCAAGACCGTAGAGTTTGTGCTGTCGATGTACTGGGAGAACTGGGAGCCCACTGAGCCGCCGTGTGTCCCACCGGGATATCGGGGCTTCTCCGCTTCACACTCTCCAAACACACACAGAGTCAACGTGAAGTTACGTGTGTTTAAACTTCAAAGCCACAACTCACGCAACAACAACCAGCATCTTACCTTCACAAACCTGCTGCCACAGGGATTTCACTGCGCCGCTTGTCTTCGCCATTATTCCGCTCGTTTCCTCCTCCACTTGTCGCCAAGGACGGGATGGTTGCCAAGGAAGTAGTTGTTATTGTGCCACGTGGGCAATCAAGTTCCGGTGTAAACAAAAGTCGGATTTTCAACTTCCAAGTAAAAAGAAATGAATACATAAATCACAGCATTACTATTTGTATAATACGATATTAAATAAATGGCGATAGTTTTCTTAAATAAGTTTTCTTAAAAATTCGATTCCTTGTTTTTCACAACAACAAACCCATGTTTCTAAAAATAGTAATTAGAAAGAAGAGAATAATACACATGTGAGCGTTTTTACTAAAGAATTATAATAGATGCGTTCGTTTGCACTTATTCGCTTTGTTGATGAATGTCCTGTGGAAGAGGGTAAGGTTGTATAAGATCATTCTTCTTTTTGCTCCTTTTTATTCAAGATTTGAGATGTTGTCTTTGCATTTAATGGTTTTGATTGGTCGATGAATGAACTAAACATATATTTAAGAAGTTCCCGTATTCGCCACTGGGGGGCAGCAGATAACTTGATGCAGAATTTGAATTGTGTTCATGAAAATGAACGAGACACAAATCTACCCAGCATCTAATAAAAAGATTACTGAGTGTAGACCCCACGGGGAAAATGTAAATCGAATTAAAGTTGTAAAACGAGGCTTACCTCTTTTCGGCAGTAGGTGGTGCTATCACTCTTACTACATACAGGCATAGATCTGTTGAGGTCAAAAACACTTTTGTTTCACTTCAGATTGTATAAATCTTTCACCATTTCAACAGTCCAAGACATCAAAGCAAACTGACAAAAAGGAATTATTTGCTTTATGCACCCTTTGAAGTGTGTTCTTTTATACAAAGCCTGGGTGGAGTTAAATAGTAAATCACAAAGACGTGTTATTCTTTCAGCTTAACATATTCAGACTAATGTCCTGAACAACTAAAGTCAACAGTGCTCTAAATCAAAGCAAAGACCATAAAGGCGACGATATGATTGACCAACAGCTGATCATTTTCCACTGTACCTCGCAGAAGGGGGCTAAGTGCAAAAGAGAAGGAATTAAAGAGCAGAAAAGACCTGCAGGAGATGAAATAAATGTTCATTGACATTGAAGTAATATTTTGCCAGAAAAAACAACTGAGGGTGAATGAGTGTAGAATTGGAGACGGTGAAAGAAAAGTTAAAACTGACAGAAGAGTTGTGCGAGTATTTAAATAGCACAGTTTAACAGGTAACAGAGGACGCAGAAATATACAAAAGGATATGCATGAATCTGACTCATGACTAGCAGGGGCCCAGTGAGGAGCTGGCGGCATTCAATACGAGAAAAATGTGGCAGATGACACTTTAATTCTAGAGGCAAGTGAGCGGGAATCAGAACTCCAGACAGTAGAAAGAGAACCTGCTGATTCAAAATATGGAGCTCTTTTTACTGCTTGCTGGTACAGGAGAAGAGTCCCAGTGCTGACCTCAATATCAAGCTCTGCGAAAAAAAGTTTACAAGACTGGAGAAAACTTCAGGAGATAGAATGAGGTCAAAGCACAGCTGATGGCTTTGTGGAGTTCTTGAAAATACAGGTCATGATACAAGTGTGTACCGAATTTCGTGAAGCTCGGTTAAGCCTGGCAGAATTGCTGCGTTTTAGGCTGTTGAGCCATTTTGTCCACGCCCATTTCAAGTTACTCCAGAACAGATACATTTTTTCCTCAGGCCTGACGCGCCCACAAAGTTTGGTGAGTTTTCGAGTATGTTCAAGCCGTCAAAAATGTGATTAATTTGCCTGAATAATCAAACGAAAAGCAATTGGGCCCTAATGACACTGAGGTGAATACTTTCTGAATGACTTTTTAGCTGAAGTATTTTTACTTACTTAAATCAATTATTCTAATACCTTTTTTCACTGCTGCGGACACAAGAGTCTGAATCATCATTTACTGCCCTATAACCTCCTAAAAAATATATTTTTAGTTTTGTCTCATATAGAGTTTAGCCATTAATAATACTCTAAGATTTTCCCAGCGAAGTTTTCAAATATTAGTTAACATCTTCCATTCATTTGGAAAGGTATTTTTACCTGTCAACTAAGAGGAGACGTGTCTCTTATTTGATAACTAAGGGCTTTTCAAATTATACAGATTTTAACCATTTTAAATTTGCAGACACAAACATAGTTAGTGTTTGCCCACACTAAAAATTAAGCTATATGTTGTGATTCGGGGGCCAAATTAAGGATAAGTAACATTGTTTTGGAAATTATTTGCATTTGTCATGTTGTATTTTTGTTGATTGTTGTTAAAATAAATATCTAATGTGCTCCATCAGGGAAAAGAAGTTCAGTCCTTTGCAGGGTCAGATCTGCTAGAAGAAGTTCTAAGGATCAGCAACAGTATCAAACCACAGCAGCGCATAGTATAGCATAGTATATTCTTTTTTAGCCATGATCACATTATTTATGGAAGTTTCTTCAAAATTAAAGTCTTTATTGGAATATATTCCAAAGCAGTTAAGTCATTTCATGACTGAACAAAATAGCCATTTATCTTTAAAAAAAAATAAAAATAAAGTCCCATGATGGTTAAAAAATGCACTGAATAGCTTTGCACAAAATATACATTGCGGTAAATCATATATTGCAGGAACTAATTGACTTGTTAATAAATAAAATTGTGAAGAAAACATTTTTTTACATAAGATTTTAGACCTCCCCATATTTGCGACCAAAAGTGGTGACTACACAAACCCAAAGAAAAAGAAATCGTGAAGACCTGTGCCAAACATTTCTCTAACAGGTTATTGCAGTGCATTCTCTGACACTATACAAAAACAACAACAACAAAAAAAAAGCAAAACAACACAATGAGTAACAGTAGAAATAATAGTAATACAATAATGATAATGACAGGATGATTTCTTATAAAGCAACACTGATAAAAGCAGATTTAAAGGACCAACTATCAACAGTAAAATATACAGATTACATTCCTTCAGGGTTTCAGAATAGAGGGAGCCCGTGTGAGGAGGACGTTTAGAGCTGAGCTTGAGGGACAGAGTCTCCTCTGGATAGAAACGGAAAAGAAAAACCACACTTGTCAAACAGGAGAAGTTACATTATTTAGGTTTCAACATTGATTTGTCATTTGAGGTCCAGGCACAAGACTCAAACTTTGGGAGAGGTCACACTCTATAATGCAAATCCATGGTGCATGTTAAAGTTTAACAGTATCATTCTGAGAGTCGCATGCTAGCATC
Source organism: Pseudopleuronectes americanus (assembly GCA_038501795.1). Classification (NCBI taxonomy): domain Eukaryota; kingdom Metazoa; phylum Chordata; class Actinopteri; order Pleuronectiformes; family Pleuronectidae; genus Pseudopleuronectes; species Pseudopleuronectes americanus. Next base: position 6,140,889 of record CM076732.1, read on the forward strand.
AATCCTGCAGTTCGTCCAACACCATAAACATATTCTGACAAATGTACGTAGTGTAGAGCCTCTTTAATATTCCAAACAAAGAGCGCAGGTCAGAGGTCAAATATAGTGTTTCTGTTTATTTAAAGGACGACTTGCATCAAGCCTCCACTTGAGAAAACATTCAGAGCTTTTCCATAGGCAGCATGTTCAGTTCAAGGAAGAGGACATCTTACTTGTGGCTATGTGGATGTGTGATGCCAAACTTGAATGTTGTGAACCTAGTGTGTCCAGTATAAACCCACAGTGAGTGTGGTGCAGTCCAGCAGGCCGTCCAGTTAAAGCCACTGCTGAGACCTGACAGCAACAAAGGGAGTAACAGGCCTGGACAGCGCCACAGGTGCATCCTGACTCTACCAGGACCATAAAGTTAAATAGAGATAATTAACAACAGAAACCAAACCAGAAAGAGATGGAGTGTGTGAGGAGATGAGTCGACTCCCCCATTTTAGGCATCCACCCTCCTGTAGAAGTGGAAGGTGCCAAGCGGGGGGGATGGATGTGCCTGCTCAGTGGAGCTTGGCGCCCTCGCAGGCTAATTCAGTGCAACAAGCCTTTTACAAAAAGGGGACTGGAACTTTAAGCTTCTTCCATGGTTCTATTCCTCTTCTGCGGCATCAACAATCCACACATAGACTTTCCAGTGATTCTTTCAGTATCAAAAAACATGTTCGTGATTCTGTCCGGGCACATTCCTTTATCAACCCACAACCCTTTGTGTTTTCATGGCTTTCATACAAAAAACGTCCACAAAGTGCCACCAAGTCCCCTCCATTTCTAAGAAGTCGGCAAGAGCTATGTACAGATCGGGTGATAGGTCTTATATGATGAGCGTGTACGGCTGTGGTTGGTTCACTGAGGCCGAGGTTCTCCGTGGACTCTGAACCGGTACAGGCAGGTGTAGTCTGGGTGACCCCAGTTAGACAGAACCCGCACCTCGATGATGTGGAAGGCTTTGTCGTTCTGCTCCTGAAAGAGAAGAAAGGTGGAAAGTTATTTGGAGCATGCTCACAGATGTTGAACCCCAATTTCTTTGCTAATAGATTTTGGAAGTGCTTCAACAGTTACCATGACAGGGAACGTTTGCAGTGACTCCCCATCCTCCTGGTATGTGTAGTGTCCCAGCAGCTTCCCTTCCTCTTGGTACTCATCATCTAGACCCTAAATATGAAGAAAAAATAATCGTTGGGGCATGCTTTGAATTAGCAAGTGTCCATCTCTCAGGCTGTGTGTGGGGATTTCTTACGTAGACCGTGAAGTTGCGAGGGGCGCTGGTGATATTTCCAGTTGGAGACAAGGCCTTGGGGATGTGCTCGAGGCAGAAGGACGAGGGCAGGATCCTCAGGGACAGTCGGATCACCAGATAGCCCTGAGAGCCTTTAAATGCCCAGCAGTTACCTGGGTACACATCAGGCTGAAGAGGAGAAGCGGAGGGACAACAGTAGTTACATTGGTTTGTTAGTTAGTTTTACTTCCCACCAATCATGAAATAATAAGAATTCTAGTTCAGTCACATTATAGAAACGTCCCCACTCGAGAGCTTGGATCCACCTCGTTCCATTAACAGCAAAACAGAAAGAGTCATAGTGAGGCTCACCTGGATGACAACACGTGGGGACTGGGAGAAGTACCAGAGCGGCAGGCCAAAGAGACTCATGAGGGCCGTCTTGGTCTCGTACGTCTCAGAGCAGCGGGTACTGAGGATACTGCCACCTGCATATACACACAGACACACACACACACACAAAGTCAAGTCCCCATTACTACGTTGATTTGTGCTGATGCTCACGATGCACATTCATTTATGAGATGTGACAAACAGCTTGTGTATTTCAAGATTTAAGTATTTATTAACAGCATAAATAGCAACAGGGACTAGACACTCAGTAGAGCACTTGTCCTCTAATATAACAAGATTTAAATTCACTGGATACAATATTGTTATTCGATTTTCTCGAGGAATCAAGACAAATGTTGAAACCTAAACCAAAATAAAGTGAAAAACTATTTCCTGGATCCGCCCCCCGATCCACCCCAATGGTTGATGCAGATTCAAATAGAAATACTCTGTTAACATTTAATAATCATCAATGATTTATCTTTTATAAGTCCGGGTCCAGATAGGACAGTGACTGGGTCTGGTTCGGAGTCGGCCTATCAGTGACCCCAGCATTACAAGGTTAACTACTGACTTGTATCAAGGTCCAGGATCAATGTGAAATAAACTTGAGGTTCCCTGCTTACCGCCAGACTCCAGGGCGTAGTCCACCAGGCCTGTTCGGTCATAGGAGTAGAGCCTCAAAGCGTTGTTGACAATCAGCTTCACTTGCTGAGGGAGAGACCATGACACAAAAATCAGCTTCAAACACACAGCAAACCAATGCTTTTTTACAGAACTCATCTTCGATCACATGATGAAGTCGGACGATGATGTGGACCGTAGGAAGTGAACATTCATTACCTCTTCTTTCAGTCCCTCAGCAGAGACAGAGTGCTGGACACTCCCAGTTACCGTCTTGACGATTGTCTGGGCTTGAAACTCTGCTTCACCCAGGGTCTGAGCTCGGCTAAGCTCCAGCTGCAGCGACACGTTTCTCAGGATGTTCAGTTCTAGTGCGGCCAGTGAGGCCTGCAGGTCCGGTGTGCTCACGTAGCGCTGGGACAGCCAGTAGATCAGAGACTCAGGCACCTCCCCCTGCTCCTCCCCTGACCCACCACTGCCAAAGAACAGAACCTGCAACTCCTTCCGCACCTGAGAGGACACCTGGGCTGTGATCTGGGAAAAAGAGATCGACAGACATAATGGAAAAACGGAATTCAAAGGAAACAGTATGTTTGATATATACTAGGTCGATGTTATCTGTGTAAGTTACCGTCTCCCGCAGGTTGTCCAGCTGCTCACACTTGCCCTTGCATCCCACAACACCCTGCAGGTCTCCTCTTATTTGACTCAGCTCCAACTCAAGTCTCTGCACCTCCGCGAGCAGAGCGTCATGGTCCTCCTGGTTCACTCCCACGCTGAGTGAGAGACAGAATCTACATGTGAGCTGTCATAGTCTGGAAGAAGTGGCTTTACAAAATACTTTTAAAAAGAGGAAAGAATGTGAATTAATGTCTCTGGGTGTTGATACCTGACAGGTGCCGTGGGGGCCACAGCAATGACAACCTCTTTCTCCTTTTCCTCTCTCTCGTGCTCAAACTGCTGCTGCTTCTGCTGCACCTCCTACAACACATCACGGATAAGAATTGCTGATGATAGCAAAGAAAACACAAAAGGAAAAGCCCCACTTTCGTAATCCAAACGCCCTTAATAACGGATTCTAAGCTGTCGCAAGAGGGACAAGCGGTTTTGCCCTGTCGACCTTCATGGTGAAAACTTTCCATGAGATATTTGATACAGAATCTCTGTTCAGATAAGGCACAAAACAACCAGATCAGACTTCATACCCTGTTGTCTGTCCTCTTCAGGATATTTTTTCTTCTTAACACTGTTGTGTCTTTGGTTGTGATACTTGTCCCATCATTTTTACACCATAACATTTTCCTCACAGTCAGTTATCAGCTCTTTTGCTGGTTTTCTTTTCCATTTCCTCCACTGGGTGTTTACTTTTTATTTGGGCTGTTTAAATTATTTATATTGAAATGGCAATGCAGTAACACTGGTACATTACTGTTAAAACAACAAATAAATAACTAACTATGATAAAATGTATAATAAAAATATATTTCCCCGAGCACTCAACAGGTTTTAAAACTGTTTACTTAGCAAAAAAAAAGAGAGAATCTGCAGTTGATACCTCAGTCCTTGCAGCCAGAGCTTTGAGCAGTAATTCTAAATCAGCCAGCCGCGCTGCCCGACTCTCTTGTTGTTGTTTCTGCTGCTCTTCACTCTGCATGAAACAGGGATAAAGAAGAAAAAAAGTGAGATGCATGTATATTTTTAAGCAAGTGATTCCTCTTTTAACCCAAATGTTTCAGGTAAACCAGAGTTTCTCCTCTCACCTGCACCCTGTGTGTGTTCTCCTGCTCCAGCTCTCCACGCAGGATGCCCAGCCTCTCCTCCAGCAGGGAGGACACCCACAGTCCCAGGCTCTCCCTGTTGGTCTGAGTGTGTATGTGCTCCCTCAGCGTGCCGTAGAGACCCAGGACGTCCCCGTGACGTTCTTCCTGCTTCTGGTCCCCCTGCTGGACTTGCGACCACAGCAGAGCAAGCTGGCGTTCCACACGTTCAAGACGCTCCAGGTCCACAGAGGAGACTGCCATGGGTGGAAGGATCGGCTGAGGAGGAGGAGGAGCAGAATGAAGGCGTAAATAAAGAGGAGGAGGAGGAGGAGGAGGAGGGTGGAAAATACAGTTTGTCACTTAAATACAATCCTGCACTGCACCAGACACAAGATGGCATTTAACTCTAAAGAATGTAAGTGTAAATTTGTTTGGTCACTTCAAATTCTTCAGTTGAAAATACTACAAACTGCAACATACGGATTAAGTCTGTGGTCATTTATACACATTCATTAATTGATTTATAATATTAGTTTGTGCATTATCTTACTGGTGCCTGTGAAACTGGGGCGGCTGGGGTCTGCTGCAGGGGGGTCTCTGGTGTGGGAACAGAGGCGGGAGCTGGAGCAGACACTGGCACCAAGTTAGACAGGAGAGTCAAGGGAGACACGCGTCGCCACTCGGTGAGGTTTATAGCAGGGAGGTAGGCAAGTAGGGCAGAAGTGGACGGACCCCACCACCATAAAGCTGCATATAGAGAGGAGGAAATAGACATTAACTCAAAATACTGATTTTACAACAGGAACATGCTGAGATTTCTATGTGTCATACTAAACATTTATTTCATCTACTATTTTATCTCCAGAGTGATTTAAGGAGGCGAAAAAAATCAACATGCAAGGAAGCATAAAAATATTGATTGGTTCACAAAGTCTAAATTAATTTATATAAATCAGGATCATACTGCTTTCGTCCCGCTATCTTTAGACTTTTGAATGAGGTTAGGAAAAACTAAAAAGTTAAAAAGTTTATGTTTCATTATATACATGCATATACTTGTGAGCAAGGCTCAACCACAGAATGGAGAAACTCACTAGAAGCCCAGAAGGCCTGACCCCAATCTGATATTGTATTTGCAGTGTGCTCTGGGGAGGTGTGCTGGTTATAAGGTCTACTGCCCCACTGCAGGTTGCTTTTTCTCTGTATGCGCTCACTACACTGTTACACCTATTATGTATACCAAAGGAGCATTGAGGGTTCTTGTAAACTCACCAAGGAGGAGCAGAAGAGGCAGGAGGAACAGCAGGAGCTTCCACAGTTTGGGAAGGCATCTAAAACAAAGAGTCACACACTGCCCAGATTAACACACAACGACATTTACGCAGTAACTTGCATAGATATCATCAGTCTATACTTGAAAAGGAACAACTCAATTATATCCTCGTTGTTAAGGCCTTGAAAATACGGTAAATCACGTGTTAAACATTTAATAACTTCAATAACTGATGGTTTTGGGCAGCAAAAACAAGTTGTAAACACAACAATGAGAAAATATAACTTTAGGAAGTAGATCCATTCTCATAGAGGAAACAGAATCAATATTTTGAAAAAATGGAGATGTTATAACATTTAATTTCTCTCTTCTGTGCATTGTGATAGTCTCAGGCTGAAAAAATGACAGAGGGACGATGGATTCTCACCGTGTCAGAAAGAAGACGTTGAGGAGACACATGACAGACACCAGCTGGTACCATCCTGTTGCAAGAAACCACACGAGTCCCCTGCCTGCCTTGACTGGGCAGATTGAAAACATTTATAGAGACATTAAGGCTGGGATTAAGAACATGATGTGACCGTGTTGCACAAGAAAAGAGCAGAAGATGCATTTTTCTAAGTAGGTGAGAATGAAGTGAAGCAGACCTGGAGTTGCCAGGATCATCCTGAACAGCGAGAGCGACTTTTGAGCCACTGACCCGACCCCTGAACCCAAAGCTTTGCCCGCTCTCACCACACAGTATCCAGGCTGCAGCAGGCAGTAACCTGGAAGACAAGATGAGAGGGAGGAAAATGTATTTAATTCAGTTTGTGTGGATCATATATCCACAAAAGGGGCTGAGTTAGAATCTTATCAGGACTTAACCTATCTTTACAACTGTATATTCACAGACTATTAGCAACATCAAGAGAGGTGGTGGTTAACCTGCGTAAGCTAGGATGGTCCACAGCGCCCCCACAAGGCGTTGAGGCCTGGAAGACTGTTTGAGGAGGATGGTGTGTGTCTCAGAATACTGCTTCCCTTTACAGTCATCACCTGCGTGTGTCAAAACGATGCATGACAAGCAAAAAAATACAAAAAAACAAAAAGGATGTGTAAATGAACATGTGAAATCTTCAGAAGTGAACAAAAACAACAAATCTCCAAATGATCAAAGTAGAAAAAACTGGAATGAATAAAACATTACAATTATAAGTAAATGATAACAAAATAAAATGCTTGTGCATGCATGTGTGTGGTGGCACATCATGAAGAGCTTGATATATAAAAAACAAATAATCGCTACAATAATGACTGACAAACAGCTTTATTGTTCCTTCTTTAACTATTTAACTGCCCTCAATATTTAAATCTGGCAAAGAGTGGGAACAAATATTGAAGTCTACCATGAAAAGTCATCTCATGAACCAAAAAGCTTTTTTATTGTCAGCTATACTGACACTGTATTTTGGGGTTATTTCCTTTTCCCACATTTGTATAAAAATTTGGAGTGATTTCCATTTCAGCTTTTGTGCTAGACTGGTCCCTTAAAATAGATTGAGAACATGATGTGTCCATGTTGCACAAGAAAAGAGAAAAAGATGCATTTTTCTAAGTAGGTGAGAATGAAGTGAAGCAGACCTGGAGTTGCCAGGATCATCCTGAACAGCGAGAGCGACTTTTGAGCCACTGACCCGACCCCTGAACCCAAAGCTTTGCCCGCTCTCACCACACAGTATCCCGGCTGCAGCAGGCAGTAACCTGGAAGACAAGATGAGAGGGAGGAAAATATATTTAATTCAGTTTGTGTGGTTCATATATCCACAAAAGGGGCTGAGTTAGAATCTTATCAGGACTTAACCTATCATTACAACAGTATATTCACAGACTGTCAGCAACATCAAGAGAAGTGGTGGTTAACCTGCGTAAGCTAGGACGCTCCACAGCGCCCCCACAAGGCCTCGAGGCCTGGAAGACTGTTTGAGGAGGATGGTGTGTGTCTCAGAATACTGCTTCCCTTTACAGTCATCACCTGCGTGTGCCAAAACGATGCATGACAAGCAAAAAGAAAACACAGAAAGACATGGATGTGTAAATGAACATGTGAACGCTTCAGAAGTGAACAAAAACAACAAATCTGCAAATGATCAAAGCAGAAAAAACTGGAATGAATAAAACTTTAAAAGTAAATGATGACAAAATAAAATGCTTGTGCATACATGTGTGTGGTTGCACATCATGAAGAGCTTGATATGAAAAAAAAACTAATCGCTACAATCATGACTGACAAACACAATTATTGTTCCTTCTTAACTATTTAACTCCCCTCAATATTTAAATCTGGCACAGAGTGGGAAAAAATATTGAACTCTACCATGAAAAGTCATCTCATGAACCAAAAAGCTATTTTATTGTCAGCTAAACTGACACTGTATTTTGGGGTTATTTCCTTTTCCCACATTTGTGAGTGATTTTCACTTCAGCTTTTGTGCTAGACTGGCCGCTTGAAATAGATTTGGGCTACAAATTTGAGAGGAAGAAAAGCATTCGCAGGTCATGACGGTCAACACGCTGCTGACTAGTTAAAGCGGTTCACACAACCTCTGCCCGCTGGTCCTCACACAGGTCACGCATATTATTAACTCTTGTCAATCATGTCTACCATAAGAAAGAGAGATGGTGTGTGTGGTTGTTGTGTGCATGTGCTTACACAGGGAACCATTGAGATTAAGATGTGATGCATCCTCAGTCACCAGATCCTTGACATTCATGCTTCCACAGAAACTTGTGTGAGCTGCAACATACAGTACATAAAACGCATTAATCTAAAAAACTACAACATGTTGTGTGAGAAAAAGGTGAGAGAAGGAGAGAGCGGTTTGAGGAGAGAGCGTGAACGCACAAGCCGCCGCCGGGACCTGAGGAGCTCCGTCTTCATGAGGAAAATGAGAAGAGGTGCATGAAACCACTTAACTGGATACAAACAACTGAAACAAGAAGAGCTGGAGGAACCCATGCTACTGAGTTGATCAAATGCTCCTGCAGCTAAGAATGAAACCAGCTAAAATCAACAGGATGCTGGAAATACAACTTGACCTGCTGTCAAACACTGTGGTGCAGGGAGAGAGGTGCACTGCACGTTAGCCAAAACATGAATTTTGTTTACAGACTCTGAAGAGCTGGAAGCCTGCAGATTTTCTAGTCTTTCTAGTTCAGCTCGAGTGATCATCATCTTCATAACCTCATATGAACTTGAATTTAAAAAAATGCTAATTATCATGTGACAGTTTCGTCCATATTCAGGAATGTTCGGTTTGTGTGGAGTTTTGATTTTCTTCATGAATAGAAAGATTATGTGTGAAAGTGACGGTTGGATAGAGGAGAAGGAAACAGTGACTCTTCAAAGAGCCATTTAAAAAGATTTACTTTTATCCAAATATGAGAGCAAAAAAGCAAAAGAGAAATTGAAAACAGAAAGTTCATCAAATAGAAGAGCAGCAGACGAGGTCAGTAGCTGGTGACCCTCGACCTTTGTCCCTTGTAATAACAGCAGGTACCTTGTCCTTCATAGCTATTAGCTCTGTAGCCCATCATCCTGTGGAGAGTGTTCTGCTTAAACAGCCACAGTTGGGTCACACCGGAGGACGCTGCTCGTCTCATTGAGGCCGACAACGAAGCAAGAACACCTGGTGACACATCGGTCCACACTCGCTGTTAGTCAAAATGCAAACTTGAGGCATTGCTTGAGACACAAAGATCGGCAGATAAGATGACGGGGGAAGAGAATAGGATGATAGACACACCCACTGAAAAAAGCCATTGATAGCCCGATTACAGGAAAGACACTAAGGTAACATGTGAAAAAGAAACACACCAGAAAACAGACCAGAAACATTAAGAGTAGAATGGCACTTAATGGAGCGCATACCTCCAACCAAGACCCAACAGTCCCCTTAAATTCCATGCACTCAATGTGCTTATTCTTTAATCAAGATCCATGATTTATTCCCTGTGAAAACTGAAAATGTTGACGCCCCATATCTCACCCTATGTCAGAAAAAGGTGGGGAAAAATCCTTAATCTCCACAGCAAAATCGAATGTGTTCTTCCCTGACACATACTGCATCCTTACATCGAGTTTTGTGGTAATCAATCTAGTTGATTTACAGTAATCTTAAAAACCGCTAAGTTGGAAACCAGAGAACGGAGATTACAAATTATCTGCACCAAACAAAGAGGAGCCAAAGATGAGTCGGTTTTCCCTTCATCGACAGGGAATGACAGAAGAAGAAAAAGAGAGAGAGTGAAGAACCATGGGTAAAGAGCAAAGATTGCCTCTTCTTGTGTACCTTTTCCTTGAGAGCTTGTGGCCTTTGAGCCCAGCCACAGCACATTGTTGAAGACCAGGGTGACTAAGGACACGATGGGGGCCAGGACCCGTTTGCTGTAGCGTATACACGTGTTAGACACAGACTTCAGGACACCTGAAAAGCACACCACAATCAATTATTTTCTCATCGTCACAAGTGAATGAAGATATGGACACACTGAGTGGAAGACCAGCAGTGTGCGTTTCAAATATGACATTTCAGTTCACCTCGACAGCTTCTCACCTGTCTTGTTCCTCCGACTCGTGTCTCTGGAGTATATATTTGTGAGGGTTAAAGACGAGGAGGAAGGGCTGTCAATGGAAGCTTCTGCAGACTGAGATGACGACCACGGCGACGACCGTGTGATAAGCGAGTCCGTCTCCTGAGAGTGCAAAGAGCAGTCTTTGCAGATGTAGCCATTAGCGAGCGAGGCATGCGACTCTGAAACGCTGGCGGCGCCGTTTACTTTTGATGAGCAGTGGTCGGTGCTGGAGCTCTTCCCTGAGGGAGAACATTAGGAAAAAAAATGAGAAGGTAAATGGTTAAATTCACAAAGTATTAAAGCCATAAATAAAAAACAAAATGTGAAAGGAAAACACTGCTGGTGTTAAACTGAGCTAGATCTGGGTGGTTGAATTAACTGTATAAAAAGGCATTGTAGTATAGTAATTAATAATCTGAAATCTGTTATTATGATCAAGTACAACTATGAACTTGAGTTAAAGATTAACTCATAACTGCATCTGTCACACAGAAACAGCAACAAACACACTGTTGTTATCAATTATCAATATTCATTATAGCAGTTTGTTCAGTGTTCATTAAGAGACATTAGAACAGTAGTGTATTTCTTTCTCAAACGTGTAATTATAAGTGTGCTACCTTCTACAGTTTATAGTCTATTGTAGATTTGTGTTATAATTTCATATCCTTAAATATATTATATCATAAATTCAATTCAAAAGATGCTTAAATAACTTTTAAATTTAGCGAAATGATTAATCGCTCATTTGAGATGGAGTCTATGACCCAGTTTGGACCTGGTGTTATCATCCATCTTGAGATGGTTTAGACAGTTTTTTAATCTTTTCAGTGTCCATACGTTAATTTGTTTATGGCCGCCACCACAATATCAACCCTGACCAACATGATATACACTTTTGTTAATTTGGTAAAACAATCAGTTTAAATTCAGTCCCTCCTGACACCACTCGGGGTAATAACCACACAATTTTGTCAACACAAACACAAATAAAGTACATGATCATTTGCATACAGAGCAGGGAAGTGATATCCGATTACAGGAAGTCAAGAGAGACATCGAGGACACATTGTAATGTCAGATGTAAACAGACGAATAGAGCTGTCCAATTGCAATCAGATCTCTGAGGATGGATGCTAATACCAGGTGTGAATGCTATGTTCTACAACTGACCCCAGTGACCACCCACAGACATGGAGGTGGTGGTTGTGGTGATGGTGCGTCGTCTCATTCGGGACTGGTCCTGGATGGAGCTGTGCAGGGCGGCGTCGGACACCGTGTTGCTTTCCTGAATGCTGCCGCTGTTGTTGATCGGGGTGCTAGCAGCTGAGAAGGAGAGGGTTTTCCTCGGGGTGGCTACTTGGCTCAGAGACAGAGACAGTAAGTTGGACTGCTGCTTTTTGCTCCGCTGTGTCCTGGGAGAGCAGAGACAGGAAACAAGTAGAGATGTGAGTGCTGGTGCTTGTTAGGGAGTATGACTGAGGCAAGTTGAGACAGCTACAAGGATATAAACTCAAATGCTAAACAACAGAGATAAAATTGCAGATCATTCAGTGATACTCTCTGGTAGGCTAACATGCGAGAGAGATAGCACCCATCGCTAGTCTCACCGTGTCTCTCTCCTGGTGCTGGTGTAGCTGCTGCTGTTGCTGTTGTTCTGAGAGGGCTCGGCCAGGCTCTCGTTGCCATAGTGACCGGCAGTGGTCTGCAGACGCAGGCTCCGCCGTGACATCCTGGGCGACTCGTACACAGGAGCAATCTGGTGCTCCTTCTCAAACTCTAACGCTGCTGTGGAGTAGCTGGAACTGAGAGAGAGGGAAAGTGGGGGAGAGAGAAGAGGAGAGAAGTTTGATGAAAGGAGGTATTGAAACGCAGGTCTGATCCACAAAAATCAATTTTAGAGACAAACAGACCTCAAGTGACTGTTATCCTCAAATCAGAACATTTTTTGTTTTAAACACAAGCAAGAAAAAAACACAGCAGCAGGCAGAGCTTGTTCCAGGCGAGTGGCAGTGGGCTTGACAGGAAGTGACTCACCCACAAGGAAGGCAGAAAACAATTAAATAAAAAACAATAGACACAGTGTGTCTCTGAAAGTCAAATTTGAAAAAATAAGTCAAGTAAATATCTCAAAGTTATGCAAGGCTGAAAAAATTATCTACTCTCCTCACTTCAATCCAAAGCCAACCGCAAGTGGAAACACACCATGAAGGTTGTAAAGTTTGACTTTGCCCTACTCCGAGCAGCAGTGAGTCACTGGGCCACACCCACAGAGGCAGAAGAGCCAGCACTCAGAAATGAGAAACAGGCAACATGGCAGTGTTCCACTGGAAAGTCTCCGGGGCTGTTGTAGAAACTACCTCCATCATCCTGCTGAGCTGTCTGTGTCAATCTAATTCCCACACTCATTTGAATTTAACTAAAGCTTATACAACATGGGGGGTGCTGTGTGATCCCTTATCACACGAGAGATTGAACTAAAATGATCTGACCATGCTGCGTGTGTGTACTCGTCACTGGTCGTTCAACTAGGTCAAGCTGAATAACTCCACAGACGTGCAGGGGAGGGTGGATGAAGAGGAGGGGCTAAGCATTTTATCTGTCGCTGGAGGAGAGAGAACAAACTTCCTGTTAGACGCTTGGAACAGAGGGACCTTCCCAGTTAACAACAGCTGTTAGGTCTGGAGACATGAGCACAGAGTGGCCCTGTGCAGTATACATGTACAGTATATGTGCAAGATGCTCACTGGAGCCTCCCTCTGGCTCTAACACCAGAGGATTACACACTCCTACCGAGAGCCAATTATGTGCTTTCGTCTTCGGCCCGCTTCCTGCTCCAACTGGCTTTTCTCCGGGCACATGACCAGGGCAGCACCTTTCCTCTGCATCCTGGATATTAAGTACATGTGCAAGTGTTCCCTCCTTTTACTCCAAGCACAACAATAGTAAAAGTTCAAAAGCTAGTAGACCAGCATCATGGCCTGTTTTTAAAATAAAGCTGCGACAAGGAACTTTCACTCTGCCAGTAATTGTCATTCAATAACTCCATTGGTCTATAATTATCCCTTCATTTCTGTAAATACACAAACTGAAGTGAAATGGTTGCAGAAGTATTAACTATGCAACTCCTGCTCTGTGCTCCGTGACCCAAGAGTCTACCTGTGTGTCTGTGTGTGACACGCCCCTCTCCTGGTCTCTCCCAGTCACATAGCAATGAGCCAACATGCAGTCACTGAAAACCAGAAGAAGGAATGTAAACAAGCATTGGTAACATCAGATATGTATGTGCCATAGGGCTGAGCCAAATGCAACAAAGCTTTGACTGTTGCCATGGCAATAGACGCCGAAATACGAGCAATAGTTTTTATCATTATTTTCTATCTGTTACCCACTGTGATACCGGTTGAGGGTCATCAAATAACATAGAAAAGAGGCATATGACAAATAGGGGTGAGTTTGGCAAATGGCCTGGAAAATGATAAAACGACTGAAGTTACTGTGACCCCTTTGCCAACAACACATATCTGTGTATATCTGTATCCAACTGTAGACAATGTATCTCTAGATGTACTGAACTGCCTGAGAGGAACAGTTTCACACCAGTAACAGAAGAACCAGAGGCCATGTAAGGACAGTTGAGCAGAGAGTCCCTGTGGATCCCTGCAAGGGGACGGCATGGGGGACAAAATCTAAGTAGAGGAGCGAGATAACAAACAGGATGTAAACTACAGATGAGCCGGGCATCAATTTTCCATCACGTCACACACTGCGCGTCACATTCAAATAGCTTCAGAACATAGCTGTGGGGCGGGTTGTTGTTGTTAAACTGCTGAGAACTCAGAGTTTTCAAACTCACAAGAATGAATTTCCTTCCAACGGTTCAGTTACTACAGTTAGTAAAGATTGCTCACAGTTGCATTCTCAGCTAAGATCAACAAAGAACACACAAGTTGATTCATCGTATCATAAAATACTGGTTCAGCCTTCACTGATAGTGTCACAGACTGAATGCCTGGGGCGATGAAGCCCTGTGACAGGGCAGGGCTGGTCAGGGTGTGATGTGTGAGAAAGAAAACACACCTGTCTGTCAGTGTAGCCTTTAACCAGGAGCACAAGTTAATTAAAGAGCTTTTGCTCTGCCGGACAATTTATGAGCACAATTACACACAGATCACTTTCAAGTGATCTCAGACTTTTGGACCCCAGGAGAAATCTTTATTTGAACAACACAACCAATTGTCCTGTATCCGGATTTCACAGAACAAAGTGTGTATCTCCTAAGCAAACATGTCCTCCTTCAACAAACTAAAACAATCCATCTACTAATTCCAGAAATGTCTGTTTGTGGAACACATATCGAGAACTGCTCACCTTATGGGCTTCTCTCTTGGCATGTTCATGTTAAGCCAAGAAGGTGCAAATTGAACACAACATGATACACTCAATAGTAATAAACAGGCAACCAGCTCTCTGTAGCAGCAGCCCCCGGGACTCATCAATCTAAATGACTTTTTAGTCCATGACAACAGCAACAACAGGTGATTGTCCAGTTCTGCATCGAGTTCCACCGAACTTTGAATTAACAGGTGAGCAGCTCTCTGTGCAGCAGCAGTGGCCTCTGGGTTCTGCAACCAGTCTTTACTTACTGAAGAGTTGAAGAGATAAAGCTGCAAATATCATTAGCACAGGCATACAATAAGGAAATGCCCCATTCCAAACAGGCAGGTTTTAGAATGGTCAACGTAACCATGGCTTTCAAAACAACTGCAGATCCCAGCCTGTTGCATCAATGTGAAAACAATGTTTATCTGGTCAGGTCAGTTATTTTTCACTTGCTCTGTGCATCCAAACTGGTCTGGGTGCTGCACTCTTCCAAGAGGCTCCCACAGCCCACGTGATATTTTGAGACGGACACTGCGCTCTCTGAAGTGAGTGAAGAAGACACAGATGAAGACAGACAGCATGGAGTGTTTAGAGACATACGACATCTCGATCCGGATGTTCAGCTTGCTAGAGGCTCCCCTTACATAACATGTGGAGCTCTGATGGTCTTCCCACAGTCAGTGGGCACGGCAGCTTTCTTACAACACACAACTACACGTTGGGTAGATTACATGGGAGTTGATGTGTTAGCGGCTTATGTTTTGCTGTTCACACACATTATTAATACAAAGCAAAATGCAATTGAACCGGATGGGCTACAAGGTTACTCGGAACCACAGGGTTAAAAAATTAAAAGATTTAGTCGATTAATTGTTTTTATTTGTTTCTTATCTTGGTAAACTTTAGATCATTAAACTTTTGGACCGTTCATCACACTAAACAATTCATTTTATTCTATTTTCCTGACATTTTTTAAACCAATTAAATAGTTGTCGAAATAGTATGAATATAACAAAACATATTCTCTGGTCAAATCTCTAGGATAAAGAATTTACATGACTTCAGAGCACACATTCACAACTTAAATGGTACAAGTCCTTCCAGACAGCAACTGGGTCTTAGCAGTTCATCCCAGTGTATATGCATCATTAGAAATGCGTGTGTGTCACTGACCAAGTATCTGCCTGTAGGGTGAAAGCCCCATCGATTCAGATTCTCTGCTGTAGCCCGCTCGTCGGCATATCCCACACCAAAGTCAACAAGTATCTACATTTTTTTACAGCAGCTGCCAAAACTGCGGCAAAACCAGTTTATCATTTCACTGCCACAACAGAGGAAAGAGGAAAGTAGCATCACTTCTGGCAAGTCCGCCCTTTGCTGCCACTAAAGGGAAATGTGAAAAACCCACCTACTGCCTCTGCTTTGCTTAGTGTATGCAAAAACAGGATATCATTCCAACTGGCACAACGAGACGTGACATCAAAAATAGGTTTACATGGATGAGATAGTTCTTCTCCACCCTCACAGTAGAGGAGCTTTGCGTGTGAACACGTATGCGTCACCTGAAAGATTCAGGAACTAGGAAATATTTAAACAATTGTGCGGGATAAATTAAATGGCTTTTTTTCCGATGATGTGGATTATGTTATGGTACAGAAACTGATGTTATGACGGGACTCAATCAGGAATTCTGGGATGCAAGTCTATTGCTTAACAAACCGCATCAAACATCCTTTGACAAAACACACACTTTGCTCCAGGAGACTTGCCCGAACCATAAAACTACTTGCCTAACCATAAAACACACCTTAAAAAGAGATTATGGACACCACATGGGTTGATAATCTCAGCTTCAAAGTGAGGTTAAAAAGATATGTAAAACGCTGGTCTCGAAAACAAAAACAAAACCAAAAGACAAAGGGGCACTTTGCTACCAAAGAAACTGTGTAACAGAGGAGAAGCAAAAACTGTGTGTTGGCTAATCAATGCATCTTCTTGAGTTCAACTTCTTGTCCTAGTTTGCAACAGATTCATATATATATACATTTTACATGCAACAAAACGTTACACTTGTAAATCTAAACAGCCTGGATTCAGACACTAGATCTTCAATCACGTTTGTGACATTTTCCAGTTGGTAATCTGCCGCTTCATAAAATAACATTCGTTTGGGTGGCTGCATGATTCAATCACAACAACAGAAATGAGCTTTTCTCCTGTGTCTCTAGTACACAGCACAGAATGTGATTAATGAAAATACTGCAAGCACAAGCAAATTTGGTGCAACTGAACAGAGTCGGATCAGAGCCAACAACAAATAATTGTTGAGGCTTCAGGTGCTGTATTTGAGTGAAGTGCACTGAGTATTGTGTCAGATCTCCTGCCTGCGGCAAGATGGGAACACGCGGCATTCACTGAAATTATACTGAGCCAGGGAAAAATATCATTTCAGAGCGCAAACGTAGTAAAAGCTGCCTTCCTGCTCGCTCAGAGCGTTACAGAGTGGAGAGAGTATTTTTTCCCATCGGGAGCTGAGGCCTATATTTAACTGGGAGGCTGGGACAGAGCCTTTGGATTTCCATCACACTATCTCTGGGTGGCTGGGATTTGGCACTGTGATTAGAATCATTCCGGCCCACCCTCATTTTCCCTCTTGCAGACTTCACTTTCCTTCTGCACAACTCCCTCTCTGCCGTGTCCACGCTATAGCATTATAATGCAGTGTTTCGTGGTTGCTATGGAGACAGCTCTAAACAGCTTCCTGACTCAAGAGGAGCAATGATCATTTGCTCTGGCTAATGCAGAAATAAATATAAATTCAACACATTTTTTTTAATTTGGTTGCAAGAAAAAAAATAAAAAGTCTCTTTTCTCTGTATTTGCATCACAACAATTCCCCACAAGCCGTTTTTAGACATGACCTCCGGGTAGAACTCAGAATTGGCCAGAGAGTTTACCCAGAGTTTGTCTTTCACACATGACCAACACAGCTGCAGGTTCTCTGCACAGACGATTTCACAACAGCAATAAATCCTCTGCTTTATCCAGGCGAGAGGTGGAGCGGCGAGGAGCAGCAGACCGAGCCACAAACTGACGCATTAACTCTGCTGCGTAGATTATGTGATTTTGTTTACAGCACCCCAACACTGTCATCAGCTCTTTTCACCCAAAACTCTCTTGACAGTTGTCTTGTGTTGCTAAGGGCCCATGCAGCAGGTGCAGTTTGGAATTTGGTGCGATTTGGACACGTGATGCATTCAATTAGCATAAACTGTTAATAAACTGATGGCCGGCGCTCTGTAACAGTGGCGGCTGGGACTAATCAACATAAGGGATAAGTTGATCACGACAACCGGCCCATTCCAGGCTATGAAGACTGATTCTCCAGTTCGAGCTAACCAAACTTTGCATTGTTGAACAGCTCTTTGTGCAGCAGCTGTGGCGCAGGTTCAGGGTTCTGTGGACTGGAGTCCAGCAGCTGTTCTTTCCTTACCACAGCATCGCCCTAGACCAAACAAACAGCCTGTTCTAAACATGTCTGTTTGCACTGGTATAGTAGCATTAGTATAAAGGGCAGTTATAGAAATCCCTGCACCATCAGGCCTTTCAATCTCACAAAGTACAAACATGTCACAGGAGGATTCTCCAAAATCCAGCTGCTGCCGTTTGCCTGGTACTCGACTGGGCAATGTTCTGCAACACACTCAGACCAAATGTCGAAACAGCTGTATCAGCACCCTGAACAACAACTGTCCAGCTGGCACTCCATGCACTCAGATGGTGACTTGCATGAAGGGGTCTCTCAACAATAACAAAAGACTAGTTTGATGATGTCACGACGCAGCAAAGGATCATGGGAGTTGTTCTCTTCAACACTGACCATCACCCTTGTTGATGAAAATCTCCCTGATGCAACTCGGGTCACGGATGAGGTAATGTGTTAAAGTTGTATTCTCACATTACGCAGCAAACGGGAATGAATGACCAGGATCCATTACCATTATGAGTAACCAGTACAAACAGTAGAAGGGTGTTTTTCCTTAGTCATACATCGTTTGCCCCTGGAGGTATAGAGAGGGAGAGAGAGAGAGAAAGAGACGGGGGAAATCCAAGGGTAACACAGATATGTTGCAATTAGAAGACGAATAAAATTAAACGTCTTGTTACCTTGAATTTCTTTGGGTTTGATCATTACTGGAAACATTTTGGATAATGCAAGTACCCACATCAACAAAATATTAGAGCTGTGAAAAATAACGCGTTAACGCGTTATGATTAAATTACAGGATTAATTCGTTAATTTTTTTAACGCATTTAACGCATGCGCAGAAGGACCTTCCAATTTACCCAAATTTCTGCCCACTCTGCACTAGTGTCCGCTCTAATGCAGTCAGACGGCCGCTGCTACTCAAACAAACAAACATCACCTTCTGGATGGGAGGATAGTGCTCCAAAAAAACAAAGATGGAACATTCAATAAAACCAAGGTGATATGCACACTCTGCGGGAAGACGTTATTGTTTCACCGGAGCAAAGCCGCTTAAAGTTCCACCTCAACACGGAGCATGAGTTGGTCCGCGAGGGGCGTTCAAGTGGAATCCGCCAAACCAGCTTCACTCACAGGACACATTGTGCAAAAGAAGCGGTCAGCTTTACTGTCAGAGAATGTGAAGAAGTTAGTTTGCGAGAAAAATAGAAAAATGTTCAACCATACTATAAAAACAATGGCTAAGAGGCCTAAATAATTTCTGTTTGATTTAAAAAGTTTTATTAACCCATACAATGGCTAAGAAGCCCAAATTCTGTTTAGAATGAATGTTCCATATGGAATAGCAAAGAGAACTGCAAAATAACTGCTGAGTTGCAGCACCATTGTTTTGTTTATTTATGAATAAAAAAAGAAAACATGTTAAATGTATATATCTGTCTGTTGTCATAAATCTTTTTTGTTCTCACAAAATATACCGAGAAAATTGGTAATGTGATTAATCCTGATTAATCCATAGAAACCTGTAATTAATTTGATTAAAATTTTTAATCATTTCACAGCCCTACAAAATATATGACACAGGTCTATTTGTTTTTAGAATTGTTACATAATATGTACATATACAGTTTATAAGTCAGATGGAAAAGAAGTCACTTTAAATTAACAGTCGTGATTGAGCTAGTTTCTACAGGTTGAACTTGACTTTGTACAAATGTACATTATTTTAGATGAATTATCAGCTGCTACTATTTGGAAAGCCACATAGAGTATACTTGATAAGTGCAGCTGCTTACTACTGTCACACTTCAGTGATCACTAGTGCGGGGAAAACACTCAAAGCAGAGGCCCGGCCCTACTGACCTACTTCCACCATCATAAAATATGAAGGGTCTGTGTGAGTCAGTACACAGCACAAACACCTGCTTTCTGTGAAGACATGGCTGTAGTCAGCACAGATTTCAAGAAGTGCAACAGCTCATTACTTAACTGAGAGCGTAAAGAGCCACTGGACAAATTCTACAAGATTTCCCTTACTGAAATCACTGCATCACACAAGTACAGTTAAGAGCAAGAGCAGTCGTGAGGGCAGAAAACCCCTGTTTCACAAATATAAACCTTACAGGATTATAAATCTATGAATAAAAGTATGCCCCTCGCTGTGTTTACAGTATTAATATAATTAACACCAGGTTGTGGTCTGTGTGTAATGCCCTCTCCCTGGTATGTGGGAGTCTCCAAAGAGAGAGTGTGGATGGAAGCAGGACGTGATTGGCTTGCTGGCTGGCCTCCTCTCCCTCTTTCTCTTAGACCATTCAGTGCCACAAAACTTGTCACTGCTCTTTTGAGCTTTGACAACAGATGGGCCAACGGTTTCTGTCACCTGACCCCGTCTGTCTCTGCACTGCGAGCTTGAGATCCGCTGTCGGCCACACACACATCCCCACAGTACATACACACCCACTGAACACAACCAGTTACTGAACTCTGAAGGGTTGATATTCCTGATCTTCGAACAAGAAGAAAATACAACATTTACTGGAGGCTATTCTGATGATACAGGGACGTGCTTTGGTTCTCACGAGAGCTGAATGATCATCAGCGTCTCGGCTGTAGACGACACAGGCTAATACAAACCACAGATCTCTCAACTAGCTATAGTCAAGAAGTAAAAACTATAAGTCTAATCCTGGGATCAGGGCCACGGTTGTGACAGTGAGGTTCATTAATAGCTTCACGGCTGACTGGCCTCAAAGGGAACGCGATTAGCTTGTTCCAGTCTACCTGGCAGATTCCAGCCGGGCGCCAAACAAGCTCTTGTTCATTCATCTGACTTTGCCTCAGTCTACAGTGTGACTCATAAGACTAGTTGCTAAGACAGGATTTCACATTGCTGAAATTCCCTTGATGTCATGTGATTAATGTCAGGAGGATATTAAAGCCAGGGTTGGTAATCCTTGAAAAGCTAGCAATAGCAGGCCACAATTTGAAAACATGCAACCGATGCGTCCCGCCCCCTCCCGTCGTCTCGTCAATGCTACAGCACCAAAACAAATGACTGCTCACTGCCTGACCCCCACCTCGCCAACCTCTCATGTGCAAGGAGACCACGGGAATCAGATGATTGGTCATGTTTAATTATTTATGTCCTGCGGGGGCCACATATACAGATTTTTGTATTTTTTTGTTAGACAACTTCATCTATTACTGTCTTTCTGGACATGAGGAGGGTTTCAACAAATCACATAGACAGTTTTTCAGAACAACCTTACCAGCAGATCCTTTAGGTGATTATTTTTTGTATACTTTACATTACGACACTGCAGATTAGCTGCTCATCTCAACATGAAAACGCCCAACGGGCAAATTCCTACTTTGTATCAATACCATTCCAGCCGCCTATAAAAACATAAAGCTGCCAACATATTTAATAGAGAGAGCAGGTAACCCGGTCTCTCAATGAGACACAACTTGTTCAGATGGATGGGATGATGCAGAAACTACCAAGAGCCCGCTTACTGCATTTTCCATCGTGTGTCCTGCATTTCTGCACGACAAAGCTGTAAACCTAATGACAGGGTTTGTTCAAACTTCGGATTTTTTTCAACATGACATTTTCATACCCTCACTTAAACGATGGGAGGCCTCTGCTCACAGCGGTCATGCAATAACTGTCTCTTTCATAAGTCAGAAAGTGAGTTGAGTACAGGGGCAAAGTGATATTTCATCAGCTGACACCTGAAATGCCTCCTTCTGCACTTAGACCTCGATGGTGAAAGCGCTGGAGACAACATTCCTCCACATGCACAGACCTTTCTGGTGAAGTGTCGACCACACCTACAGCCAAAGTTCTTGCGATGAGGAGTACAAGAAACAATGTGTGTATGAGGAGCACTTATGGAGAGGCTCATCTTCCAGAAACAATACTAACAGACAACAATCTAACACAGAGTGCGAAGCCTTTGACTTCTGAAATGCTGCGGAAAACTAGGAATGCAACTTGATTCAACAACACAGTCTGTTTTTACCCTGTGGAAGCCTCTCCAGTTCCCCTCTAAACACACAAACAAAACTGAATCATGAGGCGAAGTCATCAAAACCACAACCACAGGATTTTTTAGAGGCAAGTACACAGATTTACAAAACTACGAAAAGTTGAAAAACAATGTAATCAAAAGTATATCACATATTTCATGCTACATGGGTTTGTAAAGAGATGTCTCTTAAAACAGCAAATCTAAGAAATTTGCATCCTAAAGCAAGTACAGTTGAGTCATTGCCCTTAAAGATCATCTTTAAAACAGAAACACAGCACACCAGTAGTGAATGTAAAACATAATTTGGGATAATCTGGCATATAATACTTGTGAGATCATGTGAGTAAACTGACACCAGTTACTATAATTGCACCAGTAAAAAAAGATTTAAGACCAAAAGGAATATGAGGTAACTGGTTGATGCTAAACGTGAACAGCATTAAAAGTGATTGAAGAGCAGCAGCATGGTGTTAGGTACAATTATGGTTCATGCTGATGAATGATCTGCTGACTTGTGTCACATACAACAGGCTGGGTGGAAATGAAATACCATTGGCTTGACTGTTGAATGCTGCAGCCAATACACAGCAGCACAGCGCTGAGGTCTCACCTGAGAGAGTAGGTGTAGCCGGTGTTCTCTGGAGCACACTGTGGCGGCGTATATGTGTGCAGCTGCGAAAAATCCATGGTCATTCTTCTTTGTTTAGACTGCAGGAGTCAGGATGCAAGGAATAACACTCTTTAAGCAAAGCCAACATGGTAGAGGAAGGATAAGAAGCAAAAACGTCCATACACACTCACAAAAAAATATAAAAAAAAGCATGCACTGCCTTGTTCAGCCCGTCTCTTGCAAATAATAAGTGTTGCTAATGAGCTCAAGTTGCCGCTGTAATGAGGTCAAGCTGCCGCTGTGTACTGGATTTTTATAAACAGATTAAAAGCCACATTTTTACATTAAATTCAAGTCAGCACTGACTTTTTTCCCTGCCTCTTCCCAAATCAATTCTAGCGCTTTTCACTGGGCTGCTCTCCAAGAAAACACAACCGCCAGTAACTGCTACGCAGTACAGCCATGTCAGAGAGCCCGGCCGGGGTAGGCCCTAATGAGAGCTGCTGGACATTCCTGTTCCCCAGGAACACAACAATGCTACTGTGGACAAGAGCTGGCCAACCTCTTCCTGCATGCTGGCTCTGGCTGGAAGCTGACGCAGGCCACGGACGCCAGTGAAGCTGTAATGAATGACTTGTCTCTTCTCTCCCGGTCGGCAAACTGGCGGCAACTGACAGGAATGGCTGGTAGAGACAGGACAGCGGCCGTGACGTTCCTCTCTCTCCTTTGTATTAGGCAGACTCCTCACATGGACAGCTACTCCTACAGTGACTACTTGAATAAGCTCCCCACACAGAAAAGGCAGTATTATGAAACCAAGTAAAACAGCAAGGGGTTGGGCTGAGTTGTCAGCAATGGGCGGGAAACAACAGGTCTGAGGGGTTGAATCCTACTTTAGGTGAACAGGCTGTGTAAATACTCTGTCACCATAAGCCATGTGTGGTTTATTACCTAGTTCAACCAAATGCAGTCTAATTAAACAGGCTGGAAATAATCATACATTAATGAAATATTAATGTAATTCAAGATGTATAATAAAAATATCTATTTAGCCAGTTCATGTGAAGCTTTCACCCTTGCTCTATACAACATTAGGAATGCAAAACAGATGGCTTTTCTTAAAATCCACCAGCAAAAGCTCCATAATAATCTTAATCAAGTTTCAAATCCCTTTTCAGCCGAAAAGAGGGATAAACCGAAACGAATAGCTAAAATACACGAGCGCTACTTTAAATCTACCAGGATTAGTGTTTTTTTTTCTCTTTTTAACCTGGGCAATGGATCAAGATGCAAGCCCTCAATATGGAAACTCCAAAATTAAATAGCAACCTCCTGTGGTGCATCAGCTGAGGCAGAACTGCAGCCTGACCACAAGAACTCAGTAAAGAGCCATTTATCTTATGCAGCTTTTATATTAGAATGTGACCAAATCATTTTTTAACAATATTATGGAACTTGAGCTCATCAGTCAGAAGACAGGTTGAACAACAACAGACCATGTGGACACACACACACACACACACACAAACACACTCTCAGTTAACTCAGTTATATGTCAAATGAACTGTGACAAAAAAGAGCAAAACCCAAGGGGGTGGAAAGTAACTAAATACTCAAGTGCTGAACTAAAGTTCAATCTTAAGGTACTTACTCTAGTATATCCACATCTGTTCTACTTTATATGTCTACACATTTCAGACAGCAGCAATGCACATCTTATATGATGCATTGTTATAAACAATGAACATGCCACAGTTTCCACAGTCCTGTCTTTCACCTCACGTCTGCTTTGCTGGCTCCTTTACGCAAACGGCCTGCGACGCTGCAACACTGCAGTTATTAATTATCATCATTATAATCATGATAATTACACTGAGATATATTTAGTCTAATAATAAACTGCACATAGTGTCCGGACAAATGGCACATAAACCACTCTCACATTGCCCAGTGCTAAATTTAGACGCCATGTATTTAGACAACACCGATTTGCAGCCTGGACGCACTGGTCCCATTTATTATCTTAACATTGGACATTTACAAGGAATAACGCGCAGCCACTGCTCTCTGTTAATGATGGACACGTTAAACGTCCGCTAATGTCGCAGATGTGTGACAGCCCGCGGTTAGAAATAAGGCCTCTCGACCCCAACAGCTGGTAAAGGAGCGCAGCAAAGACACAATACATCCAAACAAGTGACACATTCACTGCAGAGAACCGCCGCCACGCTAACCCACGGGCGGTTAATTGCGGTTATAGTACGTCAACTTGCCCGCGTGGTTAGACTCCATGTATGTTGTTATTCTTCAGGAGAGTAATCCACGGGAACTAGACCAACACACGTTACTGTCTGCGTGGACGCGCCGCAGACGTCCGCCAGCATCCCGACGCACGGAAACCCAGCGGTCGTTCACTGCCGCGGACCCACGGAGCCACTCCACTTTCGGGTTTTGCAGCACAAAGACGCAAAAGTTTGCAAGTGGCCGCTGAGTGATGCGCTGGTGCACAACTAGCAGAACTCCAAAATGGCTTCCCTGGCGCAACAAAGCCAGCAGGACCGCTGCCGAGCTGATCCTCCCACTCCCAGCGCCTCCATTGTCGGCCACAGCGCACACTTTGAATCTATTGGACGAACAGCTCCGTGCTTTACAGAGCAGCCACACTATTGTTTGAGTGGTCAATGAACCACTGGAGGGTCCAACTGATTCTGAGAGGTCCCTGCTTCACATCTGTCAAAAAGCGACATCTTAAAGCACGCATCTGACCACGTAATAATAATAACAACTGTGACTACTGCTACTACTACTATTAATAATAATAATAATAACTAGTGATGGTGCTGTTGCTAATAACAACCAATAATAAAAAATATAATAATGATAACTGCTATTAATAAATAATAATAATAAAACAATAAATGCTGTTGCAAAAAAATTATAATGATAATGTAACTGCTGCTATTTATAATAATATAATAATAACATGACAATTATGGATTCTGCTGCTACTGCTAATAACAACAAAAACAACAAATAATAGCTACTAATACTACCAATAATAATATAACTGTTACCACTAATAATAATAATCAATAACAATAACTATTGATGCTTCTACTAGAAATAGCAAATAATAACAACAACAAAAAGATATGTATAAAATAATAATAACTAACAACTATAATACAACATTAAACAGAGTAGATTTAGTATTTGCTCTCAATACTGTAAAAACAAGTACAAGGTCACAGATAGAGAGTCACTGCTGTATTCTTCCATAAGTAATTTACAGAGGTCAGGATATTAGAAATCCAAATTCCACCCAAAAGCAACCCTACGTAGAATAATAATAATTATATTATCTGTTAAAAAAAAATCATATATGTAGTTTAATTTGTAGAATATAAACTACAGGACATGGCCTTAGTTTTTAGCTAGCTAAAAATTACTGTATTAGGAAGAAAGTATCGGCCAATAAACTGTGGCATTGATGTAACACAAAGTTATTGCAATCTTATATTGGTTGAGCCATGGTGACACAGTACAACAAGGGATGTCTGACCACACAGCTCACACACAAACCAGAGGATAATGTTTCAATATAAAAAAGAAATGTCCTTGTATTTTTATCACAACGCAAAGAACACTGTGTCAGACCACTCAGATAAAGCAGAATACCCCATCCTGTTTTTCCCGTTGGAAACCTGAAAATATATGACTTCGATTCAAAAATGCTCCATTTGGATTCAAGACAAAGCACCAATACATTATTATATATGATATGAACGCATCACAGACTTGTTTGCCGATATGAAAACTTTACTTTACAGAATAAAACATGCAGACATATTTGCATTTGTTCTGTTTCTTAGTTCAAGCTCTATACATTCATTTGTTTTCTTTACTGTTATTTCTCTTCATGGTTGAAATGTAAAATAAAAAAGCCTCAGTTCCACTTCTTTGTCATGTGGGTTTGATAATAACATCTGAGCACACTAGGAACATGCATCCTCAGCTGGAAACTGGGCCATGCAGTCCACTGCTGGAGCAGATGATGAGTAATCTAGAAGTCGGAACAGGACCAACACAAGAGATGTAAACAAATCATTCGGGCAAGGATAAGATGAACTGGAAATATTTCCAGTCAGTCGCTGGCGTAAAACCTTTAATTGATAACGCACAGACAAAAAAGCAGAAAATGCATGTTGCTATAATCCTTCAGGCCGATTCAAACTGTTGCCAAATTAAAGAATCTCCTTTACAAATTAAATCCGGATCAACAATAATCACACAGCTAAGAACCTCATTACCACTTCATTTGGCCTGTTACAAACAAATACTGGGAATTAAATCCCCAAATCCACAAAGACACAGAAGCACAATGTTGACCATTCCAGTTCACAGGGAAACACGTCAAGTTGTCTCAGAGGGCATGACAGTCAGAACCACATTTCACACACCATATTTAGACTCTCAATTTAAAACAAGTTTTCAAGGGAGGAAGCCGAGAAAGGGAAACAATCTCTCTTCCAGGAGGGACAGTATTCAGTAGTAATATAATCATAAATACTATAATCCTATGAACTGAATGACACAATTTGTCAAGTACTGCAGTTGAGTACCTGTTCCATATATCCCATGTATGCACACACTTGATCATACTCAGGTTGGAGTTGTGTTTTGCAGCAGCAGCAATTTTGAAGTGAAAAAGTAGGTAAACACAGGAATAAAACAGAAATAAGACAATTTGTGTGTGTGAAGAGTAAATATAGAATAAAGCTTTAAACACCAAATTGTAAATAATATCAAGGGGCACTGATTTCAAATTCTGACCTCTCCATGGCTCTTATAGAGGACATTTTTTTCACACAGACTTAAAAACATATGAATGCCTACATTCGAATTGTTAAGTTTAGAGGTTTATTCCTATGTTTTTAAAGTTGAAACTGTGTCTACAATGTTTACATGAAACTGGCTTCTTATTGGTTGGTTCAGTCGCGTGTGATACGGAAACAGGAACTGTTGTTGTTATGAAGATGACAGTGTGGATAAAATGCTGCTCAAGATGCCCCCACCTTCTTCCCGCCGGTCCTCTGTGTGCGGAAACCACCAGGGGCCGAGAGAAACCTCGTGAGCACTATGTGCAGCAGCCTCCATAACCCAGACAAATTCAAACACGACGACATGCGCGCGCCTGGCGGATTCAAACTAATGCGGAAGTAAACACGGGCGAAGCATCTCGCTCCCTCCCTTGGAAGTACAGGCACCGACGGGAAGCGAGAGGTGACATTTTAAATAAATAATAAGGTGAAATCTAATCCACCGAGAAGTTCTCCAAAGTGATTAATACAGGAATGCGCGAGTCCACGTAGCTTTTCATCCTGGTTAGGAAAACCCCATGTACTGTGTGAAACCGTATGCAGATAAGACTTTGTCCAAGTAAGCAGGAAAACACCCAAATACCAACACGCGCTTTCCTGAGGATATATGATCAGACAAACGTCCACGCGTGACAGTTCGGGATGTCACGCGTGGACTTCAACGGTTTGGATCGGAACAGAAGTTCAGTTTACTCACATGTTGAATGAGGCCGCGGATGAAGGACCGCAGGCAACTGACAAGGTGTCGGTTCTTGAGACTCCCAATCCACTGCCATGGAAAACGGACCCGGGTCTAACGTTCGTCTTTTTCCCGCACACGGTCACGTTGTCCCTTGCGGACTTGCGTCACGCACGTCAGTCCAAATAAGGTCGAAGCGACCATATGGACGGAATCTGTCATAACCATGAAACTGGCGACTCTTAGTGGACACTGACAAACAGCAGCTTCCACCTCTGCCACGACAACTTCTACAACAAATAATAATATTAAAAGTAATGATGAATAAGACTAGCTGGTAAATTACTTTACTGTAATCATCAGTAAACTGTGTACTTTACTCATAACTGCTTAGATGTTTGCCCCTTTTTTCTTTCCAGGGTGATTGACATCCTGCCAAATTATACCCATGTGTCATCCCCAAAATTATCTTGAATCTTTAGTTGTAAAAACTGAGAATTACCAAAGGAAGCTTACTTATACATATAAGAAAATGACATCTTTACACAAAAAAGGTGCTGCCCCATTTAAATTGTATTTACATAGATTTTATTTAAACTTTGTTGTCCCTTGGTGTCTTTTCACGTCATCCCTTTTGTCTTGTGCTACAAAACAAAAAAGAAAACAATTCCCCTGTTGTTTTCGCACTGCTTTATGTCTCTGTAAAGTTGACAAATGTGTTCTTCAAGTTTTACAGTACCTTCACACATTTGCCCAAAGGCTAACCACAACAAAAGCTCAAATCTCCGGCAATAATTTTAGACTGTGAGAGAAAAACCTGAAAAACAGGACACCTGTCATTTGAGGAATGGTCCTATTGTCCCTGAGATCACATGACTGTGAAGGGGAGGATAATTTCACTCGTGCACAGTCTACAGTTCATCTCTTTCTGGTGTGTAGAGCAACTGGTTCTCAGTCTGGTCTACCGTCACAATGGAAATCTTTACTTTTTTACTGTGTATAAGCTTCCTCCTTCCTGTGCAGCCTGGAGACACGGATCGCTGTAAGTTAATGAAACATTACAATCTTGCAAACTTGTTTTCACCAGTCATGATAGTATTTGTGATTATAGTCTGGGTTTATGTTGGATGGCAGTTCTAACCTGTTGACCGCTTTGTTTTTAACAGACTCCTACTGTGAGGGTTGTTTGACGGCAGCACAAGGTGTGGCGGACAACTGTTCTACTTGCCTTTGAGCACAAAGCAGCATTTTCAATTGATTTGATTTATTGTTTAATGTCTTTCTTACTAAGTATACCAATGGCATGTTTCTCATATGGCAACTGGTTTTCTTGAAGACCCAGTAAGTAAATAATAATATATATATGCTGCCCTCCAGAGATCGAGAAAGCCATGAAGCAAACCTCGGCTGAGAGCAGACAGACAGTGGTTGAGAACCTCCTCAGCGGGGGTGTGTGTGAGAAGCTGATGCCCAACAAACATGACCATCACACTAACGACAAACTGTCGTCCTGCAGTCACCTGTTAGGTAAGGTCAGAATGAACATGAACAATGGGTTTGCACTGACGACTGAAGTGATTTGACTCTTACAAACTGACTAATAACTGATTCTTGAATCCTCCCTCAGAATCTAATTACAACCGGTTCCATGCAGCTCTGGTGGATAAAGAGCCAAAGAATCTGGAAATAGTACTGTGCTACGAGCAGTCCACAGCATGTGTAGGGGTGAAACGCCAGTCTTTTGAGGTAGGTTTTGAGGCTTGTATTTAACTGATTGGGAAGATATACACAGTCAATATATCTAATTAGACTTGGTTGCTCTTTTGAGAAGTAACATCGTTTGATCTTTGTCACAGGATTCCAAAACCCCTTTTGAAGAAGGTGACATCGCTGCTCTACTTCAAGAAAACAAGGAAAACGTACGCTTTGCTCAGCCTGTACATTCAGGGTCACCTCTGCGCTCAAGAGATGAGTTGTGAGAGCAGCAGCATCATTTCTGTTTTTCTGTGAGTGTCATAATAAAGACGTCATTAAAAAGATTGAAAAACATTTGACTGAAAACTTGGACTGTGTGTTATACCCGCCATGTGCCTGTGACCTAAACTTTCAGCTAGCTAAAAGAGTACGAATGGCTTCAGACCTATTATATTCAATATTTTCCCTTTGTTGAAAACACAGTGTGTCAGCTCAGTTAACAATAAACCTACTGAAGTGACAAAAATCTAATCCGCACAACTTACTTGGCAGAGAGAGATCATGTAGGTTGACTTGATAGGGGACTTTGGGGCAAAAGTTTCTGTATGCATATGTGGCACTTGGTAATTTACTCTACAATCCTTAACAATAAAGATCTAGAAATTAGATTTAGATACAGAGCCCGTCTACAAAACAGGACATCTATGTGGCGTAAAAAGGACCCACGTGAGTTGATATATTCCCCTAACAAATTTGCAGTTAATATATTATATTATATACAAATAATATAATATAAATTTGCAGATACTAAATCCAATAATGTAAACCTTGGACACTGAGCTCTGGTAGTCTGGATTTCTGGGCATTCAAATGGTAATCCTGCCCTGCTACACAAATGATCAATGTGGTGAACAGTAACTGCATGATAATAACTGAACTAGTTTGGATCAGCAGATACCTTGAGGGCCTCAGACAGCTCCCCTCATCCCTGGTGGTCCTGGGTTCAGCACATTGGAGAGCACATTATCTAAAATGATCCACCTGAGCTGCGCAGGAATAAGGAGGAATGCTGCTGACTGTAAATTAATTAAGAAGTTAATACCATTGGGTTTCTTGTTGGGATTTGTATTTCAGTGAGCCCATTTGTCCCAGATGTCTCAACACAAATGCAGTAGACATATTGTATATCTATGCAATGTAAATGTAATCATAATTCACAATCAGATGACACCTTAACCAATGATCCATGATACACAATCCAAAATCCACATTGCACAATACACAATGCACACTTCACAATCTAGGATCCATAATCTAAGATCCACAATCTATGATTCACGATCCACAATCTGGAATCCATGTTTTACAATCTACGCTCCACAATCCATGATCCACAGCCCTCAACCAAACGACAGAGCACAAGGATTAAATTCCTTAACATGTATTTATGATATATTAATGTGATGAAGAGGAGGAGAGTGAAGCTCCGCGTCTCCGTCGACAATCTCGCCCTATAGCTGGACCGAGTCAGAGCTGAGCTCCATGAGTTGTGTCGCCTGCTCAGCTAGTTGAGGGCTCCGGTTCCTCGGGGCAACGTGGACCGTTGCTAGGTGGCGCTGTTGGATCCCGGAAGAGGATGATGAAGAGGATGATGCTGCTGCTGGTGGTGATGATGATAATGATGATGATGATGATGTGCGGCTCGAGGAACGTGGGGTCCACTTTGTAGTCGTCGCCTCTCTTACGACACGCGTCAACGTGTAACGCGCACCGCCGGGTGAAAGGCTAAAAGGAGACATCTGCTTTTATCTGTGAAGGTAGGAAAATGACAACCGGACGTAATCACGGGCTTGTCATCTGTCTCCGTGCATCTGCACTAAAACGTATTTTCTGGTTTGTGAAAATCGAGCGTTTCTTGTTGTCACGCCTTCGAATCTGCCGGTTGTGATCACTGGAGGATACAATGTGGAGCTGGCTGAACTGAAAGCTCAGCAGTGGGTGGGGATTTGAGTCTGTAAAATATGCGAGGCTGTCCCGTCGGTTAAAAGCTTTTCTGTTAATTCCATCCACACATCCAACGACCTGGCTTTCACTGCCTCCCTGTGCAGCGTCATTTTCAGAAATAGATTAGACTTCATGACACACGCAATTGGAAGTCAGTCCCCGCCTCTGTGTGATCGAAAGGAATGGCAGGAATGTGATGAGTGCGATTAAAAGAAAAGAAAAAAGGAAAAAGGACACTGTGAGCAGACAGAGCCTCTTTTGTTGGAGCCGATGTGTCTTGCTCTCCCACTCATGACCCCATAATGCTTCCCAGAAGAGATCCACACCCAGTGCAGCCTGGACGCTGCCCATGCGCTGATATCTAACCCCACACTCTCTGTTTGATTTAACAGGCTACATGGTGTGTGTTCCCCTCCCAGAGTGTGGATGTGTGGGGGTCAAGAGATGGAGAGCTACGAGGAGTTCTGCCTGCGGAGTTTGGCCACACTGCGGGAGGAGAAGGGCCAGTTCAAGAAGGTGACATGTGAGCCGCTGTGTTCCCTCAAGACTCACTCCGTCGTCCGCTTCTATGGAAGAGCTGTGCTGTCGCCACTGGTAAGAAGGCGATAAAGAAGGCATGAGAACACAAGAGGCAGCTCAACCAGTTTCTTCATCGAGAGTAGACAGAAGCCAAAGCCTTGATATCCAGACCAGGTTGTTTTGCTGTCACACAACTGCCTCTGCTGTGTTGTAGCAAAATGTTTGTTTGGTTTCCCTGGAGAATCTGTATATGTGTTACTCTCTATATGGCGCATAGCAACAACAAACATTTTTCAGGGGCCGTATCAATGAAAAGAACGGTCATGGTGCATTCTGCAAATGTGCACACAGACAGTTATACAAACGATTAAATTAAAATTAGCATTTCATTCTTTGTGAGGCCTTCATAAGCAGTTGACATCTTAGAGACGGGAGATAATTCATGACGAGGAACATCATGGCCGTGTGATGTCAGTCAGGAGAATCCTATCTGCCGGTGACTGCTGAGAAAATTAGTTTTTAGGAACAGCCGGATGGTGGAGAGACCAGTGGAAGATGTTTTCTCCCACTCCCAAAGAAAGGACACACAAAGTGGAGTTGTGTTTGATTGTGTTATTTAAATAAATTTTGTCTACTGCAAACCACATCATGAAGAGTTATCTCGACTTATCCTGTCTCCCGTGTGATGATAATGCTCTAGTCTGTGAAGAGTGGAACTGTACAAGTTGTAGATCAAGATTCACACGTTGTTTTGGATCAGTGAGTGTGTATTTTCCTTTTCCAGCTGAGTGCAGAGCAGCGTGCTGTGATGTGTGGCCACAGAGAACGGGCGGTCCAGCAGGGAGATGGACAGACAGAACCAGCAGAGGAACCAGCTGTTGGCCCGAGTTCAGGACATACTGGGTCAGGCTCAGGTCAGTAGCACAACATGGTTCCAGGCCAGAAAAAAAAAGGGATGATTGAAACGAACATTATGTAAAGGAGTCTTACAACATGCTTCATTTGAAATGTCCAAATATGAAATAGGTCTGTGTGTCAGTCGCACAATACAGCAAAAAACTGACTGTCCTAGAATCTCCAGCGACATTTGCAGACTTGAATATCTAGGTTGTCTGACTCAACATCAGGCTGTGCCGTTGTAACCTGATTATGGTCAAGTTGTGTCAACTCGACATTAAAAGCAATATTTTCCATCAAATCTGCTCCATTCATTAAATTTCAGATCTTTGAATAAACGTGATTGGTCAGTTGTTGTCTGCAAAACTTCGGGTTCTTGTATTGTGTATTCTCCTACAAGCAAGGACGGGGAAAAAAAAACGGAAAAAAAACAACAACACTTCAGCCTAAAGAGTCTGAGGTGATGAATGGCCTGAAAATAGCATGCACACAATCAGGGTCTTGTCAATTTCTCAGTCTGGCTTTGATTTGCCTACCAGCACGACCTATCTTATACTTTCTGCTTTCTCATCAGTGTGATGAATAAATAGTTTTAAGCCAATGTTGTTTAGATGTGATAGGTCGGAAGGTGATTGTTGTTTTCTATTTTTGCAGATGTTTACTGATTCATCATATTTACTTGTTATTTCTGCACAGACACACAAAGCCCAGAGTGAAGAGGTTGACAAGCTGCCAGTTTCTAAATCTGCGACAGTGAGTGGCTACACCCTGGTCACTGACTCGCCTGGACTTCCCAGAGAGCCTGGATTTGGGCTTCAGACAAATGATCGGCTTCCATCCCCAATCTCAGAGAGCCCCACCCTCAGTGGCTACAATACAGTGGAGGAAGTGAAGGTGATGAGTGAAGAGAAGAGTGAGGAGGAAGAGGAGGACGATGAGGATATTAGTTTAGATAGCCTTCTTAAGAAATCAAGAGAGTATGTGAAGAGAGAGCAGAGTCAGCCGGGGTCAGAAGTTGCCCACACAGTCACCCGGACTCCTATGTCTGAGACTGTCCCTGTCAAGGAGATTAGGAGCTGTAGCCCAACTGGGGACACGGACATCGAGTTTGGCTTCAGTCTGCATCATAGCCTTATAAGCACACCTCAGACCCCAATCCAGCATCAAAGTCCATATGACCCCAGTTTCCAAGAGTCTGTTGGCCTCTCGCCGAGTCTACCTGAACGGTATGCCTATCTCCCCAGTATAGAGTCCAGCATTAGTCCCTGTGCACGGAGGCGTAGACCACGCCCAGTCTCTACAGGCAACATCCATATTTCGTTTCCCATTGGCCCAGCAGATGTTATCCCCCGAATCCCAGGAAGGCCAGGGGAAGGTGCTAGCATGGCAGATTGGGGAGAAGCTCTCGCAGGGGCAACAAAGTCCTCCGATCAGCGGGGCTCAGTTGGGAGTGAAGGAGGGGCCAGGAACGTCAATCGTCAATCCATTCATTGTGGTAGCATTCCAGTACACGAGGCCTGTAGCCCCATCAGTGCCTCAACGCCCAGCACAATGGGACACCATGATCCTCCAGCTGAGAGTTTCCGGCGGCGCTGCCACACCCTGGATAGCCAGCTGCATACCTACCCCTCTGGAGTTGAGCACATCGACCGCAGCCAGGAAAGGATCCCTCGTTTCATGGCAGGAGCTACTTGGTTGGCTCAAAGTCGGCGCACCCCTGCAGCCGCCTTAAACCAGTCCTATGACATAGAGAATCCTTCCCCAACTCTGCTGAGGCCCCATGTGGCTCCTGACATGGCTCATGTCACACTCAGGATGGAGCCTGATGATCATCAGGGGCCAAACAATGGACGGATCAGAAATGCACCTGAAGCACAGGCCGGCAAGACAGGTGAGTCTCTCTCCCATCGTTTTTACTCAAATCTACAGAGATAACTGTTGTCTTAGACACATTTTTCTCCCACTGCAGCTTTAAGGTTAAACATCGCTTTATTCATGTTTGTGTGTTTGTTTGGGCACGTTCACAGAGGAGACCCAGAGGCGAACGCAGGCTCTAGAGGACATGCAAAGACGTCTGGAGGAGGAGCACGTTTTGCAGATGTCGAGGCTCCTGGCTGAGCAGGAGGAAGAGCAACAGTGCCTCCGAATGGTCAGCAGATGGAATGACACAATATTTATTTTACACCGTATAAGACACCAGCATTATTGTGCATTATATTATCTTTTGTCTACAGATTAACAAAAAAGTACAAAAAAAGAAGAGTGTAATGATATGTGTGTGTGTGTGTGTGTGTGTGTGTGTGTGTGTGTGTGTGTGTGTGTGTGTGTGTGTGTGTGTGGACTGTAATGCATGTGCATGTGTTCAGGAGCTGGAGGAGACAGAGAGAAGACTGACGGAGCAGGGATGTGTGCGCCCTCTGAGTGGGGATGGTTATGCGTGGAGTCGTAGGTCTGTGAATGACAGCTGTCCTGTTGTGAGCCCCTCTTGCCACAGCCTTGCCCACACACCATCTGAGCGATCACCTGGACACAGCAGAGGTACAACTTCAGAATGTTCACAGAGGGGACAACATGCAAACTCCACACTGAGAGACTCGGCCCGAACTGGGATTCTAATCTTGCTGCGTTGCGACAGTGCACCGCCATACCGCCCTTTGGATAAAATAAAACCAAAACACTTATTTGGCACATGCTTCGCTGCAGGATTGCCATGTTCTGAGCAAAACAGCAGTATTTGCGAAATCAGCCTGCTCAGTGTGCATTGTACCAGTTAGAAGTGTGTAGTCTAAAACTGCACTGGTTGGCAGAATCATACAAGTGCAGACTGGTAATCATAGTTTTTCTGTGTGTTTAAATGTGTATGATCTGTTTGTCACTCTTCACAGGTTTTCCCAGTCCTGTCAGTCCCAGTGTGTGCACTCCCTCTGTCCAGCCTCCGGTTTACCTGTGGGGGCCCACTTGGGCGGCCGGCAAACCTCGAGCAAGGCTAAGCCTGGTGGGTATATCTTACAGACTTGAGGAGGTCAAGTGCACTAAACAGGACTTCTGATCTCTTTCCATCATAACTCATAACTCCTGACCCAGTAACCCTTTTCATGGCGGCTTTCCAATGATTTTTCACTGTCCTGGCAATTAATGCAAGATATTGTTTGAGGTCGGCAGCTTCACATTGTAACAGAAACCGTCCTTTCTCAGTGAGTGAGCTGCTAATCACTGCTAATCAATCAGACTATGATAAAATGCAAATGTCCTCAAAACAATTATAGTAAACCATTATATCCCTGTTCCTTTGTTTTACATCATCGTATACATGTTACTATGAACTATGGGTAATATTCCAAGCAAAGTTTGGTGAGGTCAGCGCTCTAGGTCCACTTCTAGCCCCTGCTGGACTTTGGCCTTTATTTTTCAAACCTTCTCAGTGGTCCTATCTTCACATTCCCCATCCATTCGCCTCTTTGTTGTGATTTGCAGATTCTGACAGCAGAGCAGCAGACGGCATTCTGTCGAATTGGTGCTATCACTCGAGGCTTCCTCACTCGCAGATTGCTCAGGACAGAGAAGGTCAAACACCTGCGCCAGACCATCGTGGTGAGGTTACACACACACGCAAGGGTGGGCGGCTGTGGCCCAGGAGGTACAGCCGATAAATGCCGACCATTCACACCGAACAAAACATGCTCAACATGTTTACAACAAATCAAAAACACCAATGCTAGTAAAATAAAGTTATGTTTGTGAGTTGGTAAAAAAAAACACAGGTTTCCACAGGATACACAGGAGTTCATCCGTTCATTCAAAACTGAGGCCCCACAAAAGAGGTGCACCTTCTCAGCTCAAGATCTCTCCCTGCAGGAGAGGGTTAGAGCCCAGGTATGAATGTGTAGTTTCTTTCTTTAGACAGCATAGGTCCATCTTTCCTTGTGTTTATACGCATGTGTATCTTTTGCCCATCAGTTACGTGCAGCCCTATATGACATCCATGACATCTTCTTTGAAATGCCTCTGGGAGATCGACTAGCGTTGCTGCAGCAGGACAGGGAGCTCCGTGCAGAGAGGAAACTTCGAGACTTGGTAACTAAAACAACCTTTTGACATGCTTTGTTTTATGTCAGTACTTGGGACATAAACGCTAATTCCTGATTGTTGGGAACCTACAGGAAAAAACAAAGTGCCCCAAAGAAAGAGCGGTTCTGTCTGCTGCCACACAGAGGTCTCTGGACAGGAAGAATAGGTATTAAGGGAAAGAGAAACTCTTCCTTCATTGTATATTAATTTTGCTTTTAGATGTTGATATTTTTAATTATTCAGCAGCCGGCTGTATTTCTATCTCTATTAATTGCTATCTTTAAGGGTTGGTGAATCCCCAGCACATCCAAGGAAGATGCAGCAGAAGCCAAAGAGCCCCACTACCAACAGGTGCTAACACAGCTATGGAATTTAGTTTCTCCTTTGTGCTCAATATGTGTTTGTGGTATTCATTGTCCGCAGAAAATCCAAATATAGCCTTGAGTTGTTGTGCCTGTGCACCGACAGCAGCCAGTGGCTGGAGGAGGTTTTTTGTTTGCTGTCTAAATGACACCGTACAATTCTTGTGAACACCAAATCTCAATAGCAGGTTTGACTCAAGGATGAATTGAACTTATTTTGGTGGTGAAAGGTCAGGCGCCGTCACAAGAGGTGACGTCACAGATATTTACGGATATATACAGATATTTCCGGAACACCTCCAGGCAAACCTTTCATATTGGTAAAAATGTTTGGTCGTGTGAATGAAACATCTCAGAAACACCTTGTTTCTCAAATCTGGTACAAACACTCCGTTCAACTCAAACATTACCTGATTAGAATTCACTTGTCAAAGGTCACGGTGACCTCAAATTAGTCTGCAAAAGCATGTGTGTAGTCTAAAACTGCGCTGGTTGGCAGAATCATACAAGTGCAGACTGGTAATCATAGTTTTTCTTTCCCAGAGTCTTGAAGCCAAGCCAATGCCAAAATTCTTCTGCCCCAGGCCAGCTGAACCGACAGGGGTGAGTTTGTGCTACTACTGGTTTCACCATGGTTAACTTTTAACTGTTATAATTGCAAATTGCCTTGTGTTCCTATCATATTGCACTGCTGAGTAAATGTTGATTGGCTTTTGAGGGAGCTCCTGATTAACAATGCCAATGCTCATGACAGAGGTTATGCACACAAGTCACATTCTGTTGATTTAAATAATGAACTGTAATTCAAACAATTCACTAACAATTCAAACGGAACATGTGGCTGGCTGTGTCCTCACAGGAGCTGGTACAGAAAGACCCCAGAGGAGAGAGTGAAGCGCTCAGACAGCCTGAAGAAGCAGAACTCTCTCGGTTAACTGGTGACTCAACAGCTCCCATGGACATGAAAAGTGTGTCTCTTCGCAACACTGGAACTCCCGCAAGCGCTGCTCAAAATATGATGGTCTTTAATCGACCTCCTGAGATTCAAATGATTGTATACGCTATCACAACGCCATTGTTCTCACTGTTGTAGCTATCGTTTTCTAGTGTGAACAACTTTCTAAAGAAAAAGATAACTCATGTGTTTGTGCTGAAATACAATCCAGAACAAGGTCGGAGCTGAAGGGAAATATATTCAAAAAATGAACCTGTGCCTATAAGACCTTTGCCTTTGCTATATGTAATATTTTGGCAAGCTTATATTTACCAGTTGTGTTCATAAACGTCTAGTGCTTATAGCTTAGTGAATTTACAAACACCAGGTTCATGCTGACACTCACTAATGTGATTTAACTGTGTATATTGTCTATACATGTTTTGTTCAAGGGCTTTGAAAACCAATTTGTGCTTTGTTTTATTTATTTAATGGTGCTGAGTTTGCTGTAATTTCACCTAAATTAACTCCCTAATAAAAAGATGTTTAAATGTATTTGTTTACACACTGGAGAACGATCAAATGTATGTTCCTTAACACAACAGCAGATATTCAGTAGAAAGTTCTATTTATTTTTTCCCCTTTATTTCCGATCGAAGAAATTAGGGTTTGACACTTTAAACAAGAACATTATTGTGAACATATAATCAAAACGCATTTTAATAAATTGATACACTCTGCTCCTCTCAAGACCCAAAAGCAGTGGAGAAAGGTTTATAGCACAAACTGGTGGGAGAGAGTTGTGCTTTTGTAATTTTTACATCCTGAATGGAAACAAAACAAGATGAGGCGCACGGACAGAAAGAACAGACCCGAAAATAATCAGTACAGTTAGTTTACATTTAGCAATTTTTTATTATATTTATTCTGATTGTTTGTAGCATTTTTATTTTAATTGAGCTATTAAACTGAGCAGAATCACAATATTAGGCCCCATGTAACCTTACCTTCACATGTACAATTAATTTCTCTTGCATGTGCTATTATTCTGTATCAAATATAATATATCTGCGCAAGAGAGATCGGTGTATGTGGTATGACAGTAAAAAAAGAGAGTATGACAGTACATGTAAGAGTATAGTAGCGTGTGTGAGAGAGTATGAATGGTACATGTAAGAGAGTATAGTTTGTTTTAAACCCACATTCCACACTGGATTAACACCAACGAAAACCCTATAGTGACATGCTTCATGTATCACAGAGATACAACAGATTTTTGGTGTCCATCCAGTAACACAAGAACAAAGCTTGAGCTGAAATAAGTGAAGTCTCGCTCACTGCAGATGACATTTTTCACAATTCAACAAAGTCATCTGAGATCATTACTCGAAAAGCAAAAAGATTCTGTCTAATCCAGCCTATAATTAAATCTTGTATTCAAGATCTAAGATTCACGTTAAACATCCTTAAAATCAGGAACACTCATGAGCCAATCAAGCAATACAAAAGAAACTAAATAAAACCATTGACAGAAAAACATGAAAACGTTTTATCATTGAAAACACAAAGCCATTCGGGCTCAGTAGCAAAGATCTGTAGCATTTTCACCACAATGTTCCTGGTTTGAACGAGACTGTGGACCTCTGCATGTCAGCCACCTTCCTTTGGACTATGATCAGTCCATGATGAAAACGTCATTGACAGTAAGGAACATTTGTTTGAAAGCTCAGTTTGGATTTTGGGTTGGCTTCCAGTTGATTGTAGAATGTCTCCACCCTGGCAAGCTCTCTTGAAACATCTAAAAAGCAAACAAACAAAAGCTTATTGTTTAAAATATGCACACTATCAATTACACTACAATGAATAATTCTATCATGATATGTTTTCTACCTGGGAATGAGTAGTCATCAGTCCCGAGTGACAGCTCGATTGATTCCATCAGGGTTTTCTCCAACATTACCAAGATTTTCCCCTAAATCAAAAGCATCGGTTACTTCTCACTCACACAGCCAAATTATGTGTTCAAGGTTTGCTGAATCATACATGAATTAACTGTTTAGATGTGTATTTAGATTCAGACAGTGATTGGAGCAAAAGCATATTTCAGAATGATACACACACCACTTGAATATTATTACCTTGAATTGTAGATAAAGATATGAAATTTGACATACCTTCAACTCATTTAGTTGTTTCAGCAGGTTGTCTTTCGCCATCTTGAACATGGTGTCCTTTTTATCATGCACATGGTCGTTAATAGTGCGCCTCATTTTTTCCAGGGTGCCGATTCCTTTAATCACTGCTGCGTCTACAATAGAACACTGTTGTCAAACCCATGTTTCTGTACAATCATGATGCAAATGTGCATTATTTTAACTGCAGGTTGTACATGCTATGATCTTCTTTATCACCTGTGTAGCATTTCTGCATGTTTTCCTCGATTGTCGATGTCAGACTGCTGTAGATTGTTTTCTTATCCTCCCGGATGATTTTTTTTAATTTTGTCTTCAGTTTGTCCTCCTGAGATGAGAGAGATAGAGAAAGAGAGAGAGAGAGAGAAAGAGAGAGAGAGAGCATCTTCAACGTTATTGTAAACATCAAAAAAGATATTTAAAGTACAGCTCAACACAATATCAAAACATAATATTTATAGCCTACGTAAAGGAAAAACCAAGTGTCTCAGTAAGGTATTTTGCCAACTAGTGATGCCAGAGCAGCTTTGAATGTTCACACACATACACACACACACACACACACACACAAACACATACACACACACCTCTGTCTTGAGAAAACGCAGTTGCAGACCAACATCTTTGTAGGTGTTAATCATCCCCTCTGTGTCCAGTGAAAACAAATCAATGGCGCCCTTGAATGGTCCACTTTTATCTTCATTTCTGAAAAAGTTGAAATGCTAACGTTATATAATACATCCTTTAGACAATTGAACTTTGAAAATAATGAATGTCGTTATCAATTAATTTCTCACGGGAAGGTCATCCTGAATTCCTCATCAATGCTGCCAGTCAGTTCTGAACTTAAAGTCGTGTTGATGTTCGTTTTACTTCCATCCTTTGCTTTGAAGACGCCATTGTTCTCAACAGCAAACTTCAATCTCCTGTGGAAGGCACTGCCATTTTCTCCTTGCTGGGAGTTGAAAAAATATTTTATCATAAATATTATTCAAATAGATTTAAAGTGTGAAATAAGATGTTAAATTGAAGTATAAATACATACAGGGTGTAACTTGGACTTCAGCTGTCCTTCGCATGAATCTTGTGATTTTTCAACCCCCTCAGTGAGGCATCGTTCAAAAGTCCTGTAAATCTCGTCGATTGCTTTTTGGAGGACTTTGAGTTCATGCTGCATCTTTTCTTGAAGGTCTCTGCAAGCCTTGTCTTTACTGTCAGCCTAAAATAAAACACAAATTCATTTGAATTGATGCAATTTACACTAGTCTGGTTTGTGACCATTTTTGAAGAAAACAAGGTGGGGTAGGAAGGACATGTAGACTCTTTCAATATTGATTTGACATTAAACAAAGTTATTTCACTTTTCCATGTTTAAACTGCATTTGAGCATATACCTATTTGATGTGAATGTTATTTTCTGGGAACATAAATGCCAATGAGGAGGATTTAACACAATGACAGAGGTTTCATTTCTCGATCTTACCACATCCCTGCATCTTGTCCCTTGAATCAGAGAGAGAATCCCACGAGCTCCAGACACATAGTTTAATGCCTCTGAGTGACTGTTATTCAGACTTTGCAGAACATCCCGAAGTTTGGGAATTTCTATAAAAAAAAACAGTTTTCCTTTTAAAATGTTATATTTCAAACTCTGGGTCATACTTTAAACTTGCGATACAATTGTCATGACATGAAGAAACACTTTACCCACCAGTGTCATCTGGCTGTAGATGTGCGTTTTTATGAAACTCCTTGCAGCTCACAGTGAACACTTCAAATGAGAATTGTTCCTGTAAAGAAAAAGTGTTTGATGATGAGGCTTGAATTCAGGACAATCTTTGTGGATCAGATTTTCTGTTGATCTGCAGAAACTCACACTGAATTGTGGGTATTCATTTTTGAATTCTGTGTTCACTATGCGCTTGGCTTCTTGATTTCTTTGGAGCACAAGATCACGAACATCAGCTCCTGACCTAAAAGAAAAAATATTGGAAATCTTTGGAATTGGGGAACTTCTGTTAAGAGCTTTGTGACCATCTGGATGTAAACTCTGGATTTTATCTGCAAGGTAGATTCTGAACTAGTCTATTGTTTTATCATTTACAGTTTTTCTCAATGCTGAAACCAGGGTCTGCTCAACAGCAGCACAAAGTCAACAGAAACTCACACTTTTGGAATCTTAAATGACTTACTGCACAACAACATCATCAGACTTGGTGCAGATGAAGTGAATGCGCTGACACTCGC
This sequence comes from Pseudopleuronectes americanus, assembly GCA_038501795.1. Lineage (NCBI taxonomy): Eukaryota > Metazoa > Chordata > Actinopteri > Pleuronectiformes > Pleuronectidae > Pseudopleuronectes > Pseudopleuronectes americanus. The sequence continues at coordinate 6,183,808 of CM076732.1, forward strand.
CACCATTTCCCATCAGGCTATTGGCATTTTTTAGGATCTCCCAAGCTTCTGTCTCTGAGGCTGCTCGATTAATCTCAGCCACAATCCACACAGTAGAACAACTTCCAACCATCTGACGAGGCATAATATCAAGTTAATTATGAACAAATTAATAATCAGTGCATTGTAATAAATGTCACAGTTTCAAGGTAATATACACATACAATATTAAATGCAATAAACAGTAGTAATTGTGAATAAGTGACCTTTTTCCACATGTTGTCTCTGCTCTTGTTACGGTCTCCATTTCCTGGAAGGTCCACAAGTGTGACATGCTGGAGAAGATCCTTGTTAGGCAACCTGACAGTCACGCATTCCACTAAGGGCCAGTACTGTCTCACTCCATCTCCTTCATCATGGGAGGCACTTACATATTTGACAAATTTGTCTCGTAGCTCTTGAGCCTGATATAAAAAAATAAATAGAGTAAAACAATGCAAATAATTCATCATTGAAAGAATTAAAGACAAATGGTTAAAATGTTATAATTAAACCTGAAGACGAGTAAAAATAAACATTTTAAGTGATAATGAACACTCAGGTATTTTATTATTTATATATAAATCAATATTTTAAACATAAACAATGTTACACGGGTGAATGAGTGAAGAGAAATTAATTAGGCCCTATTTTAATGGTTTTAGTTGCTGTGATGGAAATTCATCTTGAGAGTTGAAATAATTAAATTCTCAGACTGGAGTTGCCATTGAGTCTTTATAATAGTTGCATTCATGCTTTAGAGTAGAAATAAGAATACACTTATTCAACACAATTTTTTAACGTAATGATCTGACCTAATAACTTAACTGTTAAAAGGCCAACAAAATATCCAAAATATAAATAAAATACTAATAAATCAATATAAATATTTTTTTTTCATGTTACTTACAGATTCACATTTCAACGTTTTCTTGTTCCCAGTGAGGAATTTAGGAATTCCTCTGAAATATTTCCTGTCCAGTTCTTCAACAGATTTTGATTTCCAATCTGTTCCATACAGGGCTGTCATCTTTGAACCATCATCCTGAAGATTCTTGTAAAACCACAACTCCTCTTTCCAGTCCTAATAAAGAAATTAATCATTAAGTTAGTTTAATTAAATGTTATATAATGGCTGGCAACTGTATATTTGCAGCTACACTGTACACAACTTGTAAAAAGTAAAGATCAACATGCTCACCTCTCTTTTAATGAACTCAATTTCTGCCTCATACTTTCTGCTGTCGTTGTTTGCCTCCACTTTGAACATGACTGAGGTGCATGCACAGACACTTCCAGAGGGCAGAAGATCCATCTCTCCAACGATGGCATTTATCAAACAGCTCTTTCCAGCTCCGGTTTTTCCAAATACACCGACCAGCATCCTTTTTCTTGTCTCCAAATCAGAGATTTTATTCCTGTTGTACATAAGTTTAATTATGGGTTCATTGGCTTTATTAGAAATTACTTCAACTTTATTCGCATGGCACTTGAAACACAACATTAATGATCAAATGTACTTTACAACACAAAAACAACAGTGAAATTAAAAACAAGAACAAAAATAGTGTCATTATAATAATCACTGCCTACACCAATAACAACAATAATAATGCACAACCATTCAGGCACATTGAAAGGCTAATGAATAAAATCGTGTTTTCAGATTACTATTATAAGTTTCAGGGGAGGATCGGAAGATGGAAAGCGAGAGAGTTCCAGAGGGAATCCAGTTTTGGTACCATCACAAAATGTATTGCAGCACCAAGCACATAGTTCAAAAAAGTTAAACTTAGTACTCAGTGTCTGAATTAATCAAGGAAGTGTTTTGTTTGGAACATCAACCGGTCAGACTAGCATCTCAAATTCCTTTAAAAGGCCTCATGCACCTGTACCTTGGTGGATTGCCAAGGCAGCCCATCACAGGTTGATCAGACCTGGGTGTATGTTCCTAACATCTTGGGGCCCAGTTAAGATTCGTTCCTACTGGTCCAGAGACATTGGCTGCAGCGTTCTGCAGTTTATTTTATGGTCTGGTGCAGGGCTTGTTCGCCGATTCCCAGATTTTTGAGCAACGTGATGTTGGATGTTGCATTACGACCCCTGAAGCCAACCTCCACAGGGCGAACTATTGCTCTCCAGCCTTGTTGCTCTGCCATAGATGCCATTTCTGCAGACAGCAGCCTTTTTCTCTCATTAGCCTCCTCCCAGGGTACTGTCAATTCTAATAAGTAGACAACACGGATGCTGTGGGACCAGAGTACTGTATTGGAGAAATTAACTAAGTGTGGTTGAAAACTATTTTGTAGTTGGAAAGTAAGTTTCCTGCCCTGTCTAAAGAATTGTATGACCTGTATCTACAAACACTTGCCAACTCTTCAAATTATTTATGACCTGAGCTGTTCTATGGTTTGAACTGTGTCTGACCTTAAAACTGTCAGACCCTTTAGCCACTTATTACTCTCCAATGAACTGAATTCATGGCTTCTTATCTCGGAAGGAAACATATGTAAATAAGTTGTCTGTGTTTAGATTCCTCTCCCATCCTGCGCCTACTGGTTCTGAGAGATAGCTTTAGTCCTCCTATACAAGATCCTTGTATTTGACTGTCCTGCATCTATACTCTGAGATCCTTATGACTTCTGCAGAAAGCCCCTTATTAAATACACAACGACAAATATGGTGTTCCAGCCTCTTGTATTTCCAGACTTACATCACAGTGCCAGGTCCCGTCTTTGGATGGTGGTGACAATGTGTGATGGGACTTTTAGCTGCTGGTCTACATCCATCAGCATTTCCCAGTCTCGGGCATGCTCCAACTGCCCACTGCTGGTCAGTGGAGGAGACCCTTGCTGTTTCTGTTCCCCTTCTCGAACTAAAGGTGTCTTTGGAACTGCACTCAGTGTTTTGGATGGCAAGGCATTGTTGGCAGTTCTCTTTGTTTCAATAGTTGCTGCCAGGCATTTGAGTACTTGGTTGTGTCTCCACGTATTCCTACCTTGTGTGAGACTTACTCCACAACATGTGAGGATGTGTTTGAGGGTAGCTCTGGTTGAGCATAGTGAGCAGGATTGATCTTCATTCAGCCACTGCCTTTGCCTGTGGAATTGCTACTTTTGGTTTCCATTTCATTCCTATTGTCAGAGATAGAAAATTACTTACTTCAGGAAATCATTGAGCTTTGTCTTCTCTTCATTTTTAAGTTTCATCTTGAGGTCTTTCATTATGTCCTTCACTTCCCGCATTATGGATTCCTCTGCCAAATACAAAGTAAAGCACTATTAAGCAGGACCCATGAACTGTTGTTTCCAAAATGTGCACAATGAGAAAACAAAGTGCCTCATCAGACTTTGAAATGGGCAGCACTGCATAAAAAGGAATTTAAAAAAAGAACAATAATATTGTTTAGCATATTTTGCATTAGAAAAGTAATGTTACTTTATGAACAATAACTTTAATTAAAAAAGATATCGCGCAAATATTGAGCAAATGTTAACCACAATATCTTTTGTTTCCTTTATTTTGGGGTAAGGCCATTTGAACAAATTCATCATTTTAAAATTACATCAAATAATTGTATCTATTTCTATTCATTGAAAATCAGTGCTGCAAGACTGCTACATTTCAAACAGGAGGGCGAGGTCAGGTCAACATAATACATGCAGAGATGATAATAATATCATATTATTACAAGAATACAGTTTGGATTTAATGAGAAAAAAATCACATAGTTTGAGAATTAAATAAAACAAGTCATAACATTTTAACAGTAAAGAAAAAAAAATATTTTTGGTATTAAGCTGTAAGAAGTTCGCTGGAGATCAACTCATTTAGGATCTTAAATCTTGAACCAATATAATTGTTTCTTGAGAAACTCCGAAACGCCTTTTAATAACAATAGATATAAGCGACGATTACCTTACAGTGAACAAAGATCAAACATTTCCATCTCTACAAAAGAGGCAACGTCCTAAAAGTCTTAGAGGATCTTTGCTATTTTATTTGTTGGCTTGATACAGGATAATTGGATTAAATGTAACAGGGCTCTTTTTGCAGTGCAGCCATTTACAAAGATTTAAAAACTGATACATTTTCAAAGATTTTTGCATATTTTTATTTTGCACATTGTAGGTTGCTATTAATGAGGATCAAACATAAATACCTGCTGCAGAGTTGGGCCGTTTACGTTTAACTCTTTGTGACTGGCATTGGGTGGACTCCATATCCACGTTTCCTTGTTTTTTATAAACATATATATAAAGGGAAGCAAGAAAAAGGTTGTCACAAGGGAAATGTGCTCTCTGTGTCGATAATAATACGATAAGATTTAAGATAGCTCACTTGTATCATTTGCTTCACTGGCGGATGGCAAAACCTGAGAATGAACATATATATTTGATTCTTAAAACATCAGTTGATAAACATCCAACAGAAATAAGAAATTTGCTATTTTTACTCGCTAATCGATAACAGAAGCAACATTTTAATAAATCTCTTTGTGTCCATCGAGAAGCATCAGCATTATCATTACCTTTAACACAAGTTTTCCTGTCATATCTACTAGTATCTGTTTAAATATTCTACAGTGTGGAATATTACCTTTAACAACTCGAATTGTCGCTTGAATGTTTTCCTTGGTCCAACTTTTGGGATCAATTCTTTGATCTCTTCATCCTCAAGATTGTAAAAGTGGTCCTGATCGATTTCTTCATCTGTACAAATATTCAGGTGAAAGAAATTGTTATTGTTTCCTTAGGAGCGAAATGGATGTTTGTACATATGTTAGATTAATCTTAAAGGATATGTCAGTCCCACATACGTTGACGCGAACACAGACTATATGTGTACTGAGACTAATATGTCATTATTAAACTCCTCAACAAGGGTGCAGCAGTTTTTTTATATCTGTGTTAGTCGGTGATTCATTAATATATCTGTGCCCCCCAACGATACAAAGTTATACTTTACCTTCAAAAGTCTGTATCAACTTGCTGAGACCCCACTCACTTAGTTTGTTACAAACAAAATCATCCATGTCCAAGAAAAGATACTGAAAGGAAAAACAAATAGTGAATCGGCCATTGTTGCTTTGACATTACTGAAACGTATCCGATTGAATATTTATGAGTGAAAACAAAATCCATTGGAAAGTACATTAACCCAAATAACCAACTGTTTAAACTGCACCTGTGTGTGATATTGTCTGTGAGGTTTCAACATATTTCAACATATTTTAAATCATACTCACAAGTAGACCATCGCCAGAAAGGTTGGACATAACTTTGAGGATTTAGCGTGCAAACAAAACAGAACCGAAACACCTTGAAAACAGCTACACTCAGTTCATTTGAGCAGCCCCTACTGGCCATCCATCAACATCGCATGATACTTCTGTAATTGTAAGTTGTGAAATCAAAGCTTGGTAACTTTCGTTTACACTGTCAAGAGTTTCCGATGGTTTCTGCGTCAAATCAATTTTTTCCACACACCGCGAATGTATCGCACCAGGACCTACACTGAAAAATGATTTTAAACGATGTAAATGATCAAATATGAATTACATACTTTGGATTCCCCTTCTGTATCCCCCTCACGTTAATAAATATCCCCATATGCCCATCAACAACAAGCACACAAGCAGACAGAGAGAGAGAGCGAGAGATAGAGAGAGGGGCGGCTATGAAGACCATCATCATTTACCCTCGAACCCCTACATTGAACAGGTTACATACAACAACAAGTGGAGAAAGCAGAATCGCCGGCTGACCAGCACGGAGAAATGCGCGTACGGAGTGACATGTTTTATGTTTCATAAGTTATTGAATCGTTTGTCAAAGCAAAGCAGAGACAAAATAGTGCAACTATGTGACTAATAAATATGACTCCAGTATAGCACCTCTTCCAGTTCAGTCTCTGCCCCTCTGCCCTCAAAGTAGATTCAGTAAGTTTAACCCAATGTTTAGCAGGACTTAGTTTTATGTTTCATTAGTTATTGATTCGTTTGTCAAAGCAAAGCAGAGACAAAAAAGTGCAGTCCGTTTCTACACACACTGTTTGATGTAATATCTTCATAATACATTTACTGGTGAATATAATGCAATCAGGTTGTTGTACTTACATGTTTCCAGATCCTCTTCAATGCACAAATATGACTCCAGTTGAGCGCCTCTTCAAGCTCAGTCTTCGCCCCTCCGCCCACAAAGCAGATTCCGCCCACAAAGTAGATTCAGTTAGTTTGAAGGAAGACTCACTGAAAAATGAAAATTCATTTATTACAGTTTGTCCCTTTAAGCTTTAGGTGCAGCAAACAAGTCTAAACTATATGAATGTCAAATCAGTGTGAAGAGCACTGACCAATTTCATAGACTTACTGTTATTGTCACTGCCGTCATTTAAAAGTTTGAAAGAACTACAGAACCTCGAGGTCTGCCACTAAGCAGAGCCCTATGTTTTTTTCTTAAGCTTAAGCTTGTCGAGAAAATTGTTTCCTGCAGCAATAAAGCGACCACCACTTCCCAAAATGAATGCCTGCCGTTTATTGCAAAGTGGAACTGTTATGAGAGCCTATCGTATATTTTGGGCAGCCGAGAGGTCGATGATGGTAAAGTTAATGCTGAAGGAAGAATTCTCCGCAGACCCAGAACTTGCTTGTATAGTTAAAATGTATTACACAGAAGTCTTTACAGGTCAGGACGGACTCTAGAAATCCGGAGACATTCACACGCCAGTAGTGAAGCCTACTTTGCAGGAGTTGAGCCCACATTATATAGAGGTTGCCTACGCCCATGACAACGTCCCACATCCCATGGTTGAGAGGTGCATGACTGCATGTGTCTGAGCGCATGACGTGTGAATGAAATGGTATAATCATTAAGACATGCTTCGTCTCTAATGATGAGGTCCCATGCAGTGCCACAGCTAGCTTTTTTGGTGCCCTAAGCATAACTCCTTTATGATCCCCCCCCTTCAGAAAAAATAGTTTGTTTCTACCGGTTTTACATTTTATTAATACGATTGAGATGTATTGAGATGTGCAAAATCTTCCTAGAAATTAAATAGTCATCCATAAATACAAACTTAAAAGCAGAAGTATACATGTGAGCAATCTTCTTCAATAAAGCATAGATTTAGAAGCAGAAAATTCACACCATCATAACTTTTTTTGAGCAATTAAATATATCTCTTGTTCTGCCTGTTTTGTGATATACATGCCTAATATTGCCTAAAAGGTGCCTAATATTTCTATACTGAAATAATGTTGGTATTATAATAGTTAGCTACTTTATTTAATGACGTTATTGTTTAGGGTTGAGTTGTATTTCCTGTTATAAGCGGGTTGTTGGTAGTGACTCTTATTTTGAAAGGGGGTTTTAAAGTAGGTGCGTTCTGTGATGAGTGAAGTTGTAAAATGAACGGAGAATAAACGGGTGTGCTGTCCCGAGCGCATGGCCTGCTCTGGTGTCCTTTGTCGGCTGAGGCCAGACTTATGATACAACCAAATGCTCGGCTACATAATTATTATATGATGATTTTTCAGTTGCCAATTTTTTGGTGCCCCCTCAGGACTTTGTGCCCTACGCACAGCGCGTAGTGCGCGTTGTGGGAGCGGCGGCGCTGGTCCCATGTTCTATACTCATCCATTAACAGGTCAGATATCATTCCCTAAGGCAGTGATTTTCAACCTTTTTTGAGCTGCGGCACATTTTTACATTTGCAAAATCCTGGGGCACACCACCAACCAAAATGACACTATATGGCCTAACACAGTACATGTAATACATATAGTTAGTAAAACAAATCTAAATGTATTAAAAAGCACTATTTTAAATTATTTCAGCCCTATGGTACTCTGAACAAATATAATCAGATTTATGAAACAATCTTTGATTTAACTAAACTTTATTTGACGGAGACATATTATGCCCATTTTATCACAGTTAATATGGTTCCTTTGGGTCTTAATGAAATGTCTTTAACATATTTTGGTCAAAATACCACAAGGATCATTTAAAACAATTTGACATTCAGAGCACTGGGCAGAAATCACATCGCGTCAACACCCACCGTGGGCCTTCGCGATGCTTTGTTTTAATTAAACAGTCGGATTCCCCTGGTCCGCACCAGTTCTAAGTCAGCTGCTAGGCGCCAGCCGAGGGGCATTGCCGGAGCACCCGCGCGCGCGAGGGAGGGTTCCCCCAGCGGGTGATCCGCGTGAAGGGTCGGACACGAGTCCAGAGGGGTCACGCACACCGAGCCTCCGGCGGCGGGGAGAGGAGGGCGACACTAGATATTAGATAATTTAAAATTCCACTGACCAGTGTGTAAGGTAGTGGAAATCACCTGAGAGAGTATGATGGTACATGTGAGAGGGTATAGTAGCGTGTGTGAGAGAGTATGAAGGTCTGTGTGGGCCCAAGTATCAATTATCTCTCAAAAGGTCTTGATAGACCATCCATGTGTCTGCATGTTCTGTTTTCTTGCATGAATCCTTCTTGCGTTTGATAACCTGCACAAGATCTATACCTCCAACTTTCCTGTACTGAGATTGTTCGGCCTGTAACAGAAAACATTTAAAGTCAATAACGTTTTAATTGATTTATTATGACAATATAAATGTTGCATAAGCCAGTCGATTTTTGGTATCCATCCAGTAACACAAGAACAAAGCTTGAGCTGAAATAAGTGAAGTCTCGCTGACTACAGGTTAAATTTTTCACACTTCCTTTTCTGCCTTTCAGAAGACACCAATAATCATATATTTAGTAAGATAAAAAAAAAGATAAAAAGTAGAATAAAACAAAGTCATATGAGATCATTCCTCGAAAAGAGTAATGACATAAGAGTTTATGTCTAATCCAGCCTGTAATTAAAACTGGTATTCAAGATCTAAGATTCACGTTAAGCGCCCTTAAAATCAGGAGCACTCATGAGCCAATCAAGCAATACACAAGAAACTAAATCAAATCATTGACAGTAAAACATGAAAACGTATATGATGGAAATCTGGAAATACAAGAGGCTGAAAAGCACTTATCTAAAAGTTATCTAAGTGTTTTTAATAAGGGGCTTTCTGCAGAAAGGATCCACACAGAGAGTCCAAGGATCTCGGAGTGAAGATGCAAAACAGTCAAATGCAAGGATCTTATATAGGAGGAGTAAGAGCTGTCTTTCCGAGTATGCACCGGAGAGGAATTTAAATATAGGAATCTGATTAATGTATGTTTTCTTTGAAGATGAGAAACCATAAATTCAGCTATTTGGAGAATAAACAAATGATAAAGAAGGGTCTGACAGTTTTCAGGTCATACACAGTTCAGATCATTAAAACCATCCAAGTCATAAAGTATTTGGACAGGTTGTCAGCCACCTTCCTTTGGACTATGATCAGTTCATGATGAAAACACACTATGCCAAAAACAAACATTAAAATCGCTGCATGTAACACACAAAAAACAAAGTCAAAGTAGACACAAAGAGAACAAGAATAATATCTTGATGAAAATGTGTAATAAAGTTGTGTAACGTGTATGTTTGTTGTGTTATTCTTGTAATGTGTTGTCATTGTTTGTCATTGACAGTAAGGAACATTTGTTTGAAAGCTCAGTTTGGATTTTGGTTGGCTCCCAGTTGATTGTAGAATTTCTCCACCATGGCAAGCTCTCCTGAAACATCTAAAAAGCAAACAAACAAAAGCTTATTGTGTAAAATATTCACACTATCAATTATGCTACAATGAATAATTCTATCTTGATATGTTTTCTACCTGGGAATGAGTAGTCATCGGTCCCGAGTGACAGCTCGATTGATTCCATCAGCGTTTCATTCAGCTTTTTCAAGATTTTCCCCTAAATCAAAACCATCGGTTACTTTTCACTCACACAGCCAAGTTATGTGTTCAAGATTTGCTGAATCATACATGCATTAACTGTTTAGATGTGTTTTTAGATTCAGACAGGGATTGGAGCAAAAGCATCTCTCAGAATGATACACACACCACTTGAATATTATTACCTTGAATTGTAGATAAAGATATGAAATCTGACATACCTTCAACTCATTTAGTAGCTCCAGCATGTTGTCTTTCGCCATCTTGAACATGGTGTCCTTTTTATCATGCACATGGTCGTTAATAGTGCGCCTCATTTTTTCCAGGGAGCCGATTCCTTTAATCACTGCTGCGTCTACAATAAAACACTGATGTTAAATCCATGTTTCTGTACAATCATGATGCAAATGTGCATTATTTTAACTGCAGGTTGTACATGCTATGATCTTCTTTATCACCTGTATAGCATTTCTGCATGTTTTCCTCGATTGTCTCTGTCAGACTGCTGTAGATTGTTTTCTTATCCTCCCGGATGATTTTTTTTAGTTTTGACTTGAGTTTGTCCTCCTGAGAAAGAGAGTGAGAGGGAGAGAGACAGAGAGAGAGAAAGAGAGAGAGTGTTGAGAGAGCTCAACACAATAAAAAAATGATATGTATAGCCTTCGTAGGTAAAACCAACACAAGTGTCTCAGTAAGGTGTTTTCGGCCAATAAGTGATGCCAGAGCAGCTTTGAATCCACATGTTCACACACACACACGCACACACGCACGCTCTCTCACACACACACACACACCTCTGTCTTGAGAAAACGCAGTTGCAGATGAACATCTTTGTAGGTGTTAATCATCCCCTCTGTGTCCAGTGAAAATGAATCAATGGCGCCCTTGAATGGTCCACTTTTATCTTCATTTCTGAAAAAGTTGAAATGCTTACATTATATAATACATCCTTTAGACAATTAAACTTTGAAAATAATGAATGTAGTCATTAAGTAATTTCTCACGGGAAGGTCATCCTGAATTCCTCATCGATGCTGCCAGTCAGTTTTGAACTTAAAGTCGTGTTGATGTTCGTTTTCTTTCTATTCTTTGCGTTGAAGACGCCATTGTTCATAACAGCAAACTTCAATCTATTTTGGAAGGCACGGCCATTTTCTCCACGCTGGGAGGAGAAAAAATATTTGATCATAAATATATTATTCAAATAGATATGAAGTGTATAATAAGTTGTTAAATATAAGTATAAATACATACAGGATGTAACAAGGAGTTCATCTTTCCTTCGCATGAATCTTGTGATTCTTTAACCCCCACAGTGAGGCATCCTTCAAAAGTCCTGTAAATCTCATCGATTGCTTTTTGGAGGACTTTGAGTTCATGCTGCATCTTTTCTTGAAGGTCTCTGCAAGCCTTGTCTTTACTGTCAGCCTAAAATAAAACACAAATTCATTTGAATTGATGAAATTTACACTAGTCCTGTGTTTGACCATTTTTTTTTAGAAAACACCAACCAGGTGGTGTAGGAAGGACCTGTAGACTCTTTCAATATTGATTTTGCATTAAGCAAAGTTACTTCACTTTTCCATGTTTAAACTGCATTTGAGCATATACCTATTTGATGTTAATTACATTTTTCTGGGAACATAAATGCCAATGAGGAGGATTTAACACAATGACAGAGGTTTCATTTCTCGATCTTACCACATCCCTGCATCTTGTCCCTTGAATCAGAGAGAGAATCCCACGAGCTCCAGACACATAGTTTAATGCCTCTGAGTGATTGTTATTCAGACTTTGCAGAACATCCCGAAGTTTGGGAATTTCTATAAAAAAAAACAGTTTTCATTTGAAATGTTTATATTTCAAACTGTGGGTCTTACTTTGATCTTGACAAACACATGTCACGTCATTAAGAAGCACATTACCAACCAGTGTCATCTGGCTGTAGATTTCTGCTTTCATGAAACTCCTTGCCGCTCACAGTGAACACTTCGAATGAGAATTGTTTCTGTAAAGAATAAGGGTTTGATGATGAGCCTTGAATTCAGAACAATCTTTGTTGATCAGATTTTCTGTTGGTCTGCAGAAACTCACACTGAATTGTGGGTATTCTTTTTGGAATTCTGCGTTCACTTTGCGCTTGGCTATTTCGTTTCTTTTGAGCACAAGATCACGAACATCAGCTCCTGACCTACAATAAAAGTTTTGGAAAATTAAACAGTCTTTTGAATTGGGGAACTTCTGTTAAGAGCTTTGTGACCATCTGGATATAAACTCTGGATTTTATCTGCAAGGTAGATTCTGAACTACTCTATTGTTTTATCATTTACAGTTAATCTCAATGCTGACACCAGGGTCTGCTCAACAGCAGCACAAGATCTACAGAAAGTCACACTTTTAGAATCTTAAATGACTTACTGCACAACAACATCATCAGACTTGGTGCAGATGAAGTGAATGCGCTGACACTCGCCACCATTTCCCATCAGGCTATTGGCATTTTCCAGGATCTCCCAAGCTTCTTTCTCTGATGCTGCTCGATTAATCTCAGCCAAAATCCACACAGTAGAACAACTTCCAACCATCTGACGAGGCATAATATCAAGTCAATTATGAACAATTAATAATCAGTGCTTTATAATACATTTCACAGCTTCCAGATAATACATACATACAATATTAAATACAATAAACAGTACTAGTAAATGTGAATAAGTGACCTTTTTCCACATGTTGTCTCTGCTCTTGTTACGGTCTCCATTTCCTGGAATGTCCACAAGTGTCACATGCTGGAGAAGATCCTTGTTAGGCAACCTGACAGTCACGCATTCCACTAAGGGCCAATACTGTCTCACTCCATCTCCTTCCTCATTTGAGGCACTTACATATTTAACAATTTTGTTACTTAGCTCTCCAGCCTGAAAAAAAGAAGAAGAAGAAAAAAGAGTAAAACAATGCAAATAATTACATTTATCTAAAGTATGAAGAACAGTGAAACACTATCATTGAAATAAATTGAAAAAGGGTTCTTATTTGATAATTAAACTTGTTCACAAGACAAAAGTACAATTTTAAGTGATTATGAACACACGTATAAATCAATATAAATACTTTTCTCATGTTACTTACAGATTCACATTTCAATGTTTTCTTGTTCCCAGTGAGGAATTCAGGAATTCCTCTGAAATATTTCTTGTCCATGAGTTCTTCAACAGATTTTGATTTCCAATTTTCTCTGTAGAGTGCTGTCAGCTTTTCATGAGCATTATCATCATCATCATCCAGGAGATTCTTGTTAAACCACAACTCCTCTTTCCAGTCCTTATAAAGTAATTAATCATCGGGTAAGTTGAATTAAATGTTATATAATGTCTGGCAACTGGATATTTGCAGCGACACTGTAACTTGTCGACTTGTAAAAAGTAAAGATCAACATGCTCACCTCTCTTTTAATGAACTCAATTTCTGCCTCATACTTTTTGTTGTCGTTGTTTGCCACCACTTTGAATATGACTGAGGTGCATGCACAGACGCTTCCAGAGGGCAGAAGATTTGTCTCTCCAACGATGGCATTTATCAAAGAGCTCTTTCCAGCCCCGGTTCTTCCAAAGACACCGACCAGCATTCTTTTTCTTCTCTCCAAATCAGAGATTTTATTCCTGTTGTACATACGTTTAATTATGGGTTCATTGGCTTTATTAGAAACGACTTTTACCTTATTCAAATGGCACTTGAAACACAACATTATTGATCCAAAGTACTTAACAACACAAAAACAACAGTGAAATAAAAAAAAACGAACAAAATATTGTCATTATAATAATCCCTTCCTACACCAGTAACAATAATAATGCACAACCATTCAGGCACATTGAAAGGCTAATGAATAAAAACGTGTTTTCAGATTACTATTACAAGTTTTAGGGGAGGATCAGATGATGGAAAGGGAGAGAGTTCCAGAGGGAATCCAGTTTTGGTACCATCACAAAATGTATTGCAGCACCAAGCATATAATTAAAAAAAGTAGTACTCGGTACTCAGTGTCTGAATTAATCAAGGACGTGTTTTGTTTGGAACATCAACCGGTCAGACTACCATCTCACATTCCTTTAAAAGGCCTCATGCCTTGTGGTGGATTGCCATCCTGTTTTTTGTGTCAAAACAAACATGACTCAATACGTACTCATTAGTTTTACTCAGGACCAAATGAAAATGACAGATAATGTTCTTACTGCTTTAAATTGAATAGGTTACTGTACTGGACTATGGTTTTAAAACATAGGACAGGATTGTGATTATCACTTGTGTGTTTGAAGGTCTTCTGCACAAGGTAAGATACTAACTGCCAGAAGTTGTTAGCAGATGTTAGTGACTGACCACCATCAGTTGTCAGGGACAGATAGTCAGTAGTGTACCTAGCATCAAAAGTTGTTTTGGCGTTAAAATCACAAGAGTCCATCTTCTAAGGCAGCCCACCACAGATTGATCAGACTGGGTTGTATGTTTCTAATATCTTGGGGTCCCAGTTAAGATATTTCCTACTGGTCCAGAGACATTGGCTGCAGCTTTCTGCAGATTCTTTTATTGTCTGGTGCAGGGCTTGTTCGTGGATTCCCAGATCTTTGAGCAACGTGATGTTGGATGTTGCATTACGATCCCTTAAGCCAACCTCCACAGGGCGAACTATTGCTTTCCAGCCTCGTTGCTCTGCCATAGATGCCATTTCTGAATACGAATAAGCCTTTTTCCTGGTGGTGGTGACAATGTGTGATGGGACTTTTAGCTGCTGGTCTAAATCCACCAGGATCTCCCAGTCTCGGGCATGCTCCAACTGCCCACTCCTGGTCAGTGGAGGAGGCCCTCGCTGTCCCTGTTCCCCTTCTCGGACAAAAGGTTTCTTTGGAACTGCACTCAGTGTTTTGGATGGCAAGGCATTGTTGGCAGTTCTCTTTGTTTCAATAGATGCTGCCAGGCATTTGAGTACTTGGTTGTGTCTCCACGAATACCTACCTTGTGAGAGACCTACTCTACAACATGTGAGGATGTGTTTGAGGGTAGCTCTGGTTGAGCATAGTGAGCAGGATGGATCTTCTTTCAGCCACTGCTGGAGGTTTTGGAACGAAAGCAGGAAGCTTCTGCATGTTTACATTTACCACTGCCCCTGTTTTGCCTGAGTTACAGCCTGAGCATATCTTGTTGCCTCCTCCTGCCAGACCTCCAGGCCTACCAACTTTTGGCATTCTGATGGTGGTACCTTGTTCCAAAAGGCCTGATCTGGCCTAGGCCTAAACCGCCCCTTCCTTGTTGAGCATGGCCCACGACGTCAGCATGCTGGAGTGCTGTCTTTGCCTGTGGAGTTGCTACTTTTGGTGTCCATTTCATTCCAGTTGTCAGAGATAGAAATTACTTACTTGAGGAAATCATTGAGCTTTGTCTTCTCTTCCTTTTGAAGTTTCATCTTGACGATTTCCATTATCTTTTTCACTTCCAACACTATGGATTCCTCTGCCAAATACAAAGTAAAAAAACTATTAAGCAAGACCCATGAACTACTGTTTCCAAAATTTGCACAATGAGAAAACAAAGTGCCTTATCAGACTTTGACACTGGCGACAGTTCCAAAAAAGGTATTTAAAAAAAGAACAGAAATCTTGATTTGCATGGTTTTGCTTTAGAAAAGTAATTTTTTTTTAAGAATGATAACTTTGATTTAAAAGATATCCAGAGAATATTGAGCAAATTTTAACCACAAACTCCTTTGTTTCCTTTATTTTAGAGGTAAGGCCATTTGAACAAATTCATAATTTTAAAATTACATCAAATAATTGTATCTAATTCTATTCATTGAAAATAGAACAGGAGGGCAAGATCAGGTCAACATAATACATGCAGAGAAAAATATGAATATTTATTGTTATGTTATACGGTTAGAATAACTGGAGTAGTCGCCTTTTTACTGTTTATGAAAAAGCCCTAACTCTGTCGAAAATTGCTTCTTATCCTGTCAATGATTCACAATGTAGAAAGTGGTCTTGTCTTGAATGAGAGACGATAGATGGTTCTGACTTTTCAAAGAAGCGGACATTTTGTAATGTTTTAATAAAATATAAAACCTAAATAAGAATGTTTCTCTGGTCTTAATTTAAGACAAAGTTGTTGTTGAAGAAATTATCTAATTTTAAGACTTATTAGACAGATTCTCAATCTTACATTAGTTATATTTTTTTAATTCTGCTCCTTTAGGAAAAGATAATCTTATCAAAGCCTTAAAATAAATTTAAATATGTGTTATATGGTTTCTTGGGGTGCCCACTAGATCTTTTGGTATTTATTTAACTTTACTTGCCTTAAATATAATAGATTTCATGAACAATTTCATGATATATCAATAATACAGTTCTGATTCAATGAAAAAAATCCTAATATTTGAGAGTTTTCTAAAAAAAAAGTCATAACATTTTAAGAATAAAGAAAAAAAATGTTTTTAGGTATTAAGCAGCAAGAAGTTCACTGGAGATCCACTCATTTAGGATCCAAAATCTTAAACCAATATAATGGTTTCTTTAGAAACTCAGAAACGTCTTTTAATAACGATAGATGTAAGTGATGATTACCTTACAGTGAACAACCATCAAACATTTCCGCCTCTACAAAAGAGACAACTCCTTCAAGTCTGAGAGGATCTTTCCTCTTTTATTTGTTGGCTTGATACAGGATAATTGGATTAAATGTAACAATATTTGATATATTTCCAACAGGGCTCTTTTCGTAGTGCAGCCAATTACAAAGATTTAAAAACAAGTACATTTTTGCATATTTTGGCATATTTTTATTATTCATATTGAAGGTTGCTATTAATGAGGATATAACATAATTACCTGCTGCAGAGTTGGGCCGTTTACGTTTAGCTCTTGGTGACTGGCATTGGCTGGACTCCTCTCTAGGATCCATATCCATGTTTCCTGTTTTTTTATAGAAATACATGTAAAGGGAAGCAAGAAAAAGGTTGTCACAAGTTCTTCTCAAAATATTGTAATGTGCTCTGTGTAGATAATAATACAATGAGATTTAAGATAGCTCACTTATATCATTTGCTTCACTGGTGGATGGCAAAACCTGAGAATGAACATAAATATTTGAGTCTTATAACATTTAATCAAGAAAAATCCAACAGAAAGACGAAATTTTCTATTCCTACCTGAAATTGAGTGAGGCAATTTATTTGTCAAAAAATTATTGAACAAACACGAAAAATATAAAAAAATATATAATCTGTGTAAACAGATACATTTGCAGATGTGTTATAATTTTTATAGTAATAATAGGAAACATTCACTAATCGATAACAGCAGCGACATTTTTATTCAACTCTTTGTACCATCGAGAGGCATCAGCATTATCAGAACCTTTAACACAAGTTCATGCTCCTTTTTGCTGTCATACAGCGCTTCACTTATTCCTCTTTTGTCTTGTAAGAGCCTTCTTCCAAAATGGATTAAAACATGGATTCTTTCAGTTGCCTTTTGGCAAACTCTAGGGGGGCTGTCATGTGCCTTTTACTGAGGAGTGTCTTGTGTCTGACTAAGGCCCTTCTCCCCCGAACGCTCAGTTTTGCAGGGCGGCCAGATCTAGGAAGAGTCCTGGTGTATCCAGACTTCTTCCATTGATGGATGATGGAGGCCACTGTGCTCATTGGGACTTTCAATGCGGCAGGCAGATCTGTGCCTCGATACAATCCTGTCTCAGAGGTCTACACACAATTCCTTGGACTTCTTGGATTGGTTTGCGCTCTGACATGCACTGTCACCTGTGGGACCTTATATCGACAGGTGTGTGCCTTTCCAAATCATGTCCAATCAACTGAATTTACCAGAGGTGGACTCCAATCAAGTTGGAGAAACATCTCAAGGATGATCAGTGGATGCAAGGTGCATCTGAGCTACATTTTGAGTGTCATGGCAAAGGCTCTGAATACTAAAACACATACATTTACTAACATTAAAAAATAAAATGACTTTAATCCATTTTGGAATAAGGCTGTAACATCACAAAATGTGGAAAAAGTGAAGCGCTGTGACTACTTTCCGGTGCACTGTATCCATTAGTGTTTGTTTAGATGGTCTTTACAGTGCAAAATATTACCTTTAGCAACTTGAATTGTCGCTTGAATGTTTTCCTTGGTCCAACTTTTGGGATCAATTCTTTGATCTCTTCATCCTCAAGATCATAAAAGTGTTCCTTATTGATTCCTTGATCTGTACAAATATTCAGGTGAAACAAATAGTTATTGTTTCATTTGGTGCAAAATGGGTTTTGGCACATTTGTTGGTTTAATCTTAAAGGATATGTCAGTCCCACAGAGTTAACATGGTTGGATTAGATTATTGCATAATTTATTTTCTGGTTGGACATGATTTAATAGCTCAGACAATTCTTTCAATTACACAAAAATCTACAGCACAATCATTCCTATCAAGTGAATGAATGTGTCCCTAGGTGTGTGAAAATTAAAAGGGTTTTTATTGCTGGTGGTTCTCATACGTTGTGAACACAGACTATGTGTGCACTGAGACTAACATGTCAGTATTAAACTCCTCAACAAAGGTGCAGCATTTTTATGTCTCTGTTAGTCAGTGATTCATTAATATATCTGTGACCCCCAAAGATACATGGTTATACTTTACCTTTAAAAGTCACTATCAGATCGCTGAGACCCCACTCACTTAGTTTGTTACGAACAAAATCATCCATGTCGAAGAAAAGATACTGAAAGGAAAAACAAATAGTGAATCGGCCATTGTTGCTTTGAAATTACTGAAACGTATCTGAACTGCACGTGTTTGTGATATTGTCAGTGAGGTTTCAACATATTTTAAATCATACTCACAACTAGACCATTGCCAGAAAGGTTGGACATAATTTTGAGGATTTAGCGTGCAAACAAAACAGAACCGAAACACCTTGAAAACAGCTACACTCAGTTCATTTGAGCAGCCCCTACTGGCCATCCATCAACATCGCATGATACTTAAGTTTCGTTTACAGTGAAGAGCTGCATCACGGTGATCAGTTAAATCATATACCATATACGTGTGCTTAAGAGGGGAAATAATTATATGAATTAATAATGTTAAACTATACTGGCTATACAGGAGGAGACAAGCTGATCTTCTGTTACTCTCCTTCTAAAACAGAACTTAGTTTTATGTTTCATTAGTTATTGAATCGTTTAGCAAAGCAGAGACAAAAGAGTGCAGTCCGTTTCTACACACATTGTTTGATGTATTATCTCCATAATACATTTACTGGTGAATATAATGCAATCAGGTTGTCGTACTTACATGTTCCCAGATCCTCTTCAATGCACAAATATGACTCCAGTTGAGCAACTCTTCAAGTTCAGTCCCCGCCCTTCCGCCCACAAAGCAGATTCAGCAAGTTTAAAGGAAGAGCTCACTGAAAAATGAAAGTTCACTCATTATCGATCTATTTTTCAGGATGTTTAAATGCAGCCTAATAAACTCTGGAGCGAATCAAACACTAAATTAACGTCATGTGCTGATCAAAAATTTGACTTTGACGATAAGTTATTAGGACACGTACAGGACTGACGTTTATTTTGTGTTTGTTTGATTCACGCCAGACTTTGAGAAACATGTTTAAACCTGCGTTACAACACGAGACATAACGTGACGCACACAGTCAGGACGTCTAATTGTTGCAGAACAAGCGACGCCCTTTTAATCCAGGAATATAAAATTAATTCAGCAGGTTGTTTATCCTTTTAAGCTTTAGGTGCAGCACACAAGTCTAAACTATGAATGGCCAGACAATGTGAAGAGCACTGACCAATGTCATTGACCTACTCTTATTGTCACTGCCTTCATTTAAAAGTTTGAAAGAACTAGAGAACCTCAGTGTCTGAGTATAGAGAATACTCCAAGGAGAATCCTCAGGAAAAAAATGTTCTGATGTTGATACTCTCTCACACACGACTATACTCTCTTACACGTACCATCATACTCTCTCACATATTATATATATATATATTAATACTATATTATAATAAATATAATATTATGACAATGTAAATATACAGATACACACATAACAATATAGCAGGGTTATGCCTGGGGACACACTGGTTGTCCCGAGGCAGACAACACTAGAAGTGTGTGTGTGAGTGAATATGATGGTAAATGTAAGAGAGTATAGTAATGTATGAGAGAGTGTGGCGGCACATTATGAGAGTACAGTAGCGTCTGTGATAAAGTATGATGGTACATTTAAGTGAGTATAGTAGTGTGTGTGAGAGAGTATGATGGTCTGTGTGAGCCCAAGTATTAATTCTCTCTAAAAAGGCCTCTCATAGTTTATCAGCACAATTGACTCATTAGATGCCACTTATGTTAATGTGCTTTCTGCATGAATCAAAAATGTTCTCGTTTGTTTTGAACCCACATTGCACACTGGAGTAACAACAACACAAAAACCTTTAGTGACATGCTTCATGAATCACAGAGAAATCAGTTTGATCATTTGTTTATTTTAGTAATAAAAACATTTTCATCCCATCGATAGACCATCCATGTGTCTGCATGTTCTGTTTTCTTCCATGAATTATTCTCTTGTTGATAACCTGCACAACCTCTATACCTCCAACTTTCCTGTACTGAGATTGTTTGGCCTGAAAACAGTAAATAACGTTTGCATTGATTTATTATGACAATGTTAATGTCGCATAAAACAGATTTTTGGTGTCCAACCAGTACCACAAGAACAAAGGAGCAGGAGAAATGTTTCACAATTCCTTTTCTGCCTCCCAGAACTTAGCAATAATCATTTATCCAATATATTTAGTAAAATCCAAAAAAAGATAAAAGTAGAATAAAACAAAGTCATCTGAGATCATTACTCGAAAAGCTAAGAGTTTCTGTCTAATCCAACCTATAATTAAAACTGGTATTCGAGATATAAGATTCACGTTAAACATCCTTAAAATCAGGAGCACTCATGAGCCAATCAAGCAATACAAAAGAAACTAAAATCATTCAGAGAAAACCATGAAAACATTTTATCATTTAAAAGATAAAGCCATTCGGGCCCAGTGACAAAGATCTGTAGCATTTTCACCACAATGTTCCTGGTTTGAACGAGACTGTGGACCTCTGCATGTCAGCCACCTTCCTTTGGACTGTGGTCAGTTCATGATGAAAACGCCCGATGCCAAAACAAACATTAAAATCGCTGCATGTAAGATACAAAAAACAAAGTCAAAGTACACTCAAAGAGAACAAGGATAATATCTTGATGAAACAGTGTATTATAGTTGTGAAATGTGTATTTTGTTGGGTTCTTCTTGTAATGTGTTGTCATTGTTTTTCATTGACAGTAAGGAACTTCTGTTTGAAAGCTCAGATTGGATTTTGGTTGGCTTCCAGTTGACTGTAGAATGTCTCCACCCTGGTGAGCTCTAATGAAACATCTAAAAAGCAAACAAACAAAAGCTTATTGTGTAAAATATGCACACTATCAATTACATTACAATGAATAATTCTATCATGATATGGTTTTAACCTGGGAATGAGTCATCGGACCAGAGTGACAGCTCGATTGATTCCATCAGGGTTTCCTCCAATGTTTCCAAGATTTTCCCCTAAATCAAAACCATCGGTTACTTTTCACTCACACAGCCAAGTTATATGTTCAAGATTTGCTGAATCATACATGCATTAACTGTTTAGATGTGTTTTTAGATTCAGACAGTGATTGGAGCAAAAGCATCTTTCAGAATGTTACACACACCACTTGAATATTATTACCTTGAATTGTAGATAAAGATATAATATCTGACATACCTTCAACTTCTTTAGTTGCTTCAGCATGTTGTCTTTCGCCATCTTGAACATGGTGTCCTTTTTATCATGCACATGGTCGTTAATAGTGCGCCTCATGTTTTCCATGGAGCCGACTCCTGTAATCTTAGCTGCGTCTACAATAAAACACTGTTGTCAAATCCATGTTTCTGTACAATCATGATGCAAATGTGCATTATTTTAACTGCAGGTTGTACATGCTATGATCTTCTTTATCACCTGTGTAGCATTTCTGCATGTTTTCTTCGATTGTCTCTGTCAGACTGCTGTAGATTGTTTTCTTATCCTCCCGGATGATTTTTTTGAGTTTTGTCTTGAGTTTGTCCTCCTGAGAGAGAGAGAGAGAGATAGAGAAAGAGAGCGAAAGAGAGAGAAAGAGCCAGAGAGAGAGAGAGAAAGAGAGAGAGAGAGAGAGAGAGAGAGAGAGAGAGAGAGAGAGAGAGAGAGAGAGAAAGACAACATGACAGAGTGACGAGTGAGAGAGTGTTATTGTAAACATCAAAAAATATATAAAAATAAAAAGTAGAGCTCAACACAATACAAAAATGGAAAATCCCCCCCCACACACACACCTCTGTCTTGAGAAAACGCAGTTGCAGATCAACATCCTTGTTGGTGTTAATCATCCCCTCTGTGTCCAGTGAAAACGAATCAATGGCGCCCTTGAATGGTCCACTTGTATCTTCATTACTGAAAAAGTAAAATGCTTACATTATATAATACATCCTTTAGACAATTAAACTTTGAAAATAATGGTTGTCATCACTGTAATTTCTCACGGGAAGGTCATCCTGAATTCCTCATCGATGCTGCCAGTCAGTTTTGAACTTAAAATTGTGTTGATGTTCTTTTTCCTTCCTTTCTTTGCTTTGAAGGCGCCATTGTTCATGACAGCAAACTTCAATGTCTTGTGGAAAGCACCACCCTTTTTTCCCTTGGAGGAGACATTTAAAAAAAAATATATTAATATATATTATTTAAATAGATATGAACTGCAAAACATATTGTTTAATTGAAGTATAAATACATACAGGATTTAACGTGGACTTCATCTGTCCTTCGCATGAATCTTGTGATTCTTTAACCCCCTCAGTGAGGCATCGTTTGAAAGTCCTGTAAATCTCGTCGATTGCTTTTTGGAGGACTTCGAGTTTATGCCGCATCTTTTCTTCAAGGTCGCTGCAAGCCTGCATTTTACTGTCATTCTAAAATAAAACACAAATTCAAGTTGTGTTTTATTTACAGAAGCCTTGATTTTGAACATGCTTGAAGAAAACAACAACCAGGTGGGGTAGGAAGGACTTTTTAAATATTGATTTGGCATTAAACAAGTTATTTAGCTTTTCCATGTTTAAACTGCATTTGAGCATATAGCTATTTGATGCTAATGTTATTTTCTGGGAACATAAATAAATAAAAAAGATAAAGATAAAGAAGCTTTATTGCCAATTTCTTAACATGATCAAGACATACAAGGAATCGATACAACGTTTCCCACTCTCCCACAGTGAAACATATAGCATATAAAGTGCACAGGCACAACAGATAGGACAAGACAGTTCCCAATAAGTAAACATACAGCATGAGGTTCTCTAAATGCCAATAAGGAGGATTTAACACAATGACAGAGGTTTCATTACTCAATCTTACCACATCTGTGCGACTGGTCCCTTGAATCAGAGAGAGAATCCCACGAGCTCCAGACACATAGTTGAATGCCTCTGAGTGACTGTTATTCAAACTTTGCAGAACATCCCGAAGTTGGGGAATTTCTATAAAAAAAAATGTTTGAGTCATACTTTAAACTTGACATACACTTGTCATGACATGAAGAAATACTTTACCCACCAGTGTCATCTGGCTGTAGATGTACACTATTATGAAATTCCTTGCAGCTCACAGTGAACACTTCAAATGAGAATTGTTCCTGTAAAGAATAAGAGTTTGATGATGAGGCTTGAATTCAGGTAAATCTTTGTGGATCAGATTTTCTGTTGGTCTGCAAAAACTCACTCTGTATTGTTTGTATTCTTTTTGGAATTCTAACTTCACTTTGCGCTTGGCTGCTTGGTTTCTTTTGAGCACGCAAACACGAACATCAGCTCCTGACCTACAAGAAAAAAAATTGGAAGTTAAACAGTCTTTGGAATTGGATATAAACTCTGGATTTTATCTGCAAGGTAGATTCTGAACTACTCTATTGCCTTATCGTTTACAGCAGGGGTTTTCAACTGGTTTTGTCCCAGGGACCACCATTCTGACTAGAAAGTAATCCGCGGCCCACTGATGTGCCTACGCGCGCACGTGCCTACGTGTGTGTGTGTGCGACGTACGTACATGTGGGTAGAAGGAAGCTCTAACATTTGGTTTTCCATGTTGGTTTTATTTAAAAACCTCAAACAAATCTAGATATATCTACTTAAAAACCTCAAACAAATCTCGAAAATCTGTGTAAAAAACAACAAAAACCGTTGATTTTCAGTGAGAGAATTGAAAACAAAATTAAAATGCAGTTTGTAGTTGAACTGCAACTCAGAACCATATGTACATAAATACATAACGTTAATGACTTAAATGTACAGTCATGTAGCTGACATGTTGAGAGAACGTTTAAGTAACGGTGATCAATAACAATCAACATAAACTGGGGCTACAAATGATAATCATACAATATCATACAATATCACACACACATGATCACCAGCAGCAAATCCCACCTACTGATAGTGTTGGGGGGGAGGGTGGTGGGTGAGTAGTACCTCTGTGTGTGTGTGTGTCTTAAAGCTCTCCTAAGAAAATGTTTCTCAACCAGCGTACGTGGTAAAGTTGACTGTAATTGCAATTAATTGTTTTGGCTATTATGCCAATTTATTTTTCTTATTACAAAGTATTTATTTTTCACCCTTTTGTGTTATTAATATTTTAATTATTAATTCTGCCCTTTCGAGCCTTCTTTTTGGGAAAATAAAAATTCTAATCATACAAACTACATCTCCAAGACCTCCTGAGAGTTTTTCTACCTAGCTCAATCGCTCTTCTACATCTAGCTTTAACACGCATGCACAGGGGAAAACTACTGGCAGTTTCTAGCCCCAAGTCGGTTTCAAGGTTCCCCTCATCACCTTTATATTATTTTAGACATATTTTTCTTATTTTAGATATTTTTCACGATATTCAAGAGTATTCGGAAATGTGTTGAAATATCAAAGTGATTTTCGCGGAACCCTGCAATGCCGTCGCGGACCACCAGGGGGCCGCGGACCCCTGGTTGAAAACCCCTGGTTTACAGTTATTCTCAATGCTGACACCAGCGTCTGCTCAACAGCAGCACAAAGTCAACAGAAACTCATACTTTTGGAATCTTAAATGACTTACTGCACACCAACATCATCAGACTTGGTGCAGATGAAGTGAATGCGCTGACACTCGCCACCATTTCCCATCAGGCTATTGGCATTTTGCAGGATCTCCCAAGCTTCTGTCTCTGAGGCTGCTCGATTAATCTCAGCCACAATCCACACAGTAGAACAACTTCCAACCATCTGACGAGGCATAATATCAAGTTAATTATGAACTGCTAACTATCAGTGCTTCGTAATAAATTTCACAGTTTCGAGATAAAACATACATACAATATTAAATACAATAAACAGTAGTAAATGTGAATAAGTGACCTTTTTCCACATGTTGTTTCTGGTCTTGTTACGGTCTCCATTTCCTGGAAGGTCCACAAGTGTAACATGCTTGAGAAGATCCTTGTTAGGCAACCTGACAGTCACACATTCCACTAAGGGCCAGTACTGTCTCACTCCATCGTCTTCCTCATTTGAGGCACTTATATATTTGACAATTTTGTCACGGAGCTCTTTAGACTGAAATAAAATAAATTAATTGAGTAAAACAATGTAAATAATTATATTTATACACAATTCAAAGTATGAAGAACACTGAAACACTATCATTGAAAGAAATAAAGACAAAGGGTTAAAATTAGATAATTTAACTTGAACACGAGACAAAAGTAAAATTTTAAGTGAAAATTAACACTTAGGTTAGGCATACATGCTTTTTAGTAGAACTAAGAATATACTTTGCATTAGTTAAAAAGTAATGACCTGACGTAATACAACTGACCAACACAAAATCCAAACTTCTGACTAAGTGTGCAAAATCTCAATCAATGTAAATACTCGTTTTCATGTTACTTACAGATTCACATTTAAATGTTTTCTTGTCTGAAATGAGGAATTCAGGAATTTCTTTGAAATATTTCTTGTCCATGAGTTCTTCAACAGATTTTGTTTCCCAATCTTTTCTGTACAGGGCTGTCATCTTTTCACGAGCATCATCATCATCATCCAGAAGATTCTTGTAAAACCACAACTCCTCTTTCCAGTCCTAAAGCAGACATTAAATATCAGGTTAGTTGAATTAAATGTTATATAAAGTCTGGCAACTGGATATTTGCAGCTACACTTTACATTTTCAACTTGTAAAAAGTAAAGATTAACATTCTCACCTCTTTTTTAATGAACTCAATTTCTGCCTCATACTTTTTGTTGTCGTTGTTTGCCTCCACTTTGAATATGACTGAGGTGCATGCACAGACATCTCCAGAGGGCAGAAGATTCTTCTCTCCAACGATGGCATTTATCAAAGAGCTCTTTCCAGCTCCGGTTTTTCCAAAGACACCGACCAGCATCCTTTTTCTTGTCTCCAAATCCGAGATTTTATTCCTGTTGTACATAAGTTAAAATCTGGGTTCATTGGCTTTATTAGAAACGAATTTTACCTTATTCAAATGGCACTTGAAACACAACATTATTGATCCAAAGTGCTTTACAAATCAAAAAACAACAGTGAAATTAAAAACAAGAACAAAAATATTGTCAATATAATAATCACTGCCTACACCAATAACAACAATAATAATGCACAACCATTCAGGCACATTGAAAGGCCAATGAATAAAAACGTGTTTTCAGATTACTATTAGATTTTTCAGAGGAGGATCAGATGATGAAAACGCCCTCTTGTTCTTTGCTTTGAGAATTACTAATCCGTGTATTTTTCCTCCATGTACCCAGACTTCCCATGTGCCTTGCCGCTCGTCATCATCTTCAATTTCCCGTGGATATCTGAACCAGCCAGCACCCTGCCGCCACAGCCTGCCTCCTTTTGTTCAGATCTGACAATCAGTGTCTGCTTTGTGGTCCAACATAACAATAATCCTTAACACACTTTAGTCCTGTTGTCAGAGATAGAAATGACTTACTTCAGGAAATCATTGAGCTCTGTCTCCCCTTCATTTAGAATTTTCGTCTTGACGTCTTTCATTATGTCGTTCACTTCCCACATTATGGATTCCTCTGCAAAATACAAAGTCAAAAACTATTTAGCAGGACCCATGAACTATTGTTTCCAAAATTTGGACAATGACAAAACAAAGTGCCTCATCACACTTTGACACGGGCGGCACTGCAAAAAAAATGAATTTCAAAATAGAACAGTAATCTTGTTGAGCATGTTTTGCTTTAGAAAAGTAAACTTATTTCATGAATGTTAACTTTAATTAAAAAAAATTACCAGCGAATATTGAGCCAATTTTAACCACAAACTCCTTTGTTTCCTTTATTTTAGAGGTAAGGCCATTTTAACAAATACATCATTTCAAAATTACATCAAATAATTGTATCTATTTCTATTCATTGAAAATGAGTGCTGCCAGACTGCCACATTTCAAACAGGAGGGCAAGGTCAGGTCAACATAATACATGCAGAGCAAAATATAAATAATTATTGTTATGTTATACGGTTAGAATAACTGGAGTGTTCGCTTTTTGACTGTTTTTGAAAAAGCCCTAACTCTGACGAAAATTGCTTCTTAGTCTATCAATGATTCACAATGTAGAAAGTGGTCTCTTCCTGATTGAGAGTTAATAAATGGTTCTGACTTTTCAAAGAAGCTGAAATGTTGTAATGTTTTAATTAAAATGAAAAAACCTAAAGTAAGAATGTTTCTCGGGTCTTAATTTAAGACAAAGTTGTTGTTTTTGAAGAAATTGTCTCATTTTAAGATTAGGCAGATTCTCAATCTTACATCAGTTACATTTTTTAAAATTCTGCTCCTTCAGGAAAGGGTATTCTTATGAAAAACTTAAAATAAATTAAAAAATGTGCTATATTGTTTCTTGTGGTGCCCACT
This sequence comes from Pseudopleuronectes americanus, assembly GCA_038501795.1. Taxonomy (NCBI): domain Eukaryota; kingdom Metazoa; phylum Chordata; class Actinopteri; order Pleuronectiformes; family Pleuronectidae; genus Pseudopleuronectes; species Pseudopleuronectes americanus. Next base: position 6,211,733 of record CM076732.1, read on the forward strand.
AGATCATATGGTATTTTTTCCTCAGTCTTGATTTAACTTTACTTCACTTAAATTTAATAGAATTCATGAATAATGTCATAATATTACAAGAAGAAAGTTTTGATTCAATGAGAAAAGAAACATAATAAAAATATTTAAAAACAGGTACATTTTCAAAGATATTTTTGCATATTTTTATTTTTCATATTGAAGGTTGCTATTGTTGAGGATATAACATAAATACCTGCTGCAGAGTTGGGCCGTTTACGTTTAGCACTTGGTGACTGGCATTGGCTGGACTCCTCTCTAGGATCCATATCCATGTTTCCTTGTTTTTTATATACATATATATAAAGAGAAGCAAGAAAAAGGTTATCAAAATCTCTTCTCAAAATATTGAAATGTGGTCTCTGTCTCGATAATAATACGATAAGATTTAAGATAGCTCACTTGCATCATTTGCTTCACTGGTGGACGGCAAAACCTGAGAATGAACATGTATATTTGACTCTTAAAACATCAGTAGATAAACATCCAGCATAAAGAAGAAATTTGCTATTTTAACTTGAAATTGAGAATAAAATCTGTATGACTGAAATAAACGGTTCAGATTACCCTTAACTGTGCAAAACTGTATGTAGCTTACTTGAGTAGCTGAATTCACGGTTTCCTGTTTTGTTGCAGATGTGTTTTTTTTTATAGTAATAAATTGAAACATTCGCCAATCGATAACGGCAGAGACATTTTTATAAAACTCTTTGTGTCCATCGAGACGCACCGGCATTATCAGAAACTTTAACACAAGCTCTTTCTACTTTTCCTGTCATATCCACTGGTATTTGTTTAAATCATCTTGACAGTGTGGAATATTACCTTTAACAACTTAAATTGTCTCTTGAAAGTTTTCCTTGGTCCAACCCTTGGGATCAATTCTTTGATCTCTTCATCCTCAAGATTGTAAAAGTGGTCCTCATCGATTTCTTCATCTGTACAAATATTCAAGTGAAACTATTTGTTATCTTTTCATTAGGAGCGAAACGGATGTTGGCACATTTGTTGGTTTAATCTTAAAGGATATGTCAGTCCCACAGAGTTAACATGGTTGGATTACAATAGCTTATTGTACTCAGACAATTCTTTCTATTACACAAACACCTACACAACAATCATTCCTATCAAGTGAATGAATGTGTCCTTAAGTGTGTGAAAATGAAAAGGGTTTTTACTGCTGGTGCTTCTCATACGTTGTGAACACAGACTATGTGTGCACTGAGACTAATATGTCATTATTAAACTCCTCAACCAAGGTGCAGCGTTCTTATGTCTGTGTTAGTCGGTGATTCATTAATATATCTGTGACCCCCAAAGATACAAAGTTATACTTTACCTTTAAAAGTCGGTATCAACTTGCTGAGACCCCACTCACTTAGTTTGTTACAAACAAAATCATCCATGTCCAAGAAAAGATTCTGAAAGGAAAAACAAATAGTGAATCGGCCATTGCTGCTTTGACATTAAACATTGATTATTGATGAGTGAAAATAAAATCCATTGGAAAGTACATTAACCCAAATAACCGACTGTTTAAACTGCACGTGTGTGTGATATTGTCAGTGAGGTTTCAACATATTTTAAATCATACTCACAACTAGACCATTGCCAGAAAGGTTGGACATAACTTTGAGGATTTAGCATGCAAACAAAACAGAACCGAAACACCTTGAAAACAGCTACACTCAGTTCATTAGAGCAGCCCCTACTGGCCATCCATCAACATCGCATGATACTTAAGTTTCGTTTACAGTGAAGAGCTGCATCACGGTGATCAGTTAAATCATATACCATATACGTGTGCGTAAGAGGGGAAATAATGATATGAATTAATAATGTTAAACTATGCAGGCTATACACTTCTGTTACTCCCCTTCTGAAACAGAACTTAGTTTTATGTTTCATTAGTTATTGAATCGTTTAGCAAAGCAGTGACCAAAGAGTGCAGTCCGTTTCTACACACATTGTTTGATGTAATATCTTCATAATACATTTACTGGTGAATATAATGCAATCAAGTTGTCGTACTTACATGTTCCCAGATCCTCTTCAATGCACAAATATGACTCCAGTTGAGCAAGTCTTCAAGTTCAATCTCCGCCCTTCCGCCCACAAAGCAGATTCAGCAAGTTTAAAGGGATAGCTCACTAATAAATGAAAATTCACTCATCTATCGATTTTTCAGGATGTTTAAATGCAGCCTCATAAACTCTGTAGCGAATCAAACACTAAATAAACGTCATGTACTGATCAGGTCCTGACAACTTGTGAAGAGTGTTCATTGGTTAACGTGAGAATAGGTCAGCAGGAGAGAGGAGTAGGAAACAGGAAGAGAGATGGTTATTGAATCGGGCCATCACACCCGTAATCTCCGTCACACCTCAAACATTACTATTGTAAGAACCCTCTTCAGTTAGAACCCCTTTCAAAACAAGAGTCTCAACCATCACCCTGCTTACAACAGGAACTACACATGAATCTTCCATAATAAAGCAACTTAATAAAATAACGTACACTAACAAACGAAATATTTGAATTATGGACAAAAATGAAAACTATCATTCTATCTAGTTTAGCATATGTCCGAAAGATAGTCCAGACTTTCAACTGATGTTTCCAAGTTGCACTAGTGAGCACCCAGTCATCAAAGTCACGTCAGACAGGATGGCAGCATCTCCCAGCACCTGTATCAGTTATGCTGGTTTTTCTTTTCTTGGGTGGAGCTGAGTGGTGATATTAAAATTAAGGTACCAGGGCCTCGAGTTTACAGCTAATTCCGCAAAACAAAAAAACACAAATATAGTTAACTTTTGTTAATGTACACACGAGTTACTAACTTATTGTGCTTAATGTGGAAACACTTCAGGTGAATAAAGTCATATTTGTATCTAATAATATCACAAATACAACCTTGATATGCAAATTAGGCAATGCAAAAATGTATATACATCAACATACTGTATTACATTACTCACTACAACCCTGCTAAAACACTAAAGTCTTCCTCACAAATCTGTTGAAACCAGCATAACAAACATCAGAATGTGAGATGAGACCACATAAGCAGTGTGAAGGTCTCGCTAGCGTCGGTGCTAGCTATCCAACCAGCTTAAACACTCAAAAAGCTCCACGGTAGGTATTTGTGGTACATGTGAGAGAGTATGGCGATAAATGTAAGAGAGTATAATAGCGTGTGTGAGAAAGTATGGCAGTACATGCAAGAGAGTATAGTAGCGTGTGTGAGAGAGTATGATGGTCTGTGTGAGCCCAAGTATTAATTATCTCTCAAAGGGCCTCTCATAGTTTGCCTGCTCAATTGAATAATTAGATGCCACTTATGTTAATGTGCTTTCTGCAGGAATCAAAATGTTCTTGTTTGTTTTTAACCCACATTGCACACTGGAGTAACAACAACACAAAAACCTTTAGTGACATGCTTCATGAATCACAGAGAAATCAGTTTGATCATTTGTTTATTTTAAGTAATAAAACATTTTCATCCCCATTGATAGACCATCCATGTGTCTGCATGTTCTGTTTTCTTGCATGAATTATTCTTGTGGTTGATAACCTGCACAAGTTCTATGCCTCCAACTATCCTGTACTGAGATTGTTCTGCCTGAAAACAGAAATCATTTAAAGTAAAAAACGTTTTAATTGATTTATTATGACAATGTTAATGATAACAGATTTTTGGTCTCCAACCAGTAACACAAGAACAAAGCTTGAGCTGAAATAAGTGAAGTCATGCTCACTGCAGGTGAAATGTTTCACACTTCCTTTTCTGCCTCCCAGAACACACCAATAATCATTTATCCAATATATTTAGTAAGATCAAAAAAAGATAAAAAGTAGAATAAAACAAAGTCATCTGAGATCATTACTCGAAAAGCTAAGAGTTTCTGTTTAATCCAGCCTATAATTAAAACTGGTATTCAAAATCTAAGATTCACGTTAAACATCCTTAAAATCAGGAGCACTCATGTGCCAATCAAGTAATACAAAAGAATCTAAACAAAATCATTGACAGAAAAACATGAAAACATTTGTTATCATTGAAAAGACAAAACCATTCGGGCTCAGTGACAAAGATCTGTAGCATTTTCACCACAATGTTCCTGGTTTGAACGAGACTGTGGACCTCTGCATGTCAGCCACCTTCCTTTGGACTATGATCAGTTCCTGATGAAAACGTCATTGACAGTAAGGAAGCTCTGTTTGAAAGCTCAGTTTGGATTTTGGTTGGCTTCCAGTTGACTGTAGAATGTCTCCACCCTGGCAAGCTCTCCTGAAACATCTAAAAAGCAAAGAAACAAAAGTTTATTGTTTAAAATATGCACACTATCAATGACGCTACAATGAATAATTCTATCTTGATATGTTTTCTACCTGGGAATGAGTAGTCATCAGTCCCGAGTGACAGCTTGATTGATTCCTTCAGCGTTTCATTCAGCATTTTCAAGATTTTCTCCTAAATCAAAACCATCGCTATGACTTTTCACTCACACAGCCAAATTATGTGTTCAAGATTAGCTGAACTCCATGAGCATTAACTTTTTAGATGTGTATTTAGATTCAGACAGTGACTGGAGCAAAAGCATCTTTCAGAATTTTACACATACTACTTGAATATTATAACCTTGAATTCTAGATAAAGATATGAAATCTGACATACCCTCAACTTCTTGAGTTGCTTCAGCATGTTGTCTTTCGCCATCTTGAACATGGTGTCCTTTTTATCATGTACATGGTCGTTAATGGTGGTCCTCATTTTTTTCATGGAGCCGACTCCTTTAATCACTGCTGCGTCTACAATAAAACACTGATGTTAAATCCATGTTTCTGTACAATCATGATGCAAATGTGCATTTTTAACTGCAGGTTGTACATGCTATGATCGTCTTTATCACCTGTGTAGCATTTCTGCATGTTTTCCTCAATTGTCTCTGTCAGACTGCTGTAGATTGTTTTCTTATCCTCTCGGATAATTTTTTTTAGTTTTGTCTTGAGTTTGTCCTCCTGAGAGAGAGAGAGAGATAGACAAAAAAGAGAGAGAGAGGGAGATAGAGAGAGAGAAAAATAAAAAGGAGAGCTCAAGTGTCTCACCACACACACACACACACACACCTCTGTCTTGAGAAAACGCAGTTGCAGACCAACATCCTTGTTGGTGTTAATCATCCCCTCTGTGTCCAGTGAAAACGAATCAATGGCGCCCTTGAATGGTCCACTTTTATCTTCATTTCTGAAAAAGTTGAATTGCTTACATTAAATAATACAGCCTATATACGATTAAACTTTTAAAATGATGATAGTCATCACTGTAATTTCTCACGGGAAGGTCATCCGGAATTCTTCATCCATGCTGCCAGTCAGTTTTGAACTTAAAATTGTGTTGATGTTCTTTTTCCTTCCTTTCTTTGCTTTGAAGGCGCCATTGTGCATGACAGCAAACTTCAATGTCTTGTGGAAAGCACCACCCTTTTTTCCCTTGGAGGAGACATTTAAAAAAAATATATATTAATATATATTATTTAAATAGATATGAACGGCAAAACATATTGTTTAATTGAAGTATAAATACATACAGGATTTAACGTGGACTTCATCTGTCCTACGCATGAATCTTGTGATTCTTTAACCCCTTCAGTGAGGCATCGTTCGAAAGTCCTGTAAATCTCGTCGATTGCTTTTTGGAGGACTTCGAGTTCATGCCGCATCTTTTCTTCAAGGTCGCTGCAAGCCCTCATTTTACTGTCATTCTAAAATAAAACACAAATTCAAGTTGTGTTTTATTTCCAGAAGCCTTGATTTTGAACATGCTTGAAGAAAACAACAACCAGGTGGGGTAGGAAGGACTTTTTAAATATTGATTTGGCATTAAACAAGTTATTTAGCTTTTCCATGTTTAAACTGCATTTGAGCATATAGCTATTTGATGCTAATGTTATTTTCTGGAAACATAAATAAATAAAAAAGATAAAGATAAAGAAGCTTTATTGTCAATTTCTTAACATGATCAAGACATACAAGGAATCGATACGACGTTTCCCACTCTCCCACAGTGAAACATATAACATATAAAGTGCACAGGCACAACAGGCACAACAGACAAGACAAGACAGATAAGACAAGACATTTCCCAATAAGTAAACATACAGCATGAGGTTCTCTAAATGCCAATGAGGAGGATTTAACACAATGACAGAGGTTTCATTACTCGATCTTACCACATCCGTGCGACTGGTCCCTTGAATCAGAGAGAGAATCCCACGAGCTCCAGACACATAGTTTAATGCCTCTGAGTGACTGTTATTCAGACTTTGCAGAACATCCTGAAGTTTGGGAATTTCTAAAAAAATAACTTTGGGTCATACTTTGAACTTGACATACACTTTTCATGACATGAAGAAACACTTTACCCACCAGTGTCATCTGGCTGTAGATGTATGGGTTTATTAAACTCTGTGCAGCTCACAGTGAACACTTCAAATGAGAATTGTTCCTGTAAAGAATAAGGGTTTGATGATGAGGCTTGAATTCAGGACAATCTTTGTGGATCAGATTTTCTGTTGATCTGCAAAAACTCACACTGTATTGTGGGTATTTTTCTTTAAATTTTCCATTCACTTTGCGCTTGGCTTTTTGGTTTTCTTTGAGCACAAGATCACGAACTGACCTACAAGAAAAAAATTGAAATTAAATTAAACAGTCCTTGGAAATGGGGAACTTCTGCAAAGAGCTTTGTGACCATCTGGATATAAACTCTGGATTTTATCTGCAGGGTAGATTCTGAACTACTCTATTGCCTTATCGTTTACAGCTATTCTCAATGCTGAAACCAGGGTCTGCTCAACAGCAGCACAAGATCAACAGAAACTCATACTTTTGGAATCTTAAATGACTTACTGTTCATCGGAATCACCAACATCATCAGACTTGGTGCAGATGAAGTGAATGCGCTGACACTCGCCACCATTTCCCATCAGGCTATTGGCATTTTGCAGGATCTCCCAAGCTTCTTTCTCTGCTGCTGCTCGATTAATGTCAGCCACAATCCACACAGTAGAACAACTTCCAACCATCTGACGAGGCATAATATCAAGTTAATTATGTACAATAAATTTGACAGTTTCCAGATAATACATACATGCAATATTAAATACAATAAACAGTAGTAAATGTGAATAAGTGACCTTTTTCCACATGTTGTCTCTGCTCTTGTTACAGTCTCCATTTCCTGGAAGGTCCACAAGTGTGACATGCTGGAGAAGATCCTTGTTAGGCAACCTGACAGTCACGCATTCCACTAAGGGCCAATACTGTCTCACTCCATCGTCTTCCTCGTTTGAAGCACTTACGTATTTGACAATTTTGTCACGGAGCTCTTTAGCCTGAAATAAAATTAATTAATTGAGTAAAACAATGCAAATAATTATATTTATGAACAAAAGTATGAAGAACAGTGAAATAATATCATTTAAAGAAATAAAGAGAAAGGGTTAGAATTAGATAATTAAACTTGCAGACGAGACAAAAGAAACATTTTAAATGATAATGAACACTTAGGTATTTCATTATTTATATATATAAATCAATATTTTAAACATAAACAACGTTACACGGTTGAACGAGTGTAGAGTCATGAATTAAGTTCTGTTTTAATGGTTTGAGTTGCATATATGCCTTTAAGTAGAACTAAGAAAACACTTCGCATTAGTTAAAAATGAATGACCTGACTTAGTATTAGAACAACACCAAATCCAAACTTCTGACTCACTGTGCAAAATCTAAATAAAATACATAAAATCAATATAAATACTTTTTTTTCATGTTACTTACAGATTCACATTTCAACGTTTCCTTGTCTGAACTGAGGAACTTAGGAATTTCTTTGAAATATTTCTTGTCCATGAGATCTTCAACAGATTTTCTTTCCCAATCTTCTCCGTACAGGGCTGTCATCTTTTCACGAGCATCATCATCATCATCCAGAAGATTCTTGTAAAACCACAACTCCTCTTTCCAGTCCTTATATAGAAATTACTCATTAGGTTAGTTGAATTAAATGTTATATAATGTCTGGCAACTGGATATTTGCAGCTACACTGTCAATTTTCAACTTTTAAAAAGTAAAGATCAACATGCTCACCTCTTTTTTAATGAACTCAATTTCTGCCTCATACTTTTTGTTGTCGTTGTTTGCCTCCACTTTGAACATGACTGAGGTGCATGCACAGATGCGTCCAGAGGGCAGAAGTTTCTTCTCTCCAACAATGGCATTTATCAAAGAGCTCTTTCCAGCCCCAGTTTTTCCAAAGACACCGACCAGCATCCTTTTTCTTGTCTCCAAATCAGAGATTTTACTCCTGTTGTACATAAGTTTAAGTATGGGTTCATTGGCTTTATTAGACTTTTACCTTATTCAAATGGCACTTGAAACACAACATTATTGATCCAAAGTGCTTTACAAATTAAAAACAACAGTGAAATTAAAAACAAGAAAAAAATTATTGTCAATATAATAATTACTACCTACACCAATAACAACAATAACAATAAAGAACCATTCAGGCACATTGAAAGGCTAATGAATAAAAATATGTTTTCAGATAACTATTACAAGTTTCAGGGGAGGATCAGATGATGGAAAGGGTGAGTTCCAGAGGGAATCCAGTTTTACTACTGTGGCATCACAAGAGGGCAGGTTATAGAGGGGCATTATGTGCCTTACTCTGGGAGAGGATACATCCCCACAAGATGGCTGCCGGGAGGACTCTATCTCCCAGGAGGCACCGCTGGAGGAGGGTCCAAGCCCTCAGGCCTCATTAAAGCTGGAGCACAGGTGTGGGAGCGAGAGAGGGGAACAAAGGAGTGGAGACCACCAAGAAGCAAGGAACAGGAGACTTGGACCAAACAACGTTGGAAAGGAACCCTGTGATGAGCAACTGGATGGAGGACCTATCCTAATAGTTTGATGAACTTTATGTTTTGCTTTGAGAGAGACTTTTTGTTATTTAATAAACCAGGACTTGGTTTGAAACCTTTGTCGTGACTTCTCTTTGCTTCTGTGACGCACTGCCCTACACCCTTTCTAGTGGTGAAACCTCTGGTGATACCACACTACCATCACAAAAATTATTGCAGCACCAAGCATATAGTTCAACAAAGTTGTAATTAATACTCAGTGTCAGAATTAATCATGGAAATGTTTTGGATGGAACATCAACCAGTCAGACTACCATCTCACATTCCTTTAAAGGCCTCATGCAGTTGTACCTTGGTGGATTGCCATCATGTATTAAATGGCACTTACTTCTAGCACTTTGTAGTTTTGCTTTATTTTGAAGAAATTGTACTTTCTTGATTCTTGTCGTCCTGGGTCTGTACCCATGGGGTTGAATGCAATTATTGTAGGTCGCTTTGGAGAGGCGTCAGCTAAATGAAATGTAATGTAATGTAATATTTGCCATAACAAACATGACTCAGTACGTGCTCATTAGTTTGACTCAGGACCAAATTAAAATGACACATAACATTGCTACTGCTTTAAATATAATGGGATAGCTGTACTAACTAGAGTTTTAGAACATAGGACAGGAAATTGAAATGTCCCTGATGGTGGTACCTTGTTCCCAAAAGGCCTGATCTGGCCTAAGCATAAACCGCCCCTTCCTTGTTGAGCATGGCCCAAGACGTCAGAATGCTGGATGCTGCCTTTGTCTGTGGAGTTGCTACTTTTGGTTTCCATTTCATTCCTGTTGTCAGAGATAGAAATAACTTACTGCAGGAAATCATTGAGCCCTGTCTTCTTTTCCTTTTGAAGTTTCATCTTGACGACTTCCATTATGTCTTTTACTTCCCACATTATGGATTCCTCTGCAAAATACATAGTTAAACACTGTTAAGCAGGACCCATTAACTATTGTTTCCAATCTTACATCAGTTATATTTTTTAAAGGGGACAAAGTATGAAAATTCCACTTTTTTAGTGCTTCTATACGTTCATTTGGGTATCTGGCATGTCTCCCAACCCAAAAACTCTGGAAAAAAACAACTAACGCGGATTGTTGTGGTTCCTCTATGTCAGAAACGATACGCTAGAGTGCGTCGAATGGGATTACGACCAATAAGTGAGTCATTAGCTAACCATGCCCATGTAGGGAGTCTCGCCACATGGACTTGGACCACCCCCCACCATCATCTCACCAACTCCGGGGAGAGACGGCCCGGCTCCATCGGCACCGTCTCCCCGTAGATTTCGATCTAAGTTGCTGCAAGCTAGCGTTAGCTCCGACTGCTACCCGTCAGACATCTAAGTGGCCGCATAAACATGCCGATCGTCGAGGTGGAGACCCCCGGGACATCTCTAAACGTTGACTCAACAGTGTTGAAGGATGCTGCTGCTGCGCCAGCTCCAGCTCCCACTGCTCCCACTGAGGGACTGCGCTGGGGCGCTGGGGCTCTCGCAGCCAGGCTGCCACCCACCTGACTCTGGTTCAAAACGATATGGTGGCAAGTTTGTGTCTTCGTCTCCAGTAACCATATTTCTACAGAGGTAATTGATAGCTAAAAATCTGGGCGCTTGTATCTCGTGAAGGAAGGAGGAGGGGTGAGGGGGAGAGGGGGGGCCAATCTGAGGAGGGTTGTTTTAAACAGGGTAAAAAGGTGCTGTTTTAAATTATCCTTGTGTTATTTTTATGCAAGAGGTTCGCTGGAGATCCACTAATTTAGGATCCAAAATCTTGAACCAATATAATTATGTCGTTAGAAACTCCGAAACGCCTTTTAATAACAATATATGTAAGTCATGATTACCTTACAGTCAACAACCATCAAACATTTCCTTCTGTACAAAAGAAGCAACTTCCTTTAAGTCTGAGAGGATCGTTCCTCCTTTTATGTTGGCTTGATACAGGATAATTGGATTAAATGTAACAATATTTGATATATTTCCAACAAGGCACTTTTTGCAGTGCAGTCAATGACAAAGTATTTTTGCGGCAAAGATTTAAAAACAGGTATTTGCTTTACAAGGACATTTTCATATCAAAGATGTTTTTGCATATTTTTATTTTTCATATTGAAGGTTGCTATTAATGAGGATATAACATAAATACCTGCTGCAGAGTTGGGCCGTTTACGTTTAGCACTTGGTGACTGGCATTGGCCGGACTCCTCTCTAGGATCCATATCCATGTTTCCTTGTTTTTTATATACATATATAAAAAAGGAAGCAAGAAAAAGGTTGTGACAAGTTTATACAAAAAATTGTAATGTGCTCTCTGTATAGATAATAATACGATAAGATTTAAGATAGCTCACTTGTATCATTTGCCTCACTGGTGGACGGCAAAACCTGAGCGTGAACATAAATATTTGACTCTTAAAACATCAGTTGATAAACATCACTCAAGAAACATCAACAGACAGAAGAAATTTGCTATTTTAACTTGAAATTAACAATAAAATCTGTATGACTGCAATAAACGGTTCAGATTACCCTTAACTGTGAGAAACTGTATATTACTTACTTGAGTAGCTGAATTTACTGTTTCCTGTTTCGTTGCAGATGTGTTTTATTTTTTATATTAATAATAGGAAAACATTCGCTAATCAATAACAGCAGCGACATTTATATAAAACTCTTTGTGTCCATCTAGAAGAATCAGCATTATCAGAACCTTTAACACAAGTTCATGTTCCTTTTCCTGTCATATCCACTGGTATATGTTTAAATCGTCTTCACAGTGCGGAATATTACCTTTAGCAACTTGAATTGTTGCATGAATGTTATCCTTGGTCCAATTTTTGGGATCAATTCTTTGATCTGTTCATCCTCAAGTTTGTCAAATCGGTCCTTATTGATTTTATGATCTGTACAAATATTCAGGTGAAACAAATAGTTATTGTTTCATTTGGAGTAAAACGGGTGTTGGCACATTTGTCGGTTTAATCTTAAAGGATATGTCAGTCCCACAGAGTTAACATGGTTGGATTAGATCATTGCATATTTGATTTCTTGTTGGGCTTGATTTAATAGCTTATTGTATTCAGACAATTCTTTCAATTCCACACACACCTACAGAAAAAGCATGAATGTGTCCTTAACTGTGTGAAAATAAAAAGGGTTTTTATTTCTGGTGCTTCTCATATGATGTGAACACAGACTATGTGTGCACTGAGACTAATATGTCAGTATCAAACTTCTCAACAAAGGTGCAGCGTTTTTATGTCTGTGTTAGTCGGTGATTAATTAATATATCTGTGACCCCCAAAGATACAAAGTTATACTTTACCTTCAAAAGTCTCTATCAGATCGCTGAGACCCCACTCTTTTAGTTTGTTTTGAACAAAATCATCCATGTCGAAGAAAAGATACTGAAAGGAAAAACAAATAGTGAATCGGCCATTGTTGCTTTGACATTACTGAAACGTATCCGATTGAATATTGATGAGTGAAAACAAAATCCATTGGAAAGTACATTAACCCAAATAACCAACTGTTTAAACTTTAAACAAATTTTAAATCATACTCACAACTAGGTTGGACATAACTTTGAGGATTTAGCATGCAAACAAAACAGAACCGAAACACCTTGAAAACAGCTACACTCAGTTCATTTGAGCAGCCCCTACTGGCCATCCATCAACATCACATGACACTTAACTTTCGTTTACACTGTCAATAGTTGCAACACAGTGATCAGTTAAATCAGATACCATACATGTGGTTAAGAGGGGAAATATTTATTTTAATTAATAATGTTGAACTATACTGGCTATACAGGAGGAGACAGCTCTTCTGTTACTCCCCTTCTAAAACAGAACTTAAATTTTATGTTTCATTAGTTATTGATTTGTTTGTCAAAGCAAAGCAGTGACCAAAGAGTGCAGTCCGTTTCTACACACACTGTTTGATGTATTATCTTCAAAATACATTTACTGGTGAATATAATGCAATCAAGTTGTCGTACTTACATGTTCCCAGATCCTCTTCAATGCACAAATATGACTCCAGTTGAGCAAGTCTTCAAGTTCAGTCTCCGCCCTTCCGCCCACAAAGTAGATTCAGCAAGTTTAAAGGAAGAGCTCACTGAAAAATTAAAATTCACTCATTATCTATCAATTTTTCAGGATGTTTAAATGCAGCCTCTACTTTATTACATTACTCTAAAATCTTCATAACAAATCTTTTAATTATAAAAGCCAGCATAACAAACAATATAATGTGAGATGAGACCACATTGGCAGTCTAACCAAAGGAGGGCCCATGGGTGCCAACTCACCTCAGGTGTGTCACAGAAACAATGATACAACATTCTAGTCCCAGTGCTCTCACGCACATGCGTTACGTGGTGACCTCACCCAGAGTGCCAAGCCTCACAACAGTGTGGCACTAAGCTGCACTCAAACAAATGATATGGAAATTAAGAATATAACCATAAATATATCTGTAAACAATATAACCAATAATGGTGTAACCCAGTTGTTCACCTTTAAAAGTCTCAATTATTTTATTAACTGATAAAAAAAGCAACCACGTGCAACTAGTAATAAAGGAAATTGTGGATGTGATACATCGAGATCCATCTTTGTGCATTTGAATCACTGACTGCTGAATCGTAATGGAATCGTGAGGCTAGTGAAGGTGCACAAGTGAGCACCCAGTCATCCCAGTCATCCCAGTCATCCCAGACAGAATGGCAGCATCTCCCAGCTCCTGTATCTGTTATGCTGGTTTTTCTTCTTTTGGTCAGAGCTGATGATTTAAAGGACTAAATTACCAGGGCCTCGAGTTTACAGCTAATTCGTAACTTATAACTTGCTGTACTTAATGTAGAGACACTACAGGTGAATACAGTCAAATTTGTATCTAATAATATCACAATCAACATCTTGATATGCAAATTAGGCATAGCAAAAATATATATATCAACATTTTACTTCATTACATTATTCTAAAATCTTCATAACAAATCTTTAAACTATAGAAGTCAGCATAACAAACAACAGCTAAATGACATGTAATGTAATGTAAAAAGGAGGGCCCCGGGGGTGCCGACAGTTACTCACCTCAGGTGTGTCACAGCAACAATGATATAACACTCTAGTCCCCGTGCGCTCACTCACATGGAATATGTGGAAACTTCACCCAGAGCAGAGTGCCCATCCTCCCAACAGTGTGGCACTAAGCTGCACTCAAACAAATGATATGGAAATTAAGTGGGTGTACGTCTACTGCTGTACTTTTTAGAGTTTCCTTTCATTATACTTTGAAAAACCTAGTATAAAGATTAAGCTGTAATATATCAGCTTTCATTTTTTACAATGACCTTAACAAGTTTTTTTTTATATTTGAAAATGTTTTCACGTTGTGTCAACCATCGTGAACAACAAGTATTTGGGTCTCACGTGCAGGTTCAATTATGCAGTTTGTCCCCCGTGCTTCTCACCTTGTGAACACTAGATGGCGGTATAAGTCAATGTTTTGCCAAACAGATGTTTTGCCTCATCCATCCAGTATTTAAGTATCTTTTAACCTTGAGTCCAGCATGAACAATGCTGATGATTGCAAGTTCATCACTACCGTATTGGTAGTGGTATATTCTGTTTCTGCTGAAACCGTGTGACTCAGCTGGATGAGAATATATTCTGCACCACGTGTTACCTGTGTTAGGCCAAATGTTCAACCCATTGAAAACAATGAAGGTGGGCTAGACAAACCTCTTATATAATGCTGCAGAGTTCAATGGCATCACAATTTGCCCCCTCCACAATGATCATACTCTTCACTCGACACATCTTTAGCACAAAATAGAAAATCATAACCTTTATGAAAACACAATTTCACTTTCGCTGGACTGTTCATTACTCTACAACATTGGAATCAATATGAACACCTCCTTGAAACTTTATCAATACTAAAAGCCCTGGATGCTACATTGGATTGCATGAATGGCTATAGCTAAATCTGAAAAATATACTGGAAACTAGTATGTATTTATTTGGGTGATTCTGCAAATGAGCGTCCCTGTTCACTTGCCTCCAGTGCCAAGCCCAGCTGACCAGACCTTTCCATGACCCTGCTCAGCGATGACAGCTGTGTCCATGGAACACCACATAATTCCAGAATCGACCGGACAATGGTTCCTTCTAAACAAGGTCCCTCAAGACAGAGAGACCTGGTCTTCAGCAGGGCCTGACTCAGCCCCAGCCACCCAGGTGTGCCCCGCTCGCACTGGCACAACCACTCTTCTATTTATGATGTGTTTACCTCACTTTACCTCATTTCCCCTCATTTCCCTGGTCTATATTTGCAGTCATGCTGAGCAATCGGGGATTTTCCTGTTTACAGGTTAACTTTCAAACATCAGACAAATCCAGAAAAACAGATTAGTGGTCACCTTGACTTTGTGGATGTGAGAATTATCAAACAACAACAGGAAAGCTCTCTGTAGCAAGTAGACTGAAGGAGTGCCACAAAGATGAGAGGTGCAAAAAAAAAGCATTTACACAGGTTGGTGGACTTCAACCAAAAAGAGGCAAATGGTCAACCTGCAGGACACCTGTGTTTGCTCTTGCCTGAGTATGTGTGTCTTGTCGTGGCACGTAGCTTAGGGTCACGTCCTCTGCACAGAAGGGGTCATTTTCTAAGCATTAGCATAAAGAAAGACTGTAAGCAGCTGTACCTGAAAATATAATATCAGCCAGATATTGTGTGACTTTTACAATTTAGAGTCACAATGGTGGTACACGTCAGCTGAAAACTTCTCAGTGTTTTGAATTTTTTTCTTCTGAAACACTTTTTTCAGACTTAAGAATAAATTTTGAGGTACAAACCCAAGGTAAAAACATTTAAAGCAAAGAAGACGAAATTGGCCAACCAAATAGCCGATGCTGTTCCAACACTGCTTGAAAGATTTGAGGTGGTTGGTTTGATCTGTTTGAAGCTCAGTCAATTCAGTGTGTTTGTGTGTGTACTTGTTACCTCTTTAGGACCTTTGTCAATATAAAACATTGATCTTGTTAGGACCAGGATACCTCATGGGGACCAAAGCCAAGTGCTAATGATGCAAAACTTAGTTCCTGAGGTCCTGTTCCGGTTAGTGGTAATATGCGTATTCTGGTTAGGTTCAGGTGGGTTAGGCATGCATAGTGAAAAGGTTTTGGTTAATGCAAAGTCCCATTAAGGTTAGCTGCACAAACCTGGGTGTGTCAGTATTCCAGCAGGGGGTACACACCGCCTCTGGTCGCCACAGAAAGCTGTGGCGGTAGTGATGCGCAATGGTAGCGGGAAGAGAAGCTTCTGCCTTATGTAAAACAGATTAACCGAGTGTTTATGAATCCATCTATCTGAGTGATCTGGCAGCTTCTCATAAGACCAGAAATCCCTTCTAAAGAAACAGTGCAGAGGAAGCCTGTGTGAGAGCGAAGCATTTATGGAATGATGCTTTCACAAAGTGAGCGGATCTGATTTAAGAGGCTCCACGTGAGATCTTGATAAGTGGGGACATTTAACACTTCCTCCTGTTAGAGTAACAAGGGTTTGTTACCTGGTAACCAAACACAACCTGCCACAAGTTCAGGATGCATTTGAGAAAGAGGAGAAACATTGCTCTTTATCTTTCTTTCATTCTCTCCAGCCCTCTCACCTACCCTTTGCTTAGGACCATAAATGGCAGGGATGTTGTGTGACGGATGACAACGCAGCCTCTGACTGAACAGGGAGCCGTGGTGCCGCTGCAGAGAGTTCCTGCAGTGTCTCCATTCAGGTTCATTCACAGATGACAAGTCCGGGGGATCCCCCCTCTACCACGGAGCAAAAGAACCACATTTTGCCTGACAGCCCACCTCCCCACTCTCCTTCCTTGTCCTCCGAACCAGACCTAGTAACACTGCTGTATTTTTATGGTGTTTGACAAACTGCTCCTTGGCAACCAGACTAAAGGCACCCGGAGGCCCATCCCCGCAGAAGTATTCAGTATCTAAAATTAGCCTCATTCTACATGGGAGAGATACAACTCATCAATCACGTGTGTGTAGCTCACCCTCAAATGAAAACCAAGCATTTACACACATGTTATATAGCTTACTTCATAAAATGTCAAAGGTGACACAAAAGACAAATTCTGAATCATCCTATGTGGGGTGAGATGATTGGGGAACCATGTAATTTTTTTAGTTTTGACAACCAAATCCTTTGGACTGAAATTAAACGGTGCCATGTCAAGACACAAGCAATTTTGAACCCAAGCTTTCCACAAGGTATTTTCCACTTCAAGCCCAGTTACAGCATGCTTGGAAAATAAAGTCAAGCTCTGCCCACAGTTTATAATAAAGTAAAATTAGGTGTGATATATGGACTCTGTTTTATATAGCATTTTTATAGAAGCAGACTAACAATCTTAATATTGCTATATGAAATCGACACCTCCTCACTCCAATAAATCTGACTGGGCATATGAGCTGAGGGCTGCTCTTATGACAGGTTGTGGAATAAGTAGTGTCGAACACACGGACCCGAGCATGCACACATCCACGAACACATTAACAAATGTTGAAGCGATGGGGCTGTCTCCCAGTGCTGCAGGATTCTGGGAAAGTCAACAAGTTCCCTTCCCCTTCCAACTCTTCCTCCACACCTCGTGTGCCTCTGGCTGTGAGAATTTATTTTACAAGATGGTGTGAATTCAACATTTACTGATGCCATGTTACACCAAGTGTGCTGACAGTCTTCTTAGGAACTACAAAGCTCTTGATGCTGCTGCAGCTGCGTTCATCTCCATGTGGCTTGAACCAAGTCGCCGGCTGTGCCTCCCCAGCGTGAGAGCTCAGGCAGCGGGGCACATCTGCTGCCAGGCGTGGTGAGATAACTTCCGCACCCTCTGTGTCTTGTGATCTCCTTTTCTCACCCGACCAGCATGGCTACTCATGTGGCTTTTTACCGCCACGCCACACGATAAAGACCATCCCAAGGCAAGTTTTGAACGTTCTCTCACGCCCTCAGCTTTCAGATTTTATCCACTGTCAAGTTTGCACTGTGAGCCTGTATTACACTATTAAAACAATATCCCTCCAATGATGAGGGAACAAATGGAGTGGATTAGCACTTAGCAATTTTTTTCAAATGTCCTTTGTTTGACTGGACATTATCTCTCATCCCACACTGCAAAACATGGTTAGGATTTATCTGGTGTATTTACTTACTTTATGATTGTGTTATTATTTATTTCAAGAGAATTTAGCTTTACCTTCTTTGCCGTAGAGAGCACAATATCACATCCTTCTCTTCCTGTCTTTGAGTGGCTCGACACTTACCCAATGATGGGCCTGATCATGCAAGATTGTCCTCCTCAGCCACCATTGTTTTGCCTCTCCTCCTTCTTTTGGGTGGTTAACACTTGAATGTAAAGTGGTCAAGTTGGAAAATGTTATTCGAATCTGGGCTGAAGAGAGTGTGATGGGGAGCAGAGAGGGAGAAACAGGTGCAGTGGGATAGAGTTATCAGAATATGAAGTACTTAAATGATTAGTCACTTGCTAATTAACAGTCTGTCAGTTGATGTTTTTGTGAACCAACAAATCGCTAGAGCTCACAACACCGTTTTAAAGTTTTCCCAAAGATCCTGTGAGGTTTGTTGTGTTCGGTCCCCACCATGCAGCTCATCCACAAGGCCCTCATCCTTACAATGAAGGCTGGGTTTGCCAAGCTGCCCGGCCTCCTCAATGAATTCTCATGAGTGATGGTTTTATTAAGCTTCTACTTTGGCACATGATGGAGGGAAGGATGGAGGGAAGGAATGGCAAGTTTGGAGACCGCCAGGAGAGAAAGAGGATGGAGAAGGAGAGGGAGAGAGAGAGAGAGAGAGAGAGATACAGATTTTCCGAGGCTATTAAAAGAAGCTCGTTCATGCCCTGACCTTTTCTCCCTTCTTGTCACTCCCTCCGTCCCTCCTGTATTTAACACAGAAAACAAACTCAAACTTCTTCAGAGTGGTAAAATGTAGGTATATGGAACTTTACTGATGAATGGAGCACACAAAAGAAAAAGCGTTGGTTACTGCGTTCTCTGATAAATCCTGGTTTTACGGGCGAGACCGTGTTTGTCTTCATTTGGGGTCATTTAGAACTTTCCAATCTGCCCGGTAAATGTTTTAGGAAAAATTAAATCTTGCAGGGAAGCTGCTAAATACTGGGAGTGGTGCAAAGGCCACGGAAGAGCCAGTGTGAATGCTCTCTCTCTTTCACCTTCCATGTTGACAGAGGGATGGAAAGACAGGCGGAGACACATGTATATTCCGTGCACCTGCTCATACACTGGTACCAGCTCACAGGCTACATCTTGAGGTTTTCTTCACACTATTGCAAGGTGACAGACGAGTTATTGTGCAAAGGCAGGTTTCTTGTGTGCAAAGATTTCTGAGAAATGCTTTAGACTTACCAGAAACTAATTTTCCATGACCTATAGATGGCGCAAGACAACCAGTCATTAATGAATGTCTGCTTGAACCCATGTGCTCAGAGGTGTAACTGAGTGTAAATGTGATTTCTGGGGTTGTGTATGTGCCCTGCTCATATAAATCAAACAGCATTTCACACACATGGGCTCATTGATCTCAAGCACAGATATCTACTGTGTGGTTGAGGAAAATTTACAACTTTTTGAGCTCAGGAGGAAGAAGAGTAGAGCTAACATGAAACAGAGAATTTATCAACTGGCAAATTTGTTATGAAGCAGCTTTGATTATTAATCTTCATCATCTGCCAACTGATGATGAAAATAAACAACAAACGTGCATTGTTACTTACTTCTCCTGAATATAATCCTACACTTTGATTGACAGTGGATAGACTGAACACATCATGCAGCCCTCAGCGAAATGATTTTTATCTTCGCTGTGTAAACATCGCAAAGCTTTACCTGACTGTGGGACCTCCACCCGGACTGTCTGACTATAGTGGCAGTGTTCTTTGAGGCCTCACTGGCTTCACCAGGGATCCTCCTCCCAGTTCCTCCACAAACATTAAGGAAACCTCGAGGAAGAGCAGCTGATTGATTCAGTTTCCACGCTTCCTCTTGCTGGAGGGAGTCTGGGGAAGTCGTGAGGTGACTGGAAAACTAAACATGACAGCGCCAGAGGAAGGTATGACACAGTCAAAGGATGAGGTGAGGGGGTGCGGGACTGGCAAGCATTTCAGGCTCCGCTGAGTTGCACACATGTAGAAATCCCTCAGCCTCCCTGTCCCAGGTCTTACCACTCAACGTCCTGAAAACACACCAGAAGCCCCACAGGTCAGTATCAATATTTGCTGTACCAGAGCAGGCCTCATTGCCTGTTATTGTGTGGATGAACTGCCTCCATCAGTATGGCAAGCCGATTGAGCATTTTTCCATAACCTTGATATCAAGTTTCAGTCCCCTCAACTAGGTCGGTCAATGTCAGTACTAGTTGGACATTTGGTTGCACTAGTTCGGCATTTTACTGAACTCGTTGAACAAAAATCTTACTAGTCACTCTTTTTCAGCAACTAGTAAGACAGTTGCTGAAGACAATTAGTAAGACATTTGTTCGACATGTTGGGCTTTTTGTCCAGCTAGATGGCATTTTGGGCACACTAGTTGACGTTATCATCTTACTAGTTTGACAAAACTGCTTACTTATGGCAAGCCGATTGAGCATTTATTCCATATCCTTGATATCAAGTTTCAGTCCCCTCCACTAGTTCGGTCATTGTCAGCACTAGTTTGGACATTTGGTCTCACTAGTTCGGCATTTTACTGAACTAGTTGAACAAAAAATCTTACTAGTCACTCTTTTTCAGCAACTGGTGGCACTTTTGTTCAACTAGTTAAAACAGAAACCTTACTAGTAACAAAAAAAAATCTTACTAGTCACTCTTTTTCAGCAACTAGTGGCACTTTTGTTCAACTAGTTAAAACAGAAACCTTACTAGTAACAAAAACATTTTTACTAGTCACTCTTTTTCAGCAACTAGTGGCACTTTTGTTCAACTAGTTAAAACAGAAACCTTACTAGTAACAAAAAAAATCTTACTAGTCACTCTTTTTCAGCAACTAGTGCACGTTTGTTCAACTAGTTAAAACAGAAACCTTACTAGTAACAAAAAAAAATCTTACTAGTCATTCTTTTTCAGCAACTAGTGGCAGGTTTCTGTTTTAACTAGTTGAACAAAAGTGCCACTAGTTGCTGAAAAAGAGTGACTAGTAAGACAAAGACTAAACTAGTGGAGGGGACTGAAACTTGATATCAAGGATATGGAATAAATGCTCAATCGGCTTGCCATACTTACTAGTTGCATGCACATGTCGACTAGTAAGCAGTTTTGTCAAACTAGCCCAACATGTCGAAAAAATGTCTTACTAGTTGCTCACAGTCGTTCACTAGTTCGTAAGCCTTTTCAGCCTCCCTAGTTTTCTAGATAGGTCACAAAACACTGCAACTAGTAAACTAGTGCACATTTCAAGCCCACTAGATTACTAGTACACATTTTGAACCTCACTAGTTTGCTAGTAAGGTCAAAATAGGCTTTTACTAGTAAACTAGTGGGTATTGTGGCTGCACTAGTTTACTAGTGTGCATTTGGGCTCCCACTAGTAAACTAGGGCAGACAATTGGAGGCCGCTAGTTCACTAGTGAGCTGAATCCATGTTTCACTAGCTTACATGTCAGAGCTTTTGCAGCTCACTAGTTAGCTAGTAACACTTTCAGCATTACTTGTTCGGTCCAGAGGGCCACTAGTGTAGCAAAAAGCCCACTAGTAGAGACTTTGGCCCTACTAGTGCGGCACACAGTGTTACTAGTAAAGTTTCTGTTTTAACTAGTTGAACAAAAGTGCCACTAGTTGCTGAAAAAGAGTGACTAGTAAGATTTTTTGTTCAACAAGTTCAGTAAAATGCCGAACTAGTGCGTCCAAATGTCCAACTAGTGTTGACAATGACCGAACTAGTGGAGGGGACTGAAACTTGATATCAAGGATATGGAATAAATGCTCAATCGGCTTGCCATACATGAGTGCCTGCTCACCACAGTCCCTGCTATCTTTGAACCTCAGTGGATGTTAGCCATGTTAGGCACAAGGAGACAGGTGAGCATGTCACATACTAATCGGCACTATGTCAAACCACTTTGGCAGGGAGACACGCCAAGACTTTGTTTTTACTGTCTCCGAGCATTTATTTTACTACCTTGAACTTTACCCTGTGCATTGTGGGAGAAAACTGAACACTAAGACAGGATTTTAGCACTATAAATGTTATATTCTGGCTGTTATTTCAGAATCAGTGCAATGCCTGTCCCCACACACACACACATCATAGGCTGTACAACTCATATAATATCAGAAAAAGAGGGAAGATCTCCTCTAGTAAAATGTATTATGTGATTCAGTAGTTTTCTAGTATACAATGAGTGTGCTGCAGCAATAACTAAAACGTGATCATGTGCCTGTTCGACAGATAACATCTGAATGAAGGTCTTGAGAAACAGACTATTTTGCTGTCATGTAGAGGAGGTTGAATGCCAGTGCTGGATGAACCCGGTGGCTTCTTGCCAAATTCCCAAGGTTATTCAAGCTCTAATTCAACACTGCCAACAAATATTTGAATTTTGGAGAAAAAGCGAAGAAAATCCAGTAGGGAACGTCTCGCCTGTGGAGAAGCACCATTTACACCAAAATACAGCCAATAAGAGATGGAGCATTAACATGCCTCCACTTTGGAAGGTTCCCAAGAGGGAAACACACATAGATATCATGTTTCATCTAGTTTGTTGCACAAGGGCCTGGAGTTGTCTTTAGCTCCCTTTCCCTCCTCTTGCTATAAGGGTTTCAAGAGCTCAGACTTGTGAGGAGCAAACAAACACATCTACTCAGCCTCATTGACTGAATATTTGCAGGAACACGTTGTCTGTACTGCCCCTGTTTCGGTTTGGCTGTGCTTCTTTTTTTAAGAGGAAGCCTGTAGAGCAATACGCTGAAGTGGGGTTTTTACTCTCTCTCTTCCTGTTAATGTCCCCCCCTGTGCCCCATCTTTCATGTCAGACTGTCATTGGCGTCCTGCGGGGTCGAGTTTTGGGTCACGTCAGTGTGGTGCCAAGTGTCCTGGTGTCTCCATTGCTGTAAAGCCACACTAACACACACATATGTACAAGGAATTCACACGCGCAAACGGGCAAGCACATACAAAAAAATGCCAGCGCTACACACACACGTATGTGACATGCATACTGCACATGTATGCACAAATGTATGCATGCTCACACAGACTGTAGACTCTATCATGACTCTAGTTTCTTTGCCACCTGATCAATCATCCCAACTGCCATTAGATCTACAGGAGAGGCATTCCAGCCTAACAACTGGAGAAGGGGGTAGTGTGTGTGTCTGTGTGAGGGGAGGAGGTGTAGAGGGGATTGAGACACGAGGGGGGAAATTTAAACGTCATGTCCTAAGTGTAATAAATTTGAAAAGTGATTTAGTCTGATTCCAAGCAAATTACTATTGTGAGTGTGGCTGACGGAATCGGCGGTTTGGTCTGTTTGTTGATCTTCCAGAGCATTTTCTTCTTTTTTCAATCCCCTCTGAGTTTTGTCATTCCTCGTCCCATCTCACTTGTCTCAGGCGCTGCGAAACATACCTGGGAAATGTACTAGAGTGAGAAGAAGTACAGTTGAAAAGCTAAAGAGAGGGTAGAAAGAAGCTGCCTCCAGCTCAGGTCACGTTCAAGCATGTTTTGCATCATTCTAGTGTAAAAGTGGTAAAGGAGGAGTGAAGTGCAAAGCGTCTGTGGATACGGTGCCTTATCTCTCTATCTGTCAGTATCATGCACCCTGTCCTTCCTTCTTCTTGCCTCTCGCTGCTCTTTGATTTTTTTTCCTCCTTTTTCTGTCTGATGAAAGAGCTGACTGTGCTGCTCTCAGAGAGGGCTCCGAGTGAGCGTGTGTGCGGTGCATTGTTCCCCTCTTCCTCAATATGATGAGAAAAGCTTGAAATAACAATGTCTGGGGGTGGAGTGAGACCCTTCTGTTCTCTGTTTCATCTCCCCTCTCGCTCCCTCTCTCCGTCTCTGTCTCTCTGTTCTTGCTTTTTCCAGATGAAAGTGATGCTCTCTGCAGATCTCCTGCAGGTGTGGGCCTTTTGACCTCTTATGGAACAAATTGCATACTTATCCCTTCACACACACAGACACACACACACAGACGCTCGGTTATGCAAGTATAAATGCATGAAGATATAGATATAAATGCTCACATCAAGGTTGTAGTCCGTGCATGTTCTGAGGAATTGTAATTACATGCTGCGTTTCCGACTTCACACTTAAAACCCCCGAAAATACCACTTTTCATCCTCAGGTTGCAAACTGAGTGACCATCTATAACAGCAGAAGGACTCAACATGACAACACACACAGGTGCACAAACGTATATGTACAATTTCAACCTTTCCAGTTTGAGGAGAGGACAAACGTATGCACACTATGCAACTATGTGGACAGGATTATCTCAGGGTCCGACCTGCTGACCTTGGGGAGGTCATGTGTGAGGCGCAGGCTGCAGTCGCCGGCCCCACCAACACCAGAATGTCTGACGTCTCAGGAATCTATGCAACGCCGCTCTGCCTGGCCATGCAGCGAAACCCCGAGCACCACACAGCAGTTGGACCCCTCTGTAAGGCGAGCAGAAGCCTAGGGGACAGTTAAAGAAAAGAGGGCAAAGACAAAGAATAATCAACCATGGTAACAAGTTTGCAAGTGAGTTTTTTGCCTGCTGTCTCTCTTTGTACTCTCTTTTTTTTCCCAATTCGTGTCATAAGCTTTGAAGAAAACATTTAGCCAAATAATTCATGCCTAGTCAAGACAAAACCCTATCCTAAATCCTGATAAACATCTTTACCGAGAGCATTATTGGGGACCCTTGTTACATATTTGTACATTTTTGATTTACTGTATATCAAAGTTATGAAGAAAATGGCTGCAGGGCCTGAGCTAACACACAGCAGGCTGGGTGGCAGGAACAACAGGGCCGTGATTTATTGCAAGAGGGGAAAAAAAACACTGCCTCCAAAAACTGGAGAGCAGCTTCAATACCATATTGAGCTATTTAGATCCTTCGATGGACAACTTTATACGGGCCTCTCCTTGTCTTCTCTCATGTTCCACATAATTTGGGTGCAAGTGCAACGTGTGCAGTACATGTGTGCAATACATAGCAGCCATATGTGAGATCTGGTATGCAGCAGAATGACCCATGTTGAGTAGAAAGTAAGTGGAGGATTCGCTCTGGGGAAGCCCAACGTCCAGCTCCGCTCGCCGGTCTTGAACATCCTCTGTTCATCAGACTTTTCTCTGCTTTTCTTTGGCAGACGCAGGTTAGAGAGAATCTCAGCTTCTGTTGTGTTGGCAGATGCAATCAGCTGCAATCTGTCGGAGGGTTTGTTTCTATTTGTGCTGCTCTGCATCATGCTCAGCACCCACTGTCCCTCCTGGTGGCAGCGCCTGGCTCATCTGTCGGTAGCTTAAACCAATAAAACATATCAAAGAATAGGAGATTCATTTGAGGTGGAACCCTGGAGTCAGTGTTCACATTATCTGGTCACATCACACGTAAAGTTGGCGCCATTTAAAAGCCCCACAAAGGCTCTGCCGTGGTTACACATGGCTCACCCAGCCTCACTGTCTCTTCACCGCTCGTTATCCCTCCATTACCTTACCATCAACACCACAAGAATCTGTGTGTGTGTGTGTGTGTATGTGTCTGCGCATGAGCATGTATTTAGTATGTGTTGCCATGTCTGCGAGTAAGCACGTGCTTGTGTGTATATATCTAACTGTGTTTTTGCAGGAGCTTGCACCGGCCGCAATCACTTTTGATGGATATCTACTCTGGCTTTGGGGAGCTGTACGTTTTCCAGTGGGTGACTCATGGGGCTTCTGACGGATGCCTGTACCAATTTACGGCTACTGCCACTGCTGCTGCTTGAGTTCCCCACCCCTAAGTGTGTGTGTGTGTGGGTGTGTGTGTGTGTGTGTGTGTGTGTGTGTGCGCGTGGTGAAAGTCTATGAATAAGTGTCCTGTGTATTGACTGGTTGCGGTTGTAGTTTCCAACTTCTGCTTGTGGACTTTCCACTCTTCTCTTGAACAGCAGACGAGGAGAGTAGAGGGAGAGTGGGGCGACCAGAGTCCTTTAATGACACTGTCTACACACACACGCGCACGCACACACACACACACACACACACACACAAGCACATACACACTGCATTAGAATGACTCAATCAGGTTTTCCAGGTGACTCAGTCCTGTTGTCAGACTCCGATCACACAAGTTATTGATCTCACTCAAAGATAAATGTTCCCTGAGCAGCATGTCATCATGTTACACACCCTTTAATACAGACCAAAGTGCATGCCATTCTTTTGTAAAAGTGAGCTAACTTTAACGTTGAGAATGAACGCACCAATGTGTGGCGATAACAACGCATCTGCTGTTGAATCACCAGACGAAGCTGTGGCTCTGCAGGTCACACAGTTCGGTGTGTCATGTGGGACTTGAACTTTTGAACTTGTAAAGCTCCGGAGGCGTAGATTCTTTACCTGCAACACCTTACTTGGAAGAGCTTACTTGGATTGCTGCATTCATTTATTACCTTGACAACAGAGTGCCTCAAAGCTGTTTAACTCTTTGATATCCCCATCCAAGACTTCAGAAGATCAGACTATTACCAATTATCTGTGTTTTATATATATCCAAGACAAACATGGTGGTTAAGGCGATAACAATGAATCATATCCTGTTATGATTGACACTGGACAACTAGGGTTCATTTGGGAACATTTGTGAAGACAGCTGCCTCTCTTCTGCCTGTGCTAAATTCTGCACAGTTGCAGTTATGCATGTTTGTAATCGAAGAGTATGTCTGTCATAGATGGGATTGAATATCTAAGCTAATTTGAAAAAATAGAAAGGACAATTGGATTTGAAAAGTGACTCTACAGACAACATATGATAAATGATATTGTTATTTCATGTGCATTTAAAAGTTAAATGCAATGGATAAATCTGTGGTTGCAAAAATAATTAACAGTTCAAAGAGTTACTCAACGGATAAATGGTGAAAATTACTTAGTAGTAGTTGTGGAGATGATTATAATAAACATCATTGATAAAAAGTATTTAAAAGTGATGATAGTAAAATTTGAAATGGAGCCTGTGCATACATTTAACGCTCTGGAGACGTATCTCTCGAGAGCCTTGGTTTGTTAATTGAGGGGGAAATTCACTCCACAGCAGGTATAAAGTTTTTCTACTTCAGGAAACTATGAAACATATCTTTGAGCTGAAGTCGTTTTTTGGCTAAAGGGGCTTATTCCAACCTTAATTACTTTGGTAGGCCCCAATCTCATGCAATCCACCCTGGCTGAGGAAAGGGTGAAGAAAAAAGAATAAGACATACCTTAGATCCCCAAAGACGACATGTCTGTAATATATCAACCATATTTAAGAAGTGTGTGACTCATCACCGACTGTTTCAAAGCAATCAAAAACTTTTGCTAAAGCCTGCTGCCTGCCAGGGGGACATCCCACCTGGGAATCATTCAGTGAATGGAAATACAGCTCATCCTTTACACATGCTAAACACAGCATATTCTTACATCCCCACATTATGGGTGTTGTTCTCTATTACGAGACAGGAATTATCTTCAGGCTTTCATGCACAATCACGTGACCTGACCACCCAGTCGGCACCCGATGCTTCCCGGTTTATTCTCTCCAGAGAATAAATGCCAAATTCCTGACCCATACGTGAAGCCTTTTATCAAAGTTCATCCCTGGTTGGAAGGACTTAACTTCTATTTTGCTCTGTTTTTGTTCCTCCCAACCTCACCTGGAAGCAAAGGGGTCTAACACACCACTGTGACTCCTGTCTTCATCTCAGGCTATTCTAGGCTGAGGTTACCCAGGGCACCATTTGGCTTTACCCAAATTTAGCTGCCCACAGTATGCCTGAGTTAAATCATCTGTGTTTGGTATGCAAATAATAAATATATTTATTAATGGTTCTTCCAGAGTTCCTCAAATTCTTCCTCATTATTTTGTGTCAGCTCTGTAATCCCTACTGGGA
Source organism: Pseudopleuronectes americanus (assembly GCA_038501795.1). Lineage (NCBI taxonomy): Eukaryota > Metazoa > Chordata > Actinopteri > Pleuronectiformes > Pleuronectidae > Pseudopleuronectes > Pseudopleuronectes americanus. The sequence continues at coordinate 6,239,905 of CM076732.1, forward strand.
TTTTATCCTACTTGACTTCTAGAAATAATTCTAAACTAATATTGACGTGTGCTAAAGAAGTGCGCCTGCGGTGGTAGAGCTGCCCCAGAGGGCTGTGAAAAGGGTCGTGGAGCCGAGGCCAAACCGCGGGGCTACACAGGGAAGAGAGGGTGGCCAGCGGAACAAGGGCGCATCAAACACACCAAGATGAACAACCAGCCTTGTCTGCGCTCCTCTCCGCCTTTCACACTCATACCCTATTTTCAGAAAGACCAACATGAGGGCAAGCAAAGCCTCCATTATTGTTGTTATCATTTCCAAACAGCAATTTTCCGACCCAAAATATATTTAGGGACTCTGCTATATGGTGTATATGCATGGACTAGCACAGGCACTTGGATGTTTAGTCCAGCAACAACATGCACACCTCTTCACAGATCCTCATGTGTTTTCGGAAAGTCATGTTCTGTCAGTTTTACTGCAACCAGTGGGCCCAGAGCCCCCTAGCTGCTCTGCCCAGTGGTGTGGCTCAGCTGAAGGATGAACTTGGCTGGGCATGGCCACTCCGGGCGCTGGTCCCATCCCCACATTGAGGTGATGAAGGAGGACTCTGTCCCCCAAACCTCCTCCCCCACCCATGGCCACAGAGGTGAGGAGGCACCCAGGGGACACGCTGGCCAGTGTCTGAGGCCACATTCACACAGCTGACAAGACTTGGCTGGACCGCTTTCAAGGTTATGGTGCCAGCGTGTCTTGCCCGCTGCAGCCCACGGTTGCCCTGCTCCGGTGTGAAGTGCTCCACAACCACGACGGTATAGTCAGGTCAGCATTTCCCATGTCTATCCATCCATGTTGGAATTGACTGCATGCAGGTTGCTGAAAATCTAGATCCAACCCTGCTTCATTGTGAAAAGAACAGGGAATAAAAAGTGTATATCAAGAATGCCACATGGTTTAAATAAACATTATTAAAAGGCTAAAATCCAAATTGCACATTCAGGTATTATTACAACATTTCAGCTTGATGGTGGTTTTAGGTTTAGGTTCCGTTGAAATCTCTCGCACTCTGCACTCTGCCATCTTGCTGACAGAGAGGGCATCTCTGTTCACTTCATTGCTCTCTTAAACAGACTCTGAACTCACCCTCAATCTCCAGTCCTCTTGACAGGGTCGTGCATTTGTTTTGATACCACAACAGAAAGACTTAACTGTGCCAGCCTGCCCAGGTGCTGTTGAATGGGGAGTTTCAACAATGGGTCATCAACTGAAAGAGCATCAAAGGCGCCACTGGTGATTTGATGGTGGTTGAGGGTCCGTGCATGAGGGTAGGGCCTCCTGCTTCACAGAGTTGTTTGTGAGTGAAAAGCACTATCATACAGGTTCACCCCGCCTTTGATTTGAGTATTTCACTAAGTGCTATAGCGGCGCTTATGTCAGCTGCATCACTGATCATTGGCCAGCAGCGACAAAGGGCTGAGTTAACCAGGTGTATTGTCCCGAGCTTAATGGCAAACATGGGCAGGAGCTGACTGGGATTTTTGGTTGAAAATTTACTGAAGAACAGAAGAGCTGTAGATAAAAGCAAAAATAAAATAAAGCTGGTTTCTTTTCCCCTTTTTTTTTCACGGTCAGAGAACCAAACACTGGATCCAGTTATGACCCACATGACCGGCGTAGCTTGCCACCTGTTCGTGGGAAAGCAATGTTCAAGGGAAGAGTTCTCAAATCCAAGGGGGGATAAAGAGAGAAAAGAAATAAAGAAGAATGGAAAAGCATTTAGTTTGAGCATGCCGGGCGCATACCGAGACTCAACTCGCGGATTCCAAACACTAGCTGATGGAAGTGAGCCAGGTCGCCTCACACGGGAGGGGAGGAGATATAAAAGAGAAGACAGAAGAAGACGGAGTAAGAGGGGAAGAGAGTATGAGAAGGGGGGGCTATCGTTGAGGGGGCATTAAAGAGATTTTCTCTTTAATCAGGAACCTGCAGGATGCTGATGGACGAGGGACAGTGAGTGATGGAAGGAAATGGTGAGAGGGGAGACAAAGATAAAGGGTAGTAGCTTGAGGGAAACTACAGCTGGAGTATCTCAATGCCTGCTACCCCTCACCCCAATAACCCCTGCCTGCCTTCTGTTTGCCCTTGTACCCCACCCCCAGAAACAAAGATGTCAACGCATCTCTCCTTCCTGACACCCCAAGATGTACTTGTGGAAAGAGAAAAGATGAACGCTGAGAGCAGTGAAGGGAACGGGCTATGCTCTGTGAATTGTTGACCTCGGCTCAGACACTGAGGCTTTGAGAGAGGACAGCAGCCAAGCCAGGCCTTGCAAGGATTAATTGCTCATGGAGATGCAATGAGACAACCGTGCCACAAGTGGTTTGTCATGTTCTCTCTACAGTTTCTCTCAGAGCTCCCACCATATCTGTATCCCACACACACACACACACACACACACACACACCATGATCCGGACACCAAATCCCAGGTTTCGAGCTCAGTGCATGTGTTGTGACCAAGTGAGCCTCTTTGTTCAGTGACACCATCATCCTTCACTCTAGAGGCAACGCACTGACAGACTGTTGATTTGCTAGAAGAGAGATGGATGAAGACACTTTGTACCTTGAAGAGAGAGGGAGGGGAAATGGACTGATAGGACCGAGAGATAGCAGATTTTAGAAGAGGGTGTGTAGTCATTAGTGAAGGGGTGAAAGAACAGAGATAAGGGACAACATCAGAGAAGACCGAGGAGAGAGGGCAGCTGAGAAGACCCATCCTGGTTTTGGACTCATTAAGTTCAGGCCAAAGCAATGGGAGCTCCATCCTCCCCGACGCACAGCGGCATCACATTCCAGATCACTGTCTCCACTGTCTCTCAGCTGGACATCTCCGTCAACCAATCCCCATGCAGGGAGCCTTGTAACCCAGGCCATGAGAGGGTGGGGCAGGGTCAGGGGTTGGGAGTTCTGGGGCTGACAGACAAGAGAGATTGATGCCCGTTGACAAAACTTGAGCCCCACTTGGTCTCAGCAGCAGCTCTGCCTGCTCCCCAGGGGCCAAGGGGGTGGGGGGGGGATCAGAAATACAGATACAATCCCCCATCCCCCCAACTCACATACACCTAAATGCTATCCCACTTTCCTGCCCCGTCTTGTTTGATCCTGTCCTAAACTGTAAGAAGAAGCAATGAAAGGCCTCAGTAAAAGGAGAACTCTGACATATATTTTGTTACATCCATCCGTGAATTCCTGCGGGGTACACGGGGCATTGCTGCATATGTGACCATCAGCTAGAGGGGCGCACAGTGCTACCAGGAGGAGGTAAGGTGGAGTGAGTCCAGTGGGTGGAGGTGTCGTGGAGGGTAAGTTAATGCAGTGAGAACTGTCACTGATAAGGTTACGCTGAGGAGCAGCACTGGCTGTTGAAACCCACAAATGGCCTTTGAAAGATATTGTTACTCAAGGGCCGAATGGATCAGCGAGGGAGGAGGGGGGGGGTTGAGGAAAAAAGAGGAAGCACACAGGTTATGCGTTATTGTTTGTTGTGACGTTAGATTGTTACAACACTTCCTCTTGTAGAAAAGAGTCGACAAGGAGAGGAGAACATGTAACACGGACCCCGGCTGGGAGTGCGGATCGTTCACTCTCTCCCTCTCTCCCGTCTCTCATTACATGAAGTCATTCATGTGGAACGTGAGAGCCCCCCCCCATGCCCTCTGCTGTCTGCTGAGAAAATGTGAGATGCTGGATATATACTCTGTGCAAATATGTACAAAGTTGTTAAATTTCATCTGCTGGAGCAAGCAACGACATAGTGCTCTTTCTCTGTGTGTGTCTGTGTGCCTAGAAACGGGCCTTTGTGAAGACCTGAGGGGGAGACAGTGAGTTTCAATCACAAAGGAAATCGTTTCATGTAACACACACTTTATTCACAAAAACTGACAATAGGTGAATGAAAGAAACAATTGGACCAGTCCAGCATTTTCTCCAAATTTTATTAACATGTAATTTGTATACTGCATTTGTATTTAGCATGTTTATGTTTTTTATCAGATTGTCCTGATATTGTCTGGGTGACAATCTGAGGTGGTGAACTGCAAAATTAGTCTGTGGAGACAGGTAGTTTCTCAATTACATTATTTAGCCAAAATTCTTTATCATTAGTTTTATTATTCATCATTACTTGATTCATTTGAATTAATTTTCAGTTTTTAAATTAATAAATTACTTAATTTGTTGCCTCATTAGTTCATTCAGAGAAATTATTACATTTGCGTAATAATTAAAACCACTTTGTGTTTTTTTTTCTGGGAAATACTAAACAAGATGGATGCATTTTGCAGCAGAGTCCGGGTTGAATTAGCAGACCTCCCTCCATCTCAGAAGAAAAAGGTGAATATTAAGAGTAAACAGAGAATAACTGGCTGTTTGAAGCTCGCCAGGAGGTCATGTCCACATCCCCGGCCACTTCCACTCTGTTTCCTCCATTGATTGGGAATGTTTATCGCATTAGTGGGAGGTCAAGGATTGGGTCAAGTTAGAGAGGGGCTAGCGGGCTGCCACCCGACAGTCTGGCTTATGATACTGTCCAGAGCCTGACCACAGACATGAAATCCTGTCGAGGGGGCTTCAGTGGATTTCACAGGTCATCAGAGCGTGAACAAAGTTGGAAGGTTGAGAAGAACAAGCAGCTGAAGAAAAGAAACATGAAGCTTCTTTCCAATACCAAGTAATTCAAGTTTTTCCATCCAGTTGCCAACCAGACACCTTTTTACACCTACCTGTTAACATCCTCAGGCCGCTGTTCACCCACCTGCGTTCAAATCCTCCTCTGTAATTTACAGCATCAGCCCTGTTTTAGAGCAGCAGGTCGCTCACATGGAGCTTTCATCTCCAGACAGAGGCCCAGTTCAGCTCCTTTCCCTGTGACCTGGGCCTTGGCTCGGCTTAGCCTCGGGCACAAAGACATCACTCTCATGAATGACAGGGCTCGGACCTCCCCTGCCTCCCCATTTGACCCCCTTGTTGGTTTAATTGTGTGTAATGCCAGGGCCATGCCCCACCCAACCCCAGCAGGCCCCCAGGCTGCCGTGGCGAGGCCCTCGGGCTACAGAGGCCAATTATTTCCTTATTGTTGACACAGACAACCTGACAGTCACCCTCCCACATAACTCCTGTCCTCCCATGTACTCCTGTCTCTATCCTCCTCTCTTCCCATCTTTTTCAGGACCACCTAGGTGTTTTCAGGGCCAAATCCAGGGGCCGGGGTGTTTTTATCATGTTGTGCTAGCAGGATCTTCTCTTCTTCTGCTCACGCTCTCCGCATACCAGCGAAAGAGCCATTAACAATGATTCCTGGAGGAATGACCGTGACGGGAGGGTGTAAGAGGGTTGAAAGGTCACCTGCTGTAGACCCAGTCATTTGTTTCTTTGTGACCCAAAAGGCTGTAACAAAAAAATATATTATTATATCATATTTTATTATTTTCCATCAATTTAAATTTCTTCTCCTAATTATGACTATTTCCTTCCTCTAGATCTGGGTTTCTATCTTTGTTCCCTTGAGTATGGAGAAGCCCTGGGACATATTTGGCTTTGAGAGCTGTGTTTCTCTCTGCTCTGGTCTTTCTTAAAGATAGACTTTCCTTACCTATTTTCATGAATGAAACTGTGACCAGGAATAGACAGACAAACATCTTGTCTGCATTTAGGGAATGAAAGCCCAGGAAATGTTAGCAATGAATATTTAAAGCTGTTCAGTTATTATTGATGCATTACATTGAATGAATGGTGTAACTCTTGATAATATAGATTGCCAAGAACAAGCGTGTTACTTTTACTCATTTGAAAAATGTGCCCCAGTTCTTTAAAGCTATGTGACCCAGACTGGACTCCTTCATCAAAAGTTTCTAAACTCGCCCCTGGACACAATAGGAGTGAAAAAACAAGTCCTGCTCTGACGAAACATTATCATTCTTTATATAAACAACGGGGAGTCAAGGACAGCAAAATGTAAATTGTAGACCCTTTTCATCTCAAGACGTGTATGGATGCAAGCCAAAGTGTGGGGAGAAGACAATGACAAGACTGTGAGTGATGCGTTTGTGTGAGGGAGTTACGATCTGCACCTTTCTCCAAGTTGTCAGGTATGTCATTGGCAAAGGGATGGAAACCAAAGAGAGCTTCACGATCGCACTTTGATGTGAAAGAGGCGGCTTGCCAAGGCCCAGAGGACCTTTTTGAATTAGAGTGCGTGTGTGAGCGTGTACACAATGTGTGCAAATCTGAGTGCACAGCTTATATATAAGTATTGGTTCACACCCTTGTTGCTGTGTCCTTTCTCTACGATTCGGTATTAGGATCACAGTGGGTTTTAACAAAGCAGCCTTTATGTGGAGCCTGAAGTGTGTGTGTGTGTGTGTGTGTGTGTGTGTGTGTGTGTGTGTGTGTGTGTGTGTGTGTGTGTGTGTGTGTGGTATGTCTGATTCCATCTCTCTCTGTTCTTCAGCCTAAAATGTGTTCACTCCACTTCTCAGTGTCCACACAATATCCAGCATGTGACAGTAACTGTTCTGCAGGGATACAAGTCCCACCAGGTGTGTGTGATGTGTGTGACAGCCAGATGATTTAGCACCGCAGGTCTGTGCTTTTTAACGAGTCAGAGGAGCCTGCACAGACGGATGGATAAGTTGGACCCATGGGAGCCATAGAGACTCCTATAGAGAGGTCCAAAGGCCGCCTGACTCTGCCCCAGAGACAGTGCTATGACTGGGGTGTCCGTCCAGGCTGCTGTGGGCTGGGGCGGTGTGACGAATGGGACACCTGAGCCAAACTGTAACACCACCAGCGTGGTGGGTCCCCCTAATCACTCTGGCTGCCCAACTTCCAGCATCAGGTTTCAGATTCCAGGGGGTGTGATGCTGGAGCTCTGGCCCAGTGGGGCTAAGGTGTCTGGATTGCTTTAACAACAAACATTCACAAACACTCCTGCACATACCAGTCAGTGCCCTCCAACACAAACCAAAAAAAAACAGACAGTTGAGCAAATGAACACATGCTTTTCCCACATGCATACGTGCACACAACACATGCACCTCATACCCAAGGGTCCTGGGCCTCGTAACTGTTACTGTGATGAAGTTACAGGGCCAATCAAAGCCAACCTGGGTGTCAGATCAGATCTGGATCACAGTTTACAAGACTAGTTTCACCCAGCAGATGGTAGACCACTGGGATTTTTTGAAATATGATCACTTATATGCTCGATGATGCCCTTCCAATAAAGGGAAATATATGGAGAGAATATACCAGCTGTTCCTTTCCATTCAAATATCTGGCCAGGCTTCTTTCAGGCCGCACGCAATAACACATCTCAGGAAGTGGTATTATTAGTCCCTTACATTCTCACGATCAAATAAACTTTGGCAGAAAGTGAAATGGCCGGGGACTAAACACTTCTCGAAATATGTTATTGAGGGTTAAAGTTGGCTACTTTGTGGTTTGAGAGAGGAGTGGGGTTGGATCTAGGGGTGCAGAGCTCGATGCTCTGTGATGCATTGCTCTGTTGACATTGTAAACTAAACTATTAGTTTACCGTGTTAATTTAATATCTAATAGCTTGCATAGAGCAGATGGCCTGAGGTGAAACATGCCCCCCCCCTGCCCCCACTCTTCAGGTTTTATTTCTGGATCAGCTGCAGGAGGTGGGGTGAGAAAGGAGCAGAGGATGGTCTCTGTGCCCGGGACTGAAGCCTCCCTGTTTGGGCACATGAGACCCACTCCTCCCCTCATCTTTGCCGACATCCACCATGGCCAAATTTAGGTGAGGGGAAAACTAGGCAGGGAGATATTTGAGTAAACTGTGTGTCAATAGTGACGCCTGCCAAACCAAACTCCATTTGCACTTGTTTCTCTGCTTAATCACTCATCTAAACAAGCTTGAGGGTTGGTGGGAAAGGAGGAAGAAGGGCAAGGGGGCGGGAGGTGGAAAGGTGAGGAGGTAAGAAAGGGGGAGAGGATGGGGGTTTGCCAAAATAAATGCATGAATGCCGTCTTTGACTGGCCGGCATCTTTGAAGTGAGCTATAATTGCAGGCCTCTTGTCCAGCAGTGGAGCCTGTGGCAAGCCAGGCCCTGGCCAAGCTGAGATGTCTGGCTGCGGCGCTGAGGAAACGTCATGGCTTAACAATAAACAAAGTCAAGAGGCCTCAGCTCAGTGCGATGCTGCGTCATGCTTTGGTGGCATGCGGAGTGGAAACACACAAAAGATCATCAGTGGCCGCTTCATTCATTTGTTGAAATTCTGAGAAAATCAGCTGTTTATACCCTCCAATTGCAAAATCATTACACTGATATTAAACCGGCGTAGTTACACACTTCTGGTGCGCCCCTTAGAAATCCCCCCCTGACTAAGAGATGACGGCACGCGTAACAAGCCTGCACTACGAGAGCAGAGGAGGATCCTCACAAAGCTCCTTTCAGTGCAGCGCGTACATTAGGTAACGCTTGAGCCCCCTCCGAACAGCATTACCTGTGTGCACTGTAGTCGGCTGCTCCCACAGAACATACTAACTGTAAGAGCATGTGTTTATGTGTTCATGCATGTGCATGTACATGGGTCCGTGGGGAGGGGGGTTGGTGGGGGGGTGAACCAGGGTCCTCGGGACATGAGAGCCGGATGTGTTGGGGTAAAGCTCTTTCTGACCACGGTGACGTTTTTCCACTGGGGGGAAGAGTGTGACAGGATTACATGGGCTGTGATTAATACACAGCCCCTTGATGTCTTATTTAGAAAATAAACTCCCATCGACCTGTGATTATTGTACAGGGCTCCCTGAAGAATACCTTACACAATGCACCTTTCAGCTCTTTTTACACTGATTTTTGCTATGGGTGTGTTGTCTGGGTTTTCTTTTTTTTCTTAAATTTTCCACTGCAGCACTTGGGAAAAGGGGAAAACCCAGCTTGGTATTGCCTTACAATACCCCTCGGTGTAGGCATATGTAACTTTGTACTACTTCTTTTAAATTGGAAAAGTAAACGGAGCAGATCAGTGAGGTGTTGCAGGCGGTGGAACTGTACTTGTCAGAGCGGGGCTAACAATGGTGTTGCTGGTCTTTTGTTACCTAGAAGGTTGTGTCTGGGTCTTTGAAAGCGGTCGATCCAGGATTTTTCCTGTAATCAATTTCCTTAGCATCACTAGATAGTGTACATTTTGGACATTTTCTTCAGGATATAATGTATGGGGTTTTAATGTGAAAAATTAAACATGCACTCTATATTTGCTTTGCTATTTCCTCAACAGCATAGTGTGATTTGACGTTTCTCCCGAATCCACACACTGAGCCAAACATGCATTCCAAGTCCCGCGGCATCAGCGTCCCTCTGTAGACTGTCTTTTCCCAGCCCTAGGAAACATAAAACAAAGCCTGGTTTGATGATAATGCAGTATTGACACTTTTAGGGGTACGCTGTCAGCCAGATTCTTTCTTGTATAAACCTGAAGCAGCATTGGCCTGTCATTCCCCCCCTTACCCCACATTTATGTCCTTGTGGTCGTGTCCATCGCTAATCCGGTCTCAGCTGCATCGTGCATCCTTTTAATGTTCTTTGCAGCAGGCAGATTCCGTCCTTGCTTTGCAAACCCTGCCACTGACTGGAGGAATCCAGGCCCAGGTGGGGGGTTGACAGATGAACACACCCCCCCCCATCATAGCATTTCCTCAAAGTCACACACACACACACACACAGCCTCTTTCCCCAGAATGCACACACCTGTGCCAGGATCAGGGCCCCTCTCGGCTGCCAGGGTGGACCCCAGCGCTGTTGGGATCCAACAAAATCTGAGGTTTTCTCTCACATTCAGTTGCCTCACACACACCTGCACCACAAAGGTCCAACACAAAAGCACCCATATTCATTTTTCCCAAACAATAAAACAACTGAGCAATTTAAGAACTCACTCACACCACAGATGGCAAACTTGATTCTGTGAGCTGCTCTGAAGCTGCCGAAACACTTCAGAAGTTTAAGTTTAAGATGACAGGAATGAGAATAAAGAAAACTATTAAAAAACCTTGTGATGTTATCTCTGAAAAACCTGTTTGTATGTTTTACATTACGTTTGTACTCTTTAAATGAAATTTTGATGTCCCTACATGTACCAGACACTTTCTTTTGGAAAACCTGGACTCCACAAACTCCTCTGCACAGCAATATGATGAATGCTGGAACACTGGTTTAAAACTCTTATCACTAATGTGTGAAAATACCTAGATTGATCAATTTACAAATTTACAAAAGAGCCAGAAGAGACGCGGATTTACAACATTAGATCCGAGAAGGCAAAGCTAAGGGTAGAAACAAAGCCTCAAGAAACATTGATGAGCATCTGTGACAAATCATTTAACAGAAATACCATATCATTTTGATGTACAGTAAAATAACACACATTCTGAATGAACAGAACCATGAACTCAAACACGGGTGTGTGCACACTTGCCTCCCATTGTCCACCTGTTTGGACCAAACCACATTCGGTGGTGTGGTGGGTCGGGGGGCAGTCTGGGAAAAGAACAAAGAGCAGCGAGTGCCCCTCCTCACCCCTATGCCTCCCGATATCAAGGAACCAGGCTCATCTTCCCACTCCCACCATCCGACTCAGAAGGAACGGCTGAAATTACAGCAGCGCTGGCTCCAAATCTCCCTCCATTCTCCACACATGCCAGACAGAGGGGAGGAAAGAATAACAGGCTTTCTCTGGGCTGCCTCTCTCTCTCTGCCCAGTACTGTAGCCCAGCCCACCAGCAGATAACCATTACAGCTCATAAAGACATGGAGGAGAGAAGAAGGATGTGGAGAGAAAGACAAGAGGGAGATGTTGCATCGTGCTGAAGGCAGGAGGACAACAGGCAGATACATCTATGAAAAGTGGTTGAACAGGAAATCAGGAGAAACTAAGTAATATAAAAATGTTTTAAGTAGTTAAGAAAGAGTGGTTTAAAGAAGAAGACAAATACCAAAGTCTGACTGACCAGAAAAACAGAGAACCAATAAAAGTAAGTTATGAAAGACAGAGATATGGAATAGAAATGCAGGATGACTAACATATCAAACACACACAAAAAAAGAAAATGATGACAGAAGACAGACCTGGATCACATCCAAGGTGAAAGAAAAACACACTTGAGCTGCATGCTGATCCCACACACCTAGTGTGTCCCTCTGGCTCTCTTTCATCTGCAGCTCTGAAGCAACACCAGCACACGTGAAAATAGTCCAGGTAATAAAAGTGTGGAGGGGCAGTTTCACCGAGTCATCCTCAGCTCGCAGACAGCGTGCAGACAGACAGAGAGTCAGCATGTGCAGGGCGAAGATCTCATACCTGGATGGAAAGTAAGTGGTGACAGGAAGAGAAGGTAAAGGAAAAAAGGATCCATGACAGCAGGACATATTGGATTAGGGAAATGTTTATTCAGATTAATGAGCACAACAAAATGCCCTGTCATAGAAAACACATTGTTCATATTTGAGTAGGAAAATATGAAAAGATACAATATATGAGGGAATGAATAAAGTTTCTTTTTGCTCTATCTGTGCGAATAAAGACACCCATCCATTAACACACTGTTGGATCTAAACATAAAAAAAATTAAATTGCTTAGGCGTATAATTAATAGAAATAAAGAGCTACAGATGGAAATACTCCAGCTCAAATTTTTCAAAATTGCCCTTGAGTGAATTTTGATTACTTGATAATTTGTCTAAATTCCCACACCCCAGGGGCCTTTTAGCCTCCCCTGTGCTGTCATACCAAAACAACTCCAATCTCACGTCTGAAGAATGACCTGCACTGCCTGCAGTCATGTGTAACAGGCTTATGTAACGTCTACAGCGGCACTTCTGTGCTTGTGTGATGACACAGACAGAGGGAGGGAGGGAGGGAGGGAGGGAGACAGCAGCCGTGAGTGGAGAGGTGGCTCAAGGCTGTAGCGTGAGTCCAGAGACGTGTTTTGCTGATGTTATCTCGACGGCTGTAAACAATTCGTTCTCAGAAGCAGACTGGCAGAGACACTGGGACATACTGAGCAGCACATGCTGGTTGTAAACTTGGACTAACTACAGCTTAAAAAAAATACCTACACACACACATACATACTATATGTTTATTTGTTTTGTTGATTTTGTCAGGATTTCTCTGTTTCACCTGCTCTCGCTCTCCCACTTCGTGTTACTCCATTTTTTCCTGAAATTGTAACACACTTGAGATTCATGTTTCTTGTGTGGATGTTATCACATTGATCACATTCCCTGTCCCTGTCGTCTTTTTCCTATTTTTTTCAGCGTGTTGGTCACGGCTCGCTGCCCCTCCATCACACGCACTCCCACGCAACCAATAACACACTCATTTTGGAGCGTGCTCCCTGAATTCTGCAGGCATTCTGGATGTCTGCCTAAGCCGGTTGGTGTTTGTTTGAAGTGTCTGTGTATCTTCAACACACGGCGAGTTGGTGCATTGGAAAGAGCCAAAGACTTGTCACACACTACAGCACATCCACAGCAGGGTCATGGCTGAATGCATTACAGAACAGCAATGCGTTTAGGAAGCTCAGCCAAACCTGTCCATCAAACACGACTCAAACATTTGGTCGCATGAGCCCTTGTGTTTCTTGGAGGACTTTTGTTTCCGAAAGCCATGCATTCAGCACGTGAGTCACGACGGTCGCAAAACTCACTTTTTTACTCATTACGTGTTGACTGTGGGCTTTTTGTATGGTTTTCTGAGCACACACACACACACACACACACACACACAAGGGACAACACACTTCTTCCACATTCCTTTTATTTGCTGAGCGCTCAATATGCAGCTCACAGTGTTTATCTCTCTGTAAGCAGACAACTCAACCGACAACGTGTCTGCACAGCCCTGCCATCTGAATTCACTCAGTGATTCAGGATTAATATTTCCCCCTCAGACGTCACTAATGAGTAATTTATTGAAGTGTCCTCTTCAACCCTGCATGTTTGTCTGTGTGTGCAGGCCCATCTGTATGGTATCTGTGCACTGGCAATCGATTACTGTTGACTAATATCTTTGGCGCACCCCGAGGGTGTGCTGGCAGGTTTATGCACAGTAATTACATTCCTCAGTGTGTCTGTTTTCCTCCTGTGTCTTGTAGTGTTGTTCAGAGCAGGACAGCAGGTTGCTTCACTGTAGAGCTCAGCTTTATCCAACTTCCTTTCCTCTCAAAGTGGATGATGGGCCACGATAACACAGGTATAAGCAGGAATAATAACAACTCTCTTCCACGCAATTTAAAAACAAGGACTTCAGCGTGGTGGATACATTAAGCTGATGAGAGTGCAAGCTGAAACAGCACAGGGGTTTTGTTACAGAACAGTAGTTCCTGGCTGGGAACATTCTGAATAATCACAACACATGGGAGTGAACGGAGAAAGGTTGTGTGGATGTAGCTTGAGGCCAAGCAAGAAAGAACAAGAGAGGGAGGGAGAGCAGATCATGAAATGTGACTGGTAAAGTGATAAAATGGGAAATTGTGGCAGGAAGCATGAGAAGCGAAAGAGGGGTGTAGAGGAGGGTGGGTGTGTGTGTGAGTGTGTGTGTGTGTGTGTATGGTTGTTCTGCTTGTGGATGTTGTAGACGGTAATGTTATACCTCCTCTGTGTTTTGACATCTGAAGAATAATGGAACAGTTTCCTACCGACAAAAAAAACCAGACCGTTACAAGGATTCTTTTCTAGACAAAATAAAGGCTTCAGACTGGGGGCACACTCAGATTATTACCAACTCCGACTCCACAGTTCAGCAGGAGTGGGATGTCTTCAGTGTTTGGTCCAAAACAAGAGTCAGCCAGATGGACGCTGTTGTTCCGCTGGGGAAATGCTGTCTGCATAATTTGGATCAGAAAGCTGCAGGTGGATGAGGAAACAGAGAGAGAGGGGGCTGGAGGTTTATGGACCGAGAATGAGAAAAACATCCACATCATCAACAGAGTGTTCTGTTGTGAGCGTCACCCCAGGTAACCCTGAGACAGAAGAGGCACTACACTTATTATACAAGAGCCGTGAGTGTGTGCATCTTCATCTCATGTTTGGCTTTTGTTGAAACACAGAGACTCAAATCTCCAACTGTTGTGCACATCGTACCTGAACCACAGGATTACATAGAATTATGTGACATAGTTACAAGTAAACTTTTGGCTTCTCTCTTCCGCAGGTTTTCCCTCTTTTTCAGGCCCAACTAGATGCACTGGTCCCTCTTACATCCCCAAGCACGTTCTTTTGTAAAAAAAGTTGAATGGCGAATAAATACTTATGAATGTCGTCAGACATTTATGGCATTAAATGAAGTTCCCATGACTAATAAAGACACCTGTTGGGCATTTAACTCAGGGCTGGGTGTTGGGTTGCAAAGCCTGTAGTAAATAAAAAAGAGTGACAGTTAACACTAGTCCACCAGATTATATTGCAGATGTTGGTCTGGAGAGGGATATTGTGCGAGTCTTTAAAAAAATCTTGCTCCAAATCTGTCTCATTTCATTGTGACGTTTTAGGAAATTTGGGAAAATGCGTTCAAAACATCCGAACACATGTTATGCAGTAAAATACTGTTGAAATTCAGGAGGTTCATGATGTCGCCTTTTTCCAACAGACACCGACCGGCCAAGTTCAAACCAGTAAGAAGTGCTCAGATCAAACAGAACCTCCAGAAGATGTGAAAAAGAAAAGAAATGGCAGAAATGATGTGCTCACAGAAAACCCATCCCTTGCATCTGTGTTGAGAAATAGCTTTTCAGGACTATCAAAGTCATGTATAATATTCAAAACAATGTGTTTTCTTCCAAAATGAGTCAGACTCTTCTGATCTGCCTCTTTGGTTTCAGGTTTAGTTAAGTTTGGGCAACACAAACTGGTTTGAAAGGGCTTTTAGTGGAAATCAAGCTTGCTCGCTGTAAAAGACTAAGATTGGCTAAGATGTAGGGAAAGATCATGTTCCTGTCTGAAAGGAACAAAGTGACTGTTGTGAAGACACAGGATGAGAAACAATACTTCCCCATATGAAAATCCAGTATGGTAGCCACATGCTTTGTTGACCCGTCTTTGGTGTTGGCCGTTGCCCCCAGAGTCTAATTCGTAGTCAGACAATAGCTAACAATAGCCATGACACTGTCACAACTGCTGTCAGGGGCAATTTGGGGTTGAGTATCTTGCCCAAGGACACTGCGGAATGTAGACTGGAGCAGCCTGGGGATCGAACCACTGCCTTTCTGTCTAGTGGACGACACCTCCTGAGCCAAAGTGATACAAAATCTAATATTTTGTATCACATCTAATATTTTGTATCACTACATTTCTTGGTATTTGTGGTCGTCATCTTTTCATAATAATTTGAGGCTAATGGGTTTTCTCTGTTGGTTTCGAGCAGCATCTTCTTTTCGATCTCCCTCGCTTTGTTGCAGACAAAGACGCCTTTTGTGCTCCAACTTAAGCGAGCTGTAGCACCTCAACACTATCCCCAATCCAGGCGGCTACAATCTCTCTGTCAAGTGTGATATCATTCATCTGGAGCTGATAATGTCTTGGACTCCACCGCCATCTCCCAGATACGGTTGCTGTGGTCTCTGCCTGACGACGTCTCTGTTGTGGCCATGTTTAGGAGATAAACCAGGTAGTATCTTGTTTGTGTAGTCTTTGGAGAAGGTGATAGAGTGTGAGTTCATGGCTGAGCTGTCTTGTTATTTTGGAGTCACGTTACAGCTCACTCAGCCGTTATATTGCTGCTTTCTGAACTCAGTCGCGTCTGCATAAGGGTAACAGCAAGAAAGGTTTAGCTTCATGAAATTCCATTTAACAGGTTGTTTAGATTATTTCAGTCCCAATCCTATCACTATAGTAGCTTAAACTTTTAGAGAAAAGTACAAAAATCTATCCTCATATTTACCTCCTAATTAACCTCAACACTTTTCCACCTCTTTTCCCCTCTTTCCGTGTGACCTTCTCACCCCTTTCTATGTTTTCATATCACTGGCCCCCCTCTTCCAAACACAGGAAACCTGTGCTGGAAAACCCAGCTTGTGTCACTCCACTTTAAAGTGAGAGTATCAAGTAGGAAAATAAATACAGGATAGAGAAAGTAGCTGCAGAACAAAGCAAAACAAAACTGGTGTGGCTGCAGAGCCGGGATCTGGCTGATGTCCATGTTGATAGAAGGCTTTAGGCACAGGCTGGGAGTACGCTAGCATTTCAAAAAAGCCGCTTCTGATGCTATCACATGCAATCGCTGTGCCATTAGACTGCCAGGCTTATGATTATTGCTCTGATAATGTTTGCAGAGGGTGGAAGGCAGCCATCTTGTATCCATCCAAACAGACCCGCTGCCAGGGTGAACAACAGACAATGCAACAGGCAGCACAATTGCACCCAGTGTGGCCCGGCCATGAAGGTATTTTCTTTCAGATTCATATTTAATGACTCCCACACAAAGCCCAAAGCGGGAGCTGTTTAAAGATGTGATCAGGTCTGCCCCAGTGTCAATTAAGGTTAACTTATGTTGTGTGGACCAATCCAAAAAAAAGGATGACAACTGCGTCCGCCCAAAAGGGACACCGACCCAACGAGAAAGTTCCCAGTATGCCAGATAGCCAGTCTAGCCCTGCCCACAACCGACCCAGGCATCGGTCTATGTTCGCTAGCTGATGATCACTCACTTGACTAATCGGGCAAAGTTGACAGAATCCGTGGTCTGACAAAAAGACACATTTCAACTGAGCTCTGTCCCTGTGCAGCTCCGTTGCCAGCCTTCAAGGAGGGCGCTGAAAGATGATCCTAAAGCACAGGCAGTATAATAATAATTCTTTAAAACTATGCTCCCCTCGCAACAAGTGCTGCATTGTCGGATACAGGCTGTCAGATGTTGGAGCTGATTAAACAGAGGTGTACATCACTCCTTGAATCACACATCAAAGACGCATCACCGGCACAGCGACAGGATGGCCCGTCCCATCTTGTACACTTCAAAGAGGTGGAAGAATCTCACACACAGACGCGCTGTCACACAAGCGCCTTTAACTTTGTCTCCGCACACAAACCGACACACACAGACAATTTAAGTGGCTCATATCAACAGGCCCAAATATCCTTCAGAGGGTAATCTGATATCAGTAGGAACGACTTAAAATGCCACACATAGGTGGGCAAGCGTCAAGATGAAAGTGGGAGATTTCCCAACAAGTCCAAACGGCTTTGTTCTAGAAAGATCCCGAGTGGAGATTTATCTGGAGGAATGTGTGGGGAAATAGCAACCTGCATATTAAGCAGCAAATGCGATACAAACTGATATATCTGAGGAGATAATCCTGAATTAGCTGAAGGAGGCAAACAAGTTGTCTTTCAGCTTCAACACAATGTCTTCTCCCCCCGCAGGAGCGCTGCACAGTGAGCGGATTTCAAAAGCAGCAGTCTGATGGGCCTCATTATTTGAAAGAAATAGCTCCAGTGTTCCCCGAATGTTTTTTTTTGCCCCAATGAGAACGTCTGAGAATACCCACCCTTGACGTTCTCCTCCACTCTGTGACAATGGCACATTCAGTCCTCATTATTTCAAAGTGGTTCGTTCTTAGGATGAACCAAGTGATGACCCGCCAATCTCTCTTTTCACACCCCCCTGAAAATCATGCCATAACTCATAGTGAAAAAATAGGCTGAGCAGAAATCGGTGCTCCTCTACCTGAACACACGTATATTTCCGACCAACAATTATTATCTCTGTTGTAGAAATGTGTCATTATCATTGCTGAGTTTCTGCAATGTTACCATGTGAGAAGCGTGTGTTTCCTTTTATCTTCCCGGAGAAGAATGGTCTAGTGGCAGAGCTCAGATATTTGAGAATAACTAGCATGAAAAGAGGAGTTGTGCCAGACAGGAATGTCCTCCTCAAGGGCATCTGTTGGATGGTGCCCAGCATGCCATGATGGGTGTTCAAATTAGCTGGAGAGCCGCCAAAAACCAGGAGGAACAAAGAGAGGCTGAAAGACAGGGGAGAAACAAAATTCCTCCGAGACGACTCTCATCTGACACTGCTCACTTCTCCCCACTGCTCCATCTACGAGCAAACAGGGAAAGAAAGGAAGACAAAGAGGTGAGGAAAAGATTGACAGATGTGTGAGACATCAGGGGACGATACAGAAATAATGCAAGCCGAAAGACAGGAGTGGGGGGGGGGATACATTTACTGTCAAGCAGTTAAATTAAAAAGGGCTGAAAAGAGGTTGTGAGGCCGTCAGAGGATATGAAAGAGGAAACAAGCGGGGAAGAAATCTGATTGGCTGGAGGCAAAGAGGCGAAAGGGGACAGAAGACGTGAGAGAAACAGAAGATGGAGAAGTTATTTCACACTTCTCTTCTTCCCTCACCGGGACCCCGTTGGTCCTCTGTGAGATAAACCGACAATGATTACATGTAACAATATACACAAAGCTGGGTTCACTTCTCATTTCTGCTGTTTGATGACCTCAACTCGAAATGTTCCCGGTAGTGTGTTTGGTTACTCCTCTCTCTCCTCAGACTCTTTTAGACTGGGAACAGATATTTCACACCCACACAATTACAGTAAAGCTGTATAACGCCCCAGATCCTCCTTAATTTCTCTGGAGGAGGTGAATGTGTGAACGCAAATGGCCGGGTGAGAGGTTTCAGATTATCTGTGGACTGTCTCTGCCGGGCCTCAGATGTTATATATATAAAGTCTGTAGAAAGTCAGGGGAAGTAGATATCTGAACACAGCAGTGGCTCCTCAGCTGGATTCACCGAAGAAGCGGAGCCATTCACGTAGAAGACACCAACGAAGAAGTCAAGAGAGTTTGTGGTGATAAGAGGCAAGGCCGGAGTCTGTGTATTGTAAAGAAAATCACGTGATTTTCGCATCACTTCCTGCCTCTGTTTATCTGCTCCACCTATCGCCTGGGTAATGCAGAAGTTTTCTTGCTGTTGTGAAAGCGTTGTGCATGTGTGAAAGGCAAACTCTGGGTAAGTCTCCGGACCCGATTCTCCGGATTTCACCTGCAGGTGATGTCTGAAAACTTCTTAAATGTGATGACATACATTGAAAAGTCGCTGCTATTCTGAGCGGCCATCACCTGGATGTAAGAGACATGAAGACGCACCGCTCAGGAATGGAATCTGAGCAAATGACCTTATAGAATAACACGCCAGGTGAGCTTTCAACAGCTCCTTCTCACTTCCCAAAGAGCAGAGCAGAAAGCGATGAAGCAGGCACGTCAGGTATTGTGAAGTGATTTTCTGAATGTGTGTCACTATGGAAGTCTGCTCAGCTGTGTACCCCTATTAAAGAGAGTGAGCGGTATGCAGCCACAGACGTCTTGTGGCCTTGTTTGTAGCAACAGTAGCTGCTGTCAGTCGCACAGTGACCCTGCTGTTCTGCCGGGGTCAGAGGTGAGAGGTCAATGCAGTGACACTGGGATTGCTGGGAGATATGGAGTGAGCCGGCTCTGCCCCATCCCGGCCCCGGCACCAAAACAAAAGGCTGTGACCTCGTCCCCTGGGAAGCTTTTAGACGACAAGAAGTAAAGTTGCTGATTTGTATTTTAAATCAATAGCAAGACGCTTCAGCTACAACTCATTAGGCTCCTGGGGGGCTGAGAGAAACGCTGTGGAGATGCTGTCATTTTGCCACCTCTGTGAAAAGCAGAACGATAAATGACCACAGAGCAGAGTCATCGGTGCATTCCACCGTGACGGGATGTGAATCACAGTGCTGACACTGTGGAGACACCCTGCAACTCCTGGCAATGGTGTTACAATGAAGGAGAAGGAACTAAATGCCAGTAACTTTGAAAATTCTGGAATTTTTGGGGGGTCACAGACGGGGTTGATGTTGGCGATGGTGGTGGTGCCATCCCCTGGTGCCTGAGATTTCACGGCAGCAGTGTATTTCTAAGCTCTGACTTGTCCCAGTGAGATCTATGTCATATGGTAACACGAAGGCAGCAATGGCTGCACGTGGCCCCCCGGCACAGTACTACCAGTATTACTGGGAAAGACACACGTTCACAATGGCACCTCTGTAACCGAAGTGAGCCGGCACAAGTTTACCTCTGATTTCTGATCATGCGAGGTCACGCTCTAGAATAGAAACAAGAAAAAACATCCTTAGACTGTCTGTCGTCTTGTTTGTGGACTCATTGGAAAGAGGGAATTTCACAGGAGAGACACAATTAAACAAAACTTATGCCTGAAATATTGACTTTTTGTGTTTCGGTTACATATGAAAGTTCCTTGAAAGTTTAATAAATATAAACATTAAACAGCTGGAGTTATTTGATTTATTCACGCAAACTAAAAATGATATAAAGCATTTCATTACATGTGACAATAACATTGAACTTATGTCATAAAGTCACATTAGACACTTCTTTTTTTTGAGTGCAGTTTTGAGTGCAGTTGCCCGACCTATTAGCAACAGGTCAGAGACGCCATATTTTAAAAAGGAGGCCTTCAGTGTTGCCTTCAACACAAACAGGTGTTCAACAACATTGTCTGACTCTCTGTCTGCCGGTGCCCCCGGAGTTGTTGATCTTCTCTCCTTCAAGCGCCCCCATCATGTCACCTCTGTAATCCCACAGGCTCCTTTCACCACCATGGTTATCGCTCTTTAGACGCACATGGATCTTCACGGGACAACACACCAGATAACTAATGTCTGAGTCTGACTGCCACGTGTGGAGCAGACATGAAGCCATGTTTGTTGTCAACCAACATTTATGATCCTTGACAGATTTAGATTTAGACTTTTTTAACCTTGACCAGGAATCCCACATAGTGATTCAATATAGATTTTTGGGTGACAAATGTTAACTGACACTGTTAACCCCCCCCTCTTTTTTTACAATCTATATACTAGTTTTTATTTCATCAGTGTGTCTATATTTCCTAACACTTTTAGTACTGCATGTTACTTATTATTACTTACCAAATGCACCCTCTTTATTTGATTGTGTAGATGCTCTGAGGATAACCAGAAGACTTACGTGACTTCTCTGTACAATTGGACCATGGGATGCCACCTTGTATCTCAAACCGCAGAGCAGTACAGCTGTTCAGAGAGAACATGCCACCCATACTTGTGCCTGGCACCCACAACCAGAAGCTTGTGCCTCACCAGGCCCTGATGAGACCATTTGTCCTCAGTGTGGGAACAAGACATGAAAGGGTGAAGAGAGAAAGAACTGAAACATTGCCAGTAGTTCCGGGATTTGATTTTTTGCGTCTTATCACGGAGCGGAGATCGACATGGAGAGAGCGCAAGAGAATGGAGAGAAAAGAGAGGCAGAGCAGTGTGGGCATGCCCGCTGTTTGCTTGTTTATCTCTCCTCTCCATCATCTCTGTAGCAGCTCACCCGACAACAGGGAGGACTGCATGCTTTCCACCTAACCAGGGCAATATCTTCAAATATCTCACAAGACATGCATGCAGAAGGATCACTTTCCTTCCAGCTGTTTTCTTTAACTCGCCCGATGTTTACAATCTCGGGGTAATATCCTGCAAAACCCGTCCTGACTCTTCCTCCACACACAGCCTGATCCCTCATTGATCTGACTTACTGAATCAGACAGTCTTATTAAATGGCATAGCTGAAATACAGTGCATGCCACTTGCCTGCATCTCTTCACCGAGTGTCCTCAGTCTCCCTCTTGCTGCCCTCTTTTCTTTGTCGACTTCTTCCCTCTCTCTTTGGATTTTATCAGAGGACGCCGCTTTCCCTCCTCTCCTCCACTTTCTCTCTCTCACGCTCTCTCACTTAACCTCTATCTCGTGCTGCTCTCCTCTCCTCTTACATATCATTACACACTTACACAGGAGGCTCGGTGCCAAGCTCCGTCGTGAAAAGAAGAGCCATTGTCCTGAGACAAATGTTTTAAGCCTCTATTATCATCACATTATCAAACATATTAATATTTTCCTGTTGCAGTATTGGTTTTCCCAAGTGCAAACATACTATCACTGTCCTTCTCCGACTCTCATGCTCACACGAGCCCTTCAGCAGTCAAAGTCTCGGATGAACTAAAAGCTGAAATGCACACTAACGCCACTGGCATGAGAGCAACAAAGGTCTACACAGGCCCTGTTGTCCTGGGACAGTAAGGTAGTTATCTGTGCCACAGTGGGAACGTAAAGCAGTCAATAGATGAATGCTATCTTTATATCTGGCGCACCAGAGGTGATTTGAAACACTGCCACTGGACGTCACAGAGCCCCGTTCTGAAACAGAGCCTTTGAAGCACTGGCAGCACCGACAGAACCAGGGCAGCTCTTTGATGCAGGGGTGCGGGGAAAGGAAACCTTAAGCATTTAAAGGGAGTATTATTCAGTCACAGGGCCATTATATATTTTGAGCTTTGAGAATGACATGAATTTAGATTTGGTCAGAGAAGTTTTACTAAAAGACTTCAAAAGTTTATTCTTTGAAACATGTTTTGGACCTCACCTGTTAAACACATTTACTGTAAAGAGACATTCACAGAATATCGTTAATCTTGTGCTGTTTCATATTCTACATTAGGATTTTGAGCTAATGGTTAAATCTTTTAAATAAAAACAATTACTGTAGCTACACCACACACACACAGAGAGACCAGCAATTGTGGTGTTATTCTTTGTTCAATCAAAATGCCTCAGCTATAATGAGGTCCCTTGTTGGACCTGTTTGGGCTTGAGGGAATTAAGCTATCTACCCCAAAGTCTGTTTATTTTACTCCAACTTCCTGTTTTCCTATCACACATCATCTTAAACGCTCTTTCTCACTTCCTGCCCGCGGGACTGCAGGTAAACCAAAACATTACATCAGTGAGGAACTCATGTCTCGCCACCTCGAGTCCTGGAGGGCTTTCTGAGGAGAACAATAAACACAAAGGCCGGCAGTGGGAGAGAGAGTTAATTACTAAAGCCGATTCGCTCTCTAATGACTGTTTCACTTCTGTGGGGCGTTTTTAATGGGATTCAGGAGTTCGACTGAGCAACAGCCCAATCTGTTTTTAATGGGACTTTGAGCGGTTAGAGTTGACTCTGCTGAGCTCGGAAACCAAACCACTGCTTTTTGCTACTGCTGCACAGTGAGGTCATTAGAGGCTCGGTAATAAAAGAAAAATGGAGTGATTAGATCAGGAGGAACATTAAAAATAAGTTTATGACACCATCAACGGTTTCACACTAATCAGGAAACACCTTAAGCATTTCTTTCACCATAACCAGATTTAGTCAGCAGTGAGGGAAGCACTCAAATATCTTGCTTAAGTAAAGCACAAATAAATAGACAAAAGTAAAAGTACCATATTAGCATTTATTACATGAGTAAAAGTAAGTATGTATTAAAAGTACTTGCAGATTGCAGCTTTTTCCCAATTGCCATTGTCTATTGTTATGTACAAAAACTCAATCATCAATTCTCTGTTGCTCAAACATTTGATTTGTTAGGAAAATTTGTTACTTTAGAATTTATTATTCACACTCATATGAATATAAATATATATATATTATATACTAATCTGTAATCTGAAATAATAAATATAATAATAATCTGGAGTTTCCACAAACAAGCATCACACATATGAACACTACTGTGTAATTTATCAGTGGTTTAACAGCTATAGCATAACAGCATAAGAGAGTGAACAAGCCAGCTCCCAAATGGAATCATTCACAGTAGAAAATTACTGTAATGTGTAACAAAGTAAAGTATTACTGCTCAACACTGAATATGAGACACTATCTCATTTCAACTCAACATAGTTCCATCTGACGCCAATGATTTAAACGTGTTAAGTGTGTTGCAGAGGTGAGAGAGGAGACTCCGTCGAGTGGTGATTATCTGTGCAACAACAGAGAATGATGACAAAGCATTGTGTGTGTCGCCGTGGCCCCCTCGTGTGTGTGACCACGGCTACCATTAGTGAATGGCAGAGAGAAAGAGGCTTGAGTCACAGGGCTCACCCTGGACTTATCGCCTGAGCCCCCTACTGCCCCGCCAGGGATTACTGAGCTCTTTATAGAGACCACTTCCCTCCACACACCCCCGCAGACCCCACACCGCTCAGCACGTGTTCACAGCGTCACACAATGTTCACATTCTGGGAATACACACATAGTCACACGCACAAACAACCCAAAATGACTTACTCATCCACATTATAGCGTCCGTCATCATCGCCACAGCGAGATTGGTTACATTGAATAAGCTTGTAGTGTGGAAAGATCAGTTACACTGTTCGACTAAAGCTTTAAGATTAAAGTGAATGTTTAGATCGTCAGTGATTTCTCAGGGTTTCTCCCATGTGTGTCATCTGTGCACCATTATGTATATAGTCCCCACATGTGACAGGGAATCTGACTTTGATTTGTTTGTTTTTCGTTTCATTGCATAGAAATCAGTGAGTGATCTTCACAATGTTGTTATAATGAGAAACTTGGACCCGTGGAAATGTAGTTGTGCCATTTGGTTCTGTTTAATTTGGTTCTGTTTTATTTGTGCACTTTACTTTGGTCGTGAAACATCATTCTGTTTTACATTAAAAAAACTTGACATTATGTTCACATCCCCAAAAAACATTTACCTGCTTTTTCTAGTTTTCATATTTCTATTTGTGTGAGGGATGTTGGACGCTGACTTTCTGCTTAAGTCGATGCTCCCCGGCCTTCAGCATTAGAGGCATTAGTGGTTTAAACTGAAATCTCTCAACTGCAATAAAATAGTTTGGACATGGCCCTCCAATACTTTATGATGAAATACCTGCAAAACAAATGACGTTTCCATTAGTCTCAGTTGGATTTTCTGTTTAGAGCCAATCAATCTAATACTAGCAGGCAGCTAAACATGGCTGTCAACTGTCTTGTTGTGGAAAATTGAACCTACTTGTTCTTGCATTCGATCGGGACGTCATCCCTTACAGCTGGACACACACACACTGCACAGCTGCAAAACAAAAACTGAAAAGACAAACAGCTCCTCAACAATCCAGTGTTCGATGGCGGCCTTCGGGCAGCGCTCGAATGAACCGGGGGGAGCGAAAGAAGAATTCCTGGACGCTGAGCACATGTTCGGTTTTGCCCTCTTTACGCTGTTCGCAGGTTGGCGGTGTCAGTCATTTATGCACGAGTGTACGTGCACGGCGGCCTCACTCAGTGACCCACAATGATTTACGCCTCCAGCCCCGCACGACAATGAGTATGTCATTTAAAATAGCAGGTGTTCCCATGCTGCTTAGCTCATGGAAAGCTAAGTTAAAGAGAGAGAGAGAGGGAAAGACAGAGGGGTGTGTGTGAGGGGAAGGGGGTCGGACTGAACCTGAATTAAACTAATAAATGGTGCAGTCAAACTGGCATGTAGGTCACCGAGTTTCCCAACCACTGCTCGGCCTGTTTCTCATCCTACGACAATAACTTTGCCAGGCGACTTCCAGCTGTACTGGTAGCAGTTATCCTGTTGCTGTTATTAGCTTTGGTGAAAGTCATGTCAGAGATATTCAGGTCAGACTCAAAACCACTGAGTTTAAAGCATTAGGGTTAGTGGGGAACCATGCAAGCATGTGTGTGTGTGTGTGTGTGTGTGTGCTTCTGTCTCTGCACACACTGCAATGACATCATCCTACTGAGCATTGAGAAACGTGACAAACTGTGCAAAGGAAAACAGACAAAGAATGAGAATATAAAAAAAAATTTAATGGTTTCTCTGGAGACAAAAATGAGGCAGGGGGCTGAGAACAAGCGCTTGGAACAGAGATGCAATGTGATGAAAAGTGCAGCATGAAGGTGAAACTTGACTAAAGAAACCAAACACGTTGTATAATAAGAGAGATAAAAGGAAATAGGCATAAAGGGCTTTTAGAGTAACAAAAAGGGATTCGCTTTTTTTTAGCGAGACATGACAGGAGAACAAATGGGCTGCTGTGAAGTCTGAGGGCCGGCGATGTTAACAGACTGTCAGAGAACCCTCCACAGTGTTTCCTCTCCCCCGCTGTCCCTCCATCTCTCACTCCTTCCTCCCCCCACTGTCATGACCTCCCCTCAGAAGACACTCGGCCAAACTTGTTTCCACTCAGACTGTTGTTTCTCAGCCTCTCCCACAGCATCAAAGATGGCCGTGTGGGGAAGTTCTTCAGGAAAATACCTCTACAGTTCATTCTTCTTCTTCTAAGCAGATAGGCTGATCAGACTATGCAAAGGCAATTACACCCGAGAAGAAAACCATTGCTCCCCAAATTGGAAAAATAAAAAACCTTTACCAGAGACCTGATAAACATTGGCACCATTCTTAAATTAGAAGATACCGAAATAAATTTGTGAGGATCAGATTGGTTCCAGTTCTTCTGGCATAGTGCAGAGAGCTTCCTCAAGGATGACCCCAGTAAGCGTGAACCTGAACCTCTTCCTGGGCTACAAGGCCAGCGTGACCCACATGGTCTGTGAGGTCAACACACCTGGAAGGAAATGTTAGAGACTGTGGCCAATGTGGAAACACCTCCCATGATCATGGTTGGAGTTGTGGGTTACATCAAGAATTACCGTTTCTTCAAGGCGATTTTCTCTGAGCACGTTAGCAACGAGTGCAACAGTTGGTTCTAGAGTCCAATAAAGAGGATTTCACAAAATTCTGCCAGAGAACATGCAAACTATACAACAAACGCCCCCCCGGCCAAGCTGGAATTCAAACCAGGAACCCTCCTGCTGTGTGGCGACAGTGCGAACAATTGTATATTGTTCCAGCCACGCATTACAAACTATTTGTTAAAACTTCAAGAATGGACTTTTGTTTGAGTTCTTAAATATTGACCTTTTGTGGTAGTTTAAATATGTCAGATATGTCTCACAGTGGGTATAACAACATTGGTAATGGCTCATTAGTTATGAGCTATGAGTTCATATCGCTTTTGAAACGGCTCGTGTCATCCTCAATGACTATTACACAGTCTGTGGATCTATGCCAGTAACGGACAATTACTGTTGGTATTGAGTTGGTGTTGGCATTGTTAAAATGCACCGTACACCAGAGAGCAAGGCCGTGTAGGTCTCTTTGGTAGAGCCCCAAAACTGAGCAGGTAAATATTGGACATACATTAATCAGTATTGGCCCATCACTGCTCGATGTGTAATTCAGCAAATGTTTTCTGCAATGACAAGTCGAACTCTGTGTGTGGTCGGCAGCAGTAGTTGAACAATGGCTGCTCCATGCATGTGTGTAAATGTGTGTGTTTTCAGCTACTCCTCAGTACCAGGTGTGTCGCCCACCTGCCAACCAGTGTGAGGTCTGTGATGCTCTCATCATACCCCCATCGGACAGGTAGGTGTCCGACTACTATCTCAGTCTTTCCCACACTCTAGAGGTAAACTGCATGAACTAACACACACACACACACACACACACACACACACACACACACACACACACACACACACACACACACACAGCGGTTCACAGTACATTAAAGTAGCTCATGTCTTTTTTTTTCTTTCTGTCGGCACAAAAAGTCTTTGTCTGTGTGTGTGTGTGGGTCTGTGTGTGTGTGTGTGTGTGTGTTCTTGCACGCTGTCTATTGACAATTGACTTGCTTTAAAGATAAGAGGGTATTGTGCGTGAGAGTGTGCGTGTGTGTGTGTGTCTGTGTGTGTGTGTGCGTGTGCGTGTGTGTAGGCTTCCTCACAAGTGTTGAAGTAAGGTTGTAAAACTAGGTGGTCTTATCGCACCGCTGAATTATGGGATGTAGGAAAGCAAAGTCTCACTTCAGACACAGTTCAACAGTCTTCATCCAAAGAATAAGAGGCTGTGATGGATGCTCACACACACACACACACACACACACACACCTACACACACACATAATGAGGTAAAGAAGGTCCTGAACATCATCATTTTGATAAAGACAAGAATTATAAGAGGGAAAAGAGAAAGAAGCAGGGTTCAGCTGAGTCCATTACTCCTCCGATGGTGGTTGGATCAAAGTAAACACTGATAATGGTTCCACCACAGTTAATAATACCACTGCCCAAGAATGTTGGCTGGGCCGGCTACTCCCGACCTCACACATATAATTGTACACACACAAATGTGCACGCACACACGCACACACGCACACATGCGCACACTCCTCATTCCTCAATAGCAGTGACACATTCCAAGTTTTCTTCCTCTCTTCCCACAAACCAAACACTGCTCACTCCTTCTTTCTAATTGTAGATTTATTTGATGTGCAAAGGGAAACTGGCTTCCCTGACTGCGCTCCCATCGGAAAACATGCACGCTCACCCAGTCAACCCCAGTTGCACAAACACACACACACCAGAGGCAGGGACTCCATGCATCTCCCATTGTAATTACAACACATGAAAACTTCAGCACCCATTTGAACCTGACTTATCTCCCTCCACAGACCTCTACACTCTCAGTAGTTCTGCCACACCCTCCTTCACTCCCTGCTTGTTCCCTCCTCTTCTCCATTTCCACAAGACTTGACAGAGGCCCTGTCCGGTCCACTTCAGTCAGATAGTTCTGCAAGAAAAAGAGAGGTATTGTGGGTGAGCCAGCGGATTTACTGGTTTATTTCTTTCCACCTACTCAAAGACACTGGCACAGTTAATTAAAAGAGATAAAGAGGATTTTGACAAGGTGGAAGTGAAAAAGAATGCCGTCACCCTCGTAAAGCCTGTGAGCACTGGATATAATTGCAGGTATTAGGGCCGTTCGTTGTTGTCTTTTTGCCGACATTGGCAAATGAGGTTTGCCGAGTGGGAGAATGTGAATTTCTTTTTCATATCTTGAAAGTGCATATCCAAGTGAGACAAACATTAAGGTAAAATGTACATGCATAAAGGATTTTGGTGCTTGAATCTTACTCTCAGAGGGGTTCCTGTGTCAGCAGTTTTCCACATTGGGGCCAAGCAGGCTGCTGTCCATCTCTGGTTTATCACCATCACCAGTCAGCCCCCTCCCCTGGGGTATCCACGGCACAGCGATCTGGTATCAGAGCTGTCCTTTTGGGGCCCTCCTGCTGGGAATGGCCACATCCTTTCTGCTGGCAAGACACGTGATTTGTCTGTGATAGTTCTGGGAAAAAAGACAGAGGAAAGGTGAGAAGAATGGTGGGAGAACAGAGGGATGCCTAGCGGGAAGAGGGAGTTCTTCACAGGTTGCAAGACAATTTTATTTTTACGTCTCTGCAACAGACTTTTATCCTCGGCAGCAAACAAAACTATTCTTCCACAACAATTCTTTTCCAGTTTTGTGTTGCACGGAATCCCACAAAGGAAATCAAATAGTTGTTACATGTAATAATTGCAACATGCATCATATCATTTTCATGTCATTCTTTACCATAAATTACAACAGGAAGGATGCTTGCTGCCAGTTGGCAGGTCAATAAAGGAGAAAGGATGAGTGAGCGTGTACATGCTGCATCATCGCTCCTGGGTTGCGAATAAATCATTACCTGTGTGAGGTAAGATGTGCGTGAGAGAGAAGTTTCTGAGGGACTGCCACCCAGGGGTGAAACCAGAGACCAAACTCCAAAGCACAGGCGGCCGACAAACTTACTCCTGTGCCAAACTCCACCACCTCCTCCTCCACCCCCCCCCTCCTCAATCAGCCCTTGCTGTCCTAATCCAGTGTTTACACAAAACGCTGGGCAGTAATGATAGCCATGAGACCATGGACCACCCTACATCCTTACTCACCCTCCTCTCCCCAACCGCCCCTACCACCTTCCATGCTAACCCAACGCTGTTTTCACAGGAGCCAAATACCTTAAATACATAATTAGCGGGGTCATTTGTGCGACTGGGGGCCCCTGCAAGGGCATGAGCGTGTCCGTGTGAGTTTGCGGGGGGACAGAGGGAGAACAAGGAGTGTAGCAGGGGCAGGATGCGAAGACGTACGGGAGGCGCAGACAAAGACGTGCATTCATGGCTTTGGCCCCAGACAAACTTGGCTGTTGCCATCTTCAAAGGCCACCTCTGCCTTTCCTCAAAACCCAGAAGCCACAGGTTGGGGCCGGGAGGAGAAACATAACAAGGGGCGACATGGAGGGAGGGAGGAGAGGGGAGGACGGGGGGAGGGAAGAGAGGGGTGTCAGGAATGAAGCAAAGGTTACAAGATCTGTAAACTGGGAAGGAAACAATTAAGGCTGATGCTGGGTTCTGGGTTTTGAGGCTGGAAACTAACGGCTAAGGAAAAAAATTATATATCCTAAAAGGAAAATTATTATTTACCAAAAATATTTGATTTGAACATTTATTTACACTAAACATGGAAATGGAGGTGGAGTGATTAGAACTTTTCAATGCATCCGCCACTTTGCACCACCAGCAACACCCCTATGACCCCTGAACTCTGAACTCTGACCCTGTGCATTGTGGGTAGTCAAATCACAGTTTGCCCTCAGCAAGAGCCCAAAATTCCAGCCGTCCATGTTTCACACTGGGAGACCTCCTTTGTATTGTTCATCCGCACACACACTTGTAGACTTTTACATACTTGCAGGGGCGCGCTCACACACACACACACACATGCACCCCATTCAGCAGTCCACTTCACACCTTGTCATTCCTCTCGTCCCCCCTCTGGCATTGTTTATGAAAGCATGTCCACTTAGTGCTCGCCTGTCTGCTCCCTCTTGCTGTGGTGCCGATTACCCACACCGTGAGACCACTTATTCCCTCTGTCCATATCCTCTCCTTGTTCTTTTCAATCCGCCATTCTTTCTTCTTTCTAAGCATTCTGTTCCCCTCTATACATCCCTGCACTCTCGCTCCTCAGGGTGTTCACCTCACTCTCTCCTCTGCCCCATCCTCTTACCTTGTCTTTACCCACCATGACATATTACTCTCTCTCTCCTGTCCCTGCATGCTGAGTACACTGACTCTTCAATCCCCCCCCCCAACTGTCTTTATGAATGAATCAGTGCATGTCAGCTAAAAAAAGTCAGCTTCCTTTTATCTATACTTTATTCACTTTATCCCCCGGTTCACCGGCTTGCAGAGCTGCTGTCTCTCTGATCCTTCCTCTCTTTCATGTTGTGCCTTTCTTTATCTGGCTCCCTCCTAAGGTAATAAGCGAGGTGTATGTCCGGGAAGTGCAGAGGAGAGGGACTTTAATGTCCCTCAGCCCTGGGATTAGGATGAGCTGCTCGGGGGAAAAGCAACAAAGCCCCCAGCATCGGCCGTCTGGTTGCTGGTGGATCCTGGAATAAAGCCCAGCTCCTGCTCAGCCTGCAAGCCTGGAGAAGCTCACATTTCCTGTGTACACCACCACCCTCACATCCAGCTTCTGTCTGTCTCCTGCTGCAGCACACACACACACACACACACACACACACACACACACACACACACACACACACACACACACACACACACACACACACATACGTGGACTCCGCTCTTTTGATCTGATATCTTTTTCATATTATGTAGTGACTTAGATAAACCTGTAAGTCTGCTCCTAATGAGGAAGCAGGTACATTTCTCCTGGTGCTGGTTTCTCTTCCTCGTTCCTCTGTTACTATATTCAGCTTAATATTGTCAATAACTTCATTTTTACTTTCCATAATTAGCCTTATTAGTCTTATTCTTTAGTGCTGCACTACACCTCTTTATACATGCATCCTTACGTGATATGAAACAGTTCTTCATAAACATTTCTAAAAACAAAGTATGTTGAATATTTGTTTATTATCCCAAATGTGTCCAACAGTGTTCTGTTCCTAAAGCATTGTGTCATTTTTCTTTGCGGCATCAAGAAAGTTGAAATTTACTTTTAAGCCCCATTTTTCAACTGACGTGTTGTAAGATGAATGTTTCTACTCACTGGATGTCAGGACCTTAAGGTTTCAGAGAAACAGTAACAACCGCATGTCCACAAAACAGCGTATTATATTTTAACACTTGTCAGTTTTAATATGCAGGTTCATTTTTGGAGAGGAGGAGAGGACTGCTGCATCACCTGTAAATGAATGAACACTGAGAGAATCCTCAAAAAGAAGACGCACGCTGCAGTGATGACAGATGTGTGGAAGAAAACAACACAAAAACCAAGCTCTGTCTTTTGTTATCGTTTTGTAGAAAAACACATATTGTGCAGTGACGTGCCACAACACAAACAAATCATGGGACTCAACATCCAGTGAACAATTTCATAAGCAGAAATATATTTATTGTTGAAAACATAAATATATATAAATTATGATTACTGCTGTATTTATCCAATGGAAGCCCAAAAGAAAAGTAGTAAAGGCCAAGTGATAGTGTGACGGCATTTTTTGCTGAAGTCAAGTCTCTCCAAGCATGGTCCCTGTTTTACTGAGAGCAACAACACTTGTGTAGATGTGAACAGTGAGGAAACATCAGCCTTATAAATACAGCACCACACGGATGATGGTTGGTGAATTCACAGCTCAGCAGTCGCTGACACATCCATGTTTCAGTCAGTTTTTCTCTCTCGACTTTCACGCGACTCGCCTTTGATTACTAGAGAAATTCTCTTCTTCTTTTGAACACGGGGGGGGGGTTCTTTTTGCACCTGGTTGGCCTGGTTACACATTCATCACTGTTACAGGAACTGGTAAGGCAGTAATTGTTTATCCCGTCGGGGTCACAGGTTCAGGCCAGCACTGTGCTGTTTCCAGGGCCACCTCTGGGCGCCCGTCATCATCATCTGTCCCCATGGCATGTGGCTGCACAAGGTGTGAGTCCCTTCAAAGGGTGGAGCCATCAGAGATTTGTTCCCCTGTCAACAGAGGAGTGAAGACTGGCTACACAAGGAGCCCATTCATGCGCTTGTCGATATGCTTTGCACGCTCATTCACTCTTTCAGGTGGACTTTGCTCTTTCCAGGCACAACATGTGTGTTTGTGAAGCAGAACGGGCGTGCATCTTCCTTATCAACATTAAAGTGATATGAATTTAAAATTGAGTAGCAGAGAAATATTGTGCGGGCACACTACACACACACACACATACACACAAACACACACGCCGTCTTTCAGAACATACATACTTGCACATTAGATTTTCTCTAAAAAATGTGGTTGGTGAGCACAAACTTGTTACATGCTTATCATAGATAAAGCTAAAGTATGGCCACTCACTAAGGTTGCCATGTTTGAGCCGGTCAGTCCCACCTTTTCATAGCTCTGACACACTGATGCACACACAGTAACAAGCACTGGCAGCCATTTTTTCCCTTGTCTATTCCACCCCCTGCCCACGTTTTTTGCATCTTTTCCAAAGGATTAAATACAGACATTCAACCACAACAAAAGAATTAAACATAATTCCTGCTTGGATATAAGTAAGCATAATATATTTCATAACAAAAATAAAGCATCTTCCTGTACTGACTCTCACGTCTCCTCCTTGCACACATATATCCAAACCATTTACAACACTTGACATCATTCAGATATACTGTAATATAATAAGAAACATGGATGACAAGGATAACAACAAATGACATAGAGATTGTGATACTGATGGTTACAAAGAACTGCACCACACAGGACTCTTGCATGTCTCCGAAATCATGAAAATGTCTTTTTTGTTCTTTCTGTTTTCCTTTTGCACTGAGACAATAAAAAAAAAGTAAAACGTCCACATATATAAATAGTTTGTGAGTAGTGATGCGTCCTTTTCAGATTTTGATGCGCACAGCAGGTGGGAAAAGTCACAGACCACCAGGACTCTCAGGGAAGACTTTTCTCTCCACTCAGAGCAAACATCCCAAAACTCAAATTGTTCAATGCTCCATTGAGAGTCTTCTGGAGAAAAACAAAACCTCCATAACTCCAGTGCTCGCCATTGTTTTCCTTTATCTCTCTTTCTTCCTTCCTGTGTATGCAAGAGTCATTTAAACAGGGCAGGGCACTTTTATGTTGCCCAGCTGGAGGACATCCACTGCTGTTTTGGAGTCCGAGCACCAGATTCCCACGAAAGCCTGAAACAACTGTTTTATGGCCATTTCTGTTGTTCACATCTTGTTCAAACCGCAAAATGGTCAACACAAATCCCTTTCATCATCTCCCTTCGGCCTCTTTCTGCCCGAGCTCCACAGCATAGTTCTTCTTAATCATTGGCAGGGTTCAGTTGTCTGGGTATAGGTAGCGCACCACAGAGGAAGACATCATCCATAATCACTGTTTTTTTTTAATATAAAAAAAGCACCTTTGGCATCTTATGTATTTTTGTCTGTTGTCTATGTTTCTGTCGCTCATTTTTACAGAAATGTTTGTCTTTTTTAGACGGAGGTGGCACGGCAGTGGGGAAGAGGACCGAGCAGGTCTCAAGTTTGTTGACGTCCTCTTTTTAGGTTCCTCCCGCACTGAAGTTCCCTTGTTCTGATTGGTCTCACCTCACGTCCACTGCGGGAGAGAGAGCGGGAAGCTTGGATTAGCATCACAGTTTTTCCAAATAGAACACATGTGACATGAGGGAGAAAAGGTAAACACATTTTTGCATTTTGTGCCCGATTCCATAAATTTGTTCATGCATTTCAAAGGAGACACACAAGACCCACAATGTTCGAAATAATTGTTTCTTCAGATTTCAAAGGCAGCGACCTTAATAGTACAAATAAACAAAATTTAAAAAAGTTTTCTCTCATATGACAGGCAGCGACGTGAGAGGGTGAATATTGGTGTTGTCAACAAGACGTGGTGAAGGAGGACAAAAGCAAGACAGGTGAGACATACAGCAGACATTGGGTGTCGGCTTTCCGCATAACACAAGGAAAAAGGTGCACACAACATCGCAAAATCACAACATGGTGACACAAAGCAAACGTGTGCAGTGTGCATGCTCGGCAAACCACAAAATCAACATGCAGCATTAGGGCACAGAGCATGGCGCTCCTCAGCCCTCCCTCTCCTCACACTGATTGGCTGTGATGTGATTTGCGACGGTGATTGGCAGAACCTCTTTGCGCCATGATTGGGCCAGTGCGGTGCCAAAAGGGGAAAGGGCGTCACGGTGCTAAAGTCCTACCTGTTCCCTTCACAGCTCTCCAGTGGACTTTGGGTAATGAGCGCAACTTTATTATGTCGCCAATAAATCCTTGCTGGGCCTTAGCTTTTTAGGTTTCCTTTTTCTACCTTTAGACCTACGGTGGCCTGAAAACACAAAGTCGGGTAGGGTGGAAGGGAAGCAGGGTTAGAAGCGAGAAGCAGGGTTCATGGCACAGAGAGAGGTACAACAGCCCTGGGACAGAAGCAGAGAGTGCAAAGATATGACACACTATAAATACTTCAGATGCCTTATCAGCACAAATCACAGCGCTTATCTGCTCCAAGGGAGAGAAAAGCTTCAGATCAAGGCACTGGTGGATTTACCTGCTGATGCCAAGCAGCCTTTGTACACCCTCCTTTAACACACACGCACACACACACACACACACACACACACACACAAACACATGCACGCGCACACACGCACACATCTTTGTCTAACAACGAGCAAAACACACACAAGCTTTACAGTTTTGCATTAGCAGGCCAACTTAGAGGCGTGTCTGTCTGTTTGAAGCAAGATAGAAACAAGGTCACCTAGTGCAAAGCCAAGGAGCCAGACAGAGAGAGAACATGGGACAAACACGAGGAAGGGAGGAAAGGAAGGCGATGCATGATGACGTAGGGACGAGGGCGGGACTCAAACATCAAACTCAACCTCAGAGGGATTTGCAGAATGCTGGGACGATAAATTGGTGACAAAGTAACAGTACAGTCCTATCGTTACCTATTTCTGCTTCTGAGTGCTCCACCACGTGATGCTGTGACGTGCACACACACTCCAGGTGGTCTTCTAACCGCACAAAGACCTCTTTCAGCTTGGGTTTCCTCCTCACATACTCCACCTTGGCCACCTGAAGGGAGGAAAAGAAGAAAAGGTTAGCTGCAGAAGAAACCAGCTCGGGCAGCATCATCACTCTTCGCAGGGAGTCATCGATGAATGCGTACGCTCTTTGCCTCTCCGGCTGCATCGGGAGGCGTAGCACTGTGACTGATGACTCTTTCATAAATCGATTCAGTGTTTGATGTGTGAGGGCAGCATTCCTCAGAGGGTGATGCATCGAGTTCCGCTCGCTGTGTGCTCTATGGGCTGTTGATCAGATGTGTAAATACTGAACGGAGTGTATGACCCTGTCCAAGCAAACTCAAACAATGGGAGAGGAGAAACGGAGGGGAGAGAGAGGAGGAGTGTATGCCCTAACACCCAGAGAGGGTTTACTCTGGCCTGAGAAAAGAGGCTGAGAGATCCCGCCCTGCTGGAGCATCCGTATCGAGACAGACACACGCCTGAACTCCCTCTCCCTGTCCCGACATGTAGGCTGGTGTTAAACGACAGTACTATTTCTCCATGGGTTAGGGAAAGTGTTGCTTAATATGTGCATGTAAGGAACACAGTTTACGCGGTCTAATCTAAGCAGTAGCAGTCCGGAGAACAGCCCGTCCAGTCTAACCAACACAAAGGCAATGCAGAAATTCCTATCCTACAGTCCAGCTAACACCCTTGAACACAACAGGAGTGACCTCCTCTTCCCACCCAACAGCTAGAAATGAAAAGACCAATCCTCAGAGGGTTATGAATAGGGTATGTTGATTAAAGCTTAGATGAAAGCGGAACAGAGAAGGTTGCGTGGAGGTTATGATGATCGTGTTGTGTAATTCAGGGGAGGTGGCCGCCTGCTTTTCCCCTCTCTGATGTTAGTGCCAAGGGCAGGTAACCTCCCCGTCCACCACCGAGGGCCTGGGGGCCACATGGAAAACAATATCCCCTGCCTCACCTATCTTCCTGGTCACTGCATATGGGAGGATATTGGCTGACAATCTCCCAACGCTCTCTGGTGTTATGAACAACACGGCTTTGCAGGCTCTCTCTCTCACACACACACACACACACGCACACATTGACAGAGTGCCAAAACTGATGAGAGGCTTACTTGCTCTATCCTGCGATGGCACAATGCCAAGGCCGACTCTCAGGGTGGAATTAGTCATGCAGACAGACGAACATACCAATACACCGTAACATACCGAGATGCTGCCTTGCAACAGTTGCTTTTCGGCGGAGAGAAGGAAAAACATAAAGAAAAAGAAGGGAGAGCGTGAAAAGAGGGTAAGCAAGCGGAGGAAGTATGCAGTGAGCAAACACGGGACAATGGTGTCTGGGTTAGCAGTGGGGTGTTTACTGTTATCAGGCCCTGATATAAAGAGAGTGGGCGAGCTGAGAGCAGGATGCTGGACCATCACCCTCAATAGGGAATGTGTGCGTGCATGCTTATGTGCGTGCATGTGCATGCATGCGTGTGTCTGCAAACAGACGGGGGTTATTTAAGGAAGGGGGGAGGACGGCCTGACCAGGATCATGACTAGCATTCAATTACATTCATGTGTTACCCATTAACATTTGGTGTCTGGGTTACCCACTTGGGGAATTTATCAACACTGACACTGAGAGGATAGATAGAGAAGTTATCAGAGGTATCACGGGATGACACAAACTTCCCAGAAACCACTGCTGATATCTAATCAAATTAACTGAGTGAAAAACAGGACGGGAGCGAGAGCAAAGGGAGAGCAGCGAGCTGAGAGATGCAGCTGTCTGTGCGGACGACTCTGCTGCCGTGGGTTACGGTAAACCTCGGAGGTGAGGGGGTTCAGAAGTTGCCAGCAGGAAGCCAAACAAGTCAGCCGTGTTGGGACCCTCATAACTGAGTCGGATCCTAGTGACGATCACACACACAAACCTCCCGGAGAAACAAACAGCTATTGACAGACGGGTAAAGTGACGGGCCCCCTGGATGAGAGGCCCAGCAGCAGGCCCTCACACAGCAGGGTTAAAAACACTCCCTACAGGAGTCACCACACACACACACGCGCTTTATATTAGTCAGTCAGCGTGTATAACTGCGATATAACACTTCTCAGGCTGCCTCTGTTATTCCCACTTTGTCAACACTTGCTCTTTCTGTTTTGTTTCCTCTCTCTTGTGTTGTGGAAAAAAGTGTTGACGTTAAAGGAACGGCAGAATTCCCTCCTACAAGTTGTATACTTTACGTCCATATTAAACTTCCATTTCCTCCATTTTTAGCCATTTCTTCTTCCTTCCTGTACAAAGAGCACAAGCCTCTTGTGCAGAGTCAATGACTTCCCACATAAAACATACATCAGAGGAGACCCCCATGCTAAGACAAGGGGCCCCACACTCTCTTTGTATAAATCAAACTGCTCTAAACTCCCTAGAAAGCCAGGGCCCTGAGAAAAAGTCCCCCTGAGCGGCTTTGGAATGATATCCGAGCCAGAGGGTTTGGGGTGAGGCAGGGGGCTCTGGGAAGTGCAGCCCCCCGGTTTGTCCTCAGTGTCTCCGCTGCTCTCTGTGTGAAGCCAATTGTCCTGTTTGGGTTAATTGGGAATTCCCTACGCACCAAGCACTGATGGGGCCTTCCAAGGGAAACACAACGTGGATCTGGATGTGCACAGCGGACCATTGAGAGCTGGAACAGTGACGGAATCAAGCAAAAGTGAAATGACATGTATGTTTGGAGACTGGAGGGGTGAAAGTTGGCAGGGTGAGGTGGCAATTCATCTGCAAGGGAGAAGCGTAGAGCTTGTTCAATGGAAGGGGGGGGGGTGCTACAGGATGCTACTACTGTGATCAAGTGGAAGAGAGGTGTGGAAAGTTCTGGGGAGGAGGAATGTGGAGAGGCTCTCTGCGTTTCCATCGGCAATCAAAGAAAGAAAGACAAATGACACCCAGAGGACAGGCAGGAGATGATCTGCAGAGGAGGAGGGTAAACCACAGAGGACGCAGTCTGAACATCAGACTAAGACCGACCAGACAACCTGCCGCTGTCCTCGGCTTCAACCCTCCCACCAACACACTCGGGGAGATGTGTGGCAGACAGTGTGGGGAGAGGAGAGGAAGCGAGGAGGGCATTTGTTGCCTCGCACCGGCTTGTAATGCCAAAACGGCACAGTAGTCTCTCCCAACCTCTCTCTCTCTCACACACACTCTCACACACACACACACACACACACACACACACACACACACACACACAAACACACACTCTCACACACACAATAACGTATCACCAGATGTGGATATCTGTCTGCCCCTGCCCACATTGCGCCCTGAGCTTCCGGGCCCCTCAGTGATCGAAAGAACCATTATGCAATATCAAATATCAAAAGAATGCAAAGACGTGTCATCCCTCCACTTCTCTATTCCCTCTCTCCTGTGTCTTCAGAGAACAACAGGGCTGCAGATAGACAGACGTTGCTCTCCACTTAAAAGAGGTTAAAGTAAATACGATTTTGATGAGAGAGTAAAAAAAAAGACAGACGGAGACTGACAGACCGGTCAAATTAAAGAGTGGGAGATGTCTGTGTTGCAGGAGAGAGACAGAAAGAGTGAGGAGGGAGTGAACAAGTATTTCATAGAACAGACAATCAGACTCCAGGGCTGACGACTGGCCGCTGAAGTCAGTGGGGAAGAGTGAAAGGGAGGACAGGAGAGGAGGAGTCAAGGAAAAATTTAGAAATTGTAAAATATGATTAAAATACGCGGCTGCTACTTTTCCTGCTCGAGCTGATGCGTTCCAGCTGGTGCAGCAGTAGCCAAACTTTTCCGACTTCTGGCTTGGTCGAGGCGCTCCCATGGTCTCTGACCCGGCCCACACCCCCCGCCGTGCACACCACGCACACATGTATACACACACATACACACAAAAAACTCCCTCGGCCTTCTGCATATAGCCGGAGAGCTGAGTGAATCAAAGGGAAAATAATTCACAGATGCGAGGGCACTTCAAACAGGGAGGCCCTCTCTTCTCCCGCCTGCCCCCCCTCATGTAATCCACAGGACCCCTCAGACGATCATAAATCACACTCACTGTATCACCGTCACACTGTCTTTTATTTATGAAACACCCCGTAAGTCAGGGTCCCACACAACCGCAGGGCTACAGCTACTGCTTCCCCCAACACCCGGATCTGAGGTCACTGAGGAAACTGTTACTGTGTGTGTGTGCTTGTGCATGTATGTGTGTGTGTGTGTGTAGGGGTCGGGGCCAGGGCCAGTGCAGAGAGATGTGTGGACCCCCACACTCAGCACTGTGGCTATATCCGCCTGGCCGCTGTCAGCCTCCACTTTGATCCAGCAGCCATCAACACTTCATTACTCTGCCACCCGTCTTCCTCTTGCTGCCGCTTCACATAAATGACCTCGTCCCCGTGCTGCGGCGGTCGAGTTTAGGTAGCACAGAGCTCTCTCTCGTTCTCTCTCTCTCCCTCTCTCTCTATCTCTCTCCCTCTCTCTCTCTCTTTCTCTCACACACACAAACGATCTCTTTCTTGGGTTGACACAGATGTGCACTGATGACTCTCTCCGACCTCTGCAAAACAGTTACGCTTCAAGTGCCATCAAAAGTTTCCATCTACTGAAGCAAACCAAACGAGAGAAGCTGAACTGTCGGCATATGATGCCACACTGATTAGATTATGGCAGCTCATGAGGGCAGTGATAGTTGTAGCGACTCCGGGAATAGATCAAATTACAGGATTTTAAAGAGTGAAAATCAGATTACATAAATAAGATTTTACAGCAGAAAATAGTTTAATTAAGTGATTTTTATTAACTTTGTGGGACTCAAAGGTGCTTAACTTTCTCACTATTTTTCTTTCAAGTTTAGTTTTATCATGCAAAGTCATTGACATTCATCGTTTACTGGAAAACCTTTGGGATTTACCTCATTTGCCTCAAACTGAATCACAAATATCACCTGCAGTCAATTCTGCTTCTGCTTACATGTGAATGAGGAATATAATAATAACGTATAGACCAAATGTAGGCAGAAGCCTGAAGAGTAAATGAGTGAGTAGGATGAGTGATAGCTCCCTTGTGTGTATGTGTCATGGCCTGTTTACTCAGCCCCATTGGACGAACAGACAGAGGCATTTAGATTTTACACACACACACATAAGTGTAGACAGAAACTAATGTGAAAAGGAGTGCCCAAGTGCACGTGTACACTGAAGGGATGATAAGGAAGAGGTAAAAAAGACAACAATATGAGAGTAGGGCTGAGAGAGTAACAACAAGAGCTGACAGGACCAAAAAAGGATTTGCCTCAAAATGCCAATGATATATAGTTTTAACTATGATATTTATTTTAATAACTCCCATTTCCCTTCCATTTTTTAAAAACTCTACGAACATGACACTAAATAAAGCTGCACACTGTACTGGAATCAAATATAAAGAGAGGGAGGAGTCAACTTGCTGGGGAGTGAATATGGTGTCAAAGAAAGTGCAACAGGAGGTGAAGGTGAAGGAGGAGTCAAAGGAATGCTGGATTGATGATGGACTGAAAACATTAGAGTTTAATTTTGCTTCGCCCAAATGGGACCATCTGTAAACAGGCATTTATTTCACAGAAGACATTTTGACTTGTCACACGAGGGAAAGCGCAGGTGTAAAAAATGAAATTATTTAATGGGACTCTGGAATAAGGGCGGCGTCATTAAAGTAATCAGGAACAACTGGGTCTTTCCAACTGCAACAGGTCAAATGTACCTGTGAACGAGGCCTATAGCTGAGGAGACAGTTCTTCTCATTCCAAGGCGTGCAGACAACACAAAAACTACCAAAAGCAAGACTTGCCTGCACACAAATGAAGTTTCAGCTTAATGCAAAAGAAGTTAAAAAATGATGAGAGGAGGGTAAATGGTGTGACTTTAAGATCGGCCTCTTCTCTCACAGCCTAGTCCTATTTTAAGTTGGCTTCTTTTTTTCCTATTCCAGAACAGGCTTGTACAGTACAGGGCCTGCACAGACCCGTTCTCTTTCTTGGGTCCATGGAATGAAAAAGGAAAGAAAGAGAAGACGGGAATGAATAAGTAAAGGTGCATTTGGACAAATGCGAAGTGGCATGAGATGGAAAGAAACACAGTGAATGTGTTCTTTTCCCATCCCTGGCCGGCGGAAGGAAAACAAGCCCGACCCAGGTTAGACGGGCAACACTTTTAGCTTTCTAATAAATGGAGGGAGAAGCATGAACTGAACCCCTATTCAGAGTAACTGCTGAAATGAGAGACAGAAAGGAAAATCTTGGCATGAGACAATGTTTCTCACACACAATGCGGTGAATGTCTCCAGACCGGAGGGAGCCCTGGCGGATGACCTTTTGCAGGGACACAACGCCTCTCGGACCCGATCACCCGCCACTGCAAACCCCATGAAAAGACGGCACCCGTGATACCCTCCCTGCCCACCACGCCTGAAGCTCCTTCTCCAGTCTGTGTGCGCATTTTGTCCCCAGTGTCATGAGGGGGACACGGGCAAAGTCTCATGGATATCAGCATTCCAGGAATAGCTGAATCAAGCCTTAGAGAGTCTTGCCCGCCATCGCCAGTGTCTCTCCATCCATCCTGGTCTCTCTGATCACAGACAGAGCTCCTATTGAGGATGACAGACACCAACTGTCTGGCAGACGGAGAGACAGACGAGCTTGCATGCAGACAGACAGACACACAGGGTTGCGCTGTATATCCGAGGTTGACTCTTTTACCGCACTATGAGTCAGCATTTCTGACCATAAACCCTGTGCACTGGATGCAGCGCCCTGTGCCCCACAGCGGCCGTCTTGTCAGCGCAGATTCACTGTCTCGGAGAGAATGTCCAACCCTATCCAATCTGAAATCTACCTGACCTGTGCCAGTGTGCCAAGGGGAAGGAGGCAGCAGCAGGCGGCGTTGGTATTTGCTTTATTACTCAGTTGGCCATTCCAGGCGGCATCTTTAAAGCCTTGCATGAGGAGCAGGACAGAAAGCAATGTCCATGTGCCCATGGCCAGGCAAGATCACAATGATTAAAGAGCAGAGACAATAGAGTGCATAGATAGACTCGTAGGGAAACACAAACATAGTCGGAGTGTTCCGGGCCATCCTGTTTATCCTCCAGTTGTTTTTTACTTTCACAGAACCGAGGACATAACTCCCATACCTCCAAACAGAGCTGTGCAGTGGCTAACAGGCTCTAGTGTAAATACATCTGAAATACGACTCAAGTCCAGCCACGGTGTCTCCTCTGATCCTTAGCAGAAGGACGTGTTTTCAAGCTGGAGATGCCAAAGAGCTTCTGAGAGCGGTGCGACCCCCTTCCAATGCTGTCTCTTTCTCTTTGTCAACTCTTCTCCTCCGGGCTCACTGCTTCCAGAGAAGACAAAGGGCCAAACAAAGGGCGAGCAGAGGAATGGTTTCGCCGTAACCAGTGACACTCAGACGTTCTCAAGATACAGGAGCCTGTTCCTCTGTCTTATATCTGGCAAGGGAATCCGTGTCTGGTCGAACCTTTAACAGATGTGCTGGCTGAAGCCACACCAACATCCCTCTCTCCATATCCTCCTCCTCCTCCTCCCTCCGGCAGTCCTGGCACAGCCACGCTGGCCAACATAGGAGGCCATTTTTTCAAGGAGGAGGCTCAGAGCAGAGGGGTATTGTGAAACACAGAAGAGCCGTAAAGGACAGAGGGAGTAAGGTGGGAAAGAAGTCCATGCGATTTACTTACCTGCTGCTGAGGGAAAGTGGTGATTTGTGTGAGGAAGTCGGTGTGTTAGTGGGTTACTGTGAAGTGTTGTGTGTTGCAGTTATGACTTTGATCTCTTTGCATGCCTATCCTTTAGGTGCTTGTGTCTTACCTTGACCGTGCGGTGGTGCTTGCGGGAGGGGTGACAGCGCATGTTGCTGGTGTTGCAGCAGCCCGTGCAGCGTTTCACCTCCACACAGGGCGGCCAGATCAGGAAGTTGGCAGACGTGGGATCCACCTGGCTCCTGGGGATCTCATAGATCACCGTCCGCGTCTTACACACCGCTGGGACCGCTTCCTCTACTGGAAGAGGGACAGGGAGAGGCGGGAGGGACAGGGAGAGGCGGGAGTCCAGTTAATGCGTTCAGTGACACATATTTTACGAATGCAAGCGCGTGCCGATGTATTGTCAAAGTCCGTCTCCCCCCCAGCTGCTTCTTGCATTCCTTCTAAGCTCATTATTTGATGACTCACTTGATGTGGGAGCTGTTCGTCCTACCTCAGTTCACACCCCAACCTGCTATAAGGCTCTTAAGAAGACATTCTCTCCAAAAAAGCTGATCTCATATCAGCTAAGGAGCTTTGGGATCAAGTCTGTGAGACACAAAGAAACGGCTCCTTTGTTCCGAGGGCTCACTGGGGTTAATGCAGCATGACTAGGCCAGAAAACCTTTATGTCTGCCAGTGGGAAATCTAATAATGGCCTTTGACCCTATTGGCCATAGTGAAAAGGGATGGAGGCAGCAACCACTCATTTCAGATTTAACGCCCCAACAGGCACTCAGACCTCAAGATGTGACAGAGTGTACAGTAAGATACCATTATGTCGTAAAGATGATATGATGATATGTGCAGCATGTGAGGGTTTTTGTGGACAGCTGCCTAATAGGTATTCTGTATCATTTACTTATGGCTTGGCACACATGCAGGAAATACAACCAGCCACTTTATCCTGCGTTGCTTTAAATGCTACGCTGCAAGACGTCTTAACACACAGATCGCACACGACAGGGTAATCTCCGTGCCTCGATCAGATATCGTACCGCGTGGCGTTTTATGAAGAAAATCTGACTGAGAGCCCGGGCGAGCTGCAACTTGAAACCTGAATGCCTGGAATTTCCACGCTCAAGGATATATTTCTCTCCTGACGCGTGTGTCTTAGATCTCCGAGCCCCTGGCCAATTAAAAGGCTTGGTGTCAGACGGCCCGTTTAACCTCACACACCAGACTTGTTTCTCATGAT
The DNA here is from genome assembly GCA_038501795.1 of Pseudopleuronectes americanus. NCBI lineage: Eukaryota > Metazoa > Chordata > Actinopteri > Pleuronectiformes > Pleuronectidae > Pseudopleuronectes > Pseudopleuronectes americanus. The sequence continues at coordinate 6,284,782 of CM076732.1, forward strand.
TCCTTCATTGCCATAAATACTGGGCAGATGTCTTCATTATGGTTCCTTTTATCCACCAAAAAAGCCACATAAAAGCCACTAACTATTAGCTATGTTTGAAATTAGTGTAAAGCGATCGGTTGCACCTCCTGGGAACTCGCATGTCAGGGGTGATATTTAAGATAGAGGTTATTTTTAGGCCACTATGACACGGTAATGTGTTGTGGCAAGTTGTGATGTATACAGTGCTGAATGTAATCATGACGCAGCCTCTGAGCGGCACAGTGAAGCGTGTACTGTAGTGTTTATTTAGTCTTACCGATACTCCTCTTGCGTCGGCTGTGGAGCTGGGAGCTCTTCAGGTCATTGTAGTGACCGTGGTGCCGGGAGAAGTTCTTATGGTGGTTGTGGTGTTTGTGCTGCTTGGGCTCCTCGATCACATCGTTTCCCGTACCTCGTCAAAATAAAAGGCAGCCATATTAATGTCACACAGAGAGGAAGCAAAAACAAAAAACACAAAAGGCTCATTCAATCAATAAACAAGCTATGAGTCTGAAACCGCTGCTACCACTTGCACAGCGGCGACTGACTGCGGTGGGCGTCTGGCTGGCCTCCTGAGAAGGGCTGCGTGGGATCCACCATTGATGTTTTATATACCCCTTCCACAACAAACAATGGGTCGGTTAGTCACGCGGCCATAATGAGACGTTAACTTCCTACAGGCTGCTTGTGCTGTATGTAGCACATGCTTTGATTCCCTTAAGGGCTTAGGGTTCCCCTGGCAGGCAACCGCTGATGATCACAACTTTGAGGCAAACAGACCAGCGTACACAGGGCACAGTTTTACACGCAGTAACTCGGGAGCTTTGTGTGTCAGCCCCACTCACTCAGATGGCTGAACTTTCCCAGAAGGGGTGAAGTAGTCTGGATGCAGGTGAGTCACCAATGCCTCTTCAAAAACAACCGGCTTTCACAGACACCCATCGGGCTAAAGTGGTCATTTGACAGGTGGTGCTCTGCTGCCATTATACCTGCGCCTAATTAGTGGTTCTGCGCCTCTCATTAACCTGAAACTGTTTGCTTTTTCAATCATTCTGCGGTTTGGAAAAGTACATGTTTTGCCGTGCTGCACTGTAACCTCTCCAACCCCGTCTAATATAGCCAGCTCAGCTAATTCACAGCCGTGGTCACCTGATAAAGCTCGCTTGTTTTGGTCCCCACCCAGAATATGAGGAGTTACAGAAGAGTGCCAGAGCAGCAATAAAATGATAAAGCTTGTTCTAAGGATACTGCCCTTTCCCAAAGAGCAGAGTCTGAGTCGTGTTTGCTAAGTAGGTGGGTCATGTCTGTATATGTGCAGCATACCCACCCACCTGGAGAACACCTACACTTGTACAATTAACATACATAAACGCACACTCGCAACTACGCAAACTCCTCTCCACATCCTCCTTAACATGCTAAAACCCAATGTACACCCGCGCAACAAAGCTCAGCCATGGGCAAACACATTCCACTCTTCCTGCTTCTTTGTGCTCTGACCACATTCATCAAAAGGGATTTTCTCTACCTATACCTGGTCCTCCTCTGGGATTGGTTGTTTATTTGCTTTCGGATGCTTTTCTTCTCCCCAGGTCTGTCAGGTTTCAAACCCAATATCGTCCCTTGAGTGAGAGTCGGGGGGAATTTCCCATTAGCCTGCCGGGCAGTCAGCTAGTCAGTCAGAGGGCCGGTGACCCAGAACAGAAAGGTCTACAGAAAGGAAGTGTTGACTGCTGCTCAGGAGTTAAGCAGAGGGCCGCGCTTCAAGCCTGGGAGGCCACTATACCCACTTGCAGAGACACACACAAACCTGGTGTACATGTGTCACACACGCTCCCCAGTGCATGTCAGTTACGTGTAGACACACACACCTACTGAACACTCCTTGCACTGTCTAGTGGACCCATTGGGCTTTTCCCACCTTTTAACTCTGCAGGTGACCGACAGAACACCCACCGAGCTTTCTCAAACCCAACTGCCCCCCACCCCCACCCCCGCCAGAGCAGGACAGGAGTGAGGGAGAGCGTCACACTGCTGGCCAGCCGGAGACAGTTTGTGTCAGCGCAGAGGGGAGAAAGGGAGGGAGGAAATAAAGAAGTCCTTCATGGACTGCAGTCGTTTTTTGTAAAGCACAATACAAGACCTTTCTGTTGTCTTTTTTTTGCTGTGCACTGAGAGGAGGCGAAGGGAAACCGAGGAAGAGGGAGATCAGGCGAGAGGATGCATGAGACAACAAGGAAAGGCAAGAGAGAAATAATCAGAGACAGAATAAAGATAAAGGTGCAGACAGAAGCGAGAGGTTTGGTCCTCAGGAGGAGACGGTCTCTGGCCGTGAATCAGACTGTGACAAATCAATCCATCTATTAACTGAGCGCTTTGACTCCCTCCCTTTACTCCTCCTTCACTATTTCTTTCACCCTGTATCTGTACAAATGTATCTGCCAGTTATAGATTTGTAATAAGAGTCTACATAATTCCCACTATCTGTCTCGCCTCCTTGTTTCTTTATAGTCTAAATGCAGAATGTCTGGGTGGACATTAGTTTATGTGACGTTGTCCTTTATTTTAAAAACACTCTAAGTACATAGCATGTGCTATGGGAGGTAGACATGCTGCCTGCTTGTCAAAAACTGCAAATTGCACATCAAGTTACAGCCTTTCTGAGTGAAGCATGAGCAGGAATATAACTCCAGAATCCAGCTCCGACCCCATGCCGAGAGTCAGGTTCCCTTTTCTGTCAAAGTCTTTCACTGAGGGAGATAAGAGCAGGCAGGCCGGGGGGGCGCCGAAGGAGAGAGACAGAGATATAGAAGAGGAAAAGCGAGGAGAGGGCGAGGAGCACCTCGGGGGCCAGACAACCATCTGCAGACTTCAGTGGGGTCATCTCGCCTGTCACTCAAAGCTGGAGACGCCGTCCTTGCAAGACGTGTGCAAATAGACAGAAAAACAAATGCGCGCCGGCACTGAGCAAAGCGGCACTAAATGAAACAAACAGTCCGTGAGATAAGCCCTGCAGGCCTTCCCAGTGTCCTGACACCTCTTTCCTTACAGGCTGAATCGTAAAGTCATCCTCCCAGTGACACAGATCTCAGATGATAACAACCCAGGCGCTAACCAGGTAAAAAACAAGCCTATCTCTGTCTACATCAATAAATAGGAAAACATAACACCTTCTCAGGTCTATGTGCTGACTAAAGCTGTCTTAGCCTTTCCTCTCTCCAGCCCTGGTTGATGTTCTATGCCATGAACAGTTCAACCTATTCTGGTAGCTTTACTGTCCTGGCCATCCGCAACAAAAGCTCTGAAAATACCCCTCTGGCTGGCGTCAAAGGTCTTTTAATGGGTTGACCAGGGCTACCACGCTGGCCCTCAGACAGATTTATGTCCTCGTAATAATAATCAGCCTACTACTGTTACCCTGCAAAACATTCCTCTGTTTGAAGAAAGACATGTTAATTCAATTATAAACACCTCTTCTCATGCTAGAGGCGCTGCAGGGATCTATTCTGGGCTCAGCATGGAGCGGGGCCATCACTGGCGTGGAGTGCAGGTTGGTTTGACAGTGAAATAATCAAGTAAACGCACTAACGATGCGGGGCGATTAGTCCTAATTGGTTCGTCCAGAGTCATGTGGTTTCACAGAAGGATGTTTCTAGTGACAGATCTGCCCCGATGTTGCTTTGCTGAATTTTGAAGTGACTAATGAGCAATGACCAGTGCTCCCATCAGCTGGGACGGCTAAAGTCTTTACCTATTTCCACCAGCAAAGAGTTTAGCACTGAGTTTGATATATGACTAGAGCCTGTGTAAATAGAGGCTCAAGTGAAGGGAAACCGCTTTTTCTGTAACTTAATCTGAGACGTCCCCCGTCCCCCCCCCGCCCGCCACAGGAGAAGCAGCGCCGGCAAGAACACGAGGCACAAAAAAACCTGCCTGACCTGTGCCATGAGCTGCTCGCTCTGTCAAGAGGGCGACTTCCAGTATGTGTGGCAGCCCGGGACGCTATAAAGCCGACTTACTGCAGAAACAGCAGCTGAGAGAATATGCACAAATAAATGCCTGCCAGTGAAAGTCCACCTTTGTCACATGGACAGCGGACGCACCTATCAGGGTTGCTGCTTTATCAAGCACGCCAGGACTGCACTTGGCAGCTCCCCTGGGTGCACAGATCCCTCAGCAATTTCCTGTGTGGTGCTCCGGTCACAGGCATGTGATTTGAGCTTGGTTACAGGAGCCATTGCTGCACTGATACTGAATTCACATAAGGTGCCAAAGCAACAGGTATTTATCTGTTTTCTCACTTAATCCAAGATCAGCTTCTCCCTGATGTGTCACAAGTGGATCCGTCATTCATTAGAGTTTAAATATGACCTTAGGGTGAATGTATGTGATCGTTATTTGACTTGATCCTTGAGTAGAGGAGCCTCACACACACACACACACACACACACACACACACACACACACACACACACACACACACACAGACAGCATGGAGGGCATGGAGGATTCGAAGTGTAACTCAGCTGTGTTGATGAAAGTATCAAGGGGCTGAATTTACCTACGGAGTCAATGTCCAGTAGCCGCTGGAGGTCGCTGATGCTGTGGATTTCGCTGTGGGACAGTCTGTCTATCAGCTCCTGGGGAAACTGCACTTCCCTCTGGGGGCAAAGAAATCAAACAAACAGGGGAAAGTTAGATGTGTGTGTCGAGTCAGTGGCAAAACGTCCGTGTCATTGTTTGTCTGTACAAATAACTGTGTTTAAGTTTAAACAAGCGCCCGGAAGATCAGTGCCGGGAGCAGCTTTGCAAGTATGTGCCAACTAACAAGCACATCTGACATGCCCCTCACGCGAAACAGGAAGGTTGAGCAGAAGCCCCCTTGGGAAATCATGCAATTTACGCAAGATTTTAAAAGGAGCAATAGCACGACTTTAGAATAGTGACACATTTGATTAGGATATGATGTTTACTTAGGTCCACACCTTTCTAGAATAAGCCCTTTAAAAAATCGTTTTTATCGCCTCCACCTGGCACACATGACGGTCGTTGAAGGAAAAGTATCATTTAAAACCAGGATTGTGTCTAAATTCGTATTTATTTCAGTGCCGAATTAAAAAATAGACTCGAAGCAGCCTAAAAACACCTTAAATTACTTTTTCACTCATCTTCATTCTCTGCGGAAACGCGAGAGAAGATTAAACCGTCAGTTTTCTGATGGGAGTTCGGCGCTGCACTGTGACTCGGGCCGAGCCCAATGAACCTCAGCGTTGCACTTGTTGCGCTGCTGCTGCAGGCGCCTCAAGCTGAGGGAACCGTGCAGGCTCAGAGAAACAGAGGCTATATATATATTTATAAATAGAGAGAGAGATAGATATATTTCGCTCGGAGCGGTTCCCACGCATGAAAGCCCCACAACCAAAACTATTGCCCAGTTGGCTCAGGGCTACAAACAGATTTGGCACAAACGCCAAAAATAACTGGGTGAAGACGCGTTGTTGGTTCTCAAACGTGCGCAGCCACTGGCCCTCATGGGAACAGGAGCTGCTGCTTGTTCACTCACAACAAATTAATTCATATATTCACACTGTTCTTAAAATAGAGTCTTAGTCTAAACGGCCCTGTGTATTTTCTCAGATACGTGTTTGGACAGATTATAGGTCGATCCAAATGAAATGTGTCTAAGTGCTGTATAGGTTCATAATCAGATCTTCTAATTACAGACTCCGCTTCAGAACTCTGAACACTGCTGCTCTGTAGTTGAGTCTCTCTGCTCATCAAGTTGTGGCTGTTGGAGAAATGCGCGCACTCTGGGACCTTTGCACCTTCACGGGAATAAAAAAAAGTGTCTGTGGCACCGGGGGGCCAAGAGGACACGGTGTGCGTCCTGCCCCGTGAGTGAGGGGCTCCTGGTAACTTTACCTCAGCGGTGGCCAGCAGCAGGTACGCCGTCCACAGCAGGAGGTGGCAAAGTGCGGCTCTCATCTCCCTTTAATATAGAAGGAACCCCAGACAAGAAAAACGCGCTGTTGTGAAGGAGCCGCAGAGTCGCTCCTGGCCCCAGAGGATCCACAACCATCCCCTCATGGGAGAGACGCCGGGGTGTCAGAGCTGCTCGGCGGGCTCGGGCAGACTCCGGGCGGCACTTGGCTCGTGGGGGTGAAACGGCTGAGGAGGCTGGAAAGTTGACGCTTGTTATTCACATTGGCCGCGCGTCCTGTGGAACGAGCTCCACATAGCTCCTCAGGCACAAGCGGGACAATCCCAAGAGACGAGTCTGACACGCATTGCACTTGTCCTTCGCCCTCTGACAGACAAAACTAAAAAGGCTTGAAACCTCAGCCCAGTTCACGTGGAGATCAAACCAGACACCCAGCTCCTACTTCTTGTGTTGGGAATCAAGACGCACGGGCGTGTTCGTGTCTCTGGGGGACAGTCCTGCGAGAATATAATCCAAACGAACAGATCCTCTCGAAAAAAAATCACAAGGGAAAAGGTGTCCTTGTGGTGCCACGCAGAGCCCGCGTTGCAGCAGTGTGTCTGTGCAGCTGCGCGCACGGCTCCTTGACTGTGCGGGACTCTGGAGTGAATGAAGTGTGAGCGCGTCTGAGCTGCTGCATATGAGAGGCAGCAGCTCCGGGCCCGTTGCGCCTCCCCTCGCGTCGCGGCGATCGTGCATCTATTCAGCTGCAGGGAGCTGGTTGGTTGGTGTGGATGACTTATTAATACTCAAGAGCATGCCCCCACCCACACCACCCCACCCCACCCCACCCCCTCAACCCCTGCGTGCCTACCGGTATGTGCCCTTCAGCAGAGCGCCCATTCACAGATTCAGGCTGTAACTGATATTGATGATCTGTCACTGGAAATAACGTAAAACTGTCTAATGACTGAAGACAAAGGGAAATAAGGGATGAAAGATAGATAGAAACATAGATAGATACAAATGATGAATGATGATGATGATGATGATATGAATGATAGTGATGATTATGATTATGATTATGATTATGATTATGATGATGATGATGTTGATGGTGATGGTGATGATGAAGATGGTGGTGATGATAATGTTGGTGATGATGATGGTGAAGATGGTGATGATGATGGTGATGGTGAGGATGTGATGATGATGATGGTGATCATAATAGTGGTTATGATGGTGGTGGTGATGGTGGTGATGATGTGATGATGATGAAGATGGTGATGATGACGTTGATGATGGTGGTGGTAGCGATGATGATGATGGTGGCAATGATGATGATGATGATGATGATGATGATGATGATGATGATGATGATGATGATGATGATGATGATGATGTTCAATTATGGTTGATGAAGGTGGTGATGATGATGAAGGTGATGATAATGGTGATGATGGTTTTGATGGTGATGATGGTGACGGTGAAGGTTCTGATGATGATGGTGATGATAATTGGGGTGATGATGATGAAGCTGATGATGTGATGGTGATGATGGTGACGGTGATGATGGTGATGATGGTGATGGTGATGATGGTGATGATATTGAACACCCATGTGTTAATGGTGTTAATGATGTGATGACAGAATTGGGATGAAGGATCATTATCCTCATAGTGATGATGTTGGTGCCTCATGATGTCTTATGATGATGAGTTTATAACACTAGCTCTCTTTCTGCTTTGAAGGTTGAAGAAGAAGAATCCATTCATTTATTTTGGTCTGGGCTTCCAATGAGCACAAAGAAATACAGTGTGTAAGAAATAGAAAAAATAGTAAGGATGATGACTTTTGACACAGCAGGGGCCTAATTATTTGACACCCATATGTGTGGGCGCGGCTTTGGGACAGAGGAAACAACTAGTTAACTGCAGGTTAACGACAGACTGGTCCCAACTTGTTGCTAGGAAGCCGGAGGCGGTGTGTGGTGCAGTGCTGCGTTGGGAGGTCTGGGAGAAGAGCCCAGGGGCCTGGTAAGCAAGACATGCAGCTACAGAAGAAGAGACACAGACGGACACAGCAGCAGCCAGAGGTGACAATCAGCGGGAGGGGGGGGGCATAGGTCAGCCGACCAGGTGGTCTGCCCTCCACCTTGTCCATTCAACATGGATCACATAGCACGAGGCCAGCCTGAGGGCGGAGATGCTGCACGGAGAAAGCACCACTGCAGCTGGTGGAGTAACTAATGTAACTATTTTATGGGCCAGTGAAGTTCTTTTTAGGAGGGTTCCAGCACCGTGAAACAAATGTAATATTTTTAACACAAAGTTCCTTCTGCTAAAGCGATTCATTGCTCCAGCTGAAGGCACTTTTTTAAAAAAAATTCACTGCACTGAGCTAATCATTCAGTGACTGTGTGAGTTAAAGTTAGTGATGCTGCGGGAGAATGTCTGGCAGGGTCCTTAAGTGATGTCATGGTGACGTCACAGGTCAGCTTCCCCAGCCTGGCTGTGCACTCTGACTGAAATGTATGAATCACGTTTCTGGTGGGTGTACACGACGTCATCGTGGTGGGAATGGGGGGAGTCAGAGGGAGAAGAGGTGAGAGCAGGCCACACACAAAGAGAGAGAGAGAGAGTGACTGTGTCAGGTGAGGAAGTGAGCAGGTGAAGAGAAGATGCATCGCTGTCGTTCTCTTCCTCCGCCGTCTTTTGACGATTGTGCTTGTTAGTGTGAGTGTGTGTTTTAAATGAGACGGATATGGAGAGGTGGGGGAAAAACTACACTCAAACTTCAGACACAGAAGAGTGATGCAGGTGGGAGATGGAGAGGTCGGTAGAGGTCAGTAGAGGTCAGTAGAGGTCGTGAGCGAAGGATGAAAAGAGAGTTATCACACGAGGGAGAAGAAAATGAACTGAACAAAAGAGGGAAAAAGAAGAATCACTGGAATTACATTGGCCGGGAGAAGGACAAAAAATAAAACAAGATTCAGAAATCATTCCCTCTCCCTCCTTCTCTGCGTGAGCTAATAGGCAACATGTTTACTGGTTACTGAGGATTGTGTACCTAACAACATAAACTCCAATAAACGGTTTTATAGATGCTGGCGCACAGTAAATCTCGTCATAAAGCCGCTGCGGAGAGGACGTTCCCTGACTGAGGAGATGACTCCTGTTTCTCCCCCAGGCCACACATATTTCCCAGTGAGAGAGGTGTAGGAAAAAGATCTTTTAAGAATGTGCTGGATGTGGATTGCCTGGCCCTGAGGGATTGGAGTGTGCCTCTTAGTCTGCATGAAGTCTGTCTGTTCTTATCGTCTATTTCCCTGGAAGGAGGGAGAGATCACTTGAGCAGTCTTGACCTTGTGAGACGAACCGTTTTGTTTTAAGGCCGGTATGTTGGATGAGCTGTAGTTGCAGTGGTGGTTTCAAGGCACAAATCAATGGAGGATGGAGATTAAGGAAGAAGAAAGTGGTAAAAATGATAAAGACCTGCACTTAATACCATCATTTCCCCTGGACAGTGTTAGACAGTGTTTAAGAAGACAGACACACACATTTAGTCCTGGCCCATCCAACCATCAGCATTAAATATACATATTTTTTTCTGACACCTATTGGATATGCTCAAAGCAAAAGCATTAGGTAAAGAGCTAATGCCAGTATCTTGGCATATCCTCTACCCTCCTCACATGATGACAATATTGACAAGAATAACAAGAACACATAGTTTGTAACAGATGGACAGAGTGAGAAAATAAGATCAAGTCAAATTAAAAAAGAGAAGAAAGTAAATGAGAGAGAGCGAGAGCGAGCGAGAGAGAGAGAGAGAGAGAGAGAGAGAGAGAGAGAGAGAGAGAGAGAGAGAGAGAGAGAGAGAGAGAGAGAGAGAGAGAGAGAGAGAGAGAGAGCAAGGGAGGCTGCAGGTGGATGTAAAACTTGTCTGTTGAACCCCATATTGAGATTGTGACCTTTTCCAACTCCAAAACAGATATTGTATCATGTGTACAGAAGTAGGTGATGGGGTAATGGTGCCATTATGAAGAAAAGTATTCCAGGACGGGCTCTTAATGAAGTAAATTTAATTGCATCTGGTTGCGTTTCTGAGCCCAAACCCTGTGATGAAAGCAGAGAATCTCACACCCCAGCGTGTGCTGGAGGAACCATAAAAACATAGCAGCAATAGAAACTCAGCGTACTGATAGCTGCACATTCACGACAGTTACGACACCTGCAGCTACTTCCTTTCCACTGAAACCTATGACATAATTTCCACTGGGCATCCCAGTTCTATGACACCTCGTAATGTCAAAAGGTGGATTGCCTTGCAACAGGGAAACAAACACAGATCTGGTGCTGGTGTCTCCCCCAGCACCGCCCTGCCATATCTCCAGCACGCATGAGTCACGGATCTCCTCCCTCCTCCGCAGGGTAGAATTAGGCGAAGCTAACTGAAGCCCAAACCAGCTCATCAGTGTCTGTGATGACAAAGTCGAGTCCATTAGTGAGTTGTGTCTGTAGTGAGGAGCTGATGTCTCCTAATAGTCCCGTTAGAAACAGCAGTAACGTTTATGGTTGGCTTACTCATGTGCACCCACAAGCACCCGCACTCGCACACGCACACACACACACACACACACAGTTGCACACTTAAGTAATTCAGGTGAAATTTCCCAGGAGCAAAGGTGCATTCCAGAGGGTGGTAGTGATATAGATTGGACTTGGATATTATCCAGAGCAGAGTGCATATCCAGGGCAACGTCTGCAAATGTAGTGGCACAGTGCACATACACACATTTACACATAGAGAGACACACACACTTTCACTGCTTGTTCATTGAATATTAAGCAGTAGGGGGAGGGACGAGGACGAGGGGTGGTACAGGAGCCCTACATCCAACTGGTCCTATACGCGGCTGCTCTTTTATAGCAATGATCACTGGCATTCATCTCTCTAACATGCATAGCAACCTGAATGAAGTGCACGGTGGGGCCTCCCTGCACCCCGTTGGACCCCCCTTTCCTTTAAGGCACTATAGGTGTACCGGCATTCAGGGGGCACAATGCCCCGCGGCTCTTTCAGAGGTCACAAGTGCGTATAGTCAAGTGGGATCAAAACATGCAGTTAGCTGGCCATACACAAGGTGAGCAGGGCAAACGTTCAGCTGCAACACATCACGCATCGTCTTTTGTTGTCTTTCCGTGGAATCGAACCAGAGACGAACAAGAGACCTTCTCTGCCCATAGTCCAAGTTTCTGCCACTAGACCACCGCCTCTCCAATGCTGGGAATGCTGGGAACACACGCCTGAGGAATTCTGTGTGTGTGCTGCACGTTCAGCTCCTGCGGGGTTCCAGGGTTTGACCCCAATGTTCAGGTCAGAGATGGACTCGTGACCACAGGGTCTGACCGCACAGTGCAGCGGAAGCAGGCGAGCTCCAGACGTGAGGAACGGAAATCCCACTTAGAGACAGAATCAGACTTGTAGCTCAGGTATGAACGCACGCACATAGGCATGTTCTCATACACTAACTGACTGAATACGTGGGAATCTACACTGAACAGTATATGCACTCAATGACGCACACACCTGCACTCTCTCGTGCACGTTCTCCAATTTCCACGAATGGACAGAGAGACATTAAGCAATCCGGGCACAAGTCTTTACATGCAGTTCCCTGTTCCCCCTGTTCTGGCTCCTTTTCCCTTAAAACACTGCCTCTTTATTCTCCAGCGGGGGGAAAAAAAGCACTCTCACTTTCTGCACACACACACTCACGCACACAGTGAACAGGGGACTTCCAGCCACTGAGAAATAACAGCGTAATTGCCGGTGCTCTGTTGTCTATCAAGGCCTGAACTTTTCAACATGTGTGTGCCGTGTTGGGAGCGGTGGGAACCAACGTGGAGGAAGACAGGGGTCTCCCCGGCTCTGTGGTGGTCTGACCCAAACCCGCCGCCCCCCCCTCCTCTCTGCACTTCAATTCCCCTAAAACTCTGGGAACTCCCACTGCGTCCCCATGTTCGGTTGGTTTGTCGGCTCGAAGGGGAGAGCACGGCAAAGTCAGAAATCAGGCTCATGGAGGGGAGGACATCAAAGCCGGGGACAGGGGCGATGTGGAATGGAAAGGGGGGTGGGGGGGGGGCAGAGCTGCCCTGTGTCCCTGTGGTCCCAGGGGAAAGGAGGAAAATGTATGGAGCGCAGATATTATAGTGGCACAAAGGAAAGCGTTCTGTTGGTGCCACTGGGAAAAAGGGAAATAAGGAGATTAAATTAAGAAACATATACAAGGACACACTCATAATAAACATATGAGCATTTTTAGGATTGTACAGCAAAGGCGAGTGGAAAGAAACGGCTTTGACTTGCAGAGGAAAGTCATGCAAACAAATGGCAAGAATCTAATATCATGAGTAAAAAGTGTAAGTGAAAACAGAAATCTACTTTTGAAGCACAAATCATCAGTCTCTTTGTTTTCACTTGCCAGGTCCAGTGCAAAGTCAACTCAGAATTGGCTCCTTCTTAGAACCGAAGAACGTTAGATGGACGATTGGATGGTTCATTTCAGTGTGCCCGTGATTTGCTTATAACTTTATTTTCGTCACTCATTACATCATGTATTTGTAGGCGTCACAAAGCGCCTCAATGCTTCTGCTGCTTTCAGTCAAGTCTTGACAAAGACTGGTTTTGTTGAACATTTTCGGAACCAGTTCTCATTTAGTCACCGGAACTGGCATCAGCACCACGTCGGTGGTATAGGGTACATGACAGACAAGCTCAGTTCTCGGTGGGTGCATGCAAAGCTGTCCTCAGAAATCTATTAGGAACCTCTAAGCCCATAATTACTCCAATTGGCATGTCAGATCGGGCTTTTACTTTGTCATCTACGCTTCCTCCTCCATTCCTTGTCTGTCACTATAGCCATGGACCTACTGTTGGTGGAGGGACCATGAGATTTAGGGGAACCATTGGTGGTCATAATGATGGTAGTGGTGATGTGGGTGCGAGAGGGGGCTGGGTCGTGTATCAGGGGGATTAAGGAGAGATTTCTATGGTCGACTTAAGCGACATTAGCTATCCATGACAGAGCTGAGGGATAGAAAACCCCTAAACTACAGGGTGATTATGACGAGTTAGGGAATCCACTCTGGTGCACCTGGTTACTTATCGTATCATCGGCCCCAGGCTACCATAGTCCTTCAGGTGTGCTTTTACATACACCTGAAGTGAGTACAAGATTTTCCTCCTTGATGGCACATGACCTATGCACTGAATGAAGGATAACAGGACGAAGGTGCACATGTATGCATACTCTGAGGCTTGTTGCAGCATCCACGACTCAAATTAGAAAAAATAAAAAATGTTGGTCCCCAAGCCTTTGATGCCAGCCTATATTGTCATCATGGTACACAGAGCAGAACCATAATAACACCTCTCCATTCTCTTCTGGGACTCAAGATGAAGTGTCAAAATCCCGAAGGTGGAGGGAGATCACAACAAACTGATTATCAACAGGAAGTGGCTCCATTATGGGCTTAAAGATAGGGGAGAGTGCTCTCTGGTTACTGCACTCACTCAAATCCACACATTCTTGCAGGGTTTAGAGAGCGCCAAGTCACCCCTGTGGACTCCCACTGGCTCCCCAGTTACCGCCTCAACCCCCGGGGGTATTGCTCAGGGTACAGCCGAGATGTTGGGGGACTTCCAGGAGGGGCTTTGCAGGGTTTTGGAGGTCTAGGGAGGCCTTGACAGCCTTTTGCCATGTGACTTTGCACACCTGCAGCGAGGGGGTTATGTTGTGGGGGATGAGGGTGGATCTTCTGAGATGGGAGGATTTACTTAGTGAAGCAATCACATATCTCAAGGGAGGGGGGGAGGGGGGGGGTGGGGGATTTGTAGATTGTCACACCCGCTCCAATCTGCAGCATCACACCTATAAAAGCTGAAAATGGATTTGGAGGGAAAAAGGTGCCCTGAGTGCACGTGTCTCAAGAGACTGGAGCAAACCATCCATCTGAGATGTCTCAAAGCCGAGGATCCATATCTGAGTGAGCTTCGGAGCTCATCTACTAAACCATCCGCCTGGGACTCTTTGCTCATTGCATTCCTTCATCTTGCTAATGTGATTATAGCGGAGCTCGGCTACTTTTATGATCTGCACTCAAAACCCCCAACGGTTACTCGGAGAGTAGGAGGCACGGAAAAAAAAGGAAACAACTGAGACAATTGCTGAGCTGCCTCCCCTGGGAGCGGAGTCAGGGCCAAAGTGTAGAGATGGATTGTGCTGGGTCGGCATCAACGTGGGCAGGAGATTGCAGAGTCATGTGCACGATGGAATATCTCAGTCAGAGAAATGCTACTGACCCATTCCCCCCCCTCTGAGCATGCAGAACGTCCGGAGAACATTTGGGGCTTTTGTTTGTTTCTTCTACACGTCGTTTCGGAGGGGAGTCGCCAAGGTTGAGTTCGGCTGGGAAGAGCTTTGAAAGTGAGGCCAAAATCGAGGCGAGGCAGGGAGGCCTGGACTCGGTGTTGGTACATGTATACATGTGAATTATTTACTTGTCGTCCAGCAGGAAATGAGCAACGATAACAAGCTTGGGAAAGAAAGGCAGAAAAAACAAACAGATGGTATCTCATCGCCTTCCCTTTTTCTTCTTTACTCCAAATGAGGACAAACAGCAACAGACGAGTCACTTTAAAGACAGCGACAGGACACAATAACGTAAATCATTTCAATTACTTACAGTTGGCTGTTAGCTGTTACTTTCACAAGACAGAAGATTGACTCGTCAAAGGGGAGCTTTGGTTTTTGAGCTTTCTGTGATTTTACACAAAGTTGTATAATGTCTTCTGTGGCTTCAGATGGAGCTGAAAGTCTGATAAAGAGCCTCAAGTGGTGTCACTTGTTTATGCCTCAAACCAAACTCTCAGTGGTTGAGTTGCATCGTGGATAGAAGATGGATTTGGATTTAGATTCTTTTCTTCAATCAACAGTTTCTAAGCCGAATGAGTGGAATCCTCATTTAATCGAACTTTGCTCAAGTATCTCTAAAGTCTGACCAAGGCGTGATTTGGTGGTCACTATGCAGAGCGGCTGCTGTTGAACTGAACCGCACCTTGTGATGATCTCCTGACCCAATTTCTGACTCTCCTTCTCCCCCTGACCTCGGCTCGACACCCCCCACCCCCCCATCCCTAACCTTTCAATCCCATCAGCCTCGCTATTGCTCAGTCACCTGTGGCCAGGCCTGGGTGCTGACCTGTGACCCCGGAAGGTCACGATTAGAGCTGAGAATCAGAGCAGCTAAAGCGGAGGGCAGGCAGAGACGAGATGCCCCTGGACCATGAGTCTCGACCCAGCCAGGCTGACCCTGCTCAGGAACAGTCAGGTCGCCACACCCAATATATCTGGACAAGAAAAGAGCTGCGTATCAAAGGCTGTGGTCATTAGTGCAGGAGGTTGGGGGGTTGATTTTCCTTTCCACCATGGGTGTGGGGATCATGGAGGAGGGAGAATCAATGGAAGTTGTAGCCTAGTGTTGGCAGGCATTTTAATTAGCCTGGATCTCCCCGGACAAGGGGATAGAGGGGAGTGGAGATATCGGCTCTGGGAACACAGGGCGGGCGAAGAGGACAGGAAACAAAAGGGGGAGAATCCGGGAGAAATTAAAGACGAAGGGTGAGGGTCGCACAGCCCAAGAACTACACACTTACTGTGTCAGATCTAAATTTGCAGAACCAAATAAAACATCCTCTCATGAAACCATGGGTGGCTGTGGCTGTTTATGGGACGCGATGAATAGACATGAAAGTATGCCCACACACACACACGCCAAATAATTCCCAGCCATCTTATCTTGTAAATTTCTTGGCAATTGTTACATAAAACTTAGCAATTTGGGGGGGGGGCGGTGCACTTAAGCAAAATGTTCCCATGCTGGGACAAATTCTTTAAAAATTTATTTTAGTGGCTCTCAGTGGATTTCACACCACTCGGGAGTGCACTCAGAAACCAAGTGAAAGAATTAGAGACCCTGTCGGTGAACCTGGCACAGCACTTCTTAACATTCCTCCTCCTCCTCCTCCTCCTCCTCCTCCTCCTCCTCCTCCTCCGGGTGCATGTTCATCTCCTCCTCCTCCTCCTCCTCCTCCTCCTCCTCCTCCTCCTCCGGGTGCATGTTCATCTCCTCCTCCTCCTCCTCCTCCTCCTCCTCCTCCTCCGGGTGCATGTTCATCTCCTCCTCCTCCTCCTCCTCCTCCTCCTCCTCTTCCGGGTGCATGTTCATCTCCTCCTCCACCTCCTCGTTTATCCGCTTCATCCTCTCCATCTCCTCCGTCTCCTCCTCCCCACCAACTCACTGAGTCTTTTGTTTGTTTGGACAACAAAATACACAAGACTCCTGCAATAAACATACTCCAATGTGGGAGTAGCTGGGAGTTGTATTAGAGCCAAGCTGCAGCAGCTAAATAAAATTGGGGGGGGGAGTAGGAAGGACGGTGATGGTGCAGTTGGGGTCATTTATCTTCCTAAGTCTGCTACTGCCGTTCTCCTCCTCTCATGAACCATTTCTGTTATGTGAGAGTGAGCTGCACAGACAGAGCTTTGTATTATTGACTGATGTTTCTGTCAGATTGAGAAAAGTGCTGCATAGAAGAGCTTTAAATGCTGTTGAATGTGTGTGTGTGTGTGTGTGTTAAAACATCTCTACAACTGCATATCTTACAACGTGACTTTCCTTTTGTTTGTGCTTCTGTTCATTTCTCTTTTTCATTGAGTGGCTGCCAAGACGAGTTTTTACTCCTCTTGGGGAATACCTTTGGGAAGATCTTTGAGAATAAAATCAGATGTGTAGAGTGTTAACATCTATGAACAGGTGAAATTCAAGCATTTGGTAGAAAATTCCTGTGTACATATGTATCTGATACATATCTGGTGATTAAGTGTTTAATCTGATGATTGATGATGATTGTGTGTTGGTGGCTGAACACGGGGGTCATTTGACATATATGGATCTATGAAGGATCCAAGTGTGTAGAGGTGTTTGTATTTGGTTGTGCGCTCCTATTCTCACATGGGCACAGTGCCAAGATACCAAGGACTGTGAGGCTCATGCGACAGTACCAATATTTCAACTGGCCATCCCCCAGACACACACACACACTAACTCAGGTCAGCTCAGGTTGGGTTTTCCTTTGGGCGTTACCAACGTTATCAGAAATGCTTTCTTTGGAAGGGCACAGCAGTTGGGAATGCTGCAGGTACTTTGAGGCTTTCTCTGGAAAGGGAGTCTCTCCATCCACATAACCTCAGGCTGACTCCATCCAATGAGGACCCGCAGTTGTAATGTAGATGGACATTTGAGCTCAGTAGCTGTTAAGACTGGGACATCTTCAGTGGACCCTTAAAGTTAATTCTTAACCTTCACCATCGAGAGGTTTTCCAGAACTTTCAGCCATAAGAGAATATAACCTCACGTTTCTGAAGCTGTGAGATTAGTTTGACGCGTAACTGAAACACGAGCAGCTTCTACTTCCAAGAGGCCGAAGCGACAGAAACTGAGATCCATGAAAAAAAAAGGATTTCTTTAAGAGTCAGCAATTTTAAAATGACAGCGAGGTCTGAAAAGAAAGACAGAGCATAAAACGTGCGTGCTTCATGTTAGTGGCTGCACTTGCAAGAACACATAAAAAAAATGAATACATAAAGGTTTCCTGCTTTTTGCTGATAGAAGAAAAACCCAAATTCAAAACGTGTGTTTATATGAGTTCATGTGTGTTTACTCTCAAAGGGAAGAAGGTGTACGTGTGAGTGTGTGTGTGTGTGTTCGGGGTCTTACACTCCATGTCGACTAGTAGGGGGCACATTCCTCAGTTGATTTAGTGGGCATTAAGATGAAGAGGAATGTGTCAAAGCTGTAGAGGCTTTATTCCGCTGTGGTGTAAACTGACTGGGAGGAGCTCTGAGGCTTTCTGACAGCTCCCACTGACGGATGACTGACACTCAGCTTAATGGGAGAAGGATAAAGAGCAGAGTGGAGGCAGCCAGAGAGTGGGGGGGGTGGTTGGTGGTAGGTGGTATGGAAGCTCTGGGAAGAATTAGAAAAAGAAAGGGTAGATTAATAGAGATATAACATCTAGGGGAGCAAGGGTGTGGACTGAAAGTGCCGGTCGATGAGATAAAGGGAACGACAGAACTAAGTCCAGTCAGGAGAGGAGGAGAGGATGCCAGAAGTTGGGATAAATGAAGGGGCAAGAATGTGAACAGGCGTCACGCTCACTGAGGGACGATGGGTGCTGATCGGCAGAAAATAATGACTCGAATCAAACGGATTTCAGAGGCTTATCTTTATTTTGTCAAGATGGTTTGATATTTGAAAGAAAGAGTTACGGAGAGAGAAAATACAGAAAGATTTGTTTCTTAAGGTCCCGTTTTACACAACATCAGTCGCTGGGTCAGTTGTGCAACTTTAGACGGATTACAGTTGATCGACAGAAAGAAACACAAGTGTGTGTGTATATATATAAATATATATATACCCCCATAAAGTTTTTTGTTTTTTTTACCTTTACCTTTTTCTTTAATATATCTATAGCTTAGAAGTCATTTCATAAAAACAGTTGAATAGAACTGCTGCATTAACTCAATGTTACGAACTCTACAGTGGTGCAAAAGCTTTCATCTAGCAATATAACACAGAACAAAAGCAGCTTAAAAAAGCATCAGGTAGGACACACAGGCGCATGTGTGTGTGTGTGTGAGAACTGAAGATTCATTGAGTCCTGAGACAGGGTAAGCATATACAGTTTGGTTGTGTGTTTCATGTCAGTGTGTTTCCTGTTTGTGTGTGTTTGTGCGGACTGACAAACCCTACTGCGACTTTGGAAGCTCCACGCGGCTCGGATCCGACCGCTCCGGGGCAATATTGTGACGAAGAGGATTTCTCGAGAGAAAGAGAGCAACTAAGTGAATGAATTTGACTGCCACACACCACACATTAAAAAGTGAACTCTAACAGCCCCTCCGGCCGGTCACAGCAGAAGAAAGCACACTTAAGATGGACTGAAAACGAATGAAACAAACTCTAAATCTACACTTTAGGGAACAGAGGTCTGTTTAGTGCTGCTCTGGTTTGACCTGGAAATGACACCCTACACACTCAGGAGTAAAAAAGAAAAAGAAAAAAAAGGCAAAGCACAGCCAGCAAGCAAAGAAACGTGACCTCACTTCCTCCCGCCGTACGTAAACATGACTTTAACTTCCTTCTTATTTCCTGAATTCATCCATACCCTTCATAAATTCACACAAGTGCAAACGCCAGTCTTTGTCATCCTAGAAGAACGCTTCATAAACAGTCCACACGCTGTACTGACCCACTTCTTGAACATTATCCGTCCCCGCTCAGATTTTCACACTCCTGCATGTTGTTGTTGTTGTTGACATAAAGCTACGTGACAGCACAGGTCGAGTCAAAGTGCACAAGATCGAAAGAAAGAAACGCGCAAAATGGAAAAAAGGCAGGAAATGTGTGCCCTGTTGTTGTAGTTGTAAAACCCATGTCCTTTACCCCACATCCTCCTCCCGTCCCACCCACCCAGCGACCAAAACTCTGATGCTGATGTCGCCCTCCCCTGCTGGTGGGGCCCACGGGGGCCGACCTGTCACACGGTGAGAGAGATGAAGCTGTTGTATCTCTGGATGTTCCTCTTGAGGATCTCTGAGCATGGCCCCAGCACACGCTCGAAGCGGGGCCTATCCAGCTTCACACACTTGAGGGGGCCGCGGGCGACTACGGTGGCTGCCCTGGGACGGTTCAACAGCAGGGCAATTTCACCTGGAGGATGGAGGAGAGAAGACTGGTTACAAATCTGCATACAAACCACTTCTCTGATATTGAATGTGTAATAAATCATTCTGATGCCATCCTGTGATCAGCATCTTTGTCTGCTTCCTGTTTTCATTTTCTGCATTTAGAGACTAAAGTAAAATGACCAAATCACTGATGACACTTATATTGTGTTTTAATTCCAGAAATAATTTTACACTTATTTGGATTTGTTGACAGAAAAGGCAAAAACTGGCAAAAAATATAATTAACCTAAAGCTGAAGTGGTAAGTGAATGGATCAAACAAAAAAATGTATTGCCGAAAATTTTCTTTTTATATTGGTGTAAAATCATTTACATAATTTTTAAGTCTAAACGTGTCAGGTTAGAGTTTTTCTTTTTGTTATCTGATTATAAATAATATTTTGTTTCATAAGACAATACATGACATCACCTTGCGCTCTGGGAACTTGTCATAAACATGTTCTGTCATCTGACTTTGTGATACAGAAGAAATTATTACCCATTAATCAAGAAAATAATCAGCAAAATATTTGATAATGCTTTTCAGACTAAAGTAGTTTTTTGTTGGAGCAGAAGTAGTAGGTTAATTCTACTATCCAGTAATTTCTAAATGTTTTAGAGACAAAAAATTCTAAAGAATCACTGGATGGATGTGAAAATTACAGCTATATAGTCATACAGATAAATGAACGTGCTCCACTTCAGTCAATGTATTTTTGACTCGGTTACACGACATGACAGAGTTTGATGAAAACCATCAATAGATTTTGATCTGGGAAAATGGGAACCAGTGACTAAACTCACCAAAGTAGTCTGAGGGTCCGAGGCGTCCAACCTCCACGTACTCCTCATTGTCAGACCGGCGCTGTAGAACAGAGGCTATTCCCTGCAGACAGAAAAGAAAAGGAGACAAGAGAAAAGAAAGAACAAGATGAGAAGGAGGAAGTAAGAGGGAGGACGGGGTGTTGCTGGGAAAGATGGAAGAGAAAAAGGGGTGGGGTGGAGGGGGGGGGGTCGTGGTTTTTTAGCGAGGGGTTGAAACTCATCAGGAGGATTAAGCCGTGGAGAAATTCCTCAGCTTCATAAGAACACAGGTGCACAGGATTTAGCCCACTTCTGTGGGACGGACACCTGCTCTGTGGGACGCGTACGAGCATGAACTCACAACCACTCACTCACAAAGTCCAACAGGGAAAACTGAAATCTGTTCTGCTAGGTGTAACACACACAACACATGTAAGCCTTTTAGAGCCTGAACTCCTCAGTGTCTCCATCTCATAATCCCCATCATCATCATTCACCCACAAAATGGAAACAACTGATTTGTCCAAGACTGAGGGAGCTCCAGCGTTGTGTCCCCAACTCACCCCCGAAACACTGATGCAACACAATGATAGCAACGATGGGCCAGTAGCAGGTGCCGTGCTAACTCTCTCACACACACACACACACACACACACACACACAACCCCCCCCACACACACACACGCACACGCACTTGCACACACAAACACACAGAGATTGATGTAGAATGAAATGCAAACATGCAAATGCAGATACACACATAGAGTGAGAAAAGGAACAGCTGATGTCTGCTGGACGGATCCTATGACCAACTATGCTACGGATATTACCATCACCCACTGTGTTTGGTGTGTGTGTGTGTGTGTGTGTTTGTGTGTGTGTGTGAGAGAGTGACTCATCTAAAATGTCTAAGGGAGGAAATTTGATTTCCGTTCACTCTGCCCAACAGATGATAACAGTTCCTGTTGTCATCTCTGCAGCTGTTGAGTGTGAATGAGCACGGGTTTGAAAATGTCTTTATGTTGAGCTGCGACAAAGTTTTCAGAGTTGTACTGAATGCTTCTCTATCGTGCTAACATGTGGTATCGAGACTTTCACATGTACTGAAGTTCAGCTGAACTTGGTAGCAGGTAGAAAGTCAGCAGGGGAACTTCTCAGCTTGTCTTGGACCATCCCCCTGAAACAGATTTGACCGCTCCCATGCTCGCACTCACTGTCTCTAATTCTTCTCTGCTCCCGCTGCTCCGTGTGCTGACCAGGCTAATAATGCTAAATATGAATATAATGAGCCTTAATGAGAAACACCCCAAACTGCCAGCAACTCCCTGCAGACACACAAAGCTGAGACTGTGTTTCAGTGAAAGGGACGTGTGTGACCGAGACAGTTTGTGCCTGAAATGAACTGTGGAGTCACATCGAGGTAGAACCCGGCCAAACTGTGCCGTGGTGCCATTACCACAGAGCATGCTGCACAGCACGGTGAATTTAGCTGTGGAGAGTCGGGGCTTGGAGATGGGCTGATGATGTTTAGAGTACGTATTCCTGATTCTTTAAATCCTTTACTCTGCATACATAACTTGGCAACTGTACATGATAAACAAGAGGATATGTGTGTTTTTGTTCAAGGAAGATTTTAGAAACCAAGAGGATAGGGTTGTCTTTTTTTGTCTCTCCTGAACTAAATATATAAAATGGATATATATTCTTTGGCATCTAACAGTGTTGACAAAAAAATCTGAAAACAGATTTCCAAAAGTAAAGGCTTTACTCAGTGTTTAACATTTTATAAGTTGACTTTTTATGCTTTTTTCTTTATTTCCATATTCATGTTACATTTTCAGATGTCCATACTGTGGCTAATGTTTCAGGTAAACAATAATCCATGTGAGACAAAAACTAAAAAGACCTCCAGATGTTCATCCAAACAGAAGAAAGTGGGCTTTTGAAGGAGAGCTGAGCTAATATTGCCAGATTTAGTCCGACGTGTGCAGTGACTGTCCTAAACCTTAAATGTTTGGTGTGGGCTGTTTGTTTGGCCAGTGATAATTGCGGGATGCTGCACAAGGAGCTGTTCACGTGTGTATTTAAAGGTCGGCGACGCTCGACTCAGTACGCAGAAGCCCTGAGTGGAGAATCCGTTGTCAAGAACATGCTTTTGACCACGATCTACAACTTCACTTACGTTGATGAGTGGTAGCTGTCGCTGCTTCAGAGCCCTGGTCTTCTGTTTATTTAAAGTTTATTAAAAATTGAACGTATCACATGTGGAAATCACACCACATTTGATAGTTTGCTTCCTGAGGCCTTGAACAATACAAATGCCAAGTGTGAAAACGGTGATGAACGGTTCTTTCAAGATTTCTGGAATTATTAGATAGATATAGAATAGATAGTTCGATATAAGGACTTTTTTAAACCCTGAATCAAGGTTAAACCTACTCTACTGGAATACAGATATGGAAATCATTATAACAGATTACCCCTAAAAACCTGTTCTGTTCCAGTTCTCGAGAATCAGTTATTTGAATAAGTACCATGTTTTCCTGCCTGTTTAAGGAAGTGGTGAGTATCATCATGAGTATTACAAGTAATGTTAACATAGTATTAGAGGGGGAAAGTTATTTGTGTCACTTCGACAGTATTCGGTTACTTATTTTATTCTGTCAACATCTTAGACCAACACAGTGAGTGTTTCTCTTTCTCTCTCTCTGTGTGTTTTTAACTCGAGCCTGAGGGTTGACGAGGACGGCGTCCAAAACCTCAGTCACTTGGCTACTGCATGAACTTTGTTTGATTAAGGCCACTGATTAAAGATCAGTCAGTTCCAGTAGCTGAAGTGATCAGCCAGGACAGTTATCTTAACTGCACTGAGCACGAGGCTGAAGGCTTGAGGCAGGATCTGCTGACTCACTCCTCAGGAGCACGCAACAGGAAGCAGTGGAGAAGAAGTGGAAGGTAATAAAGTACATTTACTTAATTGCTGTACTTAAGTAGATTTATTTTAAGGTACTTCTAACTTTTACCCCACAACATATATCAGCAAATGTGTTTTCCACTTCACTATATGTTCATATTGTTTGTTTTCTAAAGTTATCAATAACTGGTCAAATGATCCAATCAGAGATGAGACCCGGCCTCCTGCAGCAGCAGCATCCCTAGTGAAGAGGAAAAGCCTGAAATGGTTTAAGCCACGACAATAACTCAGCCATAGTAATGTTTCAAGACATCTTTTACTTTTAACTTTAAGTATATCTTGATTTATACAAAATATATTTAAAAGCAAGTACTCGAAAGATAAGTTAATGTGGTACTTTTGACTTTTATTTGAGAACATTTTTCTTTATTTAGCTGCACTTGACTTAAGTAAATTGTTTGACTACTTCGCATATAACCATTTCATAAAACTATATGACTTTGCGTGATCTCGAGTGTAAACACTGCTGCGGCCTCTTCTAATTAAACTTTTAATTAAACTGAACAAAGCGTCTCAAGCTCAGAGGTGGTATAAAACAGAGAGGGATGTGAATGGGGATACACTGAAACCCCTGTGTTTACGACCCTGTTGATTCCTCTCCTTTCCTTTCACGTCCAAACAAAGAAAGTGAGACAGTGCAGCACCATCATGTACAGAAGTTCACTCGTGAACAGGCCTCATCCAGTGTGGTCCAGATAACCATCTCAGACTGTACCAGCCAGGGCAGCTCCGGAGATATTTCCTTCTGTAAACATCGGAGATCCTCCATACCACGCTGCCCGACACAGGGTGCGGAGGACTGGCAAAAAGCAAAAGATAACAAAATGAGAAAGGAAGAGATGGGAAACGAAAGAAAATGAGTGAATGAATGAGTCGGTGCTAAACAAGATGCGGAGAGAGGAGAGACAAAAGGAAGTGTGAGAGCCAACATGAGAGAGCAAGTAGGAAATCATCCCTGCTCAGTGGTATTGCTGGTCACGTAACAATCCCTACATCCCTTAACCAAACTCCACACTCACACCCACTCGTCCCTAAACGTGCATACCACACACAGAGCGGAGCGAGTCAGCCCGCGGTGACATGTCAAAATGCAGCGTCTTGCATATAGCGAGTAGTAACTGCAGGATCAACAACAGGCACAGGGAGAAAGAGAAAGTCAGACAAGCAGACATGGAGGGGAAGGTGATATCCTGAGTAGCTTGTTCACGAGGCCACCCAGCATCAGCAGGGTCTGCACCTTCTCATTCAAACACACACACATACACACACACACACACACACACACAGAGACACGTACACACACACACACACACACACACAGAGACACGACAGCGGCTCTTCCCACAAGACCTGCTCTCCTCCCTATATTGAACAGCCTTTGAACCGTTTTTTTCCCAAAAGAGAAAATAACTGAAAAATGGTTTAACCCAATTAAGACCCGTTAATCTGAACCTTTGTTCTCATAGATCTACCCTCACACTCAGTAAAATATGACTTAATTCATTAACGGCATTGATCTTTAGTCTATAAAACTGTTCAGCTCCATTAGCTAAATTGCATTTCTGTGCGGACCTGTGAGGTTACAGTAACTAGGGATCTGCAACCCACAGAGCACTGCCGTTCTGTGGGACCCGCTGGGACCATTTAGATCCCTTCAGTGAGATTACTTTTTTGTGGGGTCAAAGGACAAATACGAGACAACACGAGAGCCGGTGCATTAGCAGAGAGGACAGCACGAGGACGGACAGGCGTCACCTGATTCTACTGAGTTTTCACCCAGCGGCTAACACTCAGTTCAAGTCCTAAAACTGACTGAACAGGGTAAAGGTAAAAAACTTTATTCCAAGGTTTTAGTTTGACTTCATCCTTATAACAGAGATTGACTTTAAAGATAAAAAATAAGATTAATAAAAAATCATTCAGTTCCGAAATGTGAAATTGCCAATACGAACAAAAAGTCGAATCATGTGCTTTTAAATGTTTTAAATTAAAATATAGGATGCAATATATAAACTTTTTTAAATAGGATTAATCATTCAACACCAAGTTTCAAAACTCTCCCTGACACCTTCCTCTCTGTTGCTCCACAAGTTTCTTAATTCCTCCCTCAGCATTTCAGGGCACATCAGACTGGGTTTGAGTGTATGGCCCCTGAAAAGGGAAGGAAGAGAAAGCAGGAAGAGTTGATGCGAGGGAAGGTGAGGCAGAGTGCTCACTGCCCCGGGAGCTCTGTAAAGGCTTGTTTGTACAGTGTGAGGAAAATATGTAAACATGTCACTTTTCATTAGGGCCCCATTCCTCCCGGCGGGCAAAGAAAGTGATGTCTCTATACCACCCTTTTGTAAATCCTCCCCATCAGCAGCATGTAATTAGTGATTGTGGGGTTTGTCTTTGGCTAATGCTCCAAAACCGTAGGAACAACAAATGAGAGCGAGAAGAGACAGAGAAAAGAGAGGAGGAGAATGACAGACATGGGAGAGTTTTAACTGAACATTCACACCTAGTCTGATCAAAAGACATAAAGGTGTGCACATCAGGGAAAAGCTGGCAATGAGCCTAATCTTATTGTGTGTCACGTTAAATACCTCCCTCCATCCTTACATGTGGTCCTTATTTAATCAGCCTCCTCTCTCATGTGTCCCTCCCCGCCCTCTTTGACTCATCCCTCTCTCACTCTCTCGGCGTCTCTCTCTCTCGTCTCCCTCCCGGGAAGCTGGGTCTCGTGACCCTGTGTGAAAGTCAGCAACACACATTCCACCACAGTCCACCCTGCTCTGGGAAAGTCAGGCCTTGCTACATGAGAGATGGAGAGATGGAGAGATGGAGAGAGAGAGAGAGAGAGAGAGAGAGAGAGAGAGAGAGAGAGAGAGAGAGAGAGAGAGAGAGAGAGAGAGAGAGAGAGAGAGAGAGAGAGAGATAGCGCAAGGATGGGACGCCGTGACAGAGAGAGCGGAGAGGATATTAAAAGATAGACAAGAGAAAAGGCAAAAAAGAAAGAGACAAATTCTTCTGTTGGTTGATAGAATGAGAGAAATATTTGCAGTGAGCAGGAAAAGAGTTTGTGATTTTCCAGGAGAAGTTTAAAGTGAAGAGTGTGGGTGCAGTCGACCTGTTGTCAGAGCTGCGATGCTCACAGTGTCTGGTGAGACACACTCATGTGGAATTACATGGTGAACTAAAATGTGTTGATTACCTACTACTTAGCCTCCTCCGCCTCTCCATCCTGTAATCCCCTCAGTCCTTCTGCATAGTTCTCCAGGATGTTAAAACGTCTCAGACTGATGAGTCAACTGATATATTTTGGTCCTAAACCCAGAGAGGATTCAGTCAAACTGCTCTTAAGGGATTTCTGCAGCTCCAGGAGGCTAAAACAGGAAGCTTCAAACTTGACCAACACATTTTTATGGTCGGATAATGTGAAGTGTGTGTGGGATATATTCAGTTCAGTTTATAAATATTTGGAGAGAGACACATTTTAGAGCATAACATTTTAAATTTAACAGCAACCTGAGAGTCGCATCAAATGTGCAAACAGCTATTATGCTGACTGTCCACGGCATGTTGACAAAGACAATGTAAGAAGTAAGGTAGGCATAAAAATAAAAAATATGAAATGCTCCAGCCCTAAAATATAAGTCCAACGAGTTGTTTTGTTACAAGAAAACCTTTTTCATACAGCAATTAAGGTCAATACATTATTTCTTGAGAAATGTAAGACAGCTTCTAGGTATTTACCACAGTATTGTTTCAGCATGGACATTGAGATATTTAACTTAGTATAGAATCAAAGTAATAATTTTAGTTTTTTGCTTGATTTGATTATTAGATTGATTCGGAGTAAAGGATAAAAAAGACCCACAGGCACTGCTCAGTTCACGAAACCTTTAGATCTTTTAAGTGAGAACTTTAGGGCCTGTGGGCTGCAATGTGTATATTTGAAGAGAGGCATGAAAGGATGGAAGAGAGAGGGATGGAGAGGAGGAGCTGCACAGGTGAACTGACCCAAAACAGGGATAATGAGCGATGCATCACACAGCACCCTTGATAAAATCCTGCTCTGGTTTAGCTGCACCTAACCACAGCGAAGAAACCAATGCTCCACTCACACGGACTCTTGATAAACACAGAATGAGCAGGACAGACATAGTAACTGACATAGTAACAGACTAACCTTCAAGTAAATCTGAGAGTTAAATGGGAAAGTGTAGGAGGCGAGGAAAAAATGACAGAAGATTGCGCCTCCATCCCAAAAACCTTCTTAACTCTACCCTGACAAAAGCTGTGTAAGTATGGAGTTAATCAAAAGTGTGGTAGGATGACAGGCAGGGGGGGGGGTACATGAAGCTGCACCAGGGGCCCAAGGTCCACAAAGCCTGCAGTGTGAGGGGGGCTATTCTTCTGCACAGAATTTGCGGTTGAGGGCCAGGACGGGGAAATACCAGCGAGTAGTCTGTCTGCTGGTGGCAATAAATGAGGATCAGTTCCGATCTCAGCAAAGAGCCCACCAACGTCTCTGTGTGATGACATGTACATCAGCCCTGGTGCCTACGTCACGACACGTACACTCTCCCGGGCCACGTGACATTTTACAGTGAAGGAAAATCACTACACATAATGCCTACCTTCATCTACGAGACTTGTCTCAGTGCAAAGATTCCTACAAAATTCACTTTTCACACTGTGCTCCTCGGGAGGTCCCATTTCCCAAGATGTCAAGACATATAAATAAATGAAATCATAAAAAGATCTGTATTGGCTGAGAAGGTTAGTGAGAGATAGACATGCAGTTTGCAAGTGACTAAGACCTAGCATTTGACAAGTTGACATTAAAGTTACACATTTTAAAAATCATGTTTATTGTTGTATAAGTGATGACGTCAGCAACTTGGGAACTTGTGTGCCATTCTTTTATCGACTTTTCAGTTGTTGGTTCACGATGAATTTGAATATTTTGACATCAAATGAACTGTGTGCACATACACCCTGCCCCCCCTATAAACACACCCACACACCCACACACCAACAAAGACTTTACCTCTGTGATAATGAAGAAGTCATCACCAGGATCTCCTTGCACAACTATTTTCTCTCCGTCCTCAAACTGCACTGGTTCCAGAGAATCGGCCACAGTCAGACGCTCCCACTTGTCCAGGGACTCTGTGAATGGACAACTCGTATGCGTCAGTAAAAAACAATTACATTATCTCTACAAAGCAGCTGTAAATAATCGAAAGTGTGCCTAAGCAAGTCTTTGTGTCTAGGTTAGATCCTGTCACTCATCAGGGACCATTAAACCTCTGATCCCTCTGCCTCCTCAATCCCATCATGGAGCTTTGCGGTGCTAAAACACCTTGACATATCTCCTAAATCTGAAGGACGCTACTGATTTTGGGCTGACCCCAAAAAGGCTAATTCAGGCCTGACCACACCGTGACACTAAGATGTAAAGTTTTATCACCAACAGTAAGGAATCCATGAGAGGGACACTTGCATGGTTCAGGGCATGGTGCATGGTAAAAGTGAATATGTACAAGATGCAGCACAAACAGTCAGCGATGAAATAGGAAGGCCAGTGAGGGGCAATGTTTGTTCAGTGGCTGAGATACATCTAAAGGGAAAGTCTGTTACCGAATATAATATCAAATGTAATCTAGATATAATGATAAAGCATCTATGAAACCTCGGAATAGATTTATTTCTGGCACATTTTAAAACTCCATTGCAAAATATGTGGAGAATTGACCATTGGTGACTGGGTCCTGCCAAAACCTGTGATCTTTTTCAGTTCTTGTTGATCCTGAGAGCCCAGTGGCGACAGCTGTCTTTCCGACTGTCCGACCACACGTACAGTGACGTGGTTAGCCCGGGGTATTTCTAGATGCTGTTGGTATTCGCACAGAAACCAAAAACACAGACGGTCACACATCTTCACTGGGAAAAAATGTTCCGAGGAGCTTTTCAGCAACTCGGATGAAGCGGTATTTATAGAAAGCAAGGCCCAATAATTTATAAATCGAGGATTGGCTGCATGAACTCATCCTTTTCATATTACTGGTAGGTAATCCTAACAATCTACGTGTGCAATGTGTGACTTATCTGCAGTGAAAACACTTCTCATCTTCAGCTTTGTCTGGATGAGTGTGTGTCAGTGTCTTGATTTGACAAAGAAACGAGTTAGAGGTGTAAAACTATAGCAGAATCTCTTTGTCTCAGACTATTGTCTCCTGATACTCTGAGTAACTGATCCCGGTGTGTCTATTTGTGTGTGTGTGGGTCTAAATGTGTATGTACTTAGGATTAACTAAGGTGAGGTCTGATGGTTTGGAGGTGTCCAGTGTCCCCTCTGGTGGGGCCGTGGTGTCTGCCGGCCCCAGATGGATGTCCCCTGTCTGGCTGCAAGTTAAAGGCAGCAGGTTCTATAGTGGCGATCCTTAACAGCTCGGCAGGTAACGTGATCCACAAATGTGCTGACTAAAGACGCTACATTTCACGCTTCGCCGGAGCCTGGACCCACTTGGATCACCTTGCTACACACACACACGCATATCTATTACACACACAATTGGCCATCGGGATGTCGAAGCCTCCGCATGTGTGTTTGTGCGACAAAGAACATGTTGTTTTTCTCTCCTCCACTCCACGACATCAAGGGCTTGTACCCAATTTCGTGGCTATCTCCAAAATCAAAGACAAACAAAAACACCCCCCGCCTCCTACCCCTCCTCCAATTCAAAGGGGCAGAGTGGAGGGGCAGGGCGGCGGAAAGAGAAATGAGGAGAAGGAAAGCCGTTCGAAGTGAGACGCGAGTCGCTTGAATGCAGGCCTCGACAAGGCTTTCCAAAAGGGAGGCGCAGAAGAAAGGAGGTGAATGAAAAGAGGGCAGACCTTGTAGAGACATTCTCTTAAGACCTGAATTGAGTGTATGTGTTTACTCAGCCAGCTAATAACTCTGTACAGGGGGCATGGCCTTACTCTATACACCACACACACATGATCAAGTGGAAAGGGATGAGATGTCAGTTCCATTTGCAGTCCGTTTTGAAAAGTCTGAGTGAATCTCATTCGCCAATTCCCCAAACTAAATGGCCTGTGTAGGCTGGAGTTATCCAAATTCCAGTGGGGAAAAGAGAGGCTTAGCTTAACTCCCCATTATTTAATTGTCCACACAGCGACATTGCAGAGTGTGACTGGCCTTAGTGCGAGCAGAAGATTAGGACTGTACACATAGACCTTACTCAACTATGGGCCTTGTGTGACAACGTGCGCCTGTGTTTATGTGGGCTAATCTACAGTATACAGTATGTGGCACTCAGCAGACTTAACTGCCTGCACTCTGGACTCGCTGACCCGGTGTTGAAGATTTATGCGTAACAGGTAACGCACGTGTAAACACAATCATGCCTCAGCATATTCCTAAATGCATACACAAACAAAGGACTATTACTAAAAAACACTACGATCCACATCCACATACTCACCAAGGATGGAGACCTTGCTCAGGAACTCTTCATACATCTTTCTCTTCCGCAGTGTGCTACCCTGTAAAACACACAAAGGAGATTTACATTTACCACATGAAGCACTCTGGCAACGCTGCACATCTATGATAAAACAGTAATTGTGATTAGTAGGCAGCATATTGTGAGCGTTATGTCTTGATTATAAGAAGATGGAACAGATTTATTGCATTTTGGTAACATATAGTTTTCTCCTCTCACATCTCTACAACTGGTGTTTTTCTTTCACTGTGGAAGCCAATTTTTCTGTAGGAAGTTTCTTATTGAAGCACTAATCTGAACAAGTTTGAGTAATAACCACTTTGAGGAGCTGCTGCTGAGAAAGAGCATCACACATAATCTACACCTTTGTTGCATGTTTGGTGTCTGTGGATTACAACTGAGAGTATCTCTAAATGACAGGCAGAGATCCACTTCTGTGACACTTAAATTTAAAACGCTTTCCTTGTCTGAGGATGATTGTTCCTTCCATTACACTTACCATGTCATTAAGTTTTACAAAATATGATTTCATTTTTTATTCGTTCTTAATTAAAACTGTAACCGATCACTTTATGCCACTAATCAAACATATGATTAAACAAATATGGGTACTGCCAATTTACAAGATCATAACAGTAGGACGTGTCACTACAAGATAATATAAGATTAATAGATCATAGTCCGCCGGGTCAGACTTGTGCATGAGTTGTGTGGTGGTAATGTTCAATGCATATGTGCGTCTGTGTGTGTGGCCCACCCCACCCACCGAGCAGGGGACTTTCCCCTCTTTGCCTCCGCCATGAACATCAGGTGCTTCCTGACAAGTCTAGACCCAGAGGACCCCTTCCCTCACTGAATCCCCCCCCCCTTCGTTTCATGGAACCATTCGGCAAAAGTGGGACAAAAAAAAAGAGAGAGTGAGGAGAGACGATCTTGTCTGCCCTCCCTGTGTCAGTCTTTGCATATGGAAATGATATATTGAGACTTGGGGTGTCTTTGGTGCATAAGTGCCTGAGTCCCGCTGCTGCCTCTAATTTCATATAATTTCACATTTTGTCTTAAAAGGGGAGAAAATGTTCCCAAGTGAGCCAACGTCAAACTCAAAATCGTAAACAACTTGATTAAAGGAATTCTAGCCTGCATTGCCTCCCTCCCGGATAAATGATTTGAGTCTGTGTGTGTCTGTGTATGCGGAGACAGAGCGCGTGTGTGCGTGCATGTGTGTGTGTAGCGCGCAGGCTGTTTTTAGTTCTGCCACTTATGTTTCGTTGCTGTCTCTGCAGAGACGAAACTTCATGCTCGTTAAGCAAGCAAATACAAACAGTCAGACATGTGTACTCTACTTTTAACACACACAGACACACACTCACACACACACGGCACAGAGATGTTGAGTTGGTCTCCTGATTTCATACACTCCCCTCAGAGCTCCTCAGACAGGATTGCTGAGCTTAAAGACTTACCGTGCGCACACAACATTAAATTACACAGAAGGTCTGATTTGTGTGAGAGGAGAACGGTGGGCCAGAGAGATGTCAGCGACGTGGGGGTTAGGTGGGGCAGACAGAATGAAAATGGCACTTTTCTAAATTTTGGACTCTAAAATTTCCCATTCTCTCTTTGGATTAGTTTTATCTGCATCCGACCTTATCCGTCCTGCCTACTTGGGAGGGCCTCGACACAAAACTCCCCTACTCCCGTTTGCCCTAATGCGCTCACTCCTCTCGTGGTCGAGGATGAACCAGCCTCTGTGTCTGCTCACCGTCTTTGAGGTGGAATCATCAAAGAGTTAAGGTGTGGAGCAAAGCCAGAATAAACCAACCGCACCTTACGCCCCATCACACCATCACCTTCATCTCTGTCCAATGTGAAACACATATGCGACCCCCCCCCTCCCCCTCCTCATTTCTGATGATATTATTTCTCATTGTCTCCTTTTGTTTCGTGTTCTATTTGTTGACAGTGGTCTGTTAGCTTGTTAATGGAT
Organism: Pseudopleuronectes americanus; assembly: GCA_038501795.1. Classification (NCBI taxonomy): domain Eukaryota; kingdom Metazoa; phylum Chordata; class Actinopteri; order Pleuronectiformes; family Pleuronectidae; genus Pseudopleuronectes; species Pseudopleuronectes americanus. The sequence goes on from CM076732.1 coordinate 6,317,841, forward strand.
TTGCCTGTGGCTGTGTGTGTTAAAATACCGAAATGACACGACAATGGGGGCTATTGTATGGCTGGTGGCAACACAATGGAGAGAGTGTGTTTATCACAGGGAATGATTTCGCATTGTTTACCGAATGCACTTGGGGATGAGGAGGAGAGGAGGAGGTGGAGGTAAAGTGGTTTTGAAGGCTCCAGGTTTACATGACAAGTTCACTGGCATCGTTGTGTTGTTACATAAACCGTATCCACATGCTCAGTGTTTGAAACGGTTTCAGGTCAAGTGATTATGGCATGTGTACGTGTCATTTGTAGTGGTTTTAGTTGTCAAGTTATTTATGTCACTCTTAACGTGAAAATGTAAAACTATTCACTCAATTTACTCATATTCATTTTACAAATTGGAGATTTGGAGACGTCGCACAAGAGAAAAGCAGATGTGCGAACAATGGAAATTATGGTAGAAGGAACCTGCACCTTCCCAAGCTCCTCACTAACTAGCTGCAGACACGGGAATAATTTTACAGGGAAACACACACACACAAACAAACACACATACACACGCATACACACACACACACACACACACACCAGTAACACAGCGTGTGAGAGAATGCTCCCTGTGTTGGCCTAAGATGTTGCCAGAATACCGCACTTTATAAAAAACAGCTTTACAAATCATTGACAGCAATAATTAACTACAGGCTCACATAACTGAATTCTGTTTCACCCCCGTCACCCCTCCTGCTCCTGCTGGAAGAAATGAAGGAATGAGTGCTGGAGGGAGAGAGAGAGAGAGAGGAAGAGAGGGAGAGAGAGAGAGAGGGAGAGAGGAGAGATGGAGAGAGGGAGAGAGGGAGAGAGGGAGAGAGGGAGAGAGGGAGAGAGGGAGAGAGGGAGAGAGGGAGAGAGGGAGAGAGGGAGAGAGAATCCTCTCAAAGGAGGGTTACCGGGGCAGACTGTGCCCTCAGTTAAACTATGTGCTTAAGAGGTGACATGAGTGCTGGGCAGGCCGGTGCCAACTTTACACCGAGCTGAAAGGTCCAAAAACAACTCCTCAGACATCTCTGTGGATTCAAACTGTTTAACACTGAGCAGAACTTTCACTGCTGGTGAAGGCGAAGAAGCTCACAGGTGTTTGTAAGGTTAACTGGAGGCTATCTAATGTATTTGGAATGAGATGTTAGGAATATTTGAGGAAGTGTGTGTGTGTGTGTGTGTATCCGAGTGGGAATATGACAGCAAATGCAGAGCACCTTGTGGGTTTCCAGTTTAAACATTTAGACATTCCTGCTAGATCGGCTCCTGGAGCAGGAGGTGTTTGCAGAGGCATTAGCGTCGCCCCTCTCTCTCTCTCTTCCTCTACAACCCTCACCCACTTCCCCCCCCTCTTTGACTTCTCTGCCCTTATTCATCCTGAATCAGACCAAAAGGGAACTTAAAATGGGAGGATACACTCCCCTGTGTGTTTCTGTCTGTGTGCATGTGCAATAAGAAAAATGAAACTGTTTAAGTGTTGTGGGAGTGTTAAGTGGATGAGGAAGATAAAATATTGTAGGTGAAGGACCATGATGTTTTGTCTAGTGCAGCATTTTTTTTATTTTTTATTACAGTTATTACCTCCAACAACAAGGTCATGTTATTGTTTGTTAGTTCACCTAAAAGTTTTGAAGAGAATGCCACAAAACTTTGTAGAAGGATGCAGTATGACGCAGATGCACACAGTGGTGGATTTTTGCATTTCTTTAACATTGCGAGATAGGGCGTTAATTTAATTTAATTTTTTTTTGTTGATTTCACAGAGAATGTAATATCTTTCTTCATCCATGAGCAGCTCATCGATTCAATCGGCCTCTCCTGACTTTGCTCCCGCACTCTCTCACACCGCCACAGACACACACACACACACAAAAACTTGTCATTGGACACCACTGTAAACTCAGACTGGGATGAAACAACATACTTTGGAAACACAAATTATGTACAAGGGTTACATAAAGAGGGGGAAAGTGAGATCTGATCAAAAGTGGTGACAGGTGTCACATTCAGGATGCATCTCAATGCCAGGTAATAATAATAATACATTTTATTTATAAGGCGCCTTTTGGATTACCTTATAAATAAAATGTATTATTATCGGTGAGAACAGGATGAGGTGCATGACGTGTTGCCTTAATTATTCAGGAGAACAGGACATCCATAACACCTCAGCTTCACCTCTCAACCTAATACTGTTAAAGTAAATGTTGAATGAATGACTGCAGCCGGTTGCATTGTTTCATATTGATGATATTGAAATGCTCTATGTATTGTGTTGTATGAGGCCTTGGAAGCACAGGGGAAGCTGTATCCACAAATATCCACTCTATCCAACCAGGTGGTTACAGAATGATGAGCCTGGGCTGTGCACCGAACCCAGAGTGCGCTGTTGTGACAATTGAGTGTGTTGAAGTTCGTACCATGAGGATACGTCTGTAGCTGTCTCGGTCGATACCCCACAGCTTGAGGTCAGTCTTGGCCTTGACAGTGGCAGCTCTGGGAGTTCCATAGATCAGGGCCAGCTCTCCAAAACTGCCCCCTTCTCCAATACTGGTCACCCACTCGCCGTTCACGTACACCTGTGGACAGAGCAAGAAACAGAGTGATGGATAGGGGCTTAAAAGCTTATGAAGAATGTCAATCATAGCTGAGCGTATTGTGAGGATTCAACCTCACTACCTGTCCTTAAGACACCTTCCCTCTTTGTTACTGCTCCTCTGTTCTTTCCGGGCTCCTTCATACACTCACTAGGCTTGTCCTTACTCATTTGATCCCCACTAAGCCCTCAGATGAGACCCTCTAAAAGGCTCTTTATCCCTGTTATCTCTCCATCTAGCTCTTTTTATTCCCTCTGTCTTGTCTTGTTAGAGTTTTCCCTTTGATTTGGGAGTGATGGAGGACAGAAAGCTGTGGTTGACGTTGTTGGTCTACCCTCAGATCTAAAGCACACACACACACACACACAAACACATGCTTATGGTCTCATGGCTCAGCTCTATTTAGACCAGTCACTATAGCTCCGCAGACAATACAATCTCAGTGAGGCTCATTTAGGTCGCCTCTGGGGCCGTTACGGTTTCACCTGTCGACACACTATCCACTATCTTGTTGACTTAATAACGCAGTGAGAGAGGATGAGAGTGAGAGAGAGAGAGAGAGAGAGAGAGAGGAGAGAGAGAGAGAGGAGAGAGAGAGAGAGAGAGAGAGAGAGAGAGAGAGAGAGAGAGAGAGAGAGAGAGAAAAAGAGAGAGAGAGGGTTTATCCTGTGAATTGCCAGAATTGTTGCAAGTCATTATCCAAGGCTCAGCATAGACCACAGGGGAGTCATACTTCACTATCAACTGGGATGGCCTCAAAGAGATGCAGGCTGCTGGCTACGGTTACATCAAGCCTACATGAACAATTTTATGAATGTTGCAAAAGTGTTACATCAGATCACACAGAATTAATATTTCTTCTCGCACAGTTTCCCAAGCTGGTGCTCTCAAGTATCCCCTAACCTGGAATCCTTGGTTCAGTCCAAACTTCTGTTTATGTGATCCCATATAAACAGGTTTGTAAGTAGGTTTGCAAAGGTAAAGCGATTGTATTTAATTCCAGCTTTACTGTTGCAGAAAAGGTGGAGTCAGCAGTGTGGGGAAAGTAAAGTCGAGGCCATGAGCAATTGGAGTTTTGAACAATGTCTGCTGTCTCACAGCTGTCACTGAATGTTTTAATACACACACAGTTTGCTGTAGACATTTGTGTCGATGTGTGCGCCTGTTGGTAATTAAGAAGCAACAAATACTGGAGAGTGGATGAGCAGGCATTGTTGCTGTGTATTTCTGTTTGTGGTTACTTGGAGTGAGTTTTTTCCGTGAGCCGAGTGGATGGGTGTGAAATGTTGTCTGTTTTAAAGAGATTGTTTCACTCCATTCTAAAATGCCACCATTGTAATAATAATAAAATGAGCCCACTCTTACAAAATAATAGATTACACTCAGGTCAAAGAACCTTATTATCTCAAGAACTTTGCTCGTCAAATCAGATCATCTGTGATGATAGATACAGCTCTTATTTTTGTAAATAACATTTTATTCCCATTAGATCATGTTGGATTAAAGTTTCAACATTCTTTATAATGCAGCCATATAATTAAATGCCATTGTCTGCTGGTGAATACTTTTGTGTGCAGACATGGAGGCATGATTACATCAGTGACAGCTTCCAGACAGTTGATAGGTTGCCAGCAGATTCACACCCCGAGCTAATGAGAGACATATCCACACTTTAATAACTGGAGTGGGGGGCGGCAGCTGTCTGTAGAGGGGCGGGTGGCCGCGTGGGAAGAAAGAGACACAGATGCGCATAGTGTTTGGGCGGAGGTGAGGCAGAGCAATTGGTTCTTCAACCAGCTTTGGTGAACTCTCTGTCACTAGTGGTAGACAGAGAGTGGTTGAAGTTCCACACCAGTGTGGATCACCTCTACTTCACCACATTGTAATAATGTTAATACTAAGCTTCATTTCTATGGCACTGCTCTTAAAAGTGCTTCACAAAAGGATAAAACAATAAAACTACAACTAAATTAAATTAGGGTTAATACACTGTGATTCAAATTTAAAAAAAGCAATAACTGATATAACATTTCTGATCTCAGCTGCTAAGTGATTCCAGAATTTGTGGGGCCCGTACTGCAAAACTATGATGGCTTATAGTCACTATCGCAACTATCAGAAGACCGATATCAGTTGATCTAAGTTGTTATGCAGACTCATAGGGAGGGATAAATCCTTCATATACACAGGGGTTGGGTTGTGTAAAGCTTCAATCAAGAAGATCTTAAACACAATGTGAAAACAAAATAGAAGCCGATGCAGCACAGTTAAAATCAGTGTTATATGATCACGTTGTCTTGAAAACAGTGTTAACCCTAGCAGCCGCATCCTGTAACAGTTAAAGTAAAACATGTATGGAGGGAGTATAGCTGGGAAAAGATGACCCTCTTTTCTTGATCCTCAAAAACATCCACTAAACTGGGATGCAGCATTAAATTGTAATTGTAATGTTAATTGAATTGGCAATATAAAGGTGGGACAGGGAGAGTTTTAGGTAGCATATATGGTAGAGAGTGAAAACAGCCAGTATCAGCCAATATTTATAAACTTCCTTCTGTTTGTGTCTCAGGTGGGCCAACTACGTTGGCAAGCCGACCAAGCTTGCCAACCTGCTACTCTCCAGTTACTCTCCGTCTCTGCGCTCACCGCTGCAAGCTGATAAGGTCACTTCCTGTTTAACTTTCCGTCAGCTCCTGTTTTATCTCTACACTTAACTCTATCGTTCTGTGTCAGGCTGGCTAAGACAAAAGACGTTCTCAGTTTGGCTGCCTCCACGTAGCGCTCGACTCCACAGCGCCATGTTCAGATTGTCATCACAGTGGAACCCAACTTTGAGGAGAACAAAACATGGGGGCAATCCAATACAACCTGTCCATTGTTAGAGGGGAACATTGTCGGAATATGAGTGGGGAAGGCTGGGTTTTCCCACTGAGTCACAATCCTCATGGCTAATCCCGTAGAAAAAGGTCGATAAATGCTAATACCTCGTTTAAAACGTGTTTGTTTTTATAACCGTACAACATCAGTGCAGGGAGTCAACTTATCATCATCCTAAATAACCTCTTTTGTGACATAGGGTCCTCAAATATACACGCACATGGGATGCAGTTGATCAGATGTGGAGAGAATTGAAGGATCTAGACGGATGGTTTGCCTCAATCCACTTCACTGATAAAGAGACTCTAAAGAGAGAATGAAGGGGAATAAACACATGTGTGCTCGTGTCAGTCACTTACGTCCACTTCGCCTTGGTCAATAACATAGAAGTTGTCTCCTTCATCGCCTGGATGTGAGAGAAGAGGAGAAACAGACGATTGTGAGTGAATAGAAAAAAACAATCTTTGTCAAATTGTCCAGCGTTGAACCAACAGGAGAATTTCTTCTCTTACTTCCATCAACTCTCTACAAACTCAAATGTGAATTTTTAAATCCATAAACTAAAAAACTTTGGACATGAAGAGATTGACAGCAAAGTTCATTGCTGCTGCGTCCTAATAGTGAGGATGAGGAGGTATAATTACTCAGTAAAATACAATGTGATTCATCGTATCCTTCAGATTTCGGTAGTTTATGTTTATTTCATAAGGTACAGCTACTGTACATTATAAATTGGCACAGATACCACATACATACATTATTTATTAACAATCACAATGTCCTTTTGAAATACATGTTTTTTATGTGTATGTTATCCATTTACAATTGTTAGCAACATAGGGCTGCAATGTTACTACTTTTATATCATAGGATCTATGCATATGCGGTAAGTTACCTTATCTTAGCATAAAGGGGCAGCTAGCTTTGAGCAAGGCTTGCAAATCCAAATGTTTTCTGGTTTGCTGACTGGAATCCCTGCTGTGTCACACAAGTGAACCCTAACCCTTGAAGCGAGCCACTGGTTGGTAGGTTGACGCCCACTAAAGCACTAAGCATCTAGTCTGGAGATAAGGCTGAAAAATGGCAAAGTGTTCCTTTAATTATGCTATCCATTACATAGGGCTGAGGGGGGAAATTATTAAAGGTACTGACGGCCATATGCACGAGCACTGGGAAGCTCTCCCTGCAGCTACCTCTTACAATAAGACACTAATGCAACTCCATTCATAGAAACATGTGGTAATGATGCATGCATATACATGACACAAGTATGTTTGTGTATGCATTTCATAGGAACTAAGTGAGGGTGTGTATGACCGTGTGTGCACATGTGTTCTTGTGTGAATGTTCCCCTGCAGAGTTGAAAGGCTGGGAGTGCCCGGTGTGTAAAGTTCACCGGAGTTCACATGGCTAATTAATATTGAGTGGAGAGGGCTCGTTAATCATACAGCTCTATTTGTCACAAAAATGCTCCTCGTCTGTCAGATGGTCTTTCCGTGGAGACCCCAGGGACACACACACATGCTCAACCTGCTGCAACCTGGCCCTCCACTATCTCCCTCTCGCTGTCTCTGCCTCTCTCTTTCATCTCATCTATCTTTCTCTCAATTCCCTCTCGCTCCGTCTTTCTTCTCTTCTACTCTTCCTGTCTTTTATCACTTTGGTTCGCGAGTCTTTGTTTTACGCTCTTCCAATTCCCCTGTGCCTGAGAGTGAAGGCAAATATTTGAACAGAGCTTGTGCACGTGCACACACACACGCACGCACACAGACGCACGCACATGCACACACACACACACACACACACACACACACACACGTTTTGACACAGGATAATTGTCGTATACACTGTTAAGGTTCTTTGGTTTTGTTCAAACGGGAAAACATGACTTACACCCTCAGCCTCTAAGGGGTTTTGTACCCAGAATGCTGTTGCACCATTGAGTTGAAGAGGCCTATCTTTCAAAACAGAGTTCATGTTGGATTTTATTATTTCAGATTTGGAATCATCCATAAAGAAATCCATCTACCGCACTTGAATCAGTTACATGTCAAAGAGAATGAAAATACATGGAAAAAGACATCTAACAAGATGCAATTGATCACAAAGAAAATACCTCTATCCTGCATTTTTGTATGTTATAGAGTAAATTCTCTCTTTGTTTAAATACCATTCCAGCCTCTGAGTCAATAACTCTTAGCTGTGTCTAAACAGTGTGTGTAGGGCCAGTAGCACGGGTGGTTTCTTGAAACTGTACAGTAGTCCAGACTTTAGCAATGACATCAGCCATGTATATACAATGTACCACACCATATAGCGTGTATAACAATGGGCTGTCTGGGGCTGGGGGCCCTGCGAAGATAGCTAGACTTATTATCACCAAATTAGGCCTGATATACTCCTGGATGCCGACTTCGGGTAGATGGGGAATGACTGGGCGAGTGTGTTTGAAAACACTGACATATTTCCTCCACTGAACATGCAGGTGAATGTGTTTGCAAGGCATGCGTATGATTTTGTGCAGGTGTGGAAGTAGTATTATCGTAAAGGGGACATTTGTCTGTAAGAATGTGTGTTTTCAGCATTTAAATATGTGATTAAACGTGTCTGTGTTTGATAGGAGTTTGAGTGGGGGGGTGCTGTGGGTGGGCACTGGAAAAATATAGTCTGGCCCTGCTAAGCTGTGTTTCCTCAAAGTCCAGGGAAGTCTAGTGAAGGATTTGACAACTGTGGTAAGTCAGAGGAGAGGGAACTAACATCTGGTGCAGACTGATGGGATGTGAGAGTGAGGCAAAGATAGGAAAGGGGAGGCAAAAGATGGGTGTAACGGGATAAAGTGAATGTGAGTGCTGGTGGCAATGCAACACATGCATTCTTTAAGATGAAGCCATCAAAGGTAATCAGTGAGAACAGCATGCTAATTGTTTCCTTTCCACTAAAGTAGCTGAGTGGATCAGATGTAGGCCAATGATATGTAACTCAAAAAGTCAGTTGTCAGAATATTGCTTTCAATTTCCACTAGTGCAAATTTTTAAATGTCTGTTTCAATAACTATTGTCAGTGCTGTGATTTAGCAGGGAGTCACTTTCGACCTTAGGTATTTGGCACCTTCCACTGTATTCCCTTTGCAAACTACTGATAATTTATGTCATGATCTGGCATCATGTCACCTATTTTCTCTATGATAATAGCGCTCTATAAAAAATAGTCTCAACCATTTTATAAAAGTGGAAACCCAAATTGTATGATACTCTACAGGTGACACATGACTGTGTAAATTAATCTAAATGAAAAATACGTACCTTGCTGGATGACTGTTTCTCCTGCGATGTGAGTGACGGGAAACATGGCATCAAATATGTCACTGGAGGGGAAACAGAGAGGGAAGGGTAAGAAGGGAAAGGAAAGAAAAAGCGAGAATTATTGGTTATTAATGGTTGATCAATCACTTTCCACTGATACTGGTATTTTCCCCCTTTATGTCATATTAATAAGTCATATAGGCTAAAATGACACTGCTGTTAGAGGACACGATCAAAGCCTTTATCGCTGACTGCATCTTCCGTCTTCTTAATCTCCTATTGAGAAAATAAACAAGATAACGTCTGTGCCAAAGCACTTGATTTCTGTTTCAGCCCGGCAGGGAAAGCGTGTGCGCCTGTGAGACTGTTTCCAACTGGGCCGTTTAAATGCATGAAGCCTCAGCAGATTAAAGCTCCACCGCTGGGATGTGTTGGGACAAAAGGGAACTCGGTATCCTTCCTCTCCTCCTCTCGGCCCGTCTCACACCTTCAGGGTATATTTATCTATCTAATCAGTTGCATACCACTCGTCTTATAGAGAAATATAGAAAAAACAATAAAAAGAGGGTCAGGGATATCAAAGACTTACAAGACCTGCTGAGTGAATGTGGGGCATGTTTGGGCCTGTTCTTGGTGTGTGTCTGTGCATGTGTTCGTGTGTGTATGCAGTGTGTGTGTGTGATTTTGAGCCAGGCTGTCGGCGTCAGAGTACATATTGCCAATGAAAACACACAGGTTTGTACAAAATAACGTGTGTGTGTCTTTGCTCATGATAGTGCACTAGAATATGCATCGCTCAGAAATGACAAGAGTTACACAGCCCAACGCACCTTGAGGAACACTAAAAACATAAAAATAGTTGCTTTATCTAAGCCTTCCTGTTTAAAAGGGGGAAAAATGCAGGACAACAGATGTTGGGGAGAGATCTGAGGCTGTTATTGACTGGTTAGGAGGTGAATGGACGCTGCTGGTATTTGTTTATGTGATGCTGAATAAAAAGCAGACTTGAGGTGGTGGATTCGGGCCAGCTTCACCCACAGGTAGGCCCTGTGCGATGCAGCTGGCCACTGACTCACATGTCCTCAAGTACACAACAGATGGACAAAAAAAAACACCCTCGCCCTTTGAAGTGAACAAGCACAAGCTCAAAGATGCAACGATACACTTAGGTTCTCTCAGCTACAATAAATACATCCTCCGGTATAAACACGTGGTACGTGCATGCAGCCGATACACTCGGAGGTGCACGTCAGCACCATCACACACACTGGTTAGAACAACAGCATTTTTAAGCGATGGCATGCGTGATGAAAACACACATACTGGCACTCGCATGTGTCACACGCAAACTCTTTGATGGTGTTTAGTCAGTGCAACATCTGCAGGAGTGCCACACATCTGTGCTCGGCACGGAGTCTGTCTGCACTGGGAGCTTCAGAGCAGTGGATCTCAGATCACGCATCACAAAAAATGTGTGGTTTATGAAAATCAGTATCTTTGCAAAAACTAGAATGGGACTCAGTAGATCACATACCTCTGGCAAGGCCCAAAAGTCTGCTTAAATTCAATCAAGCTGCACCAGATATCAATTCACTACACGTGCTTTATTTTTGCAATCACGACCCATTCATTGTGCCCTTGGAAAATGGTTAAATGTTGATATATGTCCTATTTTTTTAAAGACAAATTCATTGGTGAGGCTGGAATTGATGATGGTGATGCATGGTGCAGCTAGTAGGATGTGCAAAGCTGAGCTGTGTAGTCATAGTGAGATGATCAAAGAGAAGCGAACCTGTTTAGGTAATTACCCATGACCACCTATCTCTTCCATGCCCTGCCACTCAGTGAATGCATATGTGAGCACAACAAAGACACTTATGCAGGTAATTACTTCCCCTCGTCTCTACCTGACTCTCTCTCCCTTTCTTCATCCCTAACTTCCTCCCTGTCTGCTCTCTATCACTTTTTCTCTTCCTCTCCCCTCTCAATTACCCCTTTCTTCCCTCTAATTCTCTCCCTGCACCACCTATTTCTCCCATCTCTCGGTCTATCGCCCCCCCTCCCCGCCGTTCCCAGATGAAGTGATTAATCTTGTCCTTTCCGCTACCTGTAGCCCCCCTGACCTTATGAAAAGGCAGAGTCCTCTTCCCTAACAATGGATGTGCTGTTCTGAGGGAGACAGACAGAAAGAGAGACCCTGCAGACTCGGGGCTAGGAAGTTCACCTCCATCCAAGGAAGGGAGACAAAGCTTATCAGGCTCGAGGAGACACCGAAATGCACAAGTATCTGCCTTCTCACACACTTACTGGTACACATTTATGTAAGATCATAGATCAAAATCATCCATGGAAAATGCATTATTTGAAATCCTTAGAATCCATCCCCCCCTGTCCAGATGACATCACATAGACTGTACAAAGCCCATTGTGTTCATTTGTAGGAAAGGAAGGAGCAGATACAAATTTAAATAGTTGTACTTCTTTAATAATCTGAGTAGCTGTAATGGCAGTAAAGCAGCAGTTTTATATTGACAGGAAGAGGTGATACCAACGTAGGTAGAAATAACATAAACATAGATAGACACCTTTATGTAGCGCATTGTGCTGTGCTCACCATGAGACTGCAAGTCCGATTGACAAAGCCTCATTAAAATGTTGCGGCCACACATTGAGAGTGTGTGTACACAGGCATGCATGTGAGTGTTTGTGTGGAAGTGACAGGGAATGTTTATGTGCTCCTTCACTCTCTCTTGTACACACACACACACACACACACACACACACACACACACACACACACACACACACACACACACACACACACACACACACACACACACACACACACACACACACACACACACACACACACACACACACACACACACACACACACACACACACACACACACACACACACACACACACACACACACACACACACACACACACACACACACACACACACACACACACACACACACACACACACACACACACACACACACACACACACACACACACACACACACACACACACACACACAGACAATGCAGAAACAGGCTATTATTGTTCTCAAACACCCATAAAGACGTGTTTAGCTCGGGGGATTTCAGTCATTAATGAAATAAAATCCGGCCTGCTTGTTGTAGCTAGATTGCTTGTTGTTCTTCCTGGCTGGCATTGACGGCTTTTCTCTCTCACCTCTTCCCTCCTCCTCCTTAAACTCTACTACAACACAGCTGTTTATTTGTACAGCAGCAGACGTCTTATCTCTTACATTAGTACCTCAACAGAGCACTGCCATTATGCCATTAACACCAAAAGGACTCTTTTCGCAGCGCGGCGTGCCGCCACGTCTTTGTGTTTTTTTAATGGGCCGCAGAATGTCAAGTTATACAAGTCCCTCAAGGGGAGCACATCCAGAATGCTCCCTCCATCTGGGTGGAAGAGGTTTAGAAATAGCCAAAATAATCAAGTACTGCACCACATATGGGAACTTCGCAGCTCTCCAAGCTGTGTCGTGGCTTGGCAGCAATGTGCCACTGGTTTGGCTGCCCCACTGTTCGTGCTGTAAGTGCTTGAAGGATTATTTTTCACTACCACTGTTGATACTAATTTAGATTCTGGCAAATCAGAACAATAGTCTTTGTTTTAAAATTTTGACAAGATTGGCCCGAGGACACCAAATGTAAGCAAGAGTTTTAAAATATATTTCAGTTTTAGGGGCAAAGTCAGTAGGCAGTACAGTGACATTGTAATCATCCTTCAGCTGCTAGAATGGAATCACTCAGTATACCTCTGCCAATGCCAAATGGTCCATAATTGTGTAGTTATTATAGTCGAAAGATAGGAATTAGGAAAATAAATAACTAAATAATAGTAGTTGTTATTTACCTGACCTCATAGGCGGAGGTGAAAAAAAATCCTTCGCAAATCAACAGATGTTAGAAAAAGTACAATAATCTGTAGGAACCTGAGAAATTAGATTCAAGTTATATCACATCCTTTATGATGTCAATGTAATAATGAACAAGCCATGAGAGGAAATAGTGTGCTGATCTTATTGTTAACAACTTTAAGTATTAAGGTTGCTATGAGCAACACCCACTACAGTACTGCCTTTTGTTTGTCAAAGTGAGGTGAAGAGTTGTGATTACTCAGCACAATGTGTAAAGCAAGCAAACCCACAAAAGTGAGCATGCACATGTAAATTAGATTTTCACTGACGATGAGAGAGCAATTGTTTACTAGCCTGTTGTGTGACTCATTACGAGTAGATCACTGTACGATGGAAAAGTTTTATGAGGCTGACTATGTGGCGTACAGTTTAATGTCCAGAGTTTAAAGTTGAGCACAACCAGCCAAAGTAACTCACACGGAACAATCACTCCCCCCACTTTGCTCTGTTCATGTGAACACAACCAAATTAGTTCTTTTAAAACCATCAAATTACATAAACCCATGTGTATGTTCACACACTGCTCCACTTACATGGATACAGACACACACCGCTCACGATAGGCAGCAGTATGGGAGTGTGAGAAAAATTGGGAGATGAAAGAGGGATAATTATAAAGCACTGAATCGTTCAGGGAGGATATTTATGATATAAAAGCTCTTGGCACGCGCCCTCTCCCTCCCTGGAGGGCCCGGCGAGAAAGGGAGATATCGCTCCATGCCAGTTGCTGGCCATTTCTCCACATCAGTCTCTGAACGCCAAGATCACCAATGTGGGAGGAGAGAAGAGGCCATGAGGGGAAAGAGACACCTTGCCTTCCTAAAAGTCGACTGGCCTCTTCCCAGTCTGCCTTTTGGATTCCGCCTGGTCTAAAACCCCAGCTCTGATAAACATCATAAGCTCTCAATGTTTTTTAACTTCCCAATGGGCTATTGCACACTGAAGCCTTTTTAAATCCTTAATAGTGTTAGAACACTTTGGCCAGATATTTTGTCTCAAAGAAAGAAAATATAAAACGGGCTAATGTCTGTGTACGTGGAGGTCTGCAGACGTCCACTTAGTGTAAGCTGTGTGATTAAATGTTGGAAGTTGTGTTTAAAACCAACAGAAGGGCAGGGAGCACACTGTGTTAAACCCACACACCTGGCCCTGGTGGGTTTATAAGGGGTGTAAAGCTGGATGCATCCTGTTGCCTCAGAGTGTCGATGTGTGTCTAAATATAGGTGCACGGTAGGACTGAAGCACCTGGGGGCCGGTGCATTTATGCTGCTGATCTGTGTGACCTGTACGCAGCTGTGGTCAGACCACCTGAGCAAAAAATAAATTTAAGAGAGAGAACATCTTTTTTCCTACTCCTATGAATTTGTGAGTGCAGAGGCGAGGGAGACAACTGGAGCAACCAATTACTCCAAAATGTAAAGTACACTGTTTTAAGCTTTTAAATAGAGATGAACCATTTTATAACCCTTAAAAAAGACAGACTACACCTTGCGAGCTAGGTCTGTTCTCTAAGAGATGTCTACAGATCGGATACAGCCTAATCACATGAATATCAGAACAAGATAATAGTAGCTGATAAGCTTCTGTCAGATCTTTAGTGAAAAGTCTACTGAAAGCAGCAGAGAGCTGTCAAACCGTGGCCCCACTAGACCACTATGAAATCACTGTGAGAAATCCTTTCCCTAAGTGTGTGTATGTGCATAATCGTGCTGTGGCTCCGTGGTAAACAGTAGCTGCACTAATGGTGTATCCAAGGGAGTCTGACAATATACTATACAGCTGTGCAACAAACACAAACACTCAATGATTCAAAAAAACAACACCTTTCAGGGAGGGGTGACTAATCTGGAGGAAAGACTAACTGGCACAGTAGCTTCCCTGAAACCTTTGAGCCTAATTGAGGCTGATCAGTTCATGAGAGGGCAACCCGGCCTTATCACCTCCTCTCCATGCCCAGCAACTACTGAAGCACCAGTGCTTTCCTCACACTGTCGTGTCGCTGGCATGGCAATAGGAAGGCTCGGGAGCGAGGGGAAGTCAAAACAGAGAGAGACGGTAACATCAAGAGAAACAGAGATTTCATTGAGTATATTACAGCACAACACAATTTTTTTTTCAGTGTCATAGTCATCTGCTTTGATGACTGCTTGGAAGATACACATTCAAAACCAACACACACACACACACACAGTATACACATCCAGGTTGGCCTCATCAAAGAGGTGAGAGATGGAGATGCATGGCAGCCGAAGAAAGGTCCTGTCTGAGGAGGAAAAGAGTGAGAGAAAGGGAGCGATTGACTGGAGGATGTGAGGAGAAATGACGACGTGTTACAGGGCGAAGAATAAACATCAGTCTTTGACAGTATCTGTGCCACATTGGAACCTTTTGATGTTCCTGCAGAGAATAGTTGAACAAGTGGGGCTTTTCAGGCAAAGCACCACTTGTTGCTAACTCGCACCCTGAGCTTTGAAGCTAGCCTCTATTTCACTAATACCCAATAATATTCAATGTGTTCAAATGTCTTTGTCAAAATTCCTGGATTGGAAATCAGATCAGTGTACATATACACAATTGCTGTAACCGTACCCAAGTACTACAACCTGCCTGCTCCACTTCCATCACTCTGCAAGTTTTTACAATAAACATCTTAAAAGGCCTTCTGCCTCTGTTTCTGTGTTCACTTACGAGCCCAGAAATCCCCAAAGCCTTACCACCAGTAATGCATTACAGTTGGCCGAGGTTGCAAGAAACTCATGGCTCCATTTGTAATATCTTAGGATTTACAGCTGGAAAGGAAAAGGGATAAAAAAGAAAGTCTGACACATAGAGTTAATTCTCAGACTACACTGGTGAACTTCTAATGGGAAGCTAAGAGGATCCCTGCTTTCCTGTGTTCAGACTTCTGTGAGCATTAACCGTGACGGGGCTGTTTTACGGTCCTACCTGATGATCTAACACACGCCACCTGCTGATGTAGCCATGATGTCAGCCTCCAAATATCACAAACATGTCCAACCCTGCTGCCTCTCCCCTTCTTTCCTCTCCCTTTCTTTCTTTCCCTCTTATCACTTCTGCTCAGACTAGTGATTAGGTTATGGTGCTTTTGATTATCTTTGCTAAAACCTGCAATACTGTTAATTATTTTCTCATTTTGTACATCTAAATCACATTTTCATGCCTTACTATTGCCCACTGCCTCTGTTGTCTGTTTCCCCAGGGCAGAACAAAAGTGAGTTCTTCCTCCACTTAGAGAGAAAAGGGCTCAGGCTGAGTCAGGCGCTGACAGGGCTAAGCCTCTACCGCTCTGATGTGTCTACAGGGGACGTGTCACCAGAAAGACAAAGTGAGACCGCATGAGACAGAAAAGGACTAACTCCACTGAATGCACACAATATACTGTATACAGATCAAATAGGCCTGTATAGTGTGTCAAGGTGTGCCTTTGTCCCCTTTATCTCCCGCTCTCACTCTCCCTCTTGTTGACATACACGCGCACATACATCCCGACACATCGCTGAACATCACAAGACATGCCGCTCTCCTGCGGGCATGTCTTTTCCTCTTCTCTTTCCTCTGCCCTCCCCTCAACCCCTCCCTCTTTCACACCACGCAAGTGACAAGCGTTAGGACAAGTTAAGTCTTTGAGAAGCAGATAGGGACACAAATTGTCCTTCTGGGGTTTAAGCCTGAGAGGTGTTTACACAACACAGCATATTATTTGTGCATGCTCAAACACATTATGCAAAAGGCGGAAATCGAGACGGAAAGAAAACTCTGAAAAGCCTGAGTTGCCTGAGGAGGTGGGAGTAAAAGGATGAGTAGATGACGAGATGGAGAGAAGGAGGTATCCGCTGTACAACTGCTAAAGGCTAAAACCGTTCACCAGTCGTGTGTGTGTGTGTGTAGTTTTGTATAAACCTCATCAGGCAGTGCTATGTGCAGTGAGGTAATAGGGGCACAGGGTGCATGGAGGGGAAGGAAATAGTTGACAATTAATAGCTGACATCTGACTGACACAAGGGATCCCCCTGCTGTAAACAGACAGCTACATCAGAGACACAACAGGCAAACCTGGATAGTTTTGAGCAACCGAGTGGCACCTTGTGAATAATGTGCGAACACCATGGAATGTATTAAAGTTAGCAACTTTCTAACTGGAAACATCAGTTAAAAGTAACGCCAATGAATTATAGGACTGCTACATTGTGGATACAATGAGGTATGATTTTCTTACCTAATAGTTACAGTTTCACTTAATAACAATGATTGTCAATCATTTTACTTTTAAACACTTTTATTTGTTCTTTCATAGTAACAGGTAACAGATCTAGCTTTAAATCAAATATAGCAGAATCACTGTGATGTATAACATTTTCATGTGTAGCGGCCCCCTCGATGGGTACGTTTCTCTACGTATTGTGGATAACAAGATAACAGCATTAATGTATCGACTTTCCAACTAAAGTGTTCCCTAAAAGCCTGACTGCTGGAACTAAAATCCACAACACAAACTCACATATTGAAACTTGTCAAGCTTGAAAATGGGCTGAGTGCTTCTGATCTAAATGAAACTCAACCGGAGAGACACCAATAAACCATTGAGGAGGTCATGGGAGAATTAACACGCTATAACAAGACTGTTGTCTGTGCCTGCGCACTGGAACCTATCACAGTAGCATAGACAAAGCAGACGGGATGTATACAATAGGAGGCCATGGGCCAACCCTGGCTATTTTATAGGACGCTCGGCTGCTCTGTCCTCAGCTAATGTGTGGTGGTCAGTGTGTGGGTTGTACTTTGGGTTTGGCTGAGCTATAAAGGCACTGAAGGGTTGCAGGAACATCATGTCCTCACAACAGGGGCAAGCACTGGTGAGGAAGTCACTGTCATGCACAATCGCACATTTACCCTACATTTTCATCCACGTGAAATTAAACGTGACACTGGCTGATGCTCCTCACAAATATAATATTGGACAAGTACACAGGTGACTCAGCTTACAAGTGTTACCGCTGACTTTTGGCAATCTTTCACTCTTTTATCGCAGTTGTTCTTCCTAACTTTCTCTTTCTTCAGCAGTCAAAGTTATATTTTTCCGAGAGCCGTTTCTTAAGAAGAGATTAAGTTGATTCACTGATTCAATTCTCCCACTGGAGACATTTGATCCAACTGCTGTTCAGATCCAAAACAGAGGACAGAGGCCAGCTTCTCTCCCCTTTCCTGTTAACTGCAGGTCAAACATTCACATATACACTATGCATAAATATACATTTGCAGAAACACACATTTTTTGGTCAACAAAGTGCAGGAGTCAGTCATCTTGCACCCAAGTACCTCTGCACACACTCAAACAAGAAAACCCGTCTACGCACAAGTGCATAAAGGGAGACACATGCCCACACATGCAAGCATATGCACACTCCCACACTGATGGTATAAGCAGCTGAAAAGGCAGGGATGAATCATAGTTTGCTGGAATCCTGTCCTGCAGAGACTCTAGGGTACATTTTGGAGGGAATGCCGGGTTTTAAAAGGACTCCAGACACTATCACTACTACATGACTCATTACTTTATGAAGTAGTGGATGCAGTAATGGATAAATGGAAGGATGGAGAAAGATGACAGGGGGCGGAAGAGACAGCAGGGGACAGGTTGAAACACAGCAGAGGGCTAGGAAAGAGGACAAAAGTTTCCAGCTATCTGTGCAATTGTGTGTGGTGTTACTGTGTGTTTGTGCGTGCATGTGTGCGCTTGCTGATGTGCATGTAGGAGTTTGTTTATGTATATTTGCACTGGCTTGTGAGCAAGCAGACTGGCTGATTTCAACGTCCTACAAATGATTTGTTTTTTTGTGTGTGCCCCGTTGTTTGCATCAGCATAAAGGTGACGTCGTCTGAGCAGGAGGCGAAGACGTGATGAGCTGGGGGAGGTGAGATCTCTGGCCTGTTAGTCCTCAGTGCGCTGGATGGCGGTGGGGATGGTCGAGATTTAGTGAGGCCTGCAGCTCTCCTGTGGAGAGTGACCTCATCGCCTGGCCCCTGGCATTGTGGCAGCAGCACAAAGCCATGCAGGGGACAGAGAGAGAAGACTACACATGAAGGTGGGGGAGGGACTGGATGCGAGTGTGGATGTAGATGTGAATGAGCCTGCACGACGGCGAGAGGGAGAAAGACAGGAAGGGAAAGAGAGAGAGAGCGAGAGAGAAAGTTTTTGAATACTGAAAAGGGGGGAAAAAAGAGGACCACCAGGCTGTCAGGAAGAACCGGGAAGAGAACACACAGAAGTTCAATGTGGGAAACAGTGGGACAGGAAACACAAACACATCCGCAAACAACACACAACAGAAACCTGCTCATTTGTTGTTTCTGCAGACTGTATATGACGCGTAGACCACCATAAAGTACAAATCATACATCCTAACAACTCTTACACCTGAACACACAGAGAATCTCTCAATGAAAGAGACACAAATAACTAATGCCAACACAAACACACACACACACACACACACACACTAAAGAGACTACTCCTCAATAGTCACCCTTAAATCGTGAGAAAGGGGGATTCATCCTGTTTCTGCTGCTCCATATGTTGCTATGAAGGGCAGCCTGCAGGGGGTCACTTAACAACAGTGCTTACACCGCTTCAACAATCTTGTAGGTAACATGTACTTGTTTGCAGATGGGTATAGTGTCTTGCACTGGGTCATGCATATGTGTGTCTCGCCGAGGCAATTGCTCAAGTGAGAGGAAATAGCTGTATTATCTGTGTGTAGCAAAAACACCCTCTAGGGGCTGATATTAGGTAAGAACACAATCAGCGTCACTGTGTCTATGTGGATGTTAATCTATGCAGTGTGTGGCTGCAGTGTTTTCATCAACAGTGCGTATCTGTTTTAAATATGAGCATGTTAACCGGAGCACTGAGCTCGAGTCCCACCCACCTTGATGTGATTCAAATGAGTGAGCTATCAGATATGACAATAAGAGCTGGGTTCATCTGATATGGCCACACAGCACACTATCTCATGCCGCATCTCCTTTGTTGACTTCTTCCTTAGTTCCAAAGGCCTTAAATAAACTTCCGCTGGAACATGAGGCGACACAGATCTCTCTCGGCCAGTTTCGGTGTCAGTCAATTCGCTACTGTTTGTTTAAGTTTTCCGACACTCACTGATTTATTTATTGTTTTTGCACCTTCTAAGCACCGCGCAGAGAAAAAGAGTACCAGTCCACTAAAGATGTTCCCCGTCCATCGGCAGGGGCCAGTGGGAAAGGTGTAGAGGTCAGAGTTTAGGGGTCAGAGGTCAACTAATCGGTCACTTCATCAACTCATTACTCTGCTTGTTAATTGGAGGATTAAAGCTGGCAGGATGCGGTAAAACCCACTTCTTTACAATTCTGTGCCACATTCAGTCCTTAGCTGTAACATTGTAAGTCCAATTTTCTTTTATATTAATAGTGCTTCTTCAGGGGTTCTATTCAAGTTGTGTATGTTAGAGGGCTTTCTTGTTTTTGAGGATTACAGGCTCTCCACATTACAGATGAAGTCATCTCTTTGCTTGATTTACAACTAGGTGCCTATCGGAAAAAATGTAACAACTCTTCTAACCAGATGGAAATGTTATTTTACAGTATTGCAAACTGGGTGAAGACAGCTCAAGGAATGAGATTAACAGGGTTTCTCCATGCCTGCCAGACTGTGCGGTTACACAGAGAGCCTCTTGTGTCTCACAAGGAGAGTGTTTTGTGGTATGAGGGCATTAGACTAATGCAGGCAGACATGAGAATACAACCTGTTGAGCTTATGAGTCTATTTTTAAGTGTTTTGTTTGTGTCAAGGGAAAAGTAAATGCCAGATTTGAATGAATCACTGACTATGACCCCTTAAGAAAGAATTGCTCCTGTGTCTGTTCCTCCCTGCCTTCTCTCCGCTGTTGCGCTCATGCATACAATAAGAGGAGATCATCAAGGTCATTTATCCAGGTGTGCATGAAAGCTGCCACAAAACAGGCCTGCTATCAGAGATCTTATTTTCATATCACTCAAGTAGGAAATTAGATAGCAAACACTATTACAGTTAGAAGTGCAAGAATAACCAGGTGATAGTGCTACTGTTGACCATATTAAGACTATCTCGAAATGGACATTTAATGGGGGAAGTGGTGGGGAGATAGGCCAGCAAATCTCACCTGAGGGCGCACCTGGACAAACAGGCTGTATGTGCATGCACATGTGCACAAGGATATCAGAAAAAAATCACCTGTAAACGTGACGATTTGACTGAGGCCAGATATCTTTGATATAGATAATGGTGCAAATGATAATGACTATTTCTGTCCTGCTATTTTTCTCATCAAAGCCTCTAATCTGAAAACTGTCATCTATAAGTGCTGTGAAGTAACTGTAACCAAAACCAAATAATCAGACGCTCCAGGTGGAAAGATGAGATAATAGTTTCAGTCGATATGATAACGACTACTGTACGGTTACAGTATTGAGACAGGTGGTTGCAGGCTGATTCGGGTGTTAGAAGCCCCGGCTCAGCACTATATGAAATCAAACACCTGCTCCCAGCTTATCTAGTTTGCGTGCTAGTCTGTTTATATGCACATATAATAATGAGGTCATCAAGGGCAGCTAATGGGCAGCGAATAGGGAGTTCCGCCCTGTAGCCCACTGGGAACCACAACATGGCAGATTTTCAGACGTCAGCCAAGAGTCCAGCCAAGGTCAAATAGATAAACACACAGACATACTGCCCTCTGATGGTGTAGTGCCTGGTCATTCCCTCATAGATTATATTATTAACCAGCAAAACACTGAGTATCCACTAGTGCAATTTAAATCTAAATAATAAACTGTAGTAGCATTTTTACTGAAATCAGCAAGGCAAAATATACTAAGGTTTCACTTTGAGGCAACTGAGGAAAGATGGACTACACACACACACAGACACACAAACACACAGACACACACGGCTGGTGGAGCTCCGAAACTTACAGGCCATAAAGTTTGACATATGGAATGGCGTGTTAATCAAAGACACCACATTCCCAGCTGGAACAGACGCACAAGGGAACAAAGTCTGACATGCATACTGGAGAATGTGTGTGTGTGTAAGTGTGCATGTGTGTGTGTGTGTGTGTGTGTGTGTGTGTGTGTGTGTGTGTGTGTGTGTGTGTTTTTCACATTCATCATAATGTAATCTAGGTCCTCCTTTGTAGTGATGGTGGTATTTTTACGCCTGATTATGTACAGGCATGAAGAGTATGTCTCCTTATCTGTGTACCTGTACAGCACATCAGCCTCATACTGTTGGTCCATCAATCTCCATCACAATTTCTGTTCATATATTTACAGGCAGCGTTCCAAATTGTGAGAAACATTATAACAAAACAAAAAAATTGCATTTCTATTGTTTGCTTTATCACCCAAACACATAAGAGTGTTTTGTCAGTTGAGTTTTATGGAGTAAGACAACATTTTCAGTTTCATTTAAATTGTGTAACACCATTTGGACATAATCAAATCAAACAAAATAATGTTTTGAAATTATAATTACTTTTTTATACCCAATAAGGTTGAGGAAATTTAGGGCTTTTCAAAACTTCTCAATCTGTAGTAACCATTGGAAGCAAAAAGAGGGACAATACCACATCTCTCTTCATTTTTTTTATTTGTCAGGTAGAATTGCTCTTTAGCAAAGTAAGACAAAGAGAGAAGGTTAAGTTTGCTTTTGTCTTCAAAATGTCCCTCTTTATTTTCTGTCTTTATTCTCTCTGCAGAACATAAACCCTGACATATTTTACTTGGCTGACAATGGGAGTTGAGGAAGCCTGCAGAATATAAAATAAAGTAATGTTCTGCTTTGATGATGCCGTCGTGGATTATTTTTCTCCTGCCTGGTCTATTCACTTATTTTTATGCACATCTCACCTCAACCCCAGCAGCAAACTAATGAGGCAGATTTACTGCTGAAAAAATTATTTAAATTTATATTTAAGAATGTGTATATCAGAAAAAAATAAGAAAATAAGAAGGCAATAGCTATCGCTTAAAGTTTTTTTTTAGGGAGAAATAAAACTACACACAGACATGCCCAAACACAGCAGAGTAAATCAGCTGCAGCAGAAAATGAGAATTAGAAAGAAGAAAGCGAGAGAAAAGGGAGCCTTGTTGATGCACGTCCGTTATTAAGCTCAGTAAAAATTCACTGAATACAGAGCCAGTACAGGCTTCCTGGATTCCTAGAAGGGAAGATAAGTAACTTAAGAAGATGAGATAGATTATGAGCGAGAGACAGGGTGAAAGAGAACAAGACAAGAAAAAACTGTGCTACAAAGTAAAAAAACGTGATGAGATGAAAAAGAGAGGATTGGAGAAAGAAGGGGAAACCAAGAAGGCTTTGTAGTTTTTGATTGTGCTTATTACTGAAGGGGATGACAACATAATAAAGTGCTAATCGGAGAACAAATCGTGTGGTGTTCATCTTACATAACTGTTGAATGACTAATCACACAATTTGTTTCCTTGACACAGACACACACACACACACAGACACACACACACAGTATCATGTTTTCTTTCTTCCTTCTGTCTGACACACAAAGCCCTCAATCAAAAACAGCAATTTCACGAATGCGTAGAGATGATAGTTGAACAAAAATTTTAAAAACAAGACATACAGCTCAACACCATATCTAACTATCTGTCATGCCGTGATGCTCGCACTGACTCTTCTTCCTGCTGTCAAGGCGCAACAGTCAGCTGTCACTACCTCCTCACAGGCCACATGCACGAGAACGCCTGATAACCCAGCTGTTTGCAGAACGAGGGAGAGCAAGAAAGAAAGAAGGAGTGAGAGGCAGAGAGGGAGGATCAGGGAATCAGTCTCCATCTGCTAATGTGCGTCAGGGCCTGACAGTTCTGGCACATCTAAAAAAGCCAGAGTACTTCATACCGTGACTTCATCAATGCCAGTGACAGAGGGCATCAACAAGCCAAAATTGTTACCGTAGTCTAAAGCTGACTTCAGTTTCATGTTCTGTTGTGTTGCCAGTAGCAACGAGCATATAGATTACATTGTATATCACAAACATTTGAGGAAGAGCAGAAATCACACATGCACCTTCTCAGGCATAGTTTTGGGCCAAGCCTTATCCATGAGGTCATGTGGTGTACTCTACATCTATGAAACCATGTAAGGCCAGCTGGCTGCTTTGTAAAGTTTTTTCATTATTGCTGGAGGCCCACATTTGCTATACATCAATATACTTCTGTCTGTTGTGGCTCCAGGCACAACAACCACAGCACAACCGCAGTGCGACCAAGCCACCGGCCAGCCAAGCAGCAAGCCATCCAGCACCATCAGCTGGAAGTTAAGAGTGAGGAAGAACAGAGGAGCGGGAGGGAGGCTGGGAGAGAGCAAGTTAGAGTAAGAAGGCAAGGCCAACTATCTGCCACTTCCTCTTGCACTCCAGCAAATTAGATGAGGTTTTCACAAACTAAGAGCCGTCTGCATTTCTAGCTGCCTGTTCACCCACAAATACCACAACAACGAATTTCTGGTTGACGCTAGCCCAGTATAGCGAGACAGCAAACATGACAGCCAGTTGAATAAATTCGACATCATGCATGGTTTCATTGGCTGACGACACCGTCTTTACAACGCTGAGCATGCCAAAGGGCCTTGGGTGCATTAAAACCTGATGGTTTATGGTCTAGTGCCACATATCTTTGTGGTATAACTCTAATCTGCCACATCAGCCACCCAAGTACATCGTTTTTCAGACTGTCCAAATCTATCACATGTTGCACTCTGCTCGGGGCTGCTTCAGGGGCACTGACATGTAATCAGAGGCCTGTGAGCCTGAGCCAAGAGAGCACGGCAAATTGTCAGCTGACGAAAGACTGGAAAGAGTGTGTTTTGGGTTTGGTCTGTGGAGGCTTTAGCCAACAGGAAAGCTCCGGTGTTTTCCTCTCCACGGGACATAATGGATTCTCCCCGCCAATGAAACACTATTCCGGCTGGCGGGCGGGACAGCCAGCCACCTGAGAGCCTTTCCCACAACACCCCCTTCACTGCCAGAGCCAGACCCACTCATCAGTGGAGATGTGGGACAGATGGAAGGATAGAGACAGGATGGTGAAGAGAGGAGGAATGTGAAAGAACAATGAATAGGAGCAGATGGCAAGAAAAAAGGGAGGGACAGAGTGGAATTGGCATCTCACTCTCTTTCTAAAGTACTATGGAGAATTTATGATTTCTGAGCAATGTATCAGTGCACCACCGCCCATATACAGTATATGCACAACATGATATCCATAGGTAACCATAACAACTAACAACACAAACAGACACAGCCAGTTGTCCCCTTGCCCACTCCTCCTCCTTAGCCTCATCTCCCCATGTTAACCCCTTTTTCTCTGTGTGGGTATCTCCGCAGACTTGTGATGGTTTCAAAGCAGGCAACACTGGCACACAGTGGCCACAAGGGCAATACACTCAACTGGAACAAGGGCCTCTGCAGGATTTCCTCAGCTTACAAATTCATACTCCACACAGTAGGATATGAAGTTATTTGGGTCAAACTAGTTTTTCTACCTTCTCTCATTGTCGTCCAGGTGAGCAAACAGCACATTCTTGGAGATGGCTTTGGCCAACGCGGTCATGGTCTTGTAGTCCTTTGGGATCACCTGAGAAGACAGAAAAAATCCATTATAATAAAGTGGCCTGCAACAACACTATGCAGGTGGACATATGAAACAACCCAGTATAAATACATAATAGCCCGGACTTCAAAAGCAGTCTAAATTGAGTAATTAAAGAGCAGCATATTGGCACACTCTAAAAGGAATATCCCACATATGTGTCTGTGTATTTTTGGGAAAGCCCATCTGTTCAGGGATTACGCTCAAAATGTCATGCTGCCCTTAAAAAATTCACAAGAGGCCTGAACTCATTCATAAAACATGCATTTTCATGTCCAAGACTGTGGTGTGTGTGATCATGAGGGAATGGCAAAGTCTGTAGCCACAACAAAGCCACATAAGTCTGTATTTAAAAAGAGAGGTATCCTTGAAGAGTAGCTCCTTTTACCGTGGGGTGAGAAAGGTAAACAGCAACAGAAACAGAGATAAGGAAAGAGCAAGACGACTGAATGAATCCTTTCAAAAGTGAGAGACAGGAGTGTGTGTGTGTGTGTGTGTGTGTGTGTGTGTGTGTGTGTGTGTGTGTGTGTGTGTGTGTGTGTGTGTGTGTGTTAGTGTGTGTGTGCATCTGTGTGTGCACATGTTTTGTCTCTGGTGGTGGTGGAGAGGAGCGTGTAGGCTGTAATTACGTTATACCAACAGATGTCTCCACATGAAGATGACCATGCAGCGCTGCACAACATGCACACAAATACACACACACACACACTCCCAACCACATCACATATAGAATACATTTGTTTTTAATCCCTGTTCACTGCTTTAGCCTGGCTACCCAGTGGACAGATGGAGAAAGAGGCTGTTGTGGCCTGGAAACTCAGTTGGAGGAGGGCACATGCACCCAGAGGCTCAGTGGTAGAAAACTTTTCAGAATCAGATTTTAGGTCAGCACCCGAACCATTAATCACATGATCCACTTCCTGTACTGTCACCCAGTGGAACATCAAATATCAGGGCAATCAGCTTGTTATCAGTTTGCCATCAGCTTTTGAATCACTCTAAATTGCCCTTTCTAACATAGCAGGCTAGTGCTAAAACATCTTTAGCCTCTATAGCCAGTGGGGATGGGGGGAAATATAGATTTCTAATGGTTTAACAATTATGATTGAGGAAGACGGGAAATTTCAAATGGCAAATGACATGTTGATATTATTTTTAAATATCTGACTCAACGTCAGTTTTGGATATGTGCACGTAACTCAAGCACACACCTCAAACACTAACACACACACACACACACACACACACACACACACACACAGCATGCTTCAGTGGCCATGTGATTACAGCGTGGTGACTGGGTTCATGCCGTTTTGTCATTACCCAGCAATTAATGGTGTCTCAAGCAAATCACTATGAAATAAGCACAGTAATGAAATAGGGACTAGGGTGAGTGAGTTTGTGTGAGTGTGTGTGTGTGTGTCTTTGTGTGTGTGTGTGTGTGTGTGTGTGTGTGTGTAAAGGTGAGTTACATAGCACCCTTTCCTGTAGCTCCATTAAACAGGTTGCAAGGTGACTGACAGGAGCCTCACAGTCCATAATGAAATAACATGAAGTCCCTTTAGAAAATGTATTATTTTGAACTTCTCTTCCCCTTCACCTTTCAAACATATTGTATGTTGTCATGTTGTCATAGAAGCCACGGATGCAAAGTGCTTCCAAGCATAAAAAGTCTAAATTTAACTTCAGATTTTGTCGTAAATATGCACACCCTTCTACAATAACCTGATTTATTATTCAGGGTAAAGGATTAAGAGAGGCTAACATTTTCCAGTTAGATTTCCCCCATGGAAAGACAATTTCTTGGCCGTGTAACTAGGCTTCAAGAGAGCTGATCTTTTAGAGGTCTCCAGCTCTAAATAAAATGTTTGTTTTAAAAAGGTTACATATTCCCTCTTTTTCTCGTATATTGTGTATGATACATCTAACAGCATTGAGCAGCAAAATATGGATTCTTACATTTTATAATAAATTACACGCTATGACTGGAGGGTTCAAACATGTTGATGAGTTTGCATATTCAAGCCAAGCATGTAATGGTTCTGTCACAGATGTTTGCTTATTCATTACTCTATCAAGGCTGACCTTGCGAACGTAGCTGACAGCATCCTCTTCGGTGTAGACCTCGGCACTGACCCCTCCTCTGCGGCGCCGGGCTTTGACAACTGGGTTTGGCGGTGGGGGAGAAACTTCATCATCATGTGAATCTGACTGGCTGTTAGACTTCTGACGTGCCATGATTTGCTTGCATTCTTCCTGTAAAAAGAAAGGAGAGACATGATTGGTTGAGGGACATGCATGGAGAGAGAGGCACATTGATCCTTTTCCACTAACAGTGACAAGGTTCCGTTCTGGTTTTTGGCCCATTTGGAGCAATTTGACCAAATATAAATGGGTTAGGAACCTGATAAGTTCCTAGCTGGAATAAAAAAATAACAAGTTATGATGATGACAACATCAGTGGACTTGTGATATTCTACCAATTGGAGTGAAAGGATGAAGAATAATGATCATATTTCTAATCTTCCAGTCTGGTTTACTGTGTTGCACCAAGTGTCCAGGAATCTTGAAAGGAACAGATTCAAGGACCAGAGCAGACTGAGTACAAAAGAAGTGAGAGACTGAAAGAAAAAGGTATTGAGTGGTTAAAAAAAAGCAGATAGATCTATAAAAACACTGTGTTCCTTATACAAATTATTTGACTGCGTAACCAACACACGCAACCACCGTTGCTTTAGGCAAGAGCAAGATCATATGAGAGCATCTGTTATATTTTTCCACCTCGCGGATGATCACACAATGAACAGCTGACAAGCCTTTTCAAACAGAGTGTTTGGTCTTACAGCAAGCGTCATGTGTTTTTAAACACGTCAATAAAACAGAATAGACCTCAGAGAAAGTAATGAGGACATGTCCTTGTTCTGAGTGAATGCTGTTTGGGGCACGTGTCTGCCACCTTCTGAAGTGAAAGCTTTCAAATAATAATATATGCAGGTTTAACCATGCAGACAGAAGAGGGCTTAACCAGGTACTCTCCTCCTCTCAGATGCTGTATATAAAAGACATGAAAGGGGCGACGGGATGCTTGTGTCTGGCTGTTGTTTCAACTGCTGAATACTCTGCAGGTGTTGAATATTGATTAATGCAAATTGATTAACACTTTAGCATAGGACAACATAAAACCACTGTAAGCTTCCTAATACGTGAGACAAGGGCAATAGGATAACAGTTTTTGCAAAGGTAGCCAGTATCCAGAGCAGAGTGCATGTGTACAACTAACAGCATCTGGTGTGTATCTGTGTCCACCTGCTGGCACTGAGTGTGTTTTTCTTTCTTAGTGTGTCCAACAGCTCAGTGGGAGTTGACTTGATAGCAATATTGTTCACCCAGACATATTTTGGCACATCGACAATAACCAAAACACAATTTAAGCAAGATTTCAGTAGATTTAAGGTCTTTCTTTCTATTTGTTGCTTCAGTGCATTTCTATTGAGTGGTCAAAAATAAACAAAGATGTCTCAAAGAGACAAGACTCCAGATGGTCAAGTGTTGCTAGACACTCTCTCACTGCGGCACAGAAACACAGACAGAAATAAACAGGGAGAGAACATAGAGCAGACTTTTTCTTGGTCTGATCTCTAAACAAACTATTGAAAGACATGATATTCAAATCCGTTCAGTTTGCAGTAGATAGCTATCTTTCAATTGATGATTAATTACTTTGTCAAGTTAAAGGCAACAGACACACAGCTCTTTCCATACCAAATAGATAGGTGACAAGTTTTTTTTCTCTTCTAAATGTATTCAAGTGGATTGTCTTTCAATTTGAGAGCAGGAATAATTGATTTCACTTTCAGATTTTGTAATGCTTTCACTCAAAGCCCTGCGCTCGCACTCTAAACAGCCCCTGCTTGTTCTTTACTCTGCTTGTGCTCAAACTGTGCACTTGCACTCTGATGTTTTGTTCTTGAACAGGTTTCCTGGGCTCCAGCTTCAGCACTTCTCACTCTCACGCTGATTTTGTGCGCATGTGAAACATCTGCTCTCAGAATTCTCCTCCGCGCTTTGATTATTTTTCTGCCCTCCAAATTCCCTAACCAATAGAATGCCAGGTGTAGTGTTGACAAAGAATGGGGGATTATCATAACTGGGTTCATGCTCTCATGCCTTTCACAGCTTCATTTTCCCACATTTGGCTAACACAGTTGTGCCACAGAAAACTAACCAGCAACAATTTTAACAATTATTCATATTTCAAGGTATTTATGAGGCATCACAGCTATTTGGCACAACACCATTTTCTATGAAGCACATTGAGGAGATGAGTACCAGTGGGGAGCGGAGTGATTACTGAATATATTAAGCAGACAGCAGTAAACAGACAGTGAGACGACCTGTGACAGAGATGTCAAGAGGACCACAGACACATGGAGAGCCAGAGAGAGAGAGAGGTGCTGAGAGC
The DNA here is from genome assembly GCA_038501795.1 of Pseudopleuronectes americanus. Lineage (NCBI taxonomy): Eukaryota > Metazoa > Chordata > Actinopteri > Pleuronectiformes > Pleuronectidae > Pseudopleuronectes > Pseudopleuronectes americanus. The sequence goes on from CM076732.1 coordinate 6,347,784, forward strand.
GTTGCCTGAACACAGACAGTAATGTCAAAAACAGACCTCACACTTCTCTGCACGCTATCTACTGTTTCAATCACCCCACCAACATCATGTAATGGGAATGGACACAGTAATATAGCATTTCTATAACGATACAAAAAAATCTGCCAATTTCACTTGTGTTGAGGGCAGCCATCAGCTTGCACTTTCACTCATTCCTTCCACCTCATAAACTTTCTGTCTCTCAATGTCACTCCCTCCTCTCCCTGACTTTATCTTTTTGTTCATTACATGCTCCCTGTGATGCCATGTACACTGTCTGTCTGAAACTATTTGATAATGCGGATCATATACAAGCACGCGCACTCACACACACACACACACAGAGAGAAGTAAACATACTCGACGGGCATGCACGCACGCACAAACATTCACACACTGCTTGCTTACGCAGAGTCACTGCTTGAGGGAATACAGCCAGCAGGAGAGGAGGAGAGGCAGAGCCAGAACAGTGTACACACACACATACACAAACACACACACACACACACGAGCACACACGCACGCACACACTTACAAATAAATGCACAGGCAGACTGCAGGGGGAGAAGAGAGCTCACCACTCCAGCTTAATCAAGGTGGCAAGGTCTGCAATCAGGTAAGACACATTCATCCTCTGAAGACAGCAACAGCAAAGCCAAAACACATTTCCAGTCTATTCAAGCCCTGCAAACAAATGATATACGTTTTATCTCCTCACCCTAGACTACAAGTTCAAACTACCAAACACTGTTCACATTCGGCTGTGTGTCACCTGGCACTACCAAGCATCTTTACCTTGCAACAAAACCTTCACACTCCTGCCTCATACCGGTTAGTTTCACAGGCTAACTGCGGACAAAGTTTGTAAGCAGAGGTATTTACCATGGCATGGAGGGCCCCTGGTCAGGCCTACTGTGTGTCCCTCAGCCTGTCAGAGGCACCAGGCATCAAGTCTGCAAGGGCATCAACACACATGGATCCCGACCTCATACACATGCCACAGCACAGCAGCATCTTGCCATACTAGCACAGCGACAGCAGGCTGCCCTCCTTGTGTGTGGGTGTGTGTGTATGCACACTCAGGTTTGAATGTGTGTGTGCAATTAAGCAGAGAATTCAAGTGAATGAAAGAGTGAGTGAGAGAGAGCACGAGTGGCTAAATATCTGCAATCCCCACGACACAGCAGCTAAAGAACAAGACTACTGATGAAAACACTGATCACAGCAAAAAGCTTGTCTCTCCATCGCTCCTGCGCAACTCTGTCTGCTTTCTAGCCTCTCTCTCCCCCTCTCTCTCTCTCTCTCTCTCTCTCTCTCTCCCTCTCTCGCGCATACACACTCACAATCAGGTGGCGCAATGAGCGGTCTCCTCTCGCTCTGTCACTATGACAACTGGGTACTGTGAGCATCCTAAACAGTTGGTGGAGAGTCTGAGCAGGAAGCTCACACACCTATATTTGCGCGTGCACACAGACGCACACACACCAGCTCTGACGATTGTTGACAGATTGTCTCTCTGTCTGTCTGCCTCTCTCTCTCTCTCTCGCCCTCTCTCATCAACACATACAGTGATTCACTTCACAGAAGGGACAACGTCATTCCCTTCAATACAGACTTCTGTTCTGACCAAATGGCCTAATCTGTGTGTTTTGTAACAGCAAATGGCTGCAAACATTCTCACAGGGATTCATCATTGTGCCACACACTCCCTGTTTGTACCAGACACTCTTCTGTACCATGTCTTTCTCAGTCCTCACTGTTCTTCCAGCCCCACCCACATGCTTTCCTATTTGGTCAAAGGGTCACACACCAAGCGAGGACTCAATGTTTGGCTCCCAACAACTCTGAATACTGTTCTGCTGCCAGTGCTCAAACACAGGAAACCCCATCAGTCCAAGATAAGGTTGGAACAGCTTAAATGAGAAAAACCTTCGGTCTTAGCTTTTGTTTTTAGCAAAACCCATGTTAAATCATATTTAGTCATATAGGAAGTGTAAACTGTATGTCTACCACCGTTAGATGCCTTTTCAAATGTAAAGTAGTCTTCTTTTAATATTCTCCTGTAAATTGTATCTATTTAATAATATATATTCTAGTCTAGAATCAGTGCTAATGGAGTCAGCCCCCTCTTCTCTGCTGTCCCTGCGTCATCATTAAGGCCTTGGTGCCAGAGAGAAAGGACAGAAGAGGAGGGCTAGAAGAGGAGACAGAGGACATGCTCGTAAGCAGGGCACAGACGCTCTGTAAAAAATGGCCATTCTATTAGAGACACAGTGACAATGGGTCAGAGAGTAACCCAAAAAATAAAGACGCAGACAAAAGATGATACTCATCCAGGCCCAGGAACACAGGCTCCATGTAAATTTGCCATAATTAAACCACTGTCAATTACAGTTCCAACTCATCTATAGATGAGGCATATTATAATGGTCCGTTCCTGTTTTGTCTTGCCCCTGAGCTAATTTGTGCAGGGCAGACAGGAACTAAAGTTATGACTTTCATTGCAATAGATGTGAACAAATGTTCATCAGCCCAACCACCTATTATGTTCAGCACAAAAGCATCCAAACTTTTATGAGAGCGGATCAGTGGGGTGGCAGAGCAAAAGTATCTGAATATCCATTCGTCCATCAAGTGATTTAAGAGTAATTATGCCAAGATGAGGTGGAGAAGAGGAAACATCCATAAGCCGTTACCTTTACCTCAGGTAGCCTCAGCCTGGTGACATGAACGAGTTAATGCAGAAAGCATGCGAATGAAGAATGAACCAAAAGCAACAAAGTGCTGCACCCACACGCACACGCACATGTGCACACACACACACACACACACACACACACACAGGTAATGAAGCATAGAGAGCAGATACACCAGCAGAACTAACAGTCTACTCATCACTCTGTTCCACACCATTACAGCACCACAATGGACGGTTTGCTGCTATATTAAGTGTGAGCGTGTGTGTGTTTGTGTGTGTCCTTCTGCCATAGAAATTATGTTCACTCTCATTATGCTTTTAGCATACACAAATTTATTTTGCTATCCATTAGACGCATCTCCACTGGCTTAATTCATTCTCTATGGTTAACCCTCAATTAACCAAGAGTTATTAAAACCTAAACCTTTTTGTCACACGGAGTAGCCGTGACGTGGCTTCAGATTTTGATGAATGACCACCAAAACACAAGGTTGTTGTATCTCAGACATACATGGTCCAAACTGGCTCATCAAAGGAGCTATTGATGACACAAGATGTCTTCTGTCATCAAAGGTGCCTTCTTCATTGAGGAGAGCTTGATTCCAAGAAACACCTACAACTCCAGCTAGATCCTGTAGAACTAAGTCTAGGTCCTCAGCATCAGAGATTTCCGACTCAGAATCAAGACCAATAATTAGCTCCTCATCTTCCTCATCCTGTTTTTCATAAAGCATCTTTATGACCATGTCAACCGTAAGTCTGAAATGATTGCGACCAGCAATGCTAGCACTCTGGTTAGAGAAAATCAAAAGCATATTCTCAAACGCTCAATCAGACTATTAAGTATACTTACATTTTTCCAGTTTTATTTTCTTGATCTAGCTATGTTTAGCTAGCCAGAAACAGACCTACATGCATCAGATGTGAAAAAGCAGCTGTGTGAAATGAATGGTAATTATTCCGTAGTGAATACATACTGTATGGGTCATTTTTTTGTATTTTTAATTCTATGATTGTGTGGTGAACTGCCCAGGAAGACATCTTTTGCCTAAATGCTGCATATTTTCTGTTTGCATCTTTCTGCTCTCAGAAAAAAAACATAGCTTAGTAGAGGAAGGTGGAGGGATACAACGGGCAGATGAGAGAGGACAAAGAAGGACCACCGTGTAGACAGGAGCTGGGGGTCCAATTTACCTGGTGGGACCCAGAGTGGGGGCCAGGGAAGAGGAGGTTTAGGCCTGGGTCACTGCATGTACCCCCAGGCTGAGTACCTTGCCCCCAGCGAGGTGGTGATGAGTGAACACACAGAAGCTGGATATAGTCAGTTTAGGTCTAGGTTTAAATTACACCATAAACACACTGCTGGCACACACATGTGTAGGTTGATGGTCTCAGAGCTGAACAAGAGGGAGACAGGGAGAAAGTAAAACAAAGAAAAAGGAAAAGCAGAAGACGGGGAGATAATCAAAGCTCCGCCAAATTCTCTTCTAAATGCTCTCAGCAGACTCAACAAACAACCCCCGACAAATTGTCAATCAGAAGCCTTTGAAGGGACTGGCAGATTTGTTATGATAGGTCTTGGTGACAGCTGAATGGATGGCAGCACAGAAAGGCTTCTCATCTTACAGGGGAGGGGGAGAGAGGGGCTGATTGATTGATAGAGAGACAGGGTGAGGAACTCTCCCATGATGCAACATGATGGGACCTAGTTTACATTTACATGCTTTAAGATGTTGTGTTGAGCTACAAAAAATCATTAGATGTGGACATATATATATATATGAGAGTTAAAAATATAAATGTTTTAGCTAATAATATATAGCTTTACAGCATTAAATCTAATTTCAATGATTTCTTAAGGTAAACAAAAGCCAGCGAGTAGATAAATCGGAATGTGTTTGGTTTCAGTTTCAGTACAGAGATATAGAGAGGTCAAGCAAGTTTAAGTGGAACAGTCATATGTATAAAATGATGGTAAAGAAGAAATGAATTATATCAGGAGAAAGCTCAAGTATGTAAAACAGGATACTGGTGAGAATAAAAGAAGAAAGAAAAACAAACGGGATTAAGACTAAACTTGGCTGGATGTGACCACTGAGAAAAAAGACATGAATGAACAGATGAGGGACAAAAGCTAGAACATAGAAGCAGGAGTGAAGCATGAGACACAAACTTATGACAGCCCTGTGAGTGTAGGGAACACAGGAAGCATTCTGCTAGTCATAATACCACAGAGCAACACACAGCCACAAACAGACATATATACATACAAAGAGCCGAAGGGGGGGCAGTTCTTTATATATTCTGTGCAAAGCTCGTGCTACAAACAGAATCAGGAGACCAGGTCACATCTTTCAAAGTCAAGTTCAAATCAAATTTTCATAATGGTCGCCAAACAGAAGATGCAATTCAATAAAACATCAGCGGTGTCAGCCGACCCCTTGATAAACTGAGTAGCACATCCACACTCACACATTCAGGCATGTCAATTTTAGCTGATCTGTAAACAAATCTGTAATAATGTAGACTGATGAGATCTAGTCATCATTTGTGGGTCAGAGCAGCGTTTTACTGTGTCAAATAGACTTCTGCAGGGATATTCACTTTTTATTATTATATACATGATTATGGCAAAAAAAAATGCAATGATAAGTCTGTGACATTCCAATCAATTATTTGTTGACCACTGTTTCAATACCATCAGTTTGCCATAATGTCCTTTAATAAGCTTTTGTATTAACCGCAGACTGTATGTAAGGTAACAACCCCCACCTAATAAACCCCACCTCCTCCATGTTAGCAGATGAGACACAAAGTGCCAATTCAATGTGTATTCTGGTAAGTTTGCTTTTACTTTACCTATGTGATATTAGAAAAATTAGGTGAAATGATTGACAACTGAGACACAAACACAGAAACTAACCATCTATTCCAATGTAAAATGACTAGTGCTATTTATGCTTCAAATGTAGAGTAAATAAGAGTGACAAACATATTAACAAATAGTTAACATCTGTTAAAAGACAGTCCTGTTAGAACACTGTGCTAAAATGCTACAAATATGTTGCCTTTTGACACTGTAGTGTGCCAGAAATTAAGGTTCACTTCTCAGCAATTACACACTGAGCTGTGAGAAGATGAGAACACCCATGTGAAGCTACTGATCTGTACAAATCAAAGGCATCATTACCATGCATAAGTAGGCAGGATGAAAGGGAGCGAGACGCCTGTTATTTAGTGATTCACAAAGTCAACTGGGGACTAGAGACATATTATCATATCGAAACAAAAGTCAAAAACAAACTAGTCAGACCGATGATTGGGTGTGATATCAAGTGTGCTTTTGATCTGCAAGAAAATGTTTGTATGTCAAGGAAAAAAACCATAAACATCAAAGAACTTTTCAATCAGATGGTGGCGTAACAGAGCCAGACAAAGAGATTTTACAGATAAAATTGTGAGAGCTGCATGAAATGGATCTTATGCAGATATGAAATGAGGTTAGATCTGGCAAAAGTGGAGAAAGATTACCCGGCATCAAACAGGCACACAGAAAAACCTTAATATATGCAAGGACAGAAAGGATAAACTTTATGAATAAAGGAGCTCATTGAACACAGAATAGACTACAGTCTAACAATCCTCTACTGTTGCCTAGGTTACCGCCTCTAGTGGGCGACCAGTGTTGACGAAAGGTGACTGTGAGAGACTAACATAAACAAACATTGGGGTTGAGGTACAGGAGAAAATGTGATGACAGAGGAGATGTGTTATTTTCTATCCTCTGTTTTTGTGTTGTGAGCAAAAGATGCCTTCTCTGAATGAGTCAGAGAGTCAGAGACAAGAGCTGACCCTTTGGTCAGGATGTTGGTCTATATTTAAAATGTGCCTTTGTCTACTATAGCCTTTTTCTGAAGCATACGATTTTTGGACACGTGAGCTGATTTCAGACATGCACTGATCTCTGCAGTTCCTCCGTATTGTCTCCAGAGGAGGTACATTGGTGAACTGGATTGTCCGAGTGAGACGCTCCGTACTTTCTGTGGACTTTATCCGCCTGGCGGAACTTCTGGCTGGCAGAGTATGGATAAACTCAGTAGCCAATTCTGAAGTTTTTCAATGTTTTCTCAGTTTTAGGTGTGGGTCTAGATCATGTTCCGCCCATTAGTAACCTCTTTGCTACGTTGTTGGAAAGGGAGGAGAGTTGCAATCTGTAACCTCACCTCTAGATGCCACAAAATCCATCACATTCAACCTTTGAGAATACCAATACAAAATTGAGAAGATAAGATCTGCGGTCCCAAATCCAGATAAATGGGCATGGCATGTTGAAACAAATGTTGTCCCTGTGCGGGTGGAAAGGAGCACAGTAAGCTCCTTGGATAACTGAGACACCACAAAAACAGCATACAGTGCTACAAACACAAGCAAAGACTGGACAGCTTGAAGAGAATGGTGTTGGGCAACTGAGGGCCCAAGGGAGTTTTTTATTCTAACCACTTGTATACATTTGATTTTACTGACCACAACGCAGCAGCATTACTGTTCAATCCCAACTCCACCAGGAACACATTAGTTGCTTGACACCTTAAAATACGTAGTTGCAAACAGAGGCAAAAGCAATAATAACATTTCATCATAGTGTTATTTTGTGCATGTGTGATTGCAAGATGGAATCCTAACGTGGTGTGAATCAATGGCTTTTTTGGAAGTGTGGCGGTTGAAGGCTGAATTCATTAAAACCATTGCACCCAAATAAGTGTACGCCGTCAAAACAATTCCTCAAATAGTTCATGTTTATATAATGAAAACATTCTGAGAATAGCTGTCCTCAATATGTGTCCTCTTTGTATTGGTGCATATTAAGACAAAACTCTCTCAATTAAGGAGATTCTCAGAGAACTATCCATCCAATAGCTACAGCGCTTATTCTTTGAGTGTCGCAGGGGGAGCTAACGGGCAGTGGGAGCTATCGGGCTAATCACACTTGAAAGTAGGAGAGAGGCGGGGAACACACTAGTTATTCAAAGAGTGATATTCACAATTAGAATTATCCCCAAAGCAGTTGCATTAATGTAGGCAACCTTTCATTTGACATTAAATAGCTTTTTTTTATTCCAGAGCAGAGGGTGTAAACTCCCTGTTTAGTCATTTCCCATTCTTAATAAGGATATTCACTCATCTGATCACTGTGCCACAAGCACATTCATGTATCTTAAATGCTGTTGAGATGGGATACACATGGGGAAGGTGAGCGGTGTATGTCGTTTTACACCATGAATTACTTGCAGCTTGCTACTCTGTTGCTTCTTTTGTGTTTGATCATAGTCATTAGTATTGATGTTGGTTCACTGACTATGCAGCATTACAGTCGCTAATAACAGCAGCTCCACTTAAAACTTACTGTGCATTCTGTCCTAAAACCTAAGCATATACCAGTGCAGACCATAGCTGAAAATGAGGATATGACTTGATACTTGGATAAATATATGTCACTGAACTTTGAAAAACAGGTGAAACAGATCTTCTGCTGTTACAGAAACAAAGCTGAAACCAGTGTAACCCCCGGCCACACCAACAGCCTAGTCCAAACTGGCATGTTTAGTATGGGCAGTGCACTAGTGAATATCATGTGGAAAATATCTCTTTTCATTTTAAAAGCTGATCAAACCAGATGACTCTCACATGCTACCACACGTTCACACACACAACTGGAGTGAGACCCTCCTCCAGGCATGGGGATGGTGAACTTGAGTCCTCCTATATCTCATGGCTACTCACAATAGCTTCTCTTGTAGGAGACTTTTTTTTTCAAAGGCCGAAATTCTCCATAGTACATCAACAGCCTACAGCCCTACCTCATACACCTTTATGACCTATTTGTGAAAGTAGTGTTAGAGTAGAGCCCATTGTTCAGCTCAACATCTTGTGATCCACTCATGAGCAAACCATCTATATCTCTGCTCGATCAAAGCCAAACGCCGGGAACATCCTTTTAGGCTAAATCCTGGGACACCCTGTTTTAAGGTTAACTTGGATTTTAGGCACAATAATACCTGTATATATTTGTTTAGTCACTAGAGAGTTTATTATGTACACTAAACTATCACAGTCTAATAAAACAGTCACTACATGATGATCATGAAGTTTAGTTTCCATTGGAATTGTTTTAGGAAATGATGATTTAACTATTTAATCTTTTAGAAGGATGTAATTTGTTATACTGTTGAACTCTTTTTTAGTATCCAGGCAATGCTCTGTTATGAATATAATAATCAATGACCCCACTTAACAGTACAATAGAAACACCTGTCCAAGTATTTAATTTCTATGTACCTCCATAAAATGAGGGAATCTGAAATCTGATCTGAAGTTATGCAACGGCAGCCTCCAAAATGACCATCAAACTAAATCAAAATCTCATTAAACAGATTTAAATGTAGGATTTCTTGCAGCACTGGACTGTGATAACTAGATATTCCTAATAAATTGCTTTAAATGTACAATATGGTGTGTCACCTAGTAGATTCCAAGTTATTCAGCTCAAAAAGCACCTTATAAATACATCAAGATTCAACATAATAACTTTGATACTCTAGCTGACAAAATACAGACAGACACACGTACGCCTGCATTTTGAGCAGCTAAAGGTTGCACCGGTCTTAACCTGCTCACTCGTCATGATCTTTCATTTCCTTCAATTCACAAAAGCCAACTCTCCTCTCTGTTATCTTTACTTGAAATTGGTTTTCTTTGTCTCTCAGCTCATAGTCTCACAGACAGGCAGCTACAAACAGTGTCTTCCCTGAGACAGCAAACTGACACTCTCTTTTCATGGGTGATTCCTTCACATTCTGTTATGGATTGTCCCATTGAAGGAATTTTGTGCATTGGCTCTAATGCACAAAACTGCGTTATTGTGTAGTTTATGGTAACATCTGCAATGTTACCATAGTTTTCACAAAGTTAAGATTACACAATATTAAAACCGCATTTCACATCATAAATGAGCTTCTAATAACCATGTGTATCACAGACTGTGATACATGATGAGAAATGTGATTCAGAAGAATGTAACAAATACATCACTATTTGGGACACACTGCTAAACATGTATGTCACATCTCATACTCAGGTTAATGCAACAAACAACTTCAAGCTCACCACATCAAAATATAAAGTGCACGCAGAGATTACAAATAATAGAACTAAGTCACACAAACACAGAACTTTTTTATAACCAACCTTCTCCAGCTTTTCAAAATGCTCCCTCAGGAACTTCAGAGGACGCTCAGGCTTAGCGATGCAGAGGTTCACTATGCACTCTTTGAGGATCTGCTGGATGTTGTGCTTCTGCACAAATATTTCACAGCCCTTCAAACTCTCGTCGTCTTCCAGAGTGGAGGAGGAGGTGGCCATCTTATCTTTTATCTCTGTGGCAGTGGGAGAAAACAGGGTGGACCATGAGAGGAGGGGAGGGAAAGCAGAACAGAGACGAGAGGAGAACAGGGCAGCAGGGGATTACAACACAAAGTAGTTGAGAGGGGCAAAATGCGGAGTGCATGTTGTATGGTAAGCAGGGAAAAGGGGAGAGAAACGAGGAGCAATGGTACGAGGGATATTTTACACCATGTTGCCTGTGTTTTCCTGATGGCATGAACTGTCCTAAAATGGCAAGATTGTTACAGGTATATGTAACCTGTTTTTTTCCCGCTGAAGAGGACTGATAACTTAAAAAACAATCATTAAGTTAGTGTATCAGTTGTAGGTTTGGTCAATATGACATTATAGGCATTGTAAATTTGACTGTGATCTCACTGATACAGTTTAACCGGGACATTTTGCCACACTAACATAGTAAATGTCAAGGTAGCTCCCCTGAGTGTATTACACCTCTGTGGTTCAGGCTGCTATTCAGTAAGCGATGCTGTGATTTGTTTGCTCTAAAATGAAGATGCACCTTGATTTGTCCAGTTTGATATTGCAATGAATTTATCTATCAACATTTTCTCGAATCGTCAAAAAACAACAAAACATAACACTATCCAATGAGGCAGATCACAAAAGGTGATTACATGTGATAAGTTAGAGGCTTTTAATTCTAACCAATCACTCTTGTTTGGTTGACATCTTGATATTGCATCCCTGAACTTTCCTGGGAATATGCAGTGATTTGTTAACGTAAACACGTCTACATGTGGAAGTTAAGCAGACATGTCACAGGGCATGACAGCTCCCATCAGCTTGTCTCAGACAATAAGGACACAGTCTATCACATATCAAGCCAGGAAGCTGAGCAGGATGGAGCTAGCTGTTCACTACTACCCTGAATCACCTGCTCAATGGGAAATCGCGATGCTACGATTAATATTGCATAATAAATCACACTCAGTCATCACATCGGGACGTGGCCTCTGCCGAGTGCAGAGTGTCTTCACCTCTCACAGCAGAGCAGTGTCCACAGTTAGCATCTTTAGCACCTGGGAAGCTAGTGATGACACGGGGGCACCTGTTCAGCTGCAGTCAACACACGGCTAACCCTGCTAGCCTGGCTAACCTCACAATGACAACCAAACAAACAACGGAGTGGAATTCACTGCGACTGCCGCGGCGTCACGGCCACGTTTAAATAAATAAATAAATATATATCTATATATAAATTGTAGAGTTGATGATAGCAGGGCGGTGGAGTCGGTGCTCTCCCTACCGTTATTTTGCGGAGGATGCTCGGTGAGAAAACACCTCGGTGTCGGTGGGAGACAGGAGAGGGACACGGTGTGTTACTGAGGAGGAGGAGGATGCTGCTGCTGCTGCCTCGGCTCTGCGTCAGTCCCGATGACGTCAATCTGTCATCTCCACCGCAGCGGCGCTGTCTCGAGGAGGCAGCGAGCACGCGCAAGGCACGTTTACAGGTAGAACGTGTTAAAGGGAACATCCTCCCTAAAAATAAGTGGAGTGACCATCGCAAAGTAACCATCCATGTAGATCTCTACCTGGACCACAATAACAAGCTGTCTGCAGTCAAATCATACGAAACAAATTTATTACGATTTTTTTGTTTACATAGACTTCACCTAACCTCAGGTAAAATAATCTATATAGGGAACAGCCGCCCTAAAAAGAAGTGGAGTGGCCATTGCAAAGTAACCATCCATGTAGATCTCTACCTGGACCACAATAACAAGCTGTCTGCAGTCAAATCATACGAAACAAATTTATTAAGATTTTTTTTTACATAGACTTCACCAAACCTCAGGTAAAATAATCTATAAAGGGAACGTTCTCCCTAAAAATAAGTGGAGTGACAACTGCAAAGTAACCATTCATGCAGATCTCTCTCTGGACCACAATAACAAGCTGTCTGCCATCAAATAGTCCAAAAAGAAAATATTAGAATTTTAGTTTTACATAAACTTTACCTTACCTCTGGTAAAAAAGATATTTAAAGGAAACATCCCCCCTAAAAAGAAGTGGGACGAAGCTTATTCTACTTAACAAGCTGTCTGCAGTGAAATTATATATTATGTAAAAACATGCTTTACAAAAACTTCATCCAGATGTGTGACCTTGGGACACTTCATCTCAGCATGTATTCATATTATACCTGCCATTTTGCAGGTTATAAAATCTTTGAAAGAAACATGCTCAGTAAAGTTGAACAGATTTTTATTATTTTTCTTCTTTTACAGATGTGTAACATTGGGGCACTTTTTAAAGCATTTATTCATTTCATATCTGCGAGTGTGCAGGTTAAAATAGTTTTTTAATCATGATTTATTCTTTAAATCAAAATTGTAAATCATAAATTCCTTTAGCTATTTAAAAATAATTGAGTTATCAAACAAACTGCTATTATACCTTCCTTTAAAGGAAATCATAAATTCTAAAAGAAAAGAAAAGTTTGACATAGTGTGACTTCAAGTAAAGTGGGACAGTGTTTTTATTTCTTTAAATTTTAGGGGAGGCAAATATCTCTTTAAACTTCATAACTTTTTTTTAAATTTTTACAAAAACTTCCTCTACTTCCCCTTTTGTCAGATGTGTAACTGTGTGACACTTGATTGTAGCATTTTAGATGTAGACATTGTGTTTACGAATACCAATAAAGTTTGAGATTTTGAACCGGAAGCTGTCGTAAAGCAGTCGTTTGTTTGTCGTGCAGATGCTGGTACCCATAACAACAGTCAAGATGGCAGCGATGGCGGTCGGAGATGAGCATGCTGCCGCTGACGTTCTGAGAGGACTCGCTCGCCATGTGAACTGTTTGAACGAAGACAACATGTCCACCCGCAGGAGAGCTCTGGACCAAATCAAGAGGGACACCGTCGACGGAGGACTCTCCGGCGGCGTCTTACAGGAGCTTCTCTCTGCCCTGCTCAAGCCTCTCCTCAAGTGCCTGTCAGATCCGAGCGAAAGGTGCCGAGACACCGCGATAGCGACGATCACAGAGTTCATCCGCTGCGTCCCCAGGCCGGAGGCGTCGCTTCCTTATCTCATGCCCTGCCTGGCTCAGCGGCTCGGGGAGAGAGACATCCTGGAGCCCGCGGAGGAGCTTCGGCTGTCGGCCGTGGAGCTGCTGTCTCTGACGGTGGAGTTGTGCGGGAAGCACCTGGCGCCCTATCTGACCGAAATGATCAACATACTGCAGAGAGCCATCGTCGACCCCTTCCCGGATGTCAAAAGAGAAAGTTGCAGATGCGCAGTGGAGTTTGCGACGCGTGTTCCAGGTTCGTGTTGTTGATACGGGTCTGTCGCCATGGTTTCCAGAAACGCAGACGCCGAGTGGCTGGAATGAATAATCGATTTGTAATCATCATTACATCCACATCCTTCAATTAACCTCCTAATGTAGATCAATATATCAATAGTTATGTTAATGGTTAAAAAAATTAAAAAGAATAGTTAATTTGTCATTTGTTTCAGTGCTTATCACTTTTTTGGGGGGGCTTGTGTAAAGAATAATAATTCTATGGCAGCATTTCACTTTTTGACAGTCAGATCATTTCACTTACTTGTGCCACTTCTGATAAATTGTTTATTTAGTCCATATTGTGTCAAACACTCAAGAGTAATCAGTAGTTCAGCATTTGCAATCATAAAACCTGAGCAACATCCTAATGCTAATCTGACCAAGATCACAGGATATGTCGAGTCTCATTATTGGTACTGTATAGATATTTTACAAAGTGCTATGGTAGCTAGTTTGAATAAACTGATGAGTATTTCACCTCTTTCTCCCTAGAGCACTTTCATATGCAAGCTGAGAACCTGGTGAAGCCTCTGATGCAGACGATTTCCCATCAGCACTCCAGAGTACGAGTGTCTGCCATAGAAACCACCGGGGCCGTCATTCAGCATGGCACCGGGAAGAACGTGGATGACGTCCTCTCTCACCTGGCGCAGAGACTGTTCGACGACTCGCCACAGGTTCTACAAATAATCTACTGTTTAAAAACTCCCACTCTGTGTCCTTACAAGTTCAGATTCTTAAGCATTTCACCCTAAGCTAATACTGTACCTCCTGTGGCACAGGTGAGGAAAGCTGTGACTGTAGTGGTTGGGAATTGGCTACTTCACATGAGAGACAGGTACTCTTATTTCCACAAACTCATCCCGCTCCTGCTGAGCAGCGTCAACGATGAGATCCCAGAAATCAGGTATTTCACTGCAGGCATACTCCCCCCTTCCTGCATATAATAACATGCCATGGCTCACGTGCTATTCTTCAGGTCAGGGGGAGTTTGATGATCTAAATATCTATAAAATGCCTCTAACATGTGTTTGCACTCCCCTGTTGCAGACTTCTAGCAGCTGATTTATGGAGACAGGTAGGAGCACAGTGGGAGAAGGAGAATGAGGACGACATTAAGGATAAGATGGACTTCCTCCTCACCCCACCTCCCTTCTACCCACCAGGAGGTCAGTCACAGCTGGCAAGCAGCTTCTCTGCCACTCTGTCATTTTTAATTCAGATAGTCAACTAGGGAGAGAGATTGAGTCCAAACTTATTGGAATGAATCAAGAATAACTTTGACCTTTAATAGTTCCCCTCTTAATGTATTTCAGATTTACATAGTAATTTATATATGGTTCTAAAAGTTATTATTTTTGGAGACCTTACAGATATTCGCCTCAAGGATAAGATTTATTTACTCTCTGTCTCTTGGCTCATACTCAGTCATTTGATCTAGCTATCTCACTGTAAACTGGGTCAGTTGCCGAGAGAGTCTTATAAATATAGTGTGTGAGTTATTGGCATTAGTGCGATTAAACTCTATTCCATGTGTGTGGAGAGATGGGGGATTTTTGTTCATATCTAAACTCAAGACCCTTAAAGGTTATCTTCATGTGTCTTTATTGGATATCAGTCATGTGCGTTAAAGTCTTTAATATGTCATACATAAACTAATCACCTTTGCCAAGGAAATTTTGTTTTCATATGCATTTGTTAGTTGTTTTTTTCCTTTAATTAGCAGCATCACACAAAAACTGCCAGACTGATTATCGCTGAACTTGGGCGAAGGGTCTGGTATGCGTCAGGGAAGAACTCATTACATTTTGTATAATAATATTGCAGAGGCATATTAAGAGGAGGGATATCTAGGTTTCGTCCCACTTGTGTCAAGGGCAATTTTGAAACTTGCTGACCAGAGCATCATGCAAATTCTAGTCAGGGGAATTTGTGGCTGTTAGAGAGTGCAGGTTGAGGAGATAGCATTGAGAGATCACTGCTGCCTCCTAAAGCTCTTGTGGGCATCCATTGTTGCTGTTAGAGATAAAACTGTGTAACAAAAGCTTTATTCTAAGCCTGTATGATGCAAACACTGGATTGTCTAGACAGAGCTGGTGTTTATCCTAATATCCTTGATATCCTGCTTAAGCACAGGCCACAAGTTCAGAGTTTGTTACATCCTGTAAGATGATCCTTTTGGCTCTTTCAGTAGAGGGATTCATTTAGGTGAAATCTAAGTTTGGAACGGTGTCTTGAATTCCAGTGTTAAAACACAGATAAGCTTCCAGGTGCATTGGCTTCACTGGTCTGTCCTCCAGCATAATAAATACCCTTCACACCACTTCAATGCAAATGTAAATGCAATCACCTCCACGTTGCTGCATTAAATCATGTCTCATGTAGTAATAAACGATATAGTAAAAAAACGATGCTTCGAGTGACAGCGTAGTTTTCGGGGCAGGCACTGGCTTGGAAAGATAAGTGTCTGCCTTGGGGCTGGGAATGAGTGTGAACCTGAACGTGGTCACCACGGCTTACCTGTGGAGCCTGGATAAGTGTATGTGTGTGTGTGTGTGTGTCAGGGGCAGAGTTCTTGGGCCCTGCATTTTGGTTAAAGCTCATATACATGTCCCACAGCTACATGTGACAATGGGGATGAATATGCGCTGTGCCTGGGGACAGGAAAGGAATGAAAAGGGAAGGGAAGGAAGGCCCTCGCTCTCTCTCGCTCTCTCTCGCTCTCTGTCTCGCTCTCTTTTTTCTTTCTCTTCGTGGCATCATAAATCTGCCGGGCCTCCCAGTGTGAAGAGGTCACTGTTAGACAGGGAGAGACGACCAGAAAGGGGCTTGTTTTGTCTTGTCCTGGTGTGTTTCTCTGATTTATCTCTGTCTTCCTTTAGTCCCTTCTTCCTCTCTCATTAGTGTGCCTTTATGGAGAAGAATGAGGGGAGGGAGAGCGCGATGCAGGATTTGAAATGTAGGTTGAGAATGCGTTTCACTTGCTCTGACAAGTCCCTCGTGGGTAGGTCTTAATTGTAAAACATTACTTGCAGAAATGTGATGAGCTGGAGTTGAGTCAGCAGACATTTAAAAACCTGTGAATCAGTGAAATTTATGAATGTAATAAAAATAAAGCAATTTCTACAGTACTTGAGGAAAGGAAAAAACGCAACCCTATAAAAACATAAATCTAATCTGCACAGGCGAAGAATTCCAGAGCCTCGGGGTCCTGATGGCAAAAGCCTGGTCACCCTTTGTTACAAGCCTTGATTTAGGAACTACTTGATCGTTTCGGTTTACAACTTCTACAAGTTACAACACCATACATAGACAAGAAAATTCAGACAGAAAACATATGTTGCGTTTTGAGCTAATGAAACCCAACAACTTGACAGTCTCTTGGAGATTGTTCACCGTCATTTAACTGAAGGAAAAGTAGATGAAGCAGCAGAGAGAGAGTTAAATATATAACTAATACAGGTTCCTAATAGGACAAACTGTTAACCAGTTGTAGAAGAGAATGCAAAGTTGAATGTTCTTCATTGTCCTCCTCCAGTGGAGCGTCCGGGGCTGGGCTGCAGAGAGCTGGTGATCAGGAATCTGGGCCGACTGGTGCCAGCCATCACCCACGATGTCACCGACTGGCTGGTGCCCACCCGGGTCCGGACGTCTCAGCTGCTCTCTGTGCTGCTGCTCCACGCCGAGGACCACAACACGCAGCATCTGCAGCCTCTCCTGGCCACTCTCTATCGGGCCTGCACCGACACCGAGAGGGACGTCGTCAGCAATGTGGGTTCAAGTTTTAAATACTAAAGAAAAAGTAAATCTGGTTTGCATGGTGCACAGTAAGAAATGCCTCGTTTAATATTCTAATTCACATCAATCTGCTCTGGGAATAAATAAATCCTTCTCATCAGATTAGCTGTTATGCATCATACTATATTTATTTTTTAGTCATTCTTTAGAGACTCATTTTATGAAATTTCAATCATCGTCTGACTGAATGATCGCCGGACACATCTGTTGAGCTTTGAGTCAACACCTCAAGTAGCATTTTGTCAATTTCTCACTATTGTAAACCTAAACTGCATCCAGCTGAGCTCAAGGACTTTGGATGCACCTGTCAGCGTAGGAGAATTCTGTGGATGTTTGATGTGCGGCAAATTAAAAGCACTCTTCCTGTTGTTCTCGTCCTCCTCTTTACTCCCTCATGTCCCTCATCACTCTCTCTCTTTGCATACATCCAGTGCCTGGCTGCTGCTAAACTGTTGGGGACCTTTGTCCTGCCGGCCGCCTTCCTCAAGCTGCTGCTGGATCATGTGACAACGCCCCAGTCTTCCTCTCATCCCTGGGCCCCCCTCATGGTGCTGGCTGCGGTGCTGGGTGGCTGCGCCCGACCCCTCCTCAAACCACATCTCGAGCAGATCGCCAGCACGCTGGCTCAGCCCGACGTCTGCCAGGAATATCAACAGGTCAGCAGAGGGAGGCGTGGGTTCGGTCGTGGTTGAGCTGTTTTTAGCTTCTTTTTTTTATTTACCTGTGAATTCACATCCCACTGTTGTCAACTGAAGCAAAAATGAAGTTTACTGTGGGAAGGGAAGGAGTTGATGTTTTGATGATCAAAAGATCACAGACCTTCCCGGTTTACTCTGCCCATATTGGTCTTGTTTCTCCCTGTGGGCACCAGCTGTTCCTCTTCCAGTCTTGTTCGGTGATCTTGGCAGTGTCACAGAAGGTCATCACTCTCTCTGTGTACCTTAGTGCTCTTATTTTTGGCAGTGACAGCTCAGCAGTCAAACAGTACTTTTCTTGCCTAATTTGTCCCTTGTGGGAAATGGGTTTCATGATAAGAAGCCACATCTCTTTAGCTGAATACTTTTTCAGGAGTTTTGAATAGCACTTCTGTACACACTGAGTTCAGCGGGTTTGCAGTGGATTAATTCTACAAAATGCCGACCCAGCAAAAGCGACAGTCCGGCCACATGGTGTTTTTCAAATCTAACATTTCAAGTCTGCGATCAAAACCTCTCTACTCACACGCAAGTGGGAAAGGGCCCCCACAATGTTCAACGTCTCTTTACGTTTTGTTTTTCTTACATAGCAGAAGAAATTATAAAAAAAAACACCTTTGGACTTTCTCTGCAAATAACGGTCTGCCTCTGCAAAAGTCCCATCGAGTCGGCAGCAGTATCATCCTTGCTTCCTGTACTTCCAAACATGTTTCCCTTTCAGAATCAAAATAACAGTTTCCAGGCAGAGAGCTATTTTCTGATCGTGCTGCTCTATTGACTCACCTACACCCCTGACCCCACCCTGCTCTCAGTGAGGCCAGCAAGAATTTCCTCCCAGGGATAATAATAACAAAAATCCACTAATTTCACGTGACCCCTGCTCGGCTGCTCTGACCCCCCGGAGCAGACAAGGCAGTGCATAGTCTTTGTCTCTTTTTTTTTATAGCCATGTGTCAGGTCTCAGCACCAGACTGTGGTTCAGCCGTGCCATTGAAAGAATCCCTGAAATTTCAAAGCCTGCCTGGTCAAGGCCAGTGATAAATGAGGAGGGAAGTTGACCCCCTTCTGTCCTCTCTGGTGGTTTTCCAGCAGGGTCAGACAGAGAAAGAACTAACAGGACGGGACAGTCACACGTTCTCGCACAGATGGAGGCAGACCTCTGCTTCCTGTCGGTCTGTTCCTCCATCTATCTCCCTCCGCCATTCTCTCTGTCTCTGTTTCTGAGGGCAAAGCTTAGAGGGGTTGGCGATTCAGGAGATCACCCAGACACAGCACCTGCAACATTCCTCGACAACATGCAGGGTTCATAGCGGGGAGCAGGGCCAGATCACTGTGTGCCTGTAAATAACACCCCTCGAGACAGGAGCACCTGCATCCCTCTCTCTCTCTCTCTCTCTCTCTCTCTTTCTGTCCGTGCCGAAACTCTGATCCAGAACATTGTGCACCCGCCTGCCTCAGAGTTGTCTGCGGACACGAATAGCAAAGTAAAACAAAAAGGAGACTCAATACCCTGATTTTTATTTTACTTTTTTTTTCTTTATATAAGGCATCTTTAGAACGTTATAAGAATGTGCATTTGGATTCAACTTGAGAGAGTTATGTGCCTTGAAATTGGACTTGGTCAAAATGAAGCCGGTTAAAAACTGAAATATAAATAATCATCAAAGTGAGCCGGGGCAGGGGGAGCAGCAAGGCTCAGCGGGGAGTTCAGGGAACAACCATAAGATTTGGAGGCTGATATATGAGGCTTCACCGCGACTTAACTTCACCGACTCTTTCAACTCCCTGTTTTTCTTTCTTACATTTCGGTAAGGGAGAAAAAAGA
This sequence comes from Pseudopleuronectes americanus, assembly GCA_038501795.1. NCBI lineage: Eukaryota > Metazoa > Chordata > Actinopteri > Pleuronectiformes > Pleuronectidae > Pseudopleuronectes > Pseudopleuronectes americanus. The sequence goes on from CM076732.1 coordinate 6,367,568, forward strand.
GAGCTTACAAAAATAAATGGCAGATGCTTGGCGAAAAACATACAAATGTTAGTTTTAAGTTGAAGATGATGTCAAGTGCTTGAGGGAAAGTAAAAGGGCTAGCCAGTGGTTTGTGAAGCCACTGTGTTCTGAGGTCACCTGTTTAGTTAAGATTGCTTATGGATCACATATGGACTTCTTTTTATAGGGGTATTCCACAGAGGAGTCACAAACCCACACCATCACACACACAGCCGAGACTCCCAATGCATTGAGTTGCCACAATGAAGCAGACATCACAATATCTGCAGGGCTATGATTTAGTAAAGATAATGGTCAGGAGGAGGAGGAGCGGCATAAAGAAGGGGCCTAACAATGAGTTCAGATGCATATTTACAGCCAGGCTTGTTAAAAAGTGCCTGACCCACAGTTGCCCAGTGATCAGAGTGAATGTTTGGGAAAAATGGAAAAGCTCTGTCTCTTTTCATGCTGTCTGTGCATTTCACAATGTCACGTCGACCCGTTTTCTGCTGAATACACGAGTGTTAACATAACTCCATACATCAGAGTGTCTCCGGCGTGCCTCCCCTTTGTCATGAGTGACAGCCGTGCACCGCTCACTGCTCCGCTGAACGACAGATAAAGAGAGGAGAAGAAAGGCAGGAGAGCAAACTTTACCTTCGTGCAAGGGGTCAGCACCACATCCACTACTGCTGTTTGTTTTCCCGTTGCCTTGGCAACATCAGTAGCTTTTGGGGGGTGAGCGCCCCACTGGATTGGAATCTATCGCCTTGTGGTATGGCTCCTGAAAGAGGAGTTGTGCGTGTGTGTAATTGATGTATACAGTGGTGAACAGACACACACACACACACACACACACTATGTAATGAGGCCCCTGAAGCGTGCCCAGGCCAATGAAACCAGGTGTATCTTGCCTTGCTCCAGGTGTCCACATAGTCATTACACAGCACCACTTTTTCCACTCTCCCTCTCTCTGCCTTCGGTCTTCTGTTCATATACAGTATATTATGAGTGCGAATATTTTTGTATATAACGTAAATGTGTGCATCTGCGACTGTTATCTTGTCCGCCTCCCTTCAGCTCCTCCTGTGTTCACGTGCCAGTGAATTCCTTGGGGATTTCCCCCATCAATGACTATTTGAACCCATTCACACAAGTAGGGAATGGGCTCTCTGCCTGTGTCTGTCAGCTGAAGGAATGAGGGCAAGTCTCGGTCGCTCAGAACTGCATGGAAGTTTAGTTTAGCCTCGGGAAAATGTGTTTACACACTCGACTAACACCCTGGACTCAAGTTCCATGTAAGTGTAAGGTGCTTTTTCCCCCCAGTGTGTGCTCAACGCTCCATCGCAAAATAAAAACATTTGCTCATTAGTCTCCCAGACTGGAACACCTTTTGCTTCCCTTCCTCCTCACAAATCCTGTCTTCTTTTTTTAATGCTCTGAGCATCTTTACTTGGCTTTGCACTTGTTTTTCCTCCAGCCTACTGCCAAGCTGTGTTGTGCTCAAATTTGAGAAAAGATAGTGCCCCCTAGTGATAGACATGGGTTTGTGATATCTGAGTGGCTGTGCTTTTTGAGTAAGGGGGAACCTGTTAAGATAGCAGTGTATATTGAGAATTCTTTGCTCGCACACACTAAAGTCTCCCCCACTCCCGCCGAAGCCCACAGCCCCAGCCCCCTCCGAGCCAAGCCATAATGACAGGCAACGAGAAAACAGGAAAAGAGGCCGTGATCCCAGTGATGGCATGGAAATTAGCCTTAGCCGCAGGTCTTTGTCTAAACATGAGCTGAACACAACACTGGCTGACAAGTGACCTGACACATGCTCCCGCTCAGAGATGGAAAATATTTTTGTGGATCAAGAGTTATTAAAAAAAAACATTACCACTTAGAGTTAATTGTTTGAGAAAGTAGATTTTGGACGGACAGCTTTGCAGGAAGGGGATAGTGTGCAGGCCAAAGTGCAATGGGGTTCATTGAGAGACGCAATCCACATTCCAACAGAATCCCTCTCACAAGTGCAAACTTCTGATAATTCTTCCTCTCTCCCTCTTTCCAAGGTTATGTACTTGGAGCAGTTGCTGGCCTGTGTGGATGTGCTGCTACGTCAGGGGGAGTCAGACTGTGGCGCGGTCAGCCTCCAGCTGCTGCAGGTGCTGGTCACTGTCCAGAGTCTCTCCCCCTCTCCGGATCTCAGTGAGAAGGTGAGAACGCAACAGCACAAAGATACGGTCCCTGTTTCCTCCTCTCCACTGCTCGGCCATTACCTCATTTTTTTTTAACCCTGTTTCTCCCATCAATTTAGGTTTTTTTCTATCATTTTTATGAGGAGGGTAAACAGCTTTTATGAAGCAAAAGAGCTATTCAAGGAATGCAAGCATTTGTACAGGTTCAAAGTGGGCATGGCTAACGGTGTAATTACCCACTTAGCCATGGCACCTGAAATTGCACCTTTGGACTGGAACTTTAAATCCAGTCCTGGGTGAAAGGTGGAGTAAGCAAAAGACAAAAAATAAACTGACGTAAGCTGCAGCTCTTGGCAGGTGTTGTGTCAACAGCTCACGTCCATTCGTGGCTCCACAACGCCTCCTGAGGTCACAGACTAACAGATATGTAACTAACTAAGATTTAATGCCGCGGCCAGAATCTGAATACAGAGGGAGACGCACAGAAACAAGTGAAGCAAATGGTGTCCCAGACCAGATCTTCTAGTCTCCATAGGAGTCTAATGACAAGGGCCACCAGTGTGTGCATGTGTTCACGTGTGTCTGCGCATATGTATGTTCAGACAGAGCAGTGTTGGAGAAGAGATGGGAAGGAATGGATTAAGAAAGAGAGGGAGGGTGAGAATGGCCTTGGGCATTTTTGGATCCAGGGGGAAAGTCAGACTTGTTTTCCCAGAAAGGGGGCACGTCTTTCCCATCAGTGGACAGCTTCAGGGTTGTCTAGCTCTCCTCTGTGACTCAGACGTCTCTGTCCCTGTCCGTCCCTGAGGGACTATGAAGGGAATTATGAAGTTCCCCAAAAGGACTGTTAGTCTGCCCTAATTATTTACTCTGCTATCTCTCATCCCTGCCCTTTCCTCTCAGCTCGGCTTTATTGGTGTGAGTCTTTGCGTGTGTGTCGGTTCCTGTGCCTTTGTGACATCCTGTGTATTTGTCAGGGTTTTTGTTTCTGTGGTTTTATGTGTGAGACCTTGTCATGTCTGAAGTGTTGTTCTTCCCAGGGTTTCACAGGATAGTTTTGAGTCTCCTATTTCAGCCCGGCCTGGAGAATTTCTTAAATTTCAAGAAAACAGCGATAATTGCTCAACTAAAAAAATGTCTGTGTGTTTTTGTTTTTAAATTTCAAGTAAAGATTACAGCAGATAACATGTATTTTTGTTCCATTCATCCCTCTCTCCTCCCTTCAGGCCTTGGAGAGCGTGCAGTGCTTGTGTAAGGTGCAGGGCCTGGACTCGGGGATAGAGCTCTATAGGCAACACATGGCTCGGCTGCTGGACTGGCTGTCTGCCTCCGTCAACACCTGGTCCAGTTACTCCCCACAGAGACTCCAACTGCATATCATAGTCATACAATCAGGTGAGAAGTGAAGCCTCAATGTGCACGAGACGCTGCCAAATTGAGCCGCAGGTGCTGAGGTTTGCACATATCCAGACACAAGAGTGGTCAAAGAAATCCAGGATGGTGTTTCAGACGAGCTACTTGTTATTGATGAGAAAATCCATGCATCAGATCTCAACATGCTCTTTTGGGACGTTTTCCCCCCGTTTGTTGGATGAGACTACAATCATAGTATAATAATTGTTTTGTCAGACACAACTTCATGGTGCGATCGGTGAAGCCATTGTTTCCTGAACTTGATCCAACACAACATTTTACATCTTATTTTTTGAAACTGCCAAAGCAACTAGGTGACAAATAATTAGAAAATAAGAATTCGAAATACGGGGGCTTGAGTCCTCTTGCGACGGCCGTGGGTTTGATTCGGACCTGGCTCTTTGCTGCTTCTCTATCCCCATTCTCCCCATTTCAGGCTCACTATCCCATATACCTGAAACATTTCTTTAACTGAACAGTTCCAGCATTGCAAGCAACTGAAAAAAAACAAAAAATGTCATTAGCACTGCTTGGCTTTCTGACTTTAGTAAATCCCTGTCTCTCCCTCTGTTTTTCAGTCTGTGTTTCTCAGACTTGTCTAAAGAGGTTAGTTTATGCTTGTGAGAGTATGTGTGTGTATGTGTGTGTTTACTTGTCTTTGTGAGGACCAGTTTGAGCCTCCAGAGTGTGTGCGTGCGTGCGTGCATGTGTGTGGTGCCGTTGGGTTAAAAAAGCTGTGACCTTGTCTTTGGTGGTGAGATTTCACTTTATCTCCGCCTATACCATATAATCCTCCATCATCAGCGCCTCCCTGTGCCACACTTTCATCTCCATCTCTTTCTTCCCCCCCACTCCCCTCTCTTTCTATTTGACTAGGCAGCTGCGCCCCTCTAATCCTCACACAGACCTACACACACACGGAACCTGAAGTCATAGCCCTCAAAAAGCTGCCTCTACCTGTGGGGACCAAATTTTTTGTCCCCATTGTGATGTCCCAACAGGTTACTGGGCATTTAAGTTAAGGGGCCCACTGGGATATAACAAAAAGGACACACACACACACAGCTAACTGACCAGTCCTTTTTAAGTCCACCCTGTAATCCCTGTGCGGGTCACTACATCAAACGGCACTACGGCCGCCTACTCTTGACCTTCCCCAGGATCAAGGCCACTTTGAAGCTCAGTTTGTTTCAGAATGTGTACGTGTGTGTGTTTTATTTGCGAATGCCGAACGCTGCTCTGAGCCTCCCTGGACTTTATTCTTGCCGATGTGATCTCAGGTCTATTAAGATGACCCGAGGTCTTTATTACTGGCAGCAAAACGGACAGCATGTGACCGTTGTGTTTGATGTGCACATGATTCAGGGACATTGTCCCTCTGCTGAACAATTGTCGGTAGTTAATTTGACAACTGAGAATTGGTCATTTCGCTTGCTCATCAGCTCCGCACACACAGCTGCCCTCTCATATCCTCCTCACAGCCCTTTGTTCTCCAGTCGGTGTGAAAATGTCTGATCGCCCGCTGCCTTCCCTCTATGTTCGGTCTTAATGCCTTGCTCGAGGACCGGATACACACAGACCGTCTCTCTCTGAGCAGTGAAATGACCGCATACAGAGGAAAGTGTGTTTGTCTATGAGTGTAGACCTGTATGACCTGCAGACGTCTTCTCTAACTCCGGATTGTGACACACCCTTTGATTCACACATCCCGTTGGCTGAAGTCTCTCTCTCTCTCTCTCTCCTCTCTCTCTCTCTCTCTCTCTCCTCTCTATCTCAAACATTGTCCACCACCCTCGGGCAGTTGCCGGATTTCCTCTGTCTCCTCTCATGTCTGTACAATACAGTGCAAACAGGGCACGGACACTTATCACTTGTTACACACACACACAGATTACTATATATAGCTCTGAAAACATGCAGTCAGACTGTTGGTGGGTGTGTGTGGGCAGTGGGCACATTAGTATAACTGGGAATTCTTGCCCTGTGAGTTTCTCATTTTCCTGTAATAGATACAAAAACACTCCATCACACAAAGACCCTTTTGTGTCTCATTTCCTCAGTGAGTGTGTGTGTCTGTCTCACCAGTCCATTGAGGGCTCAATAACACCAAGCCCTCTGGTCAGTGTTTAACAAAAAATATGTCTTCTGTCTGTGTGGGCTGACAATAAAATTCATAATTAAGAAAAGGCACAATGAAAATAATCTTCTCTTTTTAATGTGTATAGAATTATGTGGTTAGGCTGAAAATGAGTGATGACAGAATTAACTAGAAGGGCTCATACCTCTGCCAAGGCTCGGCAGTCCCCTTGTGAATCATACATCATATTAAGAAAAGATCATTTCATCATGATCCATGAATCATTCTTCGAGGAATCAAAGAAAATGTCCCATCTCGCAATTTTAAAAGGAAGTTAATAAAATTCCTGGATCCAGCCCCTGACCTGGATCCGCGCCTACAGTTAAATGTTCTTCCCTTGCACGCACTGCTGAAAACATCCTTGGCGGAGGGAATTATAGTCAACTGACCTGATTTCAGCAGGGACTGAAGTTAGGAGGTCTTTAAATAACAAATTCATGTTCAAACTCTTTCAAACGACCCAAAACTGCTTGATGAAATCAGTAAACTATCGTGAGAGTTCACACGTGTGCCTGTGTTTGTGTTACAGGTCCAGTGATCGGGGAGTTTGTGGGCCAGTTGATGCCCCTGCTCTGGAGCTGCCTCCAGCCCGACAAAGACCCTGAGATGAGACTGAGCATCTTCACAATGCTCGCCAAGTTGCTACTGAACTCAGCCAACACACTGGATTCCCAGGGGTGAGGGGGACAAAGTCACACACAGAAAGTTCGCTGATGAAACGAGTTAAGGACCGAAAGGTTTCTTTAGTAGGTTAATGGGAAGTTTTTTGCAGGTTTTGCATTGAACAAAAGGAGCAGACACAACATTCAGCATCACAGGCTAACTCTCCACCCTATAATCACTGCATTATGTTACAGTCTTGTTCGGTTGCGTCTTGTCTGAGTTTTCCGAGTCATGACTTCATTATCACAGCTTGTTATTTTCAGACTTTGCTTCACATTAACCTGCAAATAAGTTCCACACCCACAAGGCACCATAATTAGAATTGCACAAGCAATGGTATATTTCCTGGAAACCGTTTTTTTCAGTCTATCGGTTTCTTTTGGATCTTTTGGACAGGTAGTCATGTCGTCGGTGATAGGGTTACATCATGGCCCTCAGTGGTAGTTCAGAAATGAACTTGAAATGGTCTCTTAGGGAGTATCATATGAATTAACTCCACTTAATCACTTCCCAGCATGCATGAGAAAGACGAGTGCACATGCTGTCGGAAAGTCTCCTCACTGATTTGAATGATTATCGACTGGTGACAGAGGAAGGATCGGAAGGATGTCCGACACCCAGAGAGCAGCTCCTGTTTGGAGCTTCTTCTCCCCTGTGGCGCCCCTCCAGGGTCCCCTCCGAGCCCTCAGCTGTGCAGCTTTCAGACCGGGTTCAGAGCTCTAATCTGAGGGAATGCATTAAGCCTGAGGCCCATCCCGGGTCCCAGTAATCACAGCAGCTGCTCCTGTCAATAACAAAGACAAACCCCGTCCAAAAGGGTTGCCATAGGGATATCGCTGCAGCGTGTTACTTACCCCAACCCAACGGCCCAAAGGTCCGTCCGGGTTAGTAGTTGTTTCCATTGGATAATATCAGGGAGAAACTGCTAATCCTTGTATGGGAAGATCTCAAAAGTGCCTTTTGCCTGAACCTAGCAACAGTGTCAGGAATACAAGATACATTTATGCCTTTGTCGGTGAAATTTGTTGCGTAAACAACAAGAAATATTGTCGGGCCAAAACACTCCACCACCTTTGCCAAAACACTGGAAATTGGAACTTTGCTTTCAACTTTCATCAAATTATTTTATCCATAAATGTGTGTATTAGACAAAAGGAGCCTCTGTCTGTTCCCCACTCGCAGCGCGGCCACCTGTGCTGCTTACAGTGTTTCTCATTCCTGAGCCGTATTGCTGGTAATCGCAGAACCATCAGCAGAAAGAAATCATGTTACATCTTCAAAAGATTTCAGGTAAAAGCTTAACATGCGCTGTTCGGGGTTGTGCGGTCTGCCATAATATTTCCACTCAAACTCGGCTCATCCCTCCATTCATGATTTGTGGTCCCGATCTTGGCTCAGCAGTTTGTAGCCCACACACACACGTGCTATGTCATCAAGAAGACAATGATAGTCATAGAGAAAACCTCTTCTCTTTGTTCTACAACCCAAATGACATAATGATAGCTCGGCTGCAGAACGAGCAGAAAGGGAAAGGATGCGTGCATGGATGTTGGAACCTTTCATCCACGCACACGTACTGTTTTTGTTTCATGTGCTGTGATTAAAGAGCGAGATGTGAAATCTAAGTAGAAGGTGATGTGTAAGATATAAAAGTTCATCCTTGTGGCAGGCGGTACTCGTGTGCCACTTGTAACCGAGATAAGAGTGTGTGAAGAGTAGGGGTCTTGATTTCAGCTTTGAAGACATAATAAAACAGGAAATCTAAAACTTTTATCAGGATCCTAGATTTGACAGATTGTGTTTAACACAAAACAAGACGAAATGAAACAGATTGCTTTTATCAAATATCACCTTTTAATCAGTATATTTTAGAAACGGCTCATCAGCAGATTTTTATACATTTTAGCAAAGACCTCCATAAGAAGGGATAATATAGTTGAAATAGTTATTGCAGTAATAATATGAATATCTCCAAAATCAATATACATCACAATATATCAAAGGAATGCGACATCACCCACAATGTAATCAAACTGATGGTCAAAGCATGAAATTTATTGTAGGACCAAATCCATGAATGAATCAGCTAAGTGAACAGAGAGTTGCAGAACAAGTAAAACTCCTAACGAGTAGGTCGGTGGTTTGATCCTCAGCTCCACATGATGGAGTGCCCTTGGGCAAGATGCTGACCCCAGACTGTCAGTTTGCAAATGATTAAGAAATACTTGATATCGTAGGAAAGCGCTCTGAGTGGTTGTTAAGACAAGAAAAGTGCTTTGTAAATTAGGTATTTTTTACCAACCACCATATCTGATAATCAATAGTATTGAACCACTTCTTGTTCATGACGTTGTTTGTGAAAACTGCAGGAGCACAGATAGCTGCGGTGTGCAGAAACCCACGAGGTGCACAAAGACGTGCAAAAAAGAGGTCAAATCCTCGTCTTCTTTCCCTGGGGTGACATCGCTGTAAGTCTTTCCATCTTCTGGCTTCAAGTTGGTGATGAGCTTTCAACACCTGTCAAGATGAAGCGAGGGATCGAGCAGAGAGCGGGCTGTATTTGTGTCACACTGTCTCCCCCTGCTGGCGCTGAAAGAGTGCAGCACGCTTTATTAAACACATGACGGCTTTATTATGATAGCAGCTGAACAGCCAGAGGCCGAGATCAGAGGCTGTGGAGGTGGTTGGGAGCAGACGGAGAAGTGCAGACTCTGGTAGTGTGTGAGAGAGGATGTCCCAGGGACTAAGCCAGCATGGAAAATAGAAGGAGAGGGACAGGATGACACCCAGATGTTGCAGCCCCTCGCCTCTAGCTTCTCCTCCGCTGCCCCCCCCTTGTGGGAAAATGTGTGGGAAAAGGGCTGCAGCATCCACACTGTGTTGCCGATGCATTTCCAACATCAGTCGAATCTCTTCAAAGCAGCATGTTGCAGCAATAGAAATGTTTTTATCTCTGCCCCTCTCCATGTTTTCACCCTCTGCCCCTCTCCCAGGCATTTCCGTGACGGTGCCGAGAAGTTCCTGTGCGACGTCCTGCTTCCCAACCTGGTGTGGCGAGCGGGCCGCATCGCCGGCGCCGTCCGCACCTCGGCGCTCAGCTGCCTGCTGGCCCTGCTGCATGGGGGGGGCCATCACACCCGGACAGGTACACACACACACACACACACACACACACACACACACACACACACACACACATTGAGCATGCAGAGATGTACCTGCCTGCACAAAATGAAACATGGGTTACATGGAAGCGAGCAGCAGCCAGTAGTGCGATCTCCATTCTGTAGGAACACTTTTTATTGACTCAGCTGTAAAGGAAATGATGTGTCAGTGCGTTCGCTAAATCCATAAGGAGTCGACATGCACTTCGACTTTTCTGTTTTATTCATTTCACAACAAAGCAGACGGTCCCCCTCGGCCATTTAGGAAAATATAAAAACCCTTCTCTCCTTGGCTGAAAGAGTTGGCCGCTGCAGGTAGCAGGTGTACGCGGGGGTCAAGCGGGTCCACATACCTTTGTCCCTCAGAAACAATACCCCCACTGTTCCTGGGCCCTTGTTATATGTAGGAACTATCACCGGGACGTGCCCCTTGCACCTGCCTGTCGGAGCATGTGCCCAGTTGCGGTATGCACACTCGCACGCACACATCTGGCCGTGGTTGCCCTCGCGTGCGCTGAGTGACCAGTTGGAACCGGCTCACACACCCGCCTCCGTTCACACGTCTTCAACTACAAGGCAGAGCAAACAGCTGGGGGACAATGGGAGCCTGGGGGTCGGTGAGTGGGTGTCGGTGTGCGATCGAACTTTTACTATCAGTTGGCGCCCGAATGTGGAAAAGTGGTGACCAAGGACGACCGTGTCCTGCTCTGCTCCTGGGGGAGAGGTGAGGTGAGGTGAGGTTACAGCTGAGGGGGAATAATAAAAAAACATGTCCTGACGGGTGTAACAACAGGAGGTTATGAGTTGTTCCACGGGCGAATCAAACAGCCTTTCATTCAGAAGGACATTGTTTCCTTGCTACTCCCTGTGAATACAATTAGCCGCTCCGGTTACACTCGGCGTCCTCACTTTGTCACTGATGTAATGCCGGATCACACCTCTGCCAAATTTCCCTCCTCTTTCTGTCTCCTTCCCTCCCTCCCTCATGTTTCACGTGGCTCCGATGGCAAACAGACGGGTTGACAGACGCTTTAGCAATCACCTCTTGGCCTGTTGCTTGTGGCGCTCAGCCTCGCATACCTTGTTTGTCCATTTCCTCTGTGTAATGAAAACGTCGGTCTTCACTGGACTTCAGAAGATGGGCTCCGTGCCCATGTGTCTGTACAAACTGATCCAGACCCGATGTGAATCTGCCATGATTCAGGTGATATTACACTTAACCCCAGTCAACACTAGTTCTTGAGCGGAAGTGTGCTCTTTAGCTTTCAGCTTGTGATGTCACTTTTACTAACCAGCCTCTTACCTGCTTCTCATAGCAGACTTTTTAAGAGGGTTTTGTAGATTAAAGAGAGTGATCTTCACAATGCAGCTGCTTTCAGACACCTACATTTTCCGGAGAGGCTGCATGTGTCCAATTCATTTGCTCCGGACATTTTCTGGGTGGGAGTGTTGACTACGCTTTAAACACGCAATGCACGCAGGATTACAGGAGTACAAACATCTCAGTATGAAAAAGAGAAGATGCAGACGAAGATGTATGAGGATGCAATTCCACCGGACATTTTCCCTGTGTGAACAGCTTAAGTTCCACTTTGAGATGCACTTTCATTGTGAAAATCTGTGACAAAATGACTTTACTGCACAAAACACAGTATTCTAATATATCATGTGTAATCGAGAGACCAGATTCTTCCTCCTTCGGTGATGAATTGTATCAAACAGGCTTTGATCACGTCATTCAATGAAAAGCTTAATGTGCTCGTCTCTGCCTTTCATGTGAGCAGCTGCTGTGTGTGGAGGAGAAGCTCCGACCCCAGGTGTTGTCGGCCCTGGAAGAGGACTCTCAGATGGGCCGCCTCTTGGCTTGTCGCTCCGTGTCCACCATGCTCAAACTCATAGGACACAGTCTGCCCCCCGAGGCCCTCAACAAGATCTACCCGGGTAAATGGCAGGCTCACACACAGAAATTAAAGCTCTCCTCACTGTCAATTCACATGGGTTAGGGTTAGTCTTATTTTATTTTCCATGTGGGTGTCTCTCCTCCACAGATCTGCTGAAACGTCTGGACGACAGCAGCCAGGAGGTGCGTGCGGCGGCTCTGCAGGCCCTGGGAAGGTGGCTGTCCAACCTGACCAGGGAGTACCAGCCGGAGCTCTGGGCTCCTCATCTGCAGCTCCTCTTCCAGCAGCTCCTCCTGCACCTGGACGACCCCGATGCCTCGGTGCAGGGCCAAGTGTTCGGTGAGATAAGATGCGGCGTTTGAACTCGCAACCTTCTTCAGAGCTGAAGATAAGAGTGTTGATGGGTTGTATGTGGGGAGTGGGAAGATGCACACATCCTGAGAATGTTTTAATGAACTGGGAGCCAAGTGAATTCTGGATTTTAGGAAAGTGGAAAGAATGTGACTGTTTAAAGAATTGCTCCACATCAAAAGAACCAAAGATATTTCCTGTGTATCGCTTGCTGTAGATACAACATAATAAGGGTTTGATTTAAAATAATGTTACATGGACCTTATGACCGTGATAATCTGATATTTAGCTGCTACAGAAAGCAAAGGTGATGTGATGATGGGTCTGCTGCGTCTGAGACATTCATGAATGGAGATTATTGAACTGGCTCCCTGCCAACACATTCCTCCTCTCCGTTTTTTTGAGAAGCTCGACATTAACCATCTAGCAATTCATCACCAGCAGCCGCTCGCTTCCAGCTGCTGAATCGAGTCCTTTCAGGGACGTCGGGTCGAGGTGGCCTTCAACAGTGAAACACAAGATCCAGATCAATTCCCCTCAAATCAAACACACACACACCCCCCCAACGGTCCCAGCTAATGATAACCACATGGGGACACCACCACCCCCACCCCAATTCTCCTCGCCACCTATTCACATCTGTCCTCACGCCCATCCCGCCTAATCCCTCCGTCTTTTATCTGTCCGTCTCTCGTCCTCCTCTCGTAGCCGGTGTGTTTTCTGTGGCGGCCCGCAGCTTCACGGCTCTGTTTTTTATTTCCCGTGTATCAGTGGAAAGTCTGAGTGCGTAACCATCTCCTCTGGACTTTCGCTCCCTCCCACTCATGTGGATGTTAGCTGTCATTGCTCCTGACAGGACACAGGTGAGCACAGAGGCCTTAGCCAGAGACGAGAGGCCTCATTACTGGATCTCTCATATTCAGGCAGTTAGAGAAACAGAGAAGAAGAAGGAGCTCCCACGTTCACCAGATGCAGCGATCGCCTCCATACTGGGATTTCGAGCTCTGCCAGACAGCGATTGAAAGACTTCCCAGCAGTTTTGTTGTTGCCATTGGTTATCAAGCATAACCTTGACTGCAGAGTAACACACGTAAAATCAACTTCATGAACCGGCCTTCACCCACATACTGTACCACTGTAGTTCTTGCAGTTGAGTGACTTTGAGTCATGTCCGTGTCTTTTCAGGGTTCTCTTTGAAAAACTATACCGGTCATACATTATGTTAAAGTTGGAACATGAAAGGAACAGCTCAGGGGAATGTCTCTTGTCTCAAGCGATGCCGGATACGCCAGCCTCTCTCACTGATGCTCTGGCAATTGGTTACGCACCGAAGCTGATACCAGCTAACGGATAAGTCTGGTGATCCATTCTATAGTATTTTCTACTCATCAACAAATCCCTTCTAACGGTTATTGCCTGTGTAGCTAAAGCTTGATAAAGCTCTCCCTGGACTTTCAGGGACTTCCTAAAGTTGATTAATGACACATTCCTGCTGCACTGTGTGACAGAGAACCATGTGCTCATTAATCCTCTGCTGGAAGTAATCCTTAACAAATGAGATATTTATTCCGGATATTTATTCCAGTTTGCAGGAGCCTTTTAGTTCTTTGAAAGTTCCTGGGACTTAAGGTTCGGGGTCATTTTGGTCGAAACGCGGCCTTACAGTGTGTCTCAGCATATCTGGCCCATACCGAGAACTGATACAAACATATGAGCCATTGTGCATTGTTTCAAACTGTGATCTCCGTGAAGCTCGGAGTCTCTTTGTGAAACGAGATGACCTCACGTCTTCCTGAGGGATCGTGTGTATCTGACAGCACCCGTATCTGCCTGCGCCACAAATGTGGAAGCAATCCTCGTGACTCTTTTTGAAGCTTCCCTCCCCCCCACTCTCTTTTTCTTTGTTCCTTTTAATAGTTGATCCCACTTTTATGCTTCTTGGATTTCAAACGCATTTCTGTGAAGTGTCTTAATAAAGGCAGCATGTCCCGACAGCGTGACGGACAGCACCACCTCCCTCTCATCCCTCCCTCTGTCACTCCTTCAGCCCACCGCCCTGATAATCCCAGCACGGCTGCGACCTGCCCAGTCGCACAGACTGTTGGCACGGGTAGAGCTCCCTCCTCACAAGTCGCCATTGTTCCGGTCCACCGCTCTCCACTGAGTACAGTAAACACAAAAGCTCAAAATTCCCCTCCATCCCCTTGAAGAACAAAGGCAGGTATCAGATGATGAGTTTACATGAGCTAACTCATCCAGAGTGACGGCGTGTCACCACTGGAACAGCAACTTTTTTTTTCACTGTGGTTTCCCAAGCATTTATCCATCGACAACAATTCAAGTAACTCGATATACCTGTGAGGATCAGCAAGGGACGATGGGAGGAGAGGATTTGAAAAGAGAAATGTCGCCCTCCAGTGGAAGAAAAGGACACTGACACGTTCAGTTTGCAGAGTGGATAATGTGCTGCTGTTCATCACTGGTGTTCTGACTTTTATTTCTCTCTGTAACTCAGCATCTGACTTTAAAGATAAACTAAATACTTAAACTAAATAATATCCAAAGGATTTTTTATTTCCTTTATCCGTTTACTTGTTGGTTTGATTGTAAGCAAGATTACACAAAAATAACTTAACGGATTTCTATGCAACTTATTGAATTCTTAAGTATTTGATATTTGTATATACTATTTTTTATTTTGTCTGGGTCCACTTCCACCTCATGACCTGTCGCCTGTCTGTTTTGTGTGTGTGTGTGCAGAGATGCTGAAGGAAGGCAGCTCGGTCCACCCGGCCCTCCTGCAGAAGGAGGTGGAGGCGGTGAGAGACAAACAGCGGAGTCCTCTCTACTGCGACCAGCTGCTGCAGCACATCAGCTCCCTGCCCAGAGACACCAGCACCCTGTCCTGAGTGACACCACATGCCTTCATTCAGGAGAGGACATCTTTAGAACAGCCTTTCAAATGTCTGCGGAGGAATAGATCAGATTTTTTTTATCCTGACACTTTTACGAGTTCTTGAACAATATGCACCACCAATTCAGTAGAGGACAGAGAGAAGGTGTGGTTGTAACCCTTTCAAGTTTTTACCTGCCTCCGGTTGAAGTGTGTTGACATTGGGTTTTCACAACAAGGCAAAGGTATATATGTTGGACACGAGTCAGACTTGATAAACAACCTGCAGGATGAGATTAGGCGGCCTGTTTTAATGTGGAACGAGGTAAAACAGCCACCAGAGCATGAATGATCTGAAGAGCTGTCATCCTGCTGCCGGCCTCCAAGCCTGCAGAGCTTTGCCTCTTTCTGATAAATACATTTTTTTAAGAGTTCACTTTTTCAATATGAGGCTTGTTTTGTCTTCCCCTGTTGTATTTTAGGTTATTTTGCTTCTGACGTTTGATTCACTGTGATTGACTTTGCATACTTTTCTATGAATCTCTCCTTCCTGCAGCCAAACTTTGCTCATCCCAGCCTCCAGGTGGCGCTGAGTCTCAATAAAAAGTGCATTTATCTTCATACTGTTTTATAAACACTTAGCTATGCAGACATGTTCATAAAAATCACATGAAAAATACATTTGAATCTTGTGAATTTGTACTGAGCCCAATCTTGGACATTTTATGAATCATCAGATGCTGTTAAACGTGAGATAAAGCCAAATAGCTAATTTCCACATGAATCCTAAAACATATTTGGATAAGCAGCTTTTCATTCTGAATGTTTTGATCCGATGTTTCTCATTTGTCTTCACACTGGACATTGGCGACCGCCCTGCAGCTCCCTCTTCCCGACGTGAAGCAGCAGATTCTCGCTCATCTCTCGGATCTACCACCATGTAGTCAGCAGGCGGTGCAGCTCCATCCATGTCCTGTGCCATCTTCCTGAGCATCGACTCCTCCATCCTCCGCTCCGGTCCTTGATCTGACACCCTGCCCGGCCGCCAGCATGCTGCAGATCGGCGACGAGGTGATGTATTTCTCGGCGGTGTTCCTACTGCTGATGCTGGGCACCAGGAGCGCCACGGGGGCCTCCTTGCTCACCGCGTTCCTCTACGTCTTCATGGTGATGTTCCGGTTCCCCCCGGTGCCGGCGGAGCAGGCCGGCCGCGTCCTCAGGCCCGGGACTCCTTCGGGAGGCGTCCCGGTGGTGGCGCACCGAGGCGGGAGCCACGATGCACCGGAGAACACGCTGGCGGCGATCAGAGAGGTCAGTCCGCCGAGAGAGGGGGGCTGTGAACGGTGTTAGGTTATGGAACTGGCTGCAGACATATTACACCCAGGGGCGGCTCCTGGTACAGGCGACATAGGCGGTTGCCTAGGGCGCAAATTGCCGAGAGGGCGGTACAAGAGACTGATTTATCATGACGTGACACATGCGATGTAAAACAATACAGTAACGTCACACCATCATCCTCTAACCCCGGGACGCACCGGCAGCACCGGGAAGCGCCGCGGCCACACACACAAACACATGATCTCCTATGGGGTGTGGCGGAAATGCATTCTCTGGGCCACAGGGATGAGCCAGCCCCACGCCACTACGCTGCCATGGGTGGAACCAGGACACCAGTGGACACAGGAGCTGGGTCGGAACTCATGGGTGTGGATGGGGGGGAATTTTTATTAGGGCGAAACAACTGTTGCACAAGTTGTGTCCCTAACATTTCAAAAGAGAGATCGCCATCTCGACTGTAATCAGGTGACAAGTCTTTAACCTCAGATCATCAGCTTTGTTTGTTGGGTTATACCCTCTCTCACTCTGTTAGTTTACTACAATTCAAACTCTTTCCACTTTAAAATAGGGAAATTACACTTCACTCTAATGCTCTGCAGCATTCATGAGAAATCCTTCATCAGAAATAACTAAAAAAATTTAAATTAATTAAATTAAATTAAAATAAATATAAAAACATTAAATTGAATTAAATTAAATTAAAAAAACTGCGCGCGCACATCCTGCGCAGAAGGACTGAGGTTAGGCCCACCTTTCTCATTAGTATAAGGACACTGAAAATGAAAAGGAAATGAAGCAGGGCAAAAATAAATGTGCAAATATATTTAAGACATTTATTTAGACATTTCTGTTGTTATTAACGTATTTATTTATTAATTTCTGTATTGATTAATTTATTTCCTTTTTTATTTATTTATTCATTTATTTATACATTTATTTATACTTAAGTCATGTATGGTCCTCCATACATTAAAATCTACATAGTGTAAGATATTTTTCCAATTAAGAAGAGATTGAATTCACTGTTAATATTAAGTAATTGCTGGA
Organism: Pseudopleuronectes americanus; assembly: GCA_038501795.1. Lineage (NCBI taxonomy): Eukaryota > Metazoa > Chordata > Actinopteri > Pleuronectiformes > Pleuronectidae > Pseudopleuronectes > Pseudopleuronectes americanus. The sequence goes on from CM076732.1 coordinate 6,384,661, forward strand.
AAGGAGTGGGAATTGAACCCTGGTCCTTCTTTTTGATAGCGGCCGCTCTACCGACTAGGCCAAACCACCCATTTAATCCTGAGTTGAACTAAGCACTTAAAGAAGATGGACAAATTCTCGTGTGTGTGTCCGTGTCATTCTATGCTGCAAAGCTACAGAGAAAATATTTTCTACTTTTCTACATATATTTGACAGCCTTACTTAAAAGTTACTTTTACATTTTTGGATTTTAGATACTGGATGATTTAACATGCTTTAAAAACCTATTGTTAGAGAATAACCCAGTAGTTGCCAGCCTTGTCTTCTGACGCTTTTCAAGAATCACAGCCTGCTGCTGCTTGTTTCCATGTGATGTCCTGAGGCTGCCCCCTGCTGGCTGCTGGGTTCCTCTGCACTCTAGCTTTTGTCCTGAATGAGCTTTGCTAATGAAAGAATACCAATTTGAAATCTCGCCTAGGGCGCCAACATTGCAAGTTAATATTTAATTTCTACAGGAATCAACCTTCTAGAAAAATTTGACAATGTCATGAGGGATTTGTTTGGAATTATAAACCTTCTTCAGTCAGGAGCTGCTGATGATTTCAATGTCGTGACTCCCTGTTGTTTTGCGGTGTAAGCATCTAGGTCAGGGTTGCTCGCACTGCTGGAGAATTATTTTAGGAATCGGCCTTTGCAGATCAGATGCTCACTGTTCTTATTTTATAAAATAAACTCATATTTTAATTGATGCCATCAAGTCCTGCATTTAAACTCCAGACGTGCAGATTTGAAATCCTTGCTTCCCTCATCGTTCCTGTTTTTATACATCCACTTCATCTCCATCCTCCACACCACTCCAAATCTGTCTGGGATCATATTTCTCATCGATCCACTCTTCGTGAGTTGGAAGGAGCTGGACCAACACTGGATCCCACATTTTCTCTCTGACCAGTCACTGGGTAAAAGTATTTTTCACAGCCTTTACCACATGTCCAAAAACTGTTTGCTTCTTAGCAGCAACACCTGTGTCCAGTGACCCCCTTGATTATATCAAACTCTTGCATCATTGACAGCAGCACTGCTCCCCCAAGTGGTGGGAGGTTGAACAAAACAAAACAATAACAAAATGAATTCTGATCATTTAATGCGAGAAAGAGCAAAACTCAAACACCTCAATGTGAACAGTAAAAGGCTTGTTGACCTCCCAGAACACAATTCACTCATTCACACAAAACCATATAAAGTGTTTCTATCACATTTCTATCAATATGCCAGTGTGGCTCAGTATTGTCAGACTGGAAGGGGCCAAGGATCAAACCACTGACCTAACAGTACGACACCTCCAGTGTCACACCTCCAGTTTCCCACCTCCTGTGTCACACTCTCCCATTTCCTCCAGTTGTTTGAAAACCTCTGAGGGAAAACGCCAGTATTCATTTGTCCTCTTTGGCACCCTGTGATCTCCTGATGCCCTAGGCCAGCAGGAACGGAGCCACCGGAGTGGAGCTGGACCTGAGCTTCACTGCCGACGGCGTGCCGGTGCTGATGCATGACGAGACGGTGGACCGCACCACCAACGGTTCCGGGCCAATAAACAAACTGCAAATTGTCCAACTGAGGAGATTCGATGCTGCTGCTCATCACAGACTGAAGTATGTATCCTATCGCATGTAGAAATAACTTTTGCAGAAAGAATTGTTCTACCCAGTGATCCCTTTCCCTTCACATATATCTCACTGTTAAAAGACTGTTTTGAAGCTATAGAGTTGATATGCATCAGCGATATAATCATCTCGGACTATCGAAACTAAACTTCTGTGGTTTCTCTCGTCTCCAGAGAGAAGTTCAGCGGGGAGAAGGTCCCGACTCTGCAGGAGGCCGTGGAGGAATGCATGAGACACCAGCTGACCATCTTCTTCGATGTCAAAGGTCAACCTGACAAGGTGCTAAATATACTGACCTAGTAAAGAGAGTAGGAGGCAAGAAAGAGGGAGAAAAATGATGATTAATGAGAATTCAATGAGATGAATTTAAGTTTTATTTAGGCTGTAGTATACTGTACATGTGGTGTATAGTCATAATAAAGAGCATTATAGTAGAAAAAACAATGGGTGTATAAACCAACAGAATACTTTTTTAAGCCACGGTATGATCGTCTAGGAAAGCCTCTTTAAACAGTATCACATAGTTTCAAAAGGTGTTCCTCTTGATAAATAAAAATAACTTTAATGTACAAACAGGTTCTTCCTATGCACAAATGTTTTTTTTCTTATGTGAAAACAGTTATTTACTTGCTCGTGCATTCCTTCTGTGCCATTGTACTTTAGTTATAACATTTAATACAAACCACTGCAGTGAAAAGGTGTTTATAATGTAAAAAAAAATATATTCTATTGCCTTTCTTATATTATTTTATTCTCTCGCTGTGTGGATCAATAAAGTTTTATTTTATCTTATCTTATCTTTTCTTTTCTAGGCTGCATCAGTGCTTCGTGAGATGTACAAGAAGTTTCCCGTCCTTTACAACTCCAGTATTGTTTCCTCATTTGAACCCAAAGTTATCTACAAGGTAACATAACCTATGAATAATTAACAAAGACACTTATCAACAACTCTAGAAAGTGATTTCAATCTTTATAAGATCAGACAGAAGATCTATTGTGTCTGAGAAGGTCTGAATGAAAGATGTTTTTCTTTTAACTGGTTTTCTTTCATTTGTTTACTTTTTGATGATCATGATTAATAACCCCCCCGGCCAAGCAGGTTATGATTTCACCCATTTCCATTTGTTGTTTGGTTGGTTTGTAAGGAGGATTATTCAAAACCAATTGGAAGGATTTCCATGAAACTTAGTGCAGGCATGTGGGTCAGGGAAGAATCCAGGCCTTTTTAAAACCTTGTTGGGCCTTGGCGGGGGGGTGCGCTCTGCGGTGTGACGTCCTTTTTTTCTCACTTGTCTAAAACAGGCCAGTTTGAATGAAATCCAAAGTCCTGCATCTGATTTCCAATAAAAACAGCTTTTTGTTTTTCCTCCACAGATGCGTCAGACTGACCCCAACGTGGTCACGGCCCTGACCCACCGGCCCTGGAGACTGAGCCGCCTTGGCGATGGCACTCCTCGGACCCTGTCCACGTGGGGTCAGCTCTGGACAGGGTTTCTGGACGTCCTGCTGGACTGGGCCCACCACCACATCCTGTGGAAGCTGTGTGGAGTCTCTGCCATCCTCGTGCAGAAGGACTTCATCTCACTGTAGGTGAAATTAACAGGGTTTAATCATTCCAGGTTTTGAGATAGTGTCTGTTGATGCTTGATACAGTCTCTGGCTGTGGGTTAGGCACATTAGGTTCTTCATGGACTGAGCTCTCCTCCTCTCTGTGACTCAGGGACTACGTTCAGTACTGGGCGGAGCGAGGTGTGGAGGTGGTGGGCTGGACCGTGAACACCGCTGCGGAGAAGAGCTTCTACCAAAACCTGCTGAAGATCGGGTACATCACTGACAGTCTGCTGGAAGACTGTGATCCACATTACTGAATCAACACACACAGGCACACAAACACACACACGCACACACACACACACACACACAAAGCAGCTCAACATGTACAGGGGTTAACAAATGTACAGAAACTTGAATGTTTTCGTTTTCCAATGAACAAAGTAGAACTTGAAAGTATAGAGTAACTAGAGACACTGCCCTGTAGTCGTGCTCCTTCATCAACCAGTTTAGCTTCAGTCTACAGTCTTCAAAATCTCTTCATTCATCACAGCCAACAGTTCTTAGTTTCTTATCGTTTTAAAGATCATTATAATGTATAAAGTAGAATAAGTTTAATTCAAGGAGAGATCTGGTGCTAACAAGCTCTCTGGTGGCACACAAACCAGCCCCAGCTTTATCGGCTGCATGATTTAGTCTCGAGATGAGAAATGAGGTGAGACGTCTCATATGTACCTGTAGCTGGCTTACAGGTACATTCTCTTTAATAAACAATGAGGGTTAAACTGTAAACCTGCCACCAGCAGCAACACCTTCTGCTCCCACTCCTCTGGACCAGGGATTAGGATTACGCTTCCTCTAAGATCTTTTCTACCCTCTCTGCTGATCTCTCAGAGGCTTTGTTCTACCTTTTATTAAAGAGACGTCTGTGTAAATAGAAGTAAGACATGATGGCGGCTCTCGTGATATGTATCTAATAATGAGCTCTGGAGGATGAATACTCCACAGGGTGACGTGGAGATTGTTCGCCGGCTGCCAGCGTGTGCTGCGGCTGCACAAACACACGAGACACTTTGCTGCAAGATGTTCAGACACATGAGAACACGTTGGTCCTCAAGGGAAATAAACGCTCTGCCATACAGGTGTAACTTGTTCTGGTTGCGTGTGTGATGACTCGTCTCTGGAAAACGAGACCTCGCTGTGTGATCCGAGCTGCAGGCAGGAATTTAAGAAACATCCTCTGTAACATTAACAGTTCTTCCGCATGACAGTTATTCATTTTACATTTCAGACGTAATCTATCCCCTCACGTGACGATTCAAATGTTGCTTTTAGTAACTCCACGCTGCTGAACACTGTTTCCCTTCATTTTATCTTAATATAACTTATATGTTTTGCTTGATTACACTTAACTGACTGTGCTGTATCTGATAATCTGCCTTAAAAAGCCCACAAAGCTTCATTTGTCTGTATCCGCAGAAGATATATAGAGTGCGTGGCAGTGGTGTCCTCAGTGGACCTTTAGGTTTTAGTTATTGTAGGCAGAAGACTTAGTAACATTAACTTGGGTGATACTTATATATTTATTTAAAAGATCTATGATTCTCTTTGTTTTCATTCTTAACATTTCCTCCGAATCATCACAGCGTCACTCATCAAAACATTGAATCTTCCCTTTTCAGCTCTAATGATTCTTTGCAATTTATAAGTTAAAAGTTCATATTGTCTTTTAAGTGATAAAAACAATTTCCCAATTGATAATAATAATAATAAATAGTTCTGTTGCAGGGTTTCTGTGTCCACTCACTCTATCATTGACAACAACACAAGGACACTCGTTCTAGTATATAGTGAAGCATGGTTGCGTTGTAAACAGAGATGTGTGTGTGTATACAGTATGGTTGTGTTGTGACCTCTGTGTGAGTACTGTCAACAGAGAGACGTTGAGCAGGTGGGTAACCCTTCCCCCCCACTGAAGACACACAAGACACACATAAGGTTTACCGGTTTTGCTATTACTCAGTACATGACAGAGACAAAAATTGACAAAAAATAAAAACAATCAAAATGGGGGTCAGGGATAATAGGTCACATCCAGCACATCCGGCCCACATACCTGGAATGATGGCACCAGTATGGTTTGCCAGATCTCGGCCATAAGTAAAACCATAACAATACCGCGTGTCAACCAAAGGGGACCTGAATTAGTTTGGTGTTATTTGGAGCACCAGTTACCACATGGGCCACTTTGGGTTCACATCCAGATTTGGCACGTTTGCCAAAAAAGGCCCCACATTTGTTTTGGACTATTTGGGCCAAACTTGGCACACAACCGTATACCAGGGTACCATGGTCTCTAAAACAACCCGGGGCAGAGCACACAGAGCAAAACCAGGTGTTATACTGAGGTTATAATTCTACCTATGAGATCCAACTTGACAGGATGTGACAGTTCCATCTCCTGGATGTCAGTCTGGACCCAGAGGCCCTGATCCCCGCCTCGTGTTCCAGATCTGTGACGCTCCCGGGGACACTGTCTCTTTAAAGCGCAGGAGGAGGCGTGTAGGGACGTCGAGCGGCGACGCGCATTGACGGCGCGCGTCCTCCTCCCGTGTCTTATGAATGGTCGCTGCCGTCTCAGGTCGTTTGACATTGTGGAGGCGCAGGACACCCCCGGGCACCGAAGTGACTCTATACGGGACGACGGCGTGCACGGTGAGGACGGGTCGCTGGCTGAGGCGCGCACCGGCACCGGGTCTTTTCTTTTACGCACGGCTTGGTTCTTGTTCCCTGTCCCGTCTCATGTCAGCTCCGTGGTGACTCCGGCTGACCCGCAGAGGAGAGAGGGGCTGACACCTCTCACATCCACGCTCCAGCACCGAGGAGAGAGTGAATGAGACCTGCTCGCTCCTGACGTCAAAGTGCCAAACTCCAAAAGTTCCACAGGGGGACCGTTCCTTACGCATGATGTACACTATCACCAGAGGTCCCAGCAAACTGGCCACCCAGCGGCGCACAGGTCAGAGTCTGGACTGTTATGCCACATTTATGACTTTTTGGAACAATGGATCTTGTTGGGAAACCTAACGCTCACTTTGTCTCTGTTCCCAAAGGGCCCACGCAGCAGCTGGAGAACAAAATAAACGACTTCAAGCACAAGCAAACCTCGTGGAACCTGCCCGAGTGAGTGAAGTGACTTTAAAAGAAGTAGAAGACATAGCATGAAGAATCCTATTAATGCTCCAAGTTGTGTGTCTGTGATGATTTGTCATGTGGAGAACTCACTGGGTTTTGGGATGTTTGCATGTTTTGCCAGCTTTGCATTAGGTGCGTTGGGAGGGAGGGGGTTGGAGTGGAGTGTGTGTTACTGAATAATGACAGTGTCCTCGTACGTCATCAGATTGAGACAGGCAGAGTTACACCTCCACACTGTGGCCTCCCCAGGGCTCGGCCTGGCTGCTGGGCTGTGTTCATGCCATTGACCCCCGGCCAGGCTCTGGGAGAGCGTGACCTTCAGGGGAAGGCGAGGTGGCACATGGCCGTTCATTCAGCTGTTGCACTCTCTGACTCCTACACAGCCAACCTTGCTTGACTTTTAAACCCAGAGGCTGATACCTCCTGCAGGGGAAACCAGTATGCAACCCCTCCCTTCATCCTGTGGGCTACCTGTAACATGGTCTTCTTTCTCTTTGTAACCACCAGGCTCCCTGCACCCAAGATAGTGTTCAACCGCCCGAATGGTAAAAAGTACCATCAGCCTGCTCCGGCTCTGCCTGCAGACGACCACCAGGAAGAGACTTCCAGCGCCGCACATGAGGACAATGTCAAGTTTCTCTTTGAGGGTAAGGAAGTAACATGGAATGGTTGGACTGGAAATACGAGAATACGACACCAAACCAACCTTTTCCCTGTCTCCCTGTGTCCACCGGCTATTTTGTGAATGACATTGTTTTGCTCGGAGTTTACTAGAACTGCTAACCAGCTGCCACCCCCTCCCTCCCACCCCTCACCCACACAGCTGCTCCGATACTGATAGCCATGACAGGCGCTGAGCAGAGACATGTTATCACACCAGCGTGTCGAGCTCCAGCATGGTGACCTGCACTGGAACACACGAGTCCTGTGGGAAACTCAGCCTTTTTGTCTGCTTTGAGGAGAGACAACAAAAGCTCCAGACAGGTTTTGTAGTGAGTTTCGGGCGACACCACACGCTGACCCAGTTTCTGAAGACTGGGGCCTCTTTTTTTTTACATCCACACGCTCGTTCAGTCTCCAGGAGACTTCATTTGGCCTCAGCTCATGTTTTCTGTGTCCCGCGAGTTGTTGGCATTGACGCTCAGTCACTAACAGCCTCAGTGACCTTGTCGATGGGCGGACAAGGACACAAAGCAGCCTCCCTCCCCCACTTCAGCACGTTTGCTATTCAGGGTCGACTCCTTCGCTTCAAACACTTCACTGTTTGAAATGGAAACGTGTCCGTGTGAGTTTTCTGAAAGTCGTGTCCTGAAGGCAGCCAGAAGACGGAAAGTCAATTGTGATCATTAAAGTTCACACACACACGCAACTTCCTCTTCTATCAGAGTGAGGACACAATGCATTCCCTGGCCCCTGACTGTAAAACCCAATTCTAACTGTAACATCAAAAAAATGGTTTTAAGTGTCAAAACAGCTTTTTACACACACACACACAAACACACACACACACAAGTGGCCACATGCTGCATTATTTGAAGCACAAACGTGAGCTCTATGAACCAGTCGTCCTTGTGCACTTGAAGTGTTTGACTCTGTGGGTGTGACCCTGTGATGCAGGAAAAAATAACAAACCTAGACAGATATGATTATTTTCTGTTTCCTGCTAATTAGGGCAATAACACAAAATCAATCATTATTGCAATGTAATTGTCAGCAATAGCAATATATCAAGTCCAATATAAATCTGTGTAATGTTAATATATTGTGTGAGCACAAGGAGGAGGTTCAACACATTAGTCATCGACGTCAGCTTTGTACAATGTTTATCAAGGGTTTGAATTTAAAACCACAACTGTCACTCAGGGTCTTAAAAAAGTCGTTCAGCTCCTTTTTTGATTCTCTGACACTTTGTGTATTTGAATGTTTTCAAGCAAGACTAACAAATTAACAACAAAATCAAAGTCGTTGTTGTCTTTAAAGCTAACTGATTGTGTTGTTGTGTTTCCAGCCTGGCAAGAGGTGGTGAAGCAGCAGCAGGAGCCCGAGGAAACACAGGCAGCAGTTCACTTTAAAGAAACCACTGCCAGCCCACACATGGACAGTGAGTACTGCTTCCTCCTCCTCCTCCTCCTCCTCCTCACTCTGCAGCCTCGTCCACAAGCTGCTCCTGTTCTCAGGTTATAGATCTGCATCTGTAATTAATGGCTGAACTACGGCTGCAGAGAGGAGAATTAAAAAGTAGGTGCTCCCCTCAGCATCAAGTATTACTGGTCAGGTGCATTGGAACGTGTGGCCCCAAGTTATTTTGGTTAAATCTAGTGTCACCCCTGAAAATTGTCCTTGTTCCGGTTGTATGAACTTATCACAAAACCGCCAACTCAGTATTAGTTTGTTGTCTCATTGAGTAATTGACTTTGTTCCTCTCCCCTTCAGACTTTGTGCCCATCGACCTGGATGAATGGTGGGCCCAGCGCTTCCTAGCCAACATCGACAAGCTGTCCTGACACTGCTCTGGGACAAGCGGATCTTGACCGTCGGTCAGGAGGAGAGACTCCGGCTCCAGGACACGTGGGAGCAGCAGGTGTGGACGGGTTCAGTGTCCTGATGGGATTCACGTGGACGGACAGCGCTGGGACGCTGCCGTAGGAACCACAGGGAATCGCCTCACTCGAACTCCAGCCTTTTAACTCCAAACCACTAAACACCAAACATTCAGTCTGCCACAGACGGCTGAGGGACGATGTCTTCAGATCGGTCTCACCCTCAACAGAGATGTCATGCTACTTTGAAATGCAGTAAAGTTTTTCTTTTCCCAAGAATCTCTGACTTGGCATCTTTTCTTCATTGTCACAAGAATATCTCTGTTTATTCACCTTCATTTATGATGCAGCCAAAGCTTCATGAACACAAACACCGTTTTAAAACTGTTTATATGCATTTTGCAACAATCAGCTTCTTGTAACAGGTGAACATAATATTAAATATGAAGCTAAAATAGGATGAAAGACTTCAAAGAGAACAGTAAACGCTCTATCAGCCTGAAGGATGTAACGCACGTCTTAAGGCCTGTGGTTTATTAACCCTTCTCTAACTCACACATCACATTTCAACAGAATTATTAAATATGATTCAAGAATTCAGATTGTTTTACTTTCACACTTTTTGGGCTTTTTTAATGCATCTGTTATGTTTTTTTTCTTAATTGTTTGTGGCTGGTTTGCATCCAGAATATTCAGTATGCGCAGGTGAGACTAAAATCATGTACATAAGATGTACTCACACATGAACTCCAGAAATCATACACACACTTCGGTCTGGACCTTCCCCAGACATTCAGGTGAGGGCTGGCGCCTGGTAGAGCATGCAGGATGCATTAACTTATTAATTCTGCTGAGGAAAACATGTTTTTGTTTGTAGGCATTTCAACACCGGCGTCTGCGTCTTTACAAGTTGGCATCTTTTCGGCATATTCTTAATTTGTCCGAGTGAATCCTCAGGACAATCTGCTGCTGTATTCTCTCACGACCTCACTCGGACATTCTCCGGAATTTTTGGCGGCAGGAAAACTCCGGAGAATGTCCACAGCAACTGATTCCCACATACACCCCCTCCGGATCATTTCAGGGGAACATATGGAGTTCAGTTCCTGTCTGAAAGCAGCTTTACTGGAACCTGTCCTGTTTACATGGCAGCACATGGACGGAGTACGAAAGTCACACTGAAAAGACGAGTAGAACAAACTTCATGACCAGCTCAGCCCAATCTTTTGAAAGATATTACCAATAATTAAAACGGTGCTGAGCAAAGAGCGGAAATGTTTATGGAAAAGCTCTGTAGGACGCTGCTGGCACCTCATCTCTCTCCAGCCTTTATGTGTTCTCCATACGAGGATATGAAGTTCACCAGGAGGGAAAGAGACGTGTTTTTATGGCTCGGTGTGACGCCTGTACTGCTCTTCATATACCGCAGCTCTCCGGCTCTTCAGTGGCTGTAAATGCTTCAATCACCAAAGCCAAGTCCGTCTGCATGAGGCGCTCAGTGCTTCTCTAGAGCTTTAGTCAGAAGATCGTTCAGGCGGGAAATCATGGGTCGGGGATCATCGTTCAGGCCTGCTGTGATCATCGCGTTGTCGTAGATCTAAAAGAAAATAGTGTAAAAAGTAAATAGGAGTTTAACTTTGCACAGGAAGGATGTTTAACGATTAGCAAATGTTTTTAAAAGATGCAAATATCCTTAGAAGGTTGATTACAGCTGCCAGAACAGAGACACTGCAACATCAACCATATTTATGATCAATGTTTCACTTTATTAGTTTCATTAATAGTAGCATATATTCATGCTTCTCCCCATGAAGCAAGTGAAAAACAGCTCAGCCAAGGCAGCATCTTATTTAAATATAAATATGTTTTTACCTGCTCCAGTAAGAGTCCGGCCAGGTCTGAGTTTGAGTCTTTCAGTGCGTGCATCTTCTTGATCAGATCGTGTCTGTAAGACGGTGGAAAATGTAAACCACAGTGAGAGCTGGACATAAAACAGACTTGATTTAAAGTTACACCATCCTATTTGTTTATGCCTTAAATTGACTTAAATCCACTCATCTCTCACCCTGCATTGATCTCCAGGGTGGGCTGCAGTATCTGAGCTCTTTCCTCGGAGGTGCGGGCCATCTGCTGAGTGCGCAGGAAATGGCGTGCAGCGCCCATTTCCAGCACGGTGATCATCGCTGGGTGGGTGTCCAGACGAGGGGTGAGCTGTGGGACCAGGGAGGAAACATAGTAAACACGTCTGGGCGAAGTTTCATAGTTAGGATGAAACAAGCCACACCACTGCATCACTGTGTCTACACCTTACCTGTGTAAATGAAGCCACAAACTGGCACTAATAAAAGTTCAGTCACAAACTCAGACTGTGTTAAAACATGAGGAAGGAATGCACGCAGCTATGAAGAAAGATTTGAATCATTGAAGAAAGGTATAGATCATTATGTGTTGATCAGTGGTGATAATGTAGTGGTGGTAACTAATAGTGTCTGTCTGTGTTTCAGCACAAGAGAGAGACGAGTCAGGTTGGACTGAATCAATGAATGAATAGATAAGGGTTAGGGTTATATATCCCTAACCCATAATATAATGTACATTGTAGTGTCTCTGTAGAGGCAGATCTCAGAGACAGTATAAAACGTTCACGATCTAATATTGTCATATCGTTCACCCCTATTTAAGAGCACGACAATTTGTAAACCTACACAAGCAGCAACCCTGTGAAATTCTGATTCCTGAAAACCCATTCAACCTATCTTTACCTTTATGTTGGTGACTCGGGGGCCAAGAGCGTTCTTCATCCAGGCGATCAGGTTGTCCGCCTCCTCCTGTGTCAGACGCTCAGAGGCTGCAGACAGGACGACAGGATGAATTAAACATTGAGGCGGGGGGGAGGATGAAGGTGTGGACTTGGCATTATGAGAGAGAAGCAGACCTGGTTTGCTGTCCTCAAACTTCTCCTCCTTGTAGTGATCCACCACGATGTCCGTCTCCGCAGAGATCAGTTTCTTCTTGTCAAACTCCTTGAGGTGGAGCAGGGTCAGCTCATCGAACTGCTCGAAGCAGAACAGCACCTGCACAGACACATGGTTTTCACTTATATTATATTAATAATTGGCTTCCAATAAGATCAATAAAAGTTATGGATCCATCACCATCTGTCACGTCAGCCTCTCACCTCCATATCTTTCTGCTTCATGGCCTCAAAGTAGGGCGAGTGCTCTGCGAGGTGGCGGTTGGGGGCACACAGGTAGTGGATGTTGCGCGTGCCGGCCTTCATTCGAGAGCTGTACTCCATCAGACTGGTCTGCTGACCGGCCGGCAGAGCAGACGACTCAAACCTCAACAGCTTCGCGATGTCCTCCTGTAGAGAGACAGCTGCTGGTGAGACAACACGTTTCTGGACAGTGATGCTTCCTCCAGGCATCTTTATTAACTTTCCCCCTCTAAAAAGCAAAGAGTGTGTCACCTTGACGTCCTGCTCCTGGGTGGTGATGATGCCCTCCCTCATGAAGAGGCTGTAGTCCTCAAAGAACTTGTTGTACTTCTCCGGCTCCTTCTTGCTTTGGTCCAGCAGGAAGCGGATCACCCGCTGCTGCAGAACGTCACGGAGCTTCCTGAAGTCAGGGGTAAAAGAATTAATCACTGATCAATTATAAAGAAAACATTTTCAAGGGTCAGCAACCACAGGAAGGGAAGAGATTCCATATAAAACCAAGAACTTAGGAAGTTGTAAAACTGGTGTTATACCTGATGAGGGCGCTCTCTTGCAACAGCTCTCTGCTCAGATTCAGAGGGATGTCCTCACTGTCCACCACACCTACACACACAAACACACAAACCCTGTGAGGGACACTCATTGACATAATGCATTGCATTCCTTATCATCTTACTGTTCATTTAAAGGTTAGATGCGATTATGGAAACAAACAGAGCCTTCTGTCCACACATATACAAACAAATGAAACGGAGCAGTACCACCGAAAATCAGAGGGGCAGTGTAGCCACTAGTGAGTGAGATGACCATAGAACACGAGGAAGAAATGTCAACATGGCAGAACTTTCAGAGAAGAGGCTTTGTGAGTTGTTAAGAAACTACAGGCGTCAAAATGTCAAAACTTCCTCCACCATTATGTTTTTTGTATTACTTCATCACTAATGTAAGAATGATTACAAAGTTTGTAACTGACAAATCTCTTTTGTACATAAATGTGTCCTAAATGGTTCTTTACACAACCTTTACAACTAAAGCACTTAACCTTAACTACACAATCAACAATACTTTTGCTTCAGTACAGAGAATCAAGCTCATCAAAGCGGAGGATCCGAACCTTGGAGGAAGCGCAGCCACTTGGGGAGGATGTCAGTGGCTTTGGTCTGGATCAAGACCTTCCTGCTGTACAGAGCCACGCTGGAGCCCATCTCCCTGCTCACGTCAAACATGCTCGGCTTCTGTGGGTCAATAAAATCTTTTATCAAAACATTGATGAAAACTTTAATTTACCATGTCCAGGCCTTGAGGTTCGCTGGTTGTATTCCCTAATGTAAGACTCTTATAAATAAAGCAGCAGAGAAAACGAGCTCCTCACCGCATCAGGAACGTAGAAGATGCTTCGGATGTTGAGCGGGGCGTCGGCGCGGTAGTGCAGCGTGTAGCGGGGCTTGTCGTAGGCCCCGGCGATGTAGCGGTAGAACTCCTCATGCTGCCAGTCGCTGATCTCCTTCGGCTCCATCATCCACAAAGCCTGCAGGGAGACGGCGGTCAAACAACAGTGAGTTTAAAAATGACTGTGCATGTTTTTACAATGAAACTGTTCAGCTCAGACGTTGCATAATTTTTGCTTAAGTGAAATCTTCATTGTCAGAGCATCAACCTCAGATTCAATTCTCTCCTCTATACGGACAATGTGCTCAGTAAGAGAATCTACTTTTATGATTATCTGCTAATATGTTGAGAACAAGTAAACACAACAGCCTCATTTCACCCAATATCTTGCCTTAACATTATGCTTTTTCTTTCCCATTAATACTCTGCTGTTATGGTTTAAAAAAAGCAATACAAATTAGTAATATAATAAAAAGATGACATGCTTTGTTCTCTTTATTTGTGAATAGTAAAGAGCGACCCACCTGCAGAGTGTTGAGCCTCCGTCCATTCAGGAAAATGGGGAAACTGACAAAGTTGCTGTACTTTGTTACGACCTCTGAAAGAGATACAACAGGTTGTCGTCACTGGGAATGATGCATTAATCAAAATTATCTTTGGTAGTTTTTGTTTCACTGCTGAAGAAGCCTCAGAAGTTTTACCTTTAACTCTGTCCTCAGTGGAAAATTCCTTGCAGTCGTCTTTGAGCTGCAGCACGATCTTTGTTCCCGGATGAACACCACTGGCTTCAGCAATCTCGAAAACTCCAGAGCTGATGGAGACAACAACAGAGAACATCAGAGGATCAACAGGACCAGAGCTTTGTTGTGCAGTAAAACTGAATCACACCCAGGAACTGAAATAAAACACTTCCTCTTATTGCACTCACCCGTCTGATGACCACTTGTACCCAGGTGCACCGGGCTCAGCAGAGCGCGAGTAAACATCCACCCGGTCAGCCACCATGAAGGAGGAGTAGAACCCGACCCCGAACTGACCAATGATGGAGCTGCTGGCCTCCGCCTGGTCCTGCAGAGCATCCAAAAAGGCCTGTAAAGAATAGAAGAGTTGTTTTGACAGAAAGTGAGAAGAGCAAGATAAATCATATACACACGTTTGAACTTGCTGTTTACTTATTACAAAATTAGATACCTTTTCATGAATGAATAAATGATGAGTGAAAAAGATGCAAAGAACTAGAAACAAGTCACCTTTGAACCGGAGCGAGCGATGGTCCCCAGGTTGGCCACCAGCTCCTCTTGGTTCATCCCCACTCCGGTGTCCTATTGGCACAGAAATTCCTCAGTCATTCAGTCATTGTAAGCCGTAGTACCATTTTTTCCCACCAGGTGGCAAACCTGGTCAAAACCATACTAGGAAACAAACTGAAACATCACAGTTTGTGACTTACACTGGAAACACAAGGGAAATCACTTGTGCATTGATTCGTGATAATTCTGATGCGTTTCATTGAAAAGGATTTCATGGGAGTTTCTATGTGGTTTTACTGCACAGTGAAACATTTGTTAAGACGGGGCTGTACCTGGATGGTGAAGGTGCCCTTGGCAGCGTCGGACTGCAGGTGGATCTCCATGGGAGCCGTTTCTCCCCCCCGCTGTCATCAGTTTGTGACGCAG
Source organism: Pseudopleuronectes americanus (assembly GCA_038501795.1). NCBI lineage: Eukaryota > Metazoa > Chordata > Actinopteri > Pleuronectiformes > Pleuronectidae > Pseudopleuronectes > Pseudopleuronectes americanus. The sequence continues at coordinate 6,399,872 of CM076732.1, forward strand.
TTTTTCTAAAGCATCACTTCCATTGGAGATCAGCTCCCTGATGAACACCTGGTGGGACGAGAAGCAGCCGTTATATTTAATAAACTCTCATGTCGGCGTAGCTAAGGTTGTTTCTCCACTACACACCCTCTTACCTCTTTCTCTGAGTACAGGGACCTGGCAACAATGTCCAGCAGCTTTTTAGTTTCAGCCTGAAACTCATGTTTGGAAAAGTCGCCTGGAAGAATCAGGGGTTAGACAATTTTAGATTATCATAAATCTAACAGATGATGACAAACAAGGATTCAACTCCAGATGCTCCCGCACCTTGAACAGCCTCTGTGTCACTGATGATGGTGTGCAGGCGCTCCTCCTCTGGCTCCTTCTCAGCCTCCTGGGTGCTGTAGTATGTCTGCTGGCAGACACCAAGGCACCGGGAACGCTGAGCGCTCCACAGTCGGGCCTGACTGCTCCACCGCTGCTGCTGCGTGACCCGCAAGTCTGAGGACAGGAGGGATAAGACAGAGGGGAGTTTAGAAAACCTCTCATGGGTGATCTTTGTCTTCATGGTGCCGTGCTGAGGGTCTGTATTTATCAAAGGTCTGATAGTATCTATAAGCTCCAACACCCTGATCAGATCTTGTATTAACATCCATCCTGTGTGATCCAAACACATGAGGTCATCGCTAAGTTCAAGTCTGAAAACATCCAAACACTTTCCAAGCTCCAATCACTCACACTCCATTCGAAGGTGGTCTGAGACACAAGTGGCCACATCATTTCGTTGTGTGAACATAAATGTGTCCTGGGAAACATCCTACATATGACACTACGCCACTAAGCTGATCTACTCTGACCCACTACAGCTTCCCAGTTTGATCTTCACAAACACAAATGTTGTACGTGATTATTTGCCAACTTAGAGCTGACCCTTTGTGATCAAATCCCTCTGCGCCGATGTCTATACCAGGTCTAAACAGGGTCTTGGACCTTATAGATACTACAGAGGAACAAACCATCAGATCCCCACTGACAACAGCAACAAAAACAAACAGTGCTAAAAAGAAACAATGGAAAACAATGAATTTTAAATTTTCTGGCTTAAAATCGTTTAATAGCATTTGTATTTTTATTTTGTGAGGAGAGTGGAATCAGTGAGACGGACCCTGAGGTGACATCAGACTTCAGGAACCTTTCTTCTGTTGTTTAAACACGTGTGTGTCTATTCTGGGTGATACACTACATGGATTCAGTCCACAGTTGTTGGGTTTCATTCTGATATGACTGTGCAATAACTTTGTATTATAAGTACATTGTTGGTTTGAATCCACCTGCACATGTCGCGCACGGGTCGGACGGACACACCGGGCTCATAGTGTCGAACTGCCGGCCGGTAGATTCCACATTTCGCCCTGAATCTCACCTTGTGGCTCTGCTCAGCTAACCCGGCTAACGATGCTAACAAACATTAGCTCACCTGCGGGTAAGGAGCGCGAGGCGGTTCTGCTGCTCAGCCCTCGCGTGCACGTCGTTAGGCGCGTGCCGGTCCCCCGGGAGGAACCGAGCACGAACCGAGCCAGCGCGAGACACCGGGACATGAGGACGGTGGTGGGACAGACGAGAGACACGAAGACAGGTTGACCCGTGGACAGTTTGACCCGGAGACACACACACACTCACACACACGCTGTGCGAAACGACACAGTCAGGACCCCGCGCCTCGTGATGACGCCGGTAAGGTGCGTCTTCGCGCTGCCTGATGAGAACTGGGCGTCACTCAATCGATTTAAATCCCATTTGGTGGATTATCGAACCATTTGGTTTCAGTGTAATTGGTTTTAACCAATGCTAGTTTTGTCTGGGCAGGTTTACTGTTGGTGCTAATCCCATTTATAATTGAATTCGTTCTCAATTCTTTATTCGCCCGTCAAGGTCAAACGGTGATCGTTTTACATATAGTCCGATTTACATAGTTTATATAGTTATATATTTTGCAATTAATAAGTGATTGAATTCCTACCAAACCATTAATATTAGAAGAGAATTTCCTTCTCAAAACGAGAAACTGTCTCTGTTTACACCTTAATCCTAATATAGCTTAAAAACCCAAAGCAAATAATTAAATAATTTCAACATGCATTAGTAGACATTCAATTATCTGAAATAGTTTTATTATAACATGCACTTGTCAAAGTGTATGTGTGCTGTGTCTTGAAAAACGTTTGCTTGCGTGTGTTGGGGGGGCCCCAAATTGAAATCTCGCCTAGGGCGCCAACATTGCCAGGGCTGGCCCTGCGTAAATGTCTGAGAATGAGGTGACTAAGTTAGTTATGTTTACGATGAGTGCATCTTAAAACTTATTTGCCAACAGACGGGAAATCAGTAGAAAAGACACGTCCGCCAACTCGTGAAGCCATTTTCAAATTCACTAGATCAAGATTTTTCTTCTGATCTGCAACAAATTACACACTCACATACACAGAGATAAATGTCTATTCACTAAATGTTCTTGGTTTCTTCCCATCAAGATCCATTAATTATACTCCATTAATAAGAAATGTTGAAAATTAATCTCACAATGTTTTAGAAAGTGATCTTCCGCTGGATCCAGATCTGCAACTACATTTCCTGGGATCTTACCACTTACCTCCATCATGATTTTTGGTATTTCGTCCAGGAATAATTGGATAATCGTGTTTTTAAAAAAAATGACAGGGGTGATGTAATAATATGCTACTCTATTGGAAAATCAATCAATAATTTAAATCAGTCTACAAATAAAATCCAAAGATTTGATGGTCCCAGCGTCTCAAACAGGTAGATTGGGTTTTTCTCCCTTTTACTTGATAGTAAACTAAAGCTCTGTTTTATAGGGACTAATAATGAAAGCAATCAGTAGTTGACTGATAATGACCCCGACATAGTTTTCTACAAAAGAATAGACTTAGAATTAGTCTGTGGCACACAGGTTTATTTAACAATATGGTATATAAGTACGAAATGAGCCATTTGAACCAGTTTGTACAGTGATTTCATTCTTATTTTCTGCATATTTACAGTACTGTCTAGCTGCATGATTTACATTAGAGAACAGTTCATCAATTCAAGTTTAATGCAAGAGAGACCATGATGCACAAAACTCTCTGAATACAAATCAGCAGTCAAACAAATTAATTTCCCACCACAGGCAAAAGAGGTTCAGTATGTAATGAGAATTTCTTTATACTGAAGGAGAGACAAAGCAATTTTTTTTAAACATCTGCAAGACAAATACTGGGCCCGGGCCAGTAAACTGAACATTCTGGCACCTGTGAACATTACAAGCTTCAATGCAAGTTTTCTTACACCTGCATGTTGTGTTTGGGTGTGTGCAATAGTTCCTAGATCTATACAAATACGTTAATCTCCCATAGACTCTGCAAACAGGAAAGAAATTAAGGCTTTCCCAAAGGCAGTCCTTTTGAAAAAATGGCATATTAGAATAAATTAGCCAGGAACAAGAGAAACTGAGCAAGAGGTGAAACCTGGCAAAAAATTCCCCAGGCAAATAATTTTACAGTCTTCTCAACACAAATACGATATTAATTTGCAAAGGTACAAAATAAAAAAAGAATAATAAATTGAAATATTTTTTGTTTTGAGAAGTTTTGTTAAAAAAGTCAATACCAGAGCATAACAAATGAAAAACAAATTAAAACAACACAAAGACCAGCGCAAATTCTTGCATGGCTGGTCTGGAACCAAAAATATATTCTTTGTGTCTTTGTTGTCTTCTTTTCAACAGCAACTATTAAATCACTCTGTGTATGAAGAAAAAGCAGTCCCTTGGTTTCAGGAAAGTTCACAGTCCGTAGGCCTCATATGACTCATTAGTTTGTTTTTCTTTCGCTTTTTACATCAGCAAGTACAAAATTTTCTCAGCTGAAAACAGAACAAGGCCTTCTGTCATGAAATGCTACAATCCTTCAACAAATTTCTCCAACGTGTCTCCCGTCGTGTCGCCCACCATACTCATGTCATTACTTAACCCCCCTCGATTTGGTGTGTTAAGCTGCGGCAGCATGGCACTCTGCTCCGGCGTTCCCATGTGTCCCTGGTCCATGGGGCCTGACATGGGGCCTCCGAGGCTGGGGTGAGGAGAGCTGGAGTGGAGGGCGCCGTGCTGGGGCGAAGGCTGCGGCTGTATTCGTGGGGAGGGACTGGAATGCGGGGGCTGCTGCGAAGGTGGACGGGGCGACTGCACTGGGGCTGGGGAGCGGACTTGGTTTCCTAATGAGTTTGCCATTGCCTGGCCAGGTAGATGAGCTCCTCCCTGGGCTTGGCCTTGGAGCATGTGTGATTGAGGACTCATCGAGTTGGCCTGCCCCGGAGAGCCCATCTGCTGCTTCAACATCTGCTGTTGCTGTTGAAGCATGCGCTGCTGGAGGAGATTCTGAGACCCATCCATGCCCATGCCTGGTTGGCCCATTTGGGATGTGGGAGGGAGCTGGCCCATTGGGCCCCCACCTCCTTGCATAACCATTTGCTGCTGCATACGAAGCTGGGAGTAGCTGGCTGGCCCTGGCTGCTGCTGAGGGAACTGACTAAGACTCTGAGGCATCCCTCCCTGCTGCTGCTGCGCCTGCTGCTGCTGCGCCTGCTGCTGCTGCTGCATCTGCTGCATCCGGAGCAGCTGTTGTCTACGGTACAGCTGGGGATTGCCATTTTGAGCAGCGTTCATCATCTGGCCTTGGGGGCCCATGGGTGCCATGCTCTGGGGCCCTACTTGCTGAGGAGGCTGCTGCTGGGGTGCCATCCCTGGCCTCTGCACCTGGTTTGCCATGGTTGCCATGGCCTGCATTCCTGCCTGAGACCCCAGCATGGCCTGAGGGTTCTGCTGCATCTGCTGCTGTGGCTGGTTGGCCTGGTACTTCGCTGTCCTCTGTTTAATGAAGGCGGCCATGAGTTGGGGGTTAGACTTGAGGATGTTGAGAACCTGCTGTTGCTGCTGAGGGGAGCTGGGAGATTTGAGGGTTCGCAGCAAGTCCTGTAGGGCACTCGGAGCAATGTTTCCAGGCATCACCCGGGGCATGTTTTGCTGCTGTGGTGTCATGCCCTGCTGAGAGGGCCCCTGGGGAGGCATGCCCCCAGGCATCTGGAGACCCGGTTGCTGAGGCATTATGGGTCTCTGCATGATCTGGCCCTGTTGGGGCATGGGAGATCCCTGAGCCTGCTGAGGGGCCATGGGGCCTTGTTGAGGAGGGACCTGTGTCGGATGACCTTGGGGATTCTGCATGGGATTCTGCATGCCTGGACCCCACTGGCCCTGCTGCATAGCCTGCATCACCTGAGGGCCCCGCGGACCCTGCATCATCTGCATCTGGCCCTGCATCTGGCCCTGCATCTGACCCTGCATCTGGCCCTGCATCTGGCCCTGCATCTGGCCCTGCACCATCATTCGAGGGTGGTTCATGGGCATCCCATTCATGGCATAATTCTGCTGCTGCTGCTGCTGCTGCTGTTGCTTTGCCTTGGCTACCATCTCGATCTGTTTGGCCACCTTCAGGGCTGCCAGCAGCGGTTGTTGCTGCTGCTGCTGCTGCTGCTGCTGCTGCTGCTGCTGTGGTGGCAGAGGCTGAGGCTGCTGTTGGTGTGGCATGTTAGGCAGAGGTGACTGCTGCTGATGCAGAGGCGATGACTGGGGTCCTGGTTTGCCCTGTGGGACTGGTGTTGGGGGCTGGCTGATGCGGCCGTTGTTGGGAAATACTTGGGCAATATTGGCAGGGTTTGGTGGCTGATGCTGTTGGGGCTGGTTGGGCATGGGCTGAGGCGTCTGGGGCGTATTAGGCTGCTGAACAGGGTTTGGTGTATCGGGGGCTGCTGAGGTAGGTGGAGATGGCAGGGGCATACCCCTTCCAGCCATGGTGGCCATTCTGCGGCGCATCATCTGAGCCTGATGGAGCCTATGCTGCAGCTGCTGCTGACGGAGTTTGTGCTTGATGTTGAGACAGAAGGGAACAGGACACTTGTTCTCCTGACAGTGCTTGGCGTGATAACAACATAAAGCGATGAGCTGCTTGCAGACCGGGCAGCCACCATTCGTCTTGCGCTTGCAGCCCTTGGTGTGTTGAACCACCCTCTTCATCTTCTGGCATGAAGGCAGAGAGCAGTTTGCATTGCGGCATTGACAGGCATGGACCAGGGACTGGATGCAGCGCTGGATGCTGAGACGCCGGCTCTCCTGCGGGCTCTTGGAGGCCTCTCCACCCTGACTGTTGCTGTCGTCGTCTAAACCCAAGCCCCACTTCACCATCTGGTGCTCATGGCCCTTAATGTTGTAGCAGTTAATGCATAGGTCGTAGTCCTGATGAGAAAGAATGAAGAAACATTAAGGTGATGTTAAGATTTAAAATGAGTTCACAATTGATAGATGGTGCAATTTCATGGTTTCCTACCTCGCAGACGGTGCAGTGCCAGCGAGTCTCCACGTGGTGCTTGCATTCATTGCAGGTGTACACAAAGCGGTCCTGGCCCTGGTTATGGAGCTCCACCAACATACACATTGTACTCCATTTGCATCTCCGCAGAGAACTGAACTCCCAGTGCTTGTCCCTGGCTAAAGTCAGAAAGGCATCACGGCCATCCATTAGGTCACAGCTCAACAGAGGGTCGGGGTCCATTATGGGCGGCAGGGTGTTGATGACTGGCCCAGCATGGAGGTGGATGACAAAAAATACCTGGTAGAAGAAAGGAGAGGAAACAAAAGCAGTGAGGACATACAAAGTATCATCAGTATCAGTCAGTCCTTCTTTGGAAATATCAAAAGTGTTAATGAAATCTGTTATAGCTGCTTGATTGGTTTCCTACCTCCTTGTGTTTCTCCATCGAGGCGTAGAGCTTCTGGGACAGATCATTAGCTACATTCGGCATCCCAGGCTTCTTCTTATTGGCTCGGCTGACGCTGCTCTTGTTTTTGTTGGCTTTCTTGTTGTTCTTCTTTTTGGCATTCTTGCTGTCAGTCGGGGTTCCCTTGAAAAAAGATGGACAAGAACGTTCAGATGTTGCACAACAGGCAAGATGAGGTTATGCCATTAAGTTGAGTGGTTATACAATGCCTGAGTGGCTACTGAAAGCTTTTATATAATATGAACTTGAGGATAATAAAATCGAGGGTGAGACAGACGGCCTAAGTGCCAGGCTGCTGATTTTGGCATAACAAGAGAATTCCTTTTTGTAAAACCCTTTTCCAAACACTCAGAGACAACAATCCAGCAAACTCACCTCGGGTGTCTCACAGGAGGCAGTGTTCTCCTCTTTCTTCCTCTCCTCCTCCTCTTGCTCCAGCTCCTTGATGCTCTCCTCAAGAACATTAGGCCAGAAGTCACCCTCAAAATACGGCAACTCGTAGGCACTGGTCAGTCTGTCGTCTGTTGCCTGTTTGAAAATGTCCTGAGCACAGACACACAACTCACAATCAGGTGACATAGTAACAAGGTTCCTATTGAGGAAGATGAAAACGAAAGAAACTACATAAAAAATATAACTAAAGATAAATGTGGCGATAACTATGAATATAAGCCCCAAATATGAATCCATCTATTCTCCAGAATGCTCAGAAGAGTAATTTGGAACCAACATTGTCGCTGACTGATGCTGAACACAAGGGGGAGCCCCTCTAATTGTGCACACTTAGAAATAACACAGTGGTTTATGATAAATTCACATTTTTCTTGTCAGAAGGGAGACAGAGGAAATCTGAGTTTAAAACACAACAAAGAGTAACAATCCCTGTCAATTCAATTTTGTTTAAAAGAAAAGCTTCCTATCTGTTCTCAAGTAAGATCATGTTACATTTGACTGATTAGGAGCCTTTTCCAATATAATTACATGAATACACAGTGAACTAGAATAATAAAGTGAATACAAAGTAAACACCAGTAAACAGCCTCGATCAGGATAACACCACATACTTAAAGGTAAAAGTGAAAAGATCACAAGAACCTACTTTACTGCAATAAAACAACTTTTTATTTTGAATAGTGGCTTGTACTCACTGCGCAGTAAAACTAGCGGATGACATTGTAAGAGACCGACTCGTCCTGCCATAGTAAAAAGGTTTGATTTTGTTGTGAATTTTCGAACCTTGTAATCGTGCAGGATCCTCTCAGCGAACGCTTTGTCCAGCATCTTTCTGTACCACTCTTGAAGCCTCTTAGGTTTGGGGATCTTCTGGTCCAGGGGGTGACAGTGGAAGATGTAGTCATCTCCCTCGCTGGGTGGGCAGGCCCAGATGTGACCCATCACATACCTGTCCGGGACATATATTATCAGAACTTGCAGGAGTGATACATTATTGAATACATTTATAAGAAATGAAGAAGATGTCAAAAATACTGATGTTACTCTTCACCCACCCCAGTCTCTTCACATACTCCAGGTAGCCTATTAAGATCTCATGGTACACTGCAGTCCTTAGCAACCGTGGTTTGAAGAAGTGAATACTGTCAAGGTATGATATGTAAACCCGTCTGCAAGGGAAAGAAGAACAATTGGATTAACGATTAATACACTCAAATAACAAAGTCAACTTGGGAGAAATGCACATGGCGGCATTATCTTCCACTGTAGGTTTACCTGGTATTTGGAAAGGGGCACTCTGAGCCGTACTCCTGGACGTGCATGCCGAAGAAACAAACGTCCACCCCGTCTATTTCCTCAAATGCAAAAAGTGCTTTGGTTCTGTAAGGGAAAGTCTCCACCATCTCGCCTGAGTCTACAAACCTGGGGAAACAGAGCAGCAGAAGTTAAGTAACAGAGAATTACACTTTTAACTTGCAACATTTGTAAAGGTTATATATACACACGTTTTAAACCTCAACATAGCACGTTACAGCTATATACTAGTTGAAGAAAAAGAGAAATGGCGTCGTGAGCAGAGAATTAAGTCTCATCCTTTGTGTGAGTGTTGAAATGTTTTACACGCACGGTTTGTATTATAAACCATTGGCCTTCTGCACGTTAATAAAGCAAATGATTCAGGCTCCTTGGTTCAAACGCGGCAAGGCTCGGCTATGCTAATGGTGCTAGCTATGCTAACTGGCTGCTAGCCGCTGTGCATGCCTGCAAAGAATGCTGCATTTATTTAAATGTTCGTCAAAAGCATCTCACGAGGAGGCTCCGACAGGAGCACAATCCACAGATTCACGTTGTAAACTTTACATTTTCACTTTATTTATACAACCGATCTCTCTCTGAGGTCATTATTCACCATATTCATATTCCCTCGTTCAAATCTAGCTGGAGACCAGTGTTCCATATCATCCCTTCTCTTAAACATTCCTTTATTCGATTAATGGCACATCACACACACACAGTAAATAATGAGCACATTCTCTACAAAAGCATTTGAATAATCACAAACTTCTCTTTTTCACTGAGAAAAGATGAAGTGCGGTATTTGGTCAAGATTCCAGTTATATGTGGGGAAAAGCCACATCAACATTTAAAGACAACATCAATCCAAAGAAACACACTTTATCAGCTGGTATGAACCTCACCTAGACTTCATGCCAGGCTTAATCTCCACATTTTTGTCAGAGCTGGCCACCACTCGCACAAACACTTCCCCGGCCTCTGGGTGGTTCTGCCTTTTCAAGTACTTATTAACTCTGTCCTCAATGTAGGTTCCGAGCCTCGTGGACTGCAATCCTTTATCAACACAAACAAGTGAAGTGTGAACATCAAAACTTAGGTGAAAAATGAAGATTAATGTCAGAGTCTTCTCTTTTCTGGTAACTTACTTCTTGCTGCAAACTTGTTTTCCTTTCTGGTTTTATTGGACTTCTTTAGACAGTTGTCACAGATAAAACTAGTGGATGAAAGATGAAAATCGTGTTTAGCGTCACCACAAGTTAACTCAAGCAAATAAAGACATATAGTAAGAAACATGGACTGTGTATGCTCAAATGGCTGAGCAGTTATTCAACAGCAAAACAAAGACTCACCCTGTTGGCCAAATGAGGTCATGGTGCAGCACGCAGATCTGATGCATCTTTCGTCCACAGTCTTTACATTCAATGAACCTGCAGCGACAGACATTTGCTTTATCAGTGTGTTCTTTGAAAAAAAAGTGAAGAAGAAGCATCACTGCCATCAGATTAATAGACGAGGCCAGACGGTACTCACGGCTCAGAGTCCAACATGTCGTTTTTCTTCTTTTCAAACTGTTCTTTCAATATCTTGCTGCATGAAAGAGACAAAAAGAGAGAATTGAGTTCACGATGGCTCCTTGAAATGAAAGTCCAGGGTGAAAACAGACCAATCATCTCACATGATGATCACCATGAAGAGCTCGGCCACCCGGGCCTGGTAACTTACGTCTGTTGCTGTGCCGGGTCGTCTCCAAGTGTCACACTGTTGCCCTGGATCTCATTGAAGCACTTTTCACAGAAGTGATACCTGTCGGCAATAAGGCCATATTTGGGTGAACTGCAGCCAGCACACACAGTAGCAGCACAGGCAAACAGGTGTACAAGGTGGAAGGATGCAGTGTGAACAGAGCACACAGATACAAACAAGGATGGAGCATGGGCAGCGGACAGACAGAGGGACACACACACGCACACATGTACATATACACGCAGGCAGAGTTATGTTAGTCGCAGATTAAATGGTCATGATCCAATCGCTCTCATTCAAACTGGAAGAGAATGTGGGGAAACATCCTAAAATGTGAAAGACGGTATATGAATGTCAACAACACACAAATGTTTGACAACAACACATTGAACAAACTGTTTCACTGCATTCATGGGTAACGTACCATCAATGGTAACGTGAGTGCCCTGAACACATTGTATATATATAGGAACGCTGTTGTTACTGAAGCGACACGGACGCTTCTCCTTCTGTTTATTCCCCTGAGTTGTCTGTTTATGACGATCTACGGTAAAATGGATTATTTCTGTTGTATCTGTTTTTCGAAATGGATTCAACTGAACTGTGTTGGGCTTTTGGGGAAGATTGAAACCGACTTTGTATATCTAGGATTGAACTCTGGACGTTAAGACTGTGTGAGACACGCACACACACACCCTATTTCCTATTCTTTGTTTATTTTTGTTTACGTAGTTTTATGGGAAGTCAAGTCAAAGTTTAGTGTTATTGTCTACTGATCCAAATGCTGGTGTATTAATAAAGTCCAGAAATCCCCCAGATTTGGTCATGCCACGGGAGAAGAGGCTGGACACAGACATACAAATGAGTGAGTCCTTCAGGGAAAGGGACTTGATCCTTTTTATTGAGGAAAATAATTTTTTAGCTCATATTTACAACTGCAGGATAACGATTTGAGCAATTGATAAATCCTTGCTTAGAGCTTCTTAGACAATCTGAGGAGCCAATTAAATTATCATTAACACTGATTTATTTGTGGTTGCTGGTGAACCAAACCACATTTAGTAGCAAGTGTGTGTGATAATTTCATGTTGCATTGGAATTATATTGAGGTGCAATGGCAGTTCCTTAACAGCAGGGGGAGCTTCGGTGCTGGTTGTATGAGGACGACACCAAACCCAATCATGCACATTCTGCTCAGCCACAACATACAACTCTCACTGGCGTCTGTGACACCGCTGTAAAGGAATAATACTGCTTTTGGGAGAGGTGTATGTGCAGTCATGATGACCCCCTAACCCACATTTGACCTATTTCTACCCTTCAGCAGACTCAGCATGCACTTTTACCTGTTCTGGTAGCTGAAGTAGGTGCCATCCCTGGAGATGGTACACAACTGTTTGCCATAGCAGCACAGCGTCTGGGGTGAGAACTCGTACTGTGGAGACACATTAGTGAAAACGTGTTATTGTGATTGTTAGTGGTTTGGAGAAAAAAAACTAAAAAGAGCTCTGTTCTTGTGCTCAGTTGGTGTGTTGGCTCACCTTCCTGCCACAGCAGTAGCCCAGGCCCTGCATGACGGGGTCAATCTCGGCCTCGAACACTTCTGCCAGTTTGGTGCAGTACTTGTAAACACGGGATGTCTTACGGTTGTACAACCAGGCATTGTTGAACATGAGCCACACGTCGTCCACATACTGCCAAGGCTCCTGGTACTGACCGGTGTCCAGCTTACGCTTGATAGTGGATAAGTCGATGGGAGTCTTCACAATGTCATGGTAGTCCTGTTGAACACGAGGCGGGAATGAGCAAATTATAATTATCAATATTTGCTGTAATTGAAATACAGGTATGTGTGTATTTGATTATGGACACTCACAGGGATGCCCAGTAGCATGGGGTCTACAGGTTGTCTGAAGGGCAGCGACTCTGGATCCTGCCTGTAGAGGGCCTCCAGTGTCGGCATTAGGGCTTGTCTCAGCTCCTCTGGCTTGAAAACTGGAGAGACAATAATATTTTTAGGAAACCAAACACCAACATAATTCTAGTGAAAAAAAATAAAAAAATGCAAATGCAGAGCAACAAGCTCCATCAACCTGTATGATGATGTCCAAAGGTCTGATCACCATGTACTTACAGACCATCCTTATTGGCACAGATATTCAATTTGATTCCTTTTTTATGTGATTTAATGGCAACGAATGTATATTTACAATTTATTCACTTGATACTATGACCCATTTTTCCATCATTTAATTTATCGTCAATCGCTCACTATATACAGACGAGATCTGCGGCCTTACTTTTTTTGCGGTTCTGAGCGCTGGCGGCGGCTGACGTGCTGTTGGCCCCGCCTTCCTCCTCTTCTTTGGGTTCTGCCTTTATCACCGGCTTCTTCTCCTCAGTCTCCATTGGTTCCTGCTTTGGCTCTGCTGCCTCTGGCTCCTCCTTCTTCACCATCATGGGTTTGGTTTCATCATCCGGCTACATGAACACAACCCTGGTTAAAAACAGCTATAGGCCGACGCGGCGCCATAAAACTATGCAGGTATTGAATGTGTTTACTTTGTAGCACAACAATTGAGAAGTCAAATTTGCTTTTTTGGAGATGATATGATGCAGAACTGGTTGTTTTATGGTGAAGAATATTTGCAACAGTTGCCCGGGGGTTCAATAAGAAATGGTTTCTAGTGTCATCTACAGACGACAACTATTGCTTCTTTACATTTCTTGTATCAACAATCGCTTTCTTACCTAACAATTATTAGATAACCTTGTACAATCATGTGCATACCTCCATTTTGATACTAGTCTGCTTCTTCCCAGAGGTGTTGTCATCTTCTTCATCTTTTACTTCAGGTTTAGCTTCGGTGCCGCTCATGTCAGACATGGCCTTCTGGGAGCTCAGCTCAGCCACAGAGCCCGGGGTGGCTACTCGGTTATCTATACTGGCTGCTGCCTGTAGAGGGAGAGGACATTCTGATCACAGCGCTGATCGTTTATATATAAGATTGTATTGACTTTACTAAGAAGATCCATAAATAATGAATTGTCAGAGATCCTTTCTAAATGATATACAGACACAGATGTCCTGAAAAAGTTAATTCAACAGGAAATGGCCAAGACATAAGTGAAACAAGGCATACAGAGCCTTACTGTTAAAACTACTATCTCACCGGTGTACTGGGACGCTGTGCCTTCACTGAGGTGGGCTGCTGCATTTGGCTTGGGGCTTCAGATAGGGGCTGCAGGGGCGTGGGCGGCTGGGATAGGGTAGGGGGTGTGCCCATAGCTGAGGGGGGACCAGGGATGCTGGGTATGTGGGTTGGGGTACGGGAGGGCCCACCCGTGGAGGCAGGGGTAGAGGGCTGGGACAGCACCTGGGACTGGTGTTGGTGCAACTGCTGCTGCTGCTGTTGCTGCTGCTGCTGCTGCTGCTGTTGCTGCTGCTGCTGCTGCTGCTGCTGCTGTTGCAGGCCGGCAGAAGGATTATGTGGAGGAGTTGCACCCCTGGTGGGCTGGGCTGCAGGGCCAAGGGAGCCCAGTGCATTCAGAGGGAGGTTAGAGTTCTGAGGCTTCTGGAACAAAGAGGGACGCACAGTTAGCACTACAGAACGTACCATTCATACAGCAGCCCACATGCTGAAACTAGTGAGAATATCTTCCACAGTGCAAAGTCCACTAAACTCGCTAGGAAAATAGAAAAATGTCAGTGTTTTTCTCAGGACCTCAAAAGTTTCCTCACCTGAGTGACAGCAGCCTGTGTTATAGGCTGGCCCAAGCCTACATTCACATTCATTCCTCCACCTGCAGCTGCAGGAAACTGGCCCTGTGGCAGGAACTGGCTCTGGTTGGCTGGCTGTGCAACCATGTTATTCGCATGACCACCCATCATTCCTTGTGTCTGAGGCATCCTTGATGGAGACATGCCCATCTGGAAAACAGAGAAGAGTTTTAACAGAGGATTCATGGCAACAGGAGGCATTTCGTATTCTATGCATGCCGAGTAAAATAAACTAAAGGAAGGGAATGCAGAATACATGCATGCTACCACCATAACAGTCTAGTATTTGCCTGTGGTTTCAATACCTGGCAACAGATCTAAAAACCAGGGAGGAACATTAAATGGCTTTAAGCCAGGCCTTCGTCTCATTTAAGGTTTCCTGGGGCAGCCAGCATGCTGGTTTGTAAACAGATCAGGACCTGTGTCCTCTTTGATAGATGCTTTTGTGTCAAATAGGTACAAATTGAGTAAGTAATACATGATGAGGCATATGACAGCCCAAAGAAATGAAAAAATTAAGCAAAGGGCCGAAGAAAATGGAGTAAGGAACAAAACGACAGAGGAAAAGACAAACATGGTTCAAAGAAGAACAAGTTTAAGAAAGAAACCGAAGCGTTGAGCAGAGCTACACATTGACAGAGAGAAAAAAGAAATCGAACCGGGGGGACGGAGCTCATGTTCATCTGCTGAGGATGGTTCATGGGGGAGGGAGCACGTGCTCCCATGGGTGCCTGAGACATCTGCGCATTCTGCATTGCCATTGGGTTAAATTGATTGATTCCTGTGGGAACACACAGACACACAAACAATTATATAAATGTTAACTATCCCTAAGAGTTTTTGTAATTTAATATTCTGTGCCCTACTGGGCTGGCAGCGGAACTAAAACAGCTTACTAAAATCAGAGTTCCGATAAATTGATTTGTTAACTGATTAAACAATCAGGTGTGCTCACGAAACAGCATTTAAAAGTCAAACTATGAGTTGACTTAAAAATGGGGAATCTTAGCTGGAAAAGGACATATGAATGGTTTCTCACTGAAAACACTGGTGAGTGAGAGTGAGCACATACCTTGGGGCACCTGCATTCGATTCATTATCTGATTAGGCATGTTGGGCATAGGCACAGGTCCATCTGCAACAAGACAGGATAGTGCAATGCTCATTTAAAAGTTGCTCTTAGTAGTAGAACATCTTTTGGAAAGCATTCTGTATAAAACATGAGTAATTATAACAACTGAGAACATTCAACCAGTGTGAAAGAAGTTAAGCTACTTACTAGGAGGCCGGATCGCCTGTCCTGGTCCCATGGTGTTGGGCTGACCCATACCGGGCTGCGGAGGCCCACCTGTGCCCGACATGCCGGGCTGCTTCTGGAGCCGTGAGCGCCTCTTCTCCTCCAGCTCCTTCTGGATCTTGTAAATTTTTTCTGCCAGGAAGTGGTAATACTCGTCCTAATGAGAAACAAAAACAAGCAAGATATTTAAAAATGTAAAATGTAATAAAAAAGGCCTTACGCATAATGTATAGTGTATATTTATATTAGTTACCCTGCTGTTAGCCGACTCATACATGTCACCCTCAACCTTGCGTGCATAAGCCACCAGGTTCTCCATCCGTCGGTCTTTCAGTGCTGCAGGGTCTGGGGTCGGGAATATGGCTTGTACTCTGAAGAAAGACGGCAGACAAAAACACATAACTCAACAACAGCCTATAGCATCGAGCTTTATTCTATTTGCATCTGACAGAACTCAAGTATTTATAATTCACAGTCTTAGCAGTTAAACTCACAGTTTGTGCACCAGGTGTGTGCGCAGGTCCTGAGTGACGTGTTCATGCCAGGCCTTCCTTATCCCCGAAGCAGAGAGAGGGGTGGCAGCGGGCAGGTTTCCCATGCCTCCTACTACTGACCCATCTGGCATCAGCTGACTGCAGGACAGAGAGGAACTATTACTGAAGAACAAAGTAAGCCTTAGGACTCATTATCCTGGCTAATTCCCAGTCTTCAAATGCAAATACAGCTACATTCTATAAGGTCATATCAATATTTACAAGATGATTGTACATCTATTAAGAAAAGCATTCAAGATAGAGGCTGCATGGGTCTAGCTTTGTGTGTGTGTATATATATAAGGATGAGACGGCTCACTTGTTGAGTGAAGAGGGCAGAGAGGAGTCGGAGTGCATGCCAGTCTGGTCTGAAGAGGGGACACCCATGCCTCCTGCCATCTGGTTCATCTGATTAGTGCCTGATAAACACACATTGTCAGTTACACGGGTTTACAAGAAAAAGGCTTAGCAACAGATTTGTTGCTACTTAAACACAATCTCATATGAGGTTCCATCTAGCCCTTACCTAGTGCGTTCATATTTCGCAGCTGCTGGTGCTGGGGACCCTGCGGGTTTTGTTGAGATGGACCCTGTCCTGGGACCTGAACAGGGGACTGGTTCCCATACGGCAGGCCCAGGGCAGCATAGGCCCTCTGCATGGAGCTGGGGTCAATGTGCGTGGCAGCACTGTTGATGGCTGTGGCGCTAGGCTGGCCAGGTCCAACTGTGCTGATGGCATTCTGCAGGCTAGCTCCAGGTGAATTTAGCATGGCTGGATAAGAGGACAAGATACATAAGAGGGCTTAGAAAATTAAATCGAACATTTAATGAATAGTCTGTAATAGCAGAGGAGTAACGGCTGCTTCTGGTGTTATAATTTCTTAATATCAAAACATATGTAAATAATTATCCAGAAATATGTATCATTAGAAAGTGATCATGTAAAATAATTGTCTTTAAATACGTTTTTAAATAGTTTTATAAGTAACTACAATAATAAACAACTTTATTTAGAGAAAATGTGTCTTGGAGAGCCACCATCTGAAAACCCTGCCGCTGCTCCCTGCTGTGTGCTGTGCACGCTGCTTCTGTGGGGGATTTAAACCCGTCACTGAGCCTTTTAACCAATCAGAGGGCAAGTAGTCCCTAGACCCTGCCCCCACTGATAGCAGAGCCAGAGTGCCCCTCCCCCTGGGTGTCACATTACAAGTCTGGCCTTTTTAGAGGAATCCTCTTGCTGTTCCAGCTCTCAGTCAGCGAGCCAGCACAGAGCAGGGCCGAGGAAACACAACCTGCAGGTGGCACCACTTCATACATACACACGCACTGACTGGAGGCCGAGCTGCTAAGTGACAGCTGCCTTGCCTACAGGTTTACAAGGTTTTAATGACTTTTAATTAACAGGACAATGGAGATGTTTCAAACAGGAGTTATGGATAATGTTTTTTTGTTGTCTTTAAAAGGTGACCCATGTGCATTTTTATTTGAATTTACAAATGAATAAGACAAGGGAATGAGGCTGCTGGAGTTACTCACGCTGCTGGTTCCTCTTGTCACTTGCGTTTTTCAAAGGAAGGCAGACCGGGCAGTCATGCTTCGTACAGTTCTTCCAGTGGGAGATGATCTGTCTGGATGATGCACAGTGAGCCACTGGAGGAAAAATAACAGAAACAAGACGTTCAAGATGAGACGTTTAAAAAAACAATAACAACAACATATCACCATTAATAAAGCACCAGTGAACACATAAAATGATGTTGAATCAGAAGAGAAAGATTTGGGCAATACAATTTTGGGATAAATGTATCCATCTTTGTTAAAATAAAGGCAATTACTGCCTCATGACTGAAATAATATAGATGTCTAGAAAATATTTTATGAATTCTAATGCCCAAAAGCAGCTTTTGATAAGTCACAGTGACAATGCCGGTTGACCTCCTCCAACCACTTCACCCGTGAGCTCCTGAGACATCATGTTTAAGAGAATGGGACAAACAGACAACACGAAAACACAACATACAAACACGGCTGTTGCTGGCATGAAGCGGAGGCATAAAGAGCCGCGGTGCTTGGGTACAATGTGCAAACAGCAATTAAAAAAGTAATTAATCTACACTTTGTAAAGCCATAAAGACGGCCGAGTGTTTACTTTTACGAGGAGGTGAGGTTGCAGTCCAGGTGACTTCTAACCTATCAACCACTTTAATTGTGCCATGTAAAGCAATCACCCCTTTGCCAAAGACTCTGATTACAGTTACTCCCAACAGGTTTGGTGCAGTCATCTAATGAATACAATTCTTAATGAAGGACCAAATATTTATATTTGTGACAACACGGTCACACAGAAGCTCAGATGATTGTCAATCAAGTTAGCACATTAGTAGATACATTTAACACCTTGTGGACACATATGCAAACTGTTAAACTGGAGTAAGTCCACTCAGAAATGTGGATCCATGCTTGAGTTGACCCAGGACATTTTCACTCACCCTGGCAGGACTTGCCGGCCTGGCAGTGGGTCATGTGGTTGAGGACGTTCTTCATGGTGCGGCAGTGGGGCAAAGTGCAGGCCCTCACCTCCCCGTTTGCCTGCTCCCGCCGCTGGCACTTGTGTGCGTGGAGCAGCAGGACCAGCTGCTGCTGAATGAGTTTGCGCTTCTCGGGGTCGGCCGTCGGGCCTGCTGACCCTCCAGCCCCGGGGCCCATGCCCACCGACCCTACCTGCTGCATCTGAGACTGCAAGAGAATGCCAATGCACATGTAGGTAAGGCACAGATCAGACATTCATTGTAAACAGTTAGGTTCAGTGTAAAAACCAAAACTGAATAACATTAGGAACATGTTTGTTTTGTTCATGGAATTAAAAGAAGATGTGAAACCATCAAGAATAACCACAAACAAGGAAATCTGTATAAAATCAATTGATGAACTTTTTTTTCAGATAAATCATTTCCTGTTTCTCTAACAGTTTTGCATAGCACTCAGATCTGTTTACTTTGTGCCTTGAAAGAATCTCACTCTGTCTTCAACCCCTTGTACAAGATCAGAGTGGACAGTCAACGAAAACAAATATGTCACCCTTAATGCAATATTCAGTTTTGTTTGTGGCTTTTCAATGCAAGGAAGCAATGCATAGAATATCTTAGACAAGCTGTGTGCTGTTAGTGTGTGCTCGCTGTATAAGAGGTCAGTTTAAGAGGACAGGTTATGAGTGTATATATATATATATATAAATATTGCTCTTTTATATTTATCTTTGAGCTGAACTGTTCTATTAATGCACAATTACTATAATAATAATTTCTTAATTTAGATAGTACTTCTAAAAATGTATATACAAAGTGCTGCGCAAATCAAAACCTGAAAGTAAAAAAAAAGAGATTAAAATGACAGAAAAACAAACAAATGATTTTTATGACTTTTACAGTCATAAAAGAATAACATTAGCTGATTTGACCCCGTCAACATCACATGCTTCCACCACAGCTTTCAGTCACCAGTCTCATATCCATCTCTAACAGTTTATTTTCAAAACAGCTGTGTACACTGACAACACTCATGCTTTACACGCACTCTTCTATCAAGAATAATGTACATTCACTGTATTTATACTTCTCAGCACATAGATATGCAGCAGTTTAAAGATGCTTCATCACGTTTTAGCACCCAGACTAATCTTACTGAAAATCTAAACTACAACTTTATTCAAAACTGTATTTAGCATACCTCATTTAAAACACGTAAAACCACAACAAAACCAACAAAGGGTCCTATCTGACCTCTCTGGCGAAGCAAGTACACATACTTAAATGGC
Organism: Pseudopleuronectes americanus; assembly: GCA_038501795.1. Lineage (NCBI taxonomy): Eukaryota > Metazoa > Chordata > Actinopteri > Pleuronectiformes > Pleuronectidae > Pseudopleuronectes > Pseudopleuronectes americanus. The sequence goes on from CM076732.1 coordinate 6,419,653, forward strand.
TGCAGACTGTGTCCTCTTGTCTGCAGAGTACACGATGTGTGAAGCATAAACTAGCATATCCATTTAATGCGCAAAAGGAATGCTTATTGTTTCGCTACAGTGGGTTTACAGTACCAATGCCCCTGTGCACATTTCTGATCCTGTTGAACATTTCATCTTGGCTTTACTGCCAGTTGCAACACGCTGATATTGTGTGGATACAGATTTATTAAGAGAATGAGTTTGACCCTGACTGGCCTGAATCAAAAAAGGACTGGGACAAACAGCCACTGTTTTAAGGATCTTTTAAGATGAGTGACACTCACCATGTTTGGCAAACTCCCAGCTCCCTTCAGCTCAGCAGGGAATTGAGGCAGGTTGTTTGAAAGGGCCGTCTTGTTCTGGAGTTGTTGGGCGTTGACCCCCGTTGCCCCCATCTGCTGCACTCCAGCCTGACCATACTGCTGGCCAAATGGAGCACCCGACATCCCCATCTATAGTGAGCACACACGACAGAGGGTGGTCAGAGGAATATCAGGCAGCCAAGTGTCACAACGGACAAATTATGTTCTTTACAGATGTGTCTCATGACGATGTTTATGCATGTGTCTGTGCGAGTGAGAGACAGAGACAGAAAGAGAGCGAGCACAGTCAGGAGGGGCTGAGTTAATCAATGAGCTGCAGATCTACTATGAAGAGAGATTTCCCCTTTTTAAGAAGGGTATCAACCCTTATCTGATAGCGTAAGTGTAACAATAAGTTTGATTCTATGTAAAACTGTAGCAGGTCAGAGGAAGTGAGTTGAGTAGGTCTTTCGTCTATGGCCCAGGAGGAATTTGGGTTTAAACGGCAAAAAGAATGTGGCCTGAACTTGGCGCTTGGCAAACACAAAGTGCAGTGTCCCTGGTTTGAGTCCAGTGAGGGACCAGTGTTGCATCTCGATCCCAATGTTTCTCTCTCTTCAGTTCCTGACATATCTCCACTGTCACAGTTTAATACCACTCATGGTTTACTCCTAACATCCCTTAAAACTAGAGCTGTGAAAAATAACGCGTTAACGCGTTATGATTAAATTACAGGATTAATTCGTTAATTTTTTTAACGTATTTAACGCATGCGCAGAAGGATCTTCCAATTTACCCACATTTCCGCCCAATCTGCACTAGTCACCGCTCTAATGCAGTCACTCAGACGGCCGCTGCTATTCAAACAAACACACATCACCTTCTGGATGGGAAGATCATGCTCCAAAAAAAACAAAGATGGAACATTCAATAAAACCAAGGTGATACGCACACTCTGCGGGAAGACGTTATCGTTTCACCGGAGCAAAGCCGCTTAAAGTTCCACCGCAACACGGAGCATGAGTTGGTCCGCGAGGGGCGTTCAAGGGGAATCCGCCAAACCAGCTTCACTCACAGGACACATTGTGCAAAAGAAGCGGTCAGCTTTACTGTCAGAGAAAGTGAAGTTGGTTTGCCTCACCAACTGGCTGAAGGAAGACTAGCTAAGAGGGCCTTTAGGGGCATTACATTGTGCCATGGTGTGGTGATTGGTTGTTTGACAAAAAATAGAAAAATGTTCAACCATACTATAAAAACAATGGCTAAGAAGCCTAAATAATTTCTGTTTGATTTAAAAAGTTTTATTAACCCATACAATGGCTAAGAAGCCCAAATTCTGTTTAGGATGAATGTTCCATATGGAATAGCAAAGAGAACTGCAAAAGAACTGCTGAGTTGCAGCACCATTGATTTGTTTATTTATGAATAAAAAAAGAAAACATGTTAAATGTATATATCTGTCTGTTGTCATAAATCTTTTTTGTTCTCACAAAATATCCAGAGAAAATTGGTAATGTGATTAATCCTGATTAATCCATAGAAACCTGTAATTAATTTGATTAAAATTTTTAATCATTTCACAGCCCTACTTAAAACTGAACTAAAACAAACAGACGTGTGTGTGTGGAAGGTCGGAGTAGATGACATTTCTTAATGAGGGCTCATGTGCTATGTGTGTATGGTTGAGGTGGGGTTGGAGAATGGAGAATGCATGTCCACAATTTCATATAATTTAAGACCAATATCATTACAGTATTTAAAAAAAAACACAGCACAGGTTGTTGTTCTTCACAGGACCGTCAGACATTAGCAAGAAAAGACTAAGTCCATATAGGACCTTCTCACTCCATCTTACTCCCTTACAACAGCTTTGTGACCCAATGTGACGGCATTTGATGGCTGATAAAATGTTTGTCTGCAGACAGCTCACTTCATTCCTCTTGCATAATTGTTTTGTCTGACATTTTCTGACTTTAGTCTTTTTGAGCTGATCATCTGTGACAGATGCAATTCTTGGCTGTTTGACAGATTTTCTCCCTGGTTTATTCCTGTAGTGCAGACATAAGAAGATGCAATGAACTTGTGTTCACTCACCATGAATTAATTTTCTGTATGGCAGCAGAACATGTTCCACCACCCTTCTGAAACCCCTGCAGGTTGAACTGGCTGATTTAGTTTGGGAAAAGTCACTATAAATGGACTTAAAAACACTCGCAAACCTTGCGATATTAAGGCTACAAACAACCTTTACTGTAGCGACAAGGTCGACACGTTACATTGGAGCACAGGAGATGATAAAAAAAACTCTGAATTGTTTAAGTCTGAAATATAAAACCACTCCTATTTTCTCAATTCCAAATATTCCAAGAGAAGTTTTTTCCCGTTCATTTAGCTTAGCCCACCTCATAGTTCTTATAATTGTATGGATAACTCTAAAATCTGTTGAAATTGGATTTGCCTTCAAAATGAGATTAGACAACTTCCCCTACTTTACTTTTAGGTCCTCCAAAAATCAGTTATTCTCATCTCTTCATTGCCCTCAGCGTGTCTCTGACTACTGCCTTTCTCCACAGCGGCCGGAGCGGCAGCCTGCTTCGCTTCGCAGAGGTTCCTCTCTGCCAGCAGTGCTCAGACAGAGTAAGCCCAACCCAGCGGAGAGAGAGAGAGAGAGAGAGAGAGAGAGAGCGCGAGAGAGCGAAATGGTAGGAGAGGCACATAGAGAAAGACCAGCTTGCTCAACAGCTGAGCAGAGCACTGCGCTGTCTGCTGCCTGCCCCTCCCCCTCCGCTGCACAGAGACACACAGATGCTTGCCTGCAGCCTCACTCCCATTCACACAGCCTCATCCGACTCTCCCACTTGATGATCTGCACTTATTGCAGAGGAGCGACACCAGGCTCGAGGACAGCACTGGCTCACAGGAAGCCTTCAATGGATCCCCTCCTCTTGCATGTCCTCTTTCCTCCTCTTCTGTTTCGACTCTCTACCGTGCAACACACACAAACAGGCTCCGCTAAACATGATTTACGGCTCCATTATCAGAGGCCAGAGGCCCAGGGAGAGACGGCATACGCCAGGGAGGGTGCGAGAGAATGAAGCAAGAAGGGAAGAGTGAAAACTAGAAAATGAAGACTTGAATATGGCAAAAGTAAACTATGAGTAAACGACAAGCATCAACAAATAAGCCCTCATGTATCATTGGTCTAGTTAATAATATCAAGATATCGCATATAAATCGCTATTAAGCCTGAAAATAGAGGGATATGGTTTTTGGTCCATATCACAAAAAAAATAGGCTTCAGTTCAATTGATAATATGGTTAAGTAACAGATAATGAATAGGCCCTCACATTACTCTCCCACATTTTGGCAATGCCTTTCTCAGGTGGCAGGTAGCCAGGGTAAATATGAAGTAACTTTCAAGTTATCATCAGCCACAGGTTAACATGTACATGGGACTCATATCCAAGTTCAAATCTGACTCTCTCCCAATCTCCTCCTTCTCTCAAACGCTGACCTGGCGATGCATCGTCATGTGAGTGCAATTGTTGCACAACTCCACGAGATTTAAAATAATTCTCCTATACACACAAATCAATGACATTGTCAAACATACTGCAAGAAAAATGGGGTATTCAGGTGTGTGTATTTTTGGGAAAGGCAGAGCTTGTTTCATGTGGTTAAACTTTGGTTTCCTGTCAAACCACAAAGACTCTCAGACACCAGCGCAAGCATTGTCTCACTCTGAGCACTACATAGACAGTGTGAATTAAGATATTCACACAAAAATTGAACCAGCAGCATATCATAGAAGTTATTCTTCAATCAAAAAAAACAACTGTGACAGCACCATGATGTGGCTGCAGCTCTTGTTGCATCTATATTGTCTGTGTTGTTTGATTAGCGAGGTATAAGAATACCTGTTATAAACACATCAGAATTGATCTGCTATAAAACTCCTTGTTGGGCCAAGTTAGACCCACAGATATTGATGCACTTGACTGAAGATTTAAGCCCCTCAAATGATTGTGTGCTTCCTCCAGCAGACCCAGGAAGAACAGTCGATCGATACACGTTGAGAAAGAGATAACTGTCGACGAGACAAGCGCCAACACCAGATGATGAAAATAATCATCACCAGGATAATTCAAAATAAAAAAACTTTGTACTTACTGTGGATTAAGTCATTGAAAAGTTGTTGCTGGTCTATTGATGAGGGTTTTTAACATATTTTGCCGGCAGCAATACTAAGTCTACACATTCCGAATGCAAGTGAATATTGGAACATGTGAACATTTGATATACGTGTAACTGTGGCTGAAATGACTGTACTGTCAACTGATGTTCATTAGTTAGAATGTGATGTTTAAAAACATGATCTTTCAAGCGCTTTTTGTATTTTGCTGCGTAAGCAAGTTTTCACTTAAGTGGAGAACCTCACCTTCATGTTTGCTGCTTGCTGAGCACTCAACACGTTGTGTGCTCCCAACTGTGGCCCTCCTTGAGTGAGGGTCTCTGCCAGCACACTGCCTCCAACACCGGGTCCAGCACCAACTTGTGCCCCCTGCAGACCCTGGCCCTGGTACTGCATTCTCCCCCGGCCTGCTGGTCCCAGAGCCCCGTTCATCACCTGTCCAGTCTGGTTCATGACCCCGTGACCCTGCCCACTGTTCAACATGGCCTGATTGAAGCCCATGGCTGTGGTTCCATTGCCTTGTCCAGCAACTCCTTTCTGGCCCTGGGGAGACTGGTGATTGGGGGAGCCCTGCCCCAGTGGACCCTTTCCAAGTACAGCACCAAGCTGACTTCCCACCATGCCTCCCTGTTGGGGGCTGCCCCCCAAGATAGAAGAACTTCCCGGTCGCAGGAGTTCCGACAGCTGCTTGTGTTTTGCGGCTGCATCTGGAACGATGGAGTTGAGACTAGGACCCCCTCCACCTGGGCCCCCGTTGGAGGACATCCCCATCCCCAAGTCTCCATTAGGAATGAGTTCGTCTGGAAGGTTGTTTTCCAGGTCAAACAGAGACACAAGATCTGAAAAAGGAGAGAAAGGGAAAGAAGATTTAACCATGAACATATCCTTCAACCAGCAGCAACTAAAACTGAACTGCAAACCACCAGTATTAGAAAGATTGAAGAATATTCCAATCACGAAATTCTGTGGTTCGTCTTTCTTGCTCACACACCAAAAACAAACCACACTTTACAGGAAAATGCACCGTGGTCTCTTTCAAATTAATCAGCATGATAAAGGCGTGAAAGCATCCTAAATGTCCAAATGGATGTGTTGTTTTCAAAGGTTCAGTGTTGTCATCTGTCACCTAGTCAGCATTTAAACGTGATAAGTAAGCTACATTTACATTCAACAATTAGGTTCATGCTAGGTCCTGACTGACCGCATATAAAATCGGACGATATTCACTCATTCAATGCCAATGAATCGCTGTAACAAGCGCTTCAGGAAAAATCGCAATTCACAACAGTCAAAATGAGCATGTAAATAGTCTGAGTAGGAGTAACGTTATTTCTATGTCCCTAACATGTTGTTAAAATAACTTCCCAACTCATGTCATAACGATATCAGATCAAGGCAGACGTTTCCATGGACATGACTAACATAACATTGAAATAACCGATGTAAACGTGCTGACTGACTGAATTGATCAATGGATCAATCTCTACTGTCTGTCGTGCAGTTGTCAGATGTGACGTTATTATAATGTTGGTTGATAACGGTGGCTAGTATAATCATGTTATTTGATATAGTTTCTTGCCCTCTCACTGTTTTGTCACGTTACAGAAGATCCAATAGATGGTTTCTTTCTACAGATTTCACAAAAGGTCCCCAGCGATTTGTTAACTTAAATTTGCATATGCACAGATGGCAACAATGCAAGTGCACAAAATTACACTTAGAGTGCCTGCTGTATCTCCAAAGCAGTGTCGACTACAACAAAGTTCAGCAGAACAGCTTTTGCTCTGTAGCTTAAATCACTCTTGTGGCTGGGCAAAGGAAAAGTAAACATGAAGACTCAACACACACAGAGCATTAATGAAGGTTACAGTCCAAATCACACGTCTGTGCCAAGGTCCTTCACGTGCAGGTGTGAATGTGCCTCAGTGTTTCAGCCAATGAAGATTTTACCAGCACAGCAGCCACACCCCCACACACGCCTAGCCCAGTGTTTAGGGCTAGTGGGGTTTTATGTCTGGAAAATACATTGTGTTCCTCAATGCAATAAGGTGGCAATTAATATTTTGAACAGTGCCTAAAGTTAGAGTAACAAGTGTCAGGGTACAGCAACAGACATGGATGGTGCATAGTTGAGAGCAAGCACCTGTTCCTCATCTGTAGGCCATTCACCGACAAGATCAAGAGCACACGTATATGAAATTAGGATATTTTGAAGAAAGACGGTTCATATCTGAACTCAACAGCAACAAAATATACATCTCTCCACCACAGCTCAAGAACTAGCAATGCCAAGACTATAGCCGTTTTCGGACATGACCTGCGGGTAAAATCCGTTAAATTAGCTACAGAGTTTACCCAGAGTTTGCCTTTCATACATGTACAACACAGCCAGAGTTCTGTGCACAGACGTGTTCACAGCAGCAACAAATCCTCTGCATCATTCAGGCGAGAGGTGGAGCCGGGTGCAGCCGACCGAGACAGGAAGTGACGTATTAACTCTGCTGCGTAGTTCACCTGATTTTCTTTGCAACAAACTAACATCAGTGTCAGCTCTTATCACCAAAAACACCTGACATCTTTGTTGGTGTTGTCTATGTGTGTGTCATCGCTTTTTTAACGAGATATATTTGTTTTATTTTTGTCGTTTTGTTCCTCTTCATTTTTGCATCTGTCGAGCATTGGAAGCATCGTCATGCCTGACGTAGCATTTTAGAATATGTATCCATACAATTAACAAAACCCTTTGCATGTTCTACAAACACAATAATATCTTGAGTAATGAAGTTATTACCATTAATCGTTAACTAGTTTCATGATTAACTGACAAATGTTTTACCGTTGCTTAATTGTAGTACTCTGTGCAGCTCCCTCTCTCACACCATATCTCTCTCCCACACAAACACAATTACAACCCGAGGCATCGGCCATAGTCAGACTCGCTATCCATGAAGTTTTTAGCATCCCCAGTAGGAGAGCAAAGCTCACTTCCACTGTAGTTGTGTACATTCACACAACATGCATGCAGTACCCATCAGGCAGACCTCAACATAACACCTGCGCTTTCTATGTACCACTTTATTTGATTCCCATTTACAGATCCAGGGCTGTGCACAAACACCAAGTCTTTATTTAGCAAACACACACACACGCAGAATAAAACACCTAGCATACAATGAGGTGATTTTTAATGACACAAAGTGCAATGGATTAAAATCCTGGATCCACCTTGAAAAGGGAAAGGATAGACTGGAGCCAAAAGCCTAGCTGAAGGAGTCAGTGCCTTCAAATGGGATATTTCTCAAAACATAAACTCTGATTTAAAACTAAACTCTGATTTCTATATTTTGCATGCACTCGTCTGGAAGTATTGAATACCGACATTTATTCACCATTTTGCTGCATTTTTTGGCGTTGAATTATTCTTTGCCTTGGATAGAATTTATGAGACGATTCAATTAAAAAAAAACGTCAATATGGCCTCATTGTTTAGCAATGTGTACGAATGCAGCAAGCATCAAAATGTATTGAGATCTTTTTCATGAGATAAAAATATGTTAGAAATGCCAATAGAGTTAGTAAAACGTCAAAGAATACCTGCAATTGATAAAATGATCAGAACTAATTGAAGAAAACCCAATTTTTGTTTTTACCACACATTTGATTTGCAGTACATTAGTTAAAACTTTACTATGGTGCTTTATAAGAAAAGTTATAACTACTTCAAGATGTGTTTAATTAGCAGCACACTGCACTCGTAAAGCTGGGGCAGCAGTCATCTGCTGCACCGTGTTTATATAAACCACAGCCATTCATGGACAATGGCAAGAAAAAGAACTGGGCAAGGCTACTCAATCTTAGAAGCCGAGAAAGTGTTTTTAATTCAGTTTGCAGACAGATGTAACATAATTAGCTCAGTGTCGTTCAAGAGGATACAAGCATGCTGCGGATGTGTTAGATATGAAGGGTAAGGACAGAGGGAGGAATAGACGTAGAGAAGGCCACCGGGCAGCGTTGGCTTGTGCATCCCTGTGCCACCCACTCTTCTCAGCATCTCAATCAGTTCCACCTCAGCTGAGAAAATAGCCAGCAGATCTAGAGCATCTTCTGCCAATGCTTTGCCATGCTGGTGAGGGGCATAACATTTTTAACAGTTGACCGTGTTTGAACATGTGTTGATGCTCATGTAGCTGAATAATGCTCACCCAGGGGTTGGCAATCATACAAAGGCAAGACAGAGGACGAGGAACCCCCGCTAGGTAAGCAGTAGCATTAGAGATCGGCTGGCCTTTTCTCACCTCTTGCGCTGAAACGCCACTCCGGCTTACAAATGACAACAAGCCTGACACTTGCCTGTGGCCACAGGGGCAAACACAGACTGACACCAGACCAGAGAACCATAAAAAACTGAGACATATTAACATAAGCATCAAAGACTAGCTGCTAATCTGTGGCTGTAAGCGACAGTGCACTGGATTGGACTTGGCAACGGGAGGTGTCTCTGCTATCTGTCAGACAACCAATAACGTAAAGGCTTTTTCAATAACAAACATGAATCAGTCAGCCAAACCCGAAAGGGAATACTGCTATAATACTACTTTGCAACACATCTGTGAAAGACAACAATTGCTTTATTGATTTTAATCAATCGATTTTAGATTGAATTAAATACAGTGAAATGTTTTGATTTGAAAACCATCTTAGACGTTGTGTCATTTCTAAAAACAAAAACAATTTAATAAATCTGTTCTTTTAAGTAACCACATTTGGATTGGAATCCATGAAAAAATTTTTACGTTTAGACAATGTACGCTCTAAACACAGATTTGCCAATTCAAAGAAACCAAGTGAATTTTGGATGAAGAAAGATGCACAGTAGAAGAAGGAGCTATGCTGCATACCAAGAATTCTTGAGAACAGTAGGGTTGTAACGGTACATTTATCCGAACCAAAGAATTTTCGTACGGATCTCTTGGTTTGGTATCTCTTGGTTTTAGCATATACACTGCCGTTTGCTAACAATTCAGAGGGTGTCAAAGCAATAAAAAGCGTCATAGGTGTTTCTAATAGCAGCGGATATGGGTCTGTTCTCTGTTGTTAAGATCGCAGGGTTCAAACCCATGTTGGAAGTCATCGAACCACGTTACGAAGTTCCCTCTTGTCCGCATTACAGCCAGCAAGTCACACCAGCCCTTTATAAACCTCCGTCGCTAGCGTCAGAGTGTTCTCCACAGTGGGAGATACTGCAAACATGCACTAGTTTATTACATAAAATTACATATATTTAATAATAATCTTAATTATACAATACCAAAATGGTGCAGTTTAAGCACAGTTAATTTTCGACATGTCGCACATTAATCGATATTAATTTTACCATCTAAATTTTGTATTTTACTTTTGTAAAATTGATTTAGGTAAGAAGGACACAGCCATGGTCTGTTCAGTTAAACAGGGTTGAATTTTTTTAAATAAATCCGTTTAAAATGTTGTTCCTTGTTTTTACTGTACCGAAAACGTACCGAATCGTGACCTTTATTCCGAGGTACGTATGGAACTGGGATTGTTGTGTCCCGGTACAGCCCTACAGAACCCACTCCAAATAAACTCAGAATTAGGGCTTTTTCCAATTTAAGACAAAAAACAGCGCTTATCCTCCCATCTGCACACTGGCACTTAAAATCTTCTCAGTGTACTTAAGACCCTGAGCCGCATCCAGGACTTCAAAGAGAGCAGGAGACACTGGGAGATGTCATGAGTGTGTGTGTGTGTGCGTGCGTGTACATTGAGATAGAAGGGGCTTGTGGCAGCAGTGGGGGAGGAGGAGGCCCAGTGTCGGGCTGCTTCATTGCCCAGTGAAAGGTCCTGTCAACCTCTGAAAGGATGCACTACCTTGGCTGAAGACCGAGTTCTGTCAAGACGTCTCGGTAATGCCGCCATCCGCAGAAAACAAATCGGACAAAACAAAGAAACTTCTCAGTTGTTTCCGGATAGCAGACAGAGATGCTTGGAATCTCCACTTCATTTTGAATTAAGTATCTGTACCAGTCATTATGAACTGTCACATGACAGTAATGAGGTGCCTGCAGTGGTGAGATCCAACATACAGCTTCACTGAAATGAGACGATGATAGCTTGGTGCTAATGACTGAACCATGAATATCAGCAAAGCTCTGTATGTAACTACATTGCAAGTTTACAAAATGCACACAATGTACATGCATAACTAGAATGGACCCAAAACTGGATGGTTGAAAAGTTCCACAATTTATTTCATTATTTGGAAGAGTCGAACAGGTTTCAATCAGATGTACTCCTGCAGTACATGTAAAGGGAGTTCAATGAGAAGTGAGGTCTTAAGAGCTGCAATAAATAGTGATTAAATAATAATGCTAGTTGACATAAATTTTAATAAAATATCTAAAAATCCTGTGTCCTATATTTTTGAAGCAAATGCTAACTTTGTCCGTTTCTCAAATGTCTCGTATTTCATTAGATTTTCTGTTATGTCATTATAAACTGTAAATTGTCTGTAGGTTGTGGACTGCTGGCAGGACAAAACAAAAAACCCAGAAAATTCTACCTGGGGCTTCGAAAACTCCAAATAGACATCCTTAATGTCTTCTAACACTTTACAGATGAAAAAATATACAAATAATAATCAGCTAACTAATCAGCTAACTAACTAATGGTTGACGGCAGCTCTACTCTTAATTAGGGCCCGAGCACTGACGGTTTCCAAGTTTACATCTTTGTTGGCGTCGTCTACACGTCCGGCCCGCCCCATCATTCACTGTGAATTTTTGGCAAAAATTCATTCTCACATGGGCTCACTCTGACATTTTCTGGACATTTTACAAGTGGGGGGTGGTAGGAAAACCTCCAGAAAATGTCAAGATCATCTGAACCTGACATTTCAGTTCTAACATACTTCCTCTCTGGAAAATATCAGGAAAATTGTATGAACTTCAATGCACGGCTGAAGAAATATGGAACTGTAGCCACAGTTCCATATTTATGTCAAGTTATAACTTACATGCAAATAACTTTTACCTCCAACAAGATAGGTGACAATTCAAAATTCTTGGTGTCTGTCAAACTGGACACATCTAGGAAAGCATACTATCGTTGTGCTCAACTTGAATCTAGTGATAAGTAATGTGAATGATGTGTTGATTCTCGTTTAACAGAAAAAGACACAACAGTTCTGAAATAAGTCTGGTAAATTCCTGTAACTAAAAATGGTCTTCCCGAAGTGCAAAAGGTATATGGCCTGTAAAAGTCCTCTTTGTCTTAAGATCTAAAAGACTCTATTCTGGGGAATAAATCAACTATAAACTACACTCAGTGTCGCAGATGCCTCCGTCAAGCTCGAACAATCCAACACACGAATGTCTCTTGTTTAGAGTACAATACAATATATACATATAAAAGAGAAAAGTAATCTCAAAACTTGAAGGATATAAGCCCCATTAATTTGGGGAAGGATCATTTTTGTTAACAGTCAATGAAACATTTCACAGGTTCTTTCCAATCCACATGCCGGGATTTATAGATATGAGTTAGGTTAAGTTTTTGCGTAGTCCACAGGGGAAACATGTCCTCCTTGGCTGACGTTATGAAAGTCATCTCATCAAACAATCCTGCAAATGCCCACACTTCTTTGTCAACTACCAACCACGTGACCGAATCAGCGCTTGAACAACACCAGGAAACTCAAAAGGCGCTTAGTTTGTCCAGTTTGGGCTACTATAAAAAAAAACATGGCAGCCTCCGTAAAGAGGACCCACTCCTGATGTAAATATAAACATAAAGGACGCATTCCTCAGGTAAAGAAAAAAACAATTTGTACAATTCAGATGAAACACACTGGAGAAAACTCTACAGGGATTATTTGATATAAAATTTCTGACAATAATCACATTATTTGTTAACTATTTAATATGCACACTTGGAAAAAAGGTAATTTTCGTGTTTAACGGTCCAACTCATCCATGCGATGGAGCTAAGTTGTTCTGAAGGTTGGGCTGGTGAAGAGGCAGACCCTTGGGCTAGTTCCTACTCCTCAGCCTCATCAGGGCAGCAGCTTATCCCAGCTCCACAGTGATGATATGAACATTTACTAACCAATCACTGGCAGCAGAAAAGCTGGATGTTGGCACAAAACCAATCTTCAACGATAATTCCTCCCACAACTCAACATGGATCATTCAAGCGTTGAACGAAGAAGGATGGTCTGAATCCGACCTGGTGGCTAGGACCATTATCATTCTATCAGACAACAGGGGTCTGTGTGTCTGTGCTGTCAAGTTTGTGCAGTGTCAGTGAGCAAGGGCACTAAAACCCAAGTAAACTCCAGGGATGCCGAATGCAGCATTTCCCCACTGCAAACTACGAGCTTCTCTGCGGGATGTCTGGATGCTCACAGAATATCAGCTTTGTAAATGGGCCGGTGTCTTGGTAAGAAAGTAAATGAAGATAATACTGCCAAACTTTTTAAATCACGTTTGAATGGTTTTAACTCTACTTTGAAACCTGCAAAGACAGACAAGTTGGGAGCGAACTCCCTGTACTGCAATCTGGATGTGAGGAAGAGGCAGCAAAGTTTGCAGGATGTGTATATATACATTTTTACACTGGATGCAGTTGCTGGTGTTTCTTTAGTCACGTGTGGAATTACTCAAACAATCTCACAGGAACTTTATGTACAGTTGCCCAGTGGTATTTGCACAGCTCCCAGCGAAGTGGCTGATGAGCAGCTTTTCCTCAAGGTGGATGCGTGCGTCCCCTACAAAAGGCAGCCTGGAGGATTAAGAACACAGAACCATATGTGAGCTGAGGGTGTCGAACCCGTGTCCCGTGCTTACCTGGGCCGTCCGATCCCGAGAGAGGCGAGTTGAGCTTGGGTCGCTTTGCAGTGGGGGGTCCGACATCCAGCAGATTGTCAGCCATCCTCGTGTAGTCGGAGGCGGATGATGATGCAGGGAAATAACAGTCCAACTTCGTGGCTCCGGGAAAACTCGGAATTTTCCCCCCCAACGTTGCTCGAAACAGAGCAATTTTACTGTTGTTCTTTTTTGTGTGTGTGTGTGTGTTTTTCTTCCTTTCTTTCTTTCTTTCTCTCTTTCTTGACTGACAAGACTGGGAGAAACGCTGCCCGGAGAGGAGAGGCTTCAAAAGGAAGGCAACAGCGCCACGCTCCGCCGCCGAAGATCACCCCATGATAATCCAACACCCAACACCCACATAATTATCCTCAACAATCGCGTCCGAGAAATTATTTCGCTTCGAGGACAATAAATAAACGGCGATCATAAAATATCACACGGGCCGTGAGAAAATCCCTTCGCCCGCAGATCGCCGGTTTCGCGTCGGTGCGAAATCATCTTTTTCGCAGTCGAAGCGAGCGGCCATAAAATCGGACCCGGGCTTAAATAAAAAGAGCAAAATTCGAGAAATATTTTCTATGAGCCGGATAATTTTTCTCGTCGCTGTCTCCGGGTAAATACAGCGACTCGCGGCGGAGGGTACGGCGAGAAGCGGCGCTCTCTAAAAGGGAAATCAAATATACAGCGGGCTGTGGAGACGATAAAAAGCCGAGTAATCCTCACATGTTTGCGTCAAATCTCGTCGGTAGAACCAACACGTCGGTTCCCAGCGCGGAAAAAAGCCGTTTCGGGTCCGTCTGAGTGGCTCGGATCGGTTTTTAAAATTAATGCTCCCCCCGAAATCCCGATTCCGAGCCGCGTCAAGATGGCGGCTGTTGATTCCTCCGATACAGTTTTTTTTTCTTCCCAGCTAGACTGGGGGGGGAGGGGGAGGAGGGGGGGCAGGGGCTCCGTCGTGTAATGACGTACTGACGTAAGGCCCGTGTGTCCCACCGTGCGTCACGTGCACGTACGTCAAGTGACAAGTAATAGAAAAGAAAAGAAATATAATAGATTAATGACAAATGTAAATAAACAAGTAAATAAATTCCCCCTATCACATTCTACTAATAAAACAATATTGCATTTGGATATTAAATTGCAATAAGTCCAGCTAATATAGAATATGTTGGTTGAAAGAAGCATTTATTATCACTTTGACGCAGCAATACTGTTGTAATTAAGTACTTGAATTTTATTTCTTAAATGTATTTATATTTTTACAAGCAAATACTGTATTTTAACCCCAGTATATCTGACAGCTCAAGTTTTTTTCACCTTCAAAATATACAAACATCTGGTCAAATGTGATTCACAGGTATATCAGACTGTTAGAGCAGTTGAATTGTCTCCACATTAATCAAAACATAGTTAGAACGATTCAGTGACGAAATAATAATGATCTATAATATAATAACTACTTTTTATACGTAGAGCAGCTTTTTCCTTAGTATGATCATACGTTTAGAAATATTGTATATAAAGGAGTTGAAAGAGAATTTGGTAAATAAAGGTTTTAAAATATCCTCCAGAACTGCACATTACAGCCTCCCATCACATTTCATAATACATTTTATAAATATACTATAAAATGATTACTGATTCCAACAGGTGACATTTAATGTAGCTGCTTATTGGTGGAGCTAATTTAGACTGTTTTATGTTATGTTGGGTAGATGATACCTGTATAAATTTACATATTATTTTAATCTGCAAAAATAACAACATAAGCAAACGGTATGAAATAGCATAAAATACATACAGCATACAATAGGTAAAATCAAGTACAAGTACCTCGATGTTCTTTGAGAACAGGTTCAAGTTCACAACTGGAAAACATAACTGCATGTAGTGTACAAGCTATTAATTCAACAAGACAACGTTTCCCAGCAATTGACTTTATTCAATGTTAACCTTCACTTGCATAACTATTAGCGCGCTATGTACAAAAAAACAAATTTCCAGAGAAAGCAACGATTTATTAAAACTTGCCTGTGGTCTGCTGAGATGCTGCCTACCTGCAGACATCTTGCCTAATCTTCTTCATTTGGAAATTTGGATTTTAAAAAGGGAAATCTGCATTGAAGCCTTAATGTCCTAGCGTGTCAAACTTTTGAAGATGACAAGGTTCACTAAAATTCCTGCTAAGATTAGAGCATCCTTTCCAAAACACACACAACCACACAGTTTTATACACACTCGTACATTTTTACACACATGCAGGCTAACAGCATACACAAATATTATTCCAACATTGTTCAAATTAGCCAGTTCTTGAGACTATTAAACACTCTAGTACATGCGTCAATATAAATAATAGAAAATGCTTAGATACTTTACAATTTAAAGGCAAACTGTACATAAAAAATGAGTGCCTTGTGCAAATGTGTTTTAACACTGAATATATAAACGACTTTTCTTGAACGTGCACAACACAACCTGCAAATTAGGAAGGAGATGAGACGTAACATAGAGAGAAAGTTCATGAGATGGTCATGACACTCTTTGGCATCAAAGTCCCTCATCTCAACAAGCTCGTTTTTGCAATGAGAATTCGATTATGATAATAAGCGATCAAACATGTGAGTTGACATCATTGTCGCAAACAACACAAATCGTGAAAAACATTTTCGTATTTTACAAAAACACATTATTCGAATACAGCAAACTATATAACGAAGAATAAAATAAAATTTAGCTTATGCGCCTTACTTGACACTCAAGTATGATGACCTCTATTAAGAACTTACCCTTTTTTAAAGATAAACAATTATTATTAATTTCCCTTTATTGTAGTAAGACAAACAGATTTCTGGCGAGTTCTAGAGTTGTGTGCTCATAAGAGGAAAAAAAGCAAATTTTCCGTCATAAATCAATGATGTTTAGCTCTTATTATTGCATTTACGTCAACCACTAACCAACATCGGACAAAATAAATACAGAACAAACTGAAACACACAAAGAGATACAACAACTGCAAAAAGGCCAGCTTATGTAAAATACGTTTTTTTTATATGAAGAAAAGGCACAGCTCAAATTTTACGACAGTAAAGCGCAAAAGTAAACATTCTTGTTTAACGTAAGCTTTCAAAGAAATTAAACCAATTCAGAGGTGATAGTTAAAAAAAAGAAATGAGTTAAAAAGGCACAAGCTTCCCCAATTTCACACATCGACAACTAATCTAACTATTAGGGTATTAATGTGAAAAGCGGCATGATGGAAGCAGTCAATTTGTTCTATGTTGTTCTGCAGTATTAACCATATTTGGTTTATTATTTAAAAGTGATGATTAAGAAAAAGTCAATTAAAAAAACGAGGTTGTTAATGTGCTGTTCAGGATATTCTAATTGTCAAAAATAAGTCACTGAAGTGGATTTTCATGGTAGAAACTTTTTTGCCTCTGAACACACAATCCTTTCTGCTTAAAGACGAATAGAGAGAAGAGGTCACAGCCAGAGATGTGTAGTCTAGTCCGTTTGATTTCCTTAATTATCTAACGCAACAACATGAATTCAGTTAAGTCAAAGAAAAAAAAAGAGTAATAACACCATAGGAAATACATTTGATGCCTTTGCCTTTACAGTACTATTACATTAAGTTTCATGCCATTGCGAGACTGAAGCGGCTAATGCAACCAGCTGACTGTGGCTGATACCAACTTTCAAATTGTAGAAATTACAGAGAGAGACAGAGGGGAGCTTCACACTAAGAGTTCAAGTTTTTGTTTCACAACAAATACAACGGAAAACATTTAGTTTTGATTTGCAACATTCCACTTTGATTATCTGCGTCCTAAAAGCGCTACCAGTTAACACGCAGTGTAAACCGAAGCAAACCTGGAGCAGGTGTTGTCTCGAATCCATTGAAAGTCACAGCTGAGGGTCCATTAAATACTCATCACCACTACACAACACAACCTGGCTCCCCACCACAGCCTGGATCATGGGGGAGGGCCCAAGTACTGGTAGTAGTGACTCTCATCTATGGTGCTGTTGTTGCAAGCATAATGATCAAGAGGAGCTGAGACCACTGTGGCAATACAAAGATCTTTACCTCAGCAAACACCTGCGTTCCTGAAGTGTTTGTCATCCAGCACCTCTCCTCATTAGAGCCTGCATGATCCTGCTACACAAACACCCACTCACACACACTGTCGCCCGTATTGATTAGTCTCCGTTGTGCATCGCATGGTGAGTTTTCTGGCTCCGCTGAATGAGTGATGTTCACACTGTAGCATTCTCCTTATAGAAGTCCAGCTTTCTGAGCTCTTTGTTGATAAAGGCAAAATATCAGAGCAAAAACACAGTTGACAAATTAAAATCGTAACAAAAGCGGAGCATTTTTTTTTCTTTCAGAAAAGTTTCAAAATTTACAGTTTTCCCTTTATGCTATTCTCTCTTACTCAAAAAAAATTCTTAGTCTACACATTCTTCTATTCTAGAGGCACTTAAAAAGACATATGAAAGCAATAATCAAGATTAAAGGTTTAAAGATAATCAAGTAAGTTATTGGGAGACGATGGCAGATGTAGCAGGCAGGAGAAGATTCAGAGTCGGACGTCACATCCTCCCAATCTCTCTCCGTTCCTGCCCGACACGCTCTTTGTGGTCCGCCCAGCACCCTCCGGTGATGACATCAGCCAAGCAGATATTACACTCAAAGCCATCGGGCCGAACCGGAGAAGAAGCCTGTGGATGATTTAACAGTACCAAACATACAGAAATTCTACAAATGCCAACTGGCAGGAACAAGAGCTTAAAGGGGTAGATGATTTAATGCAGAAAATTCTTAAAGTCTGGTCAACTCTCCGGCCTTAAGCTCGTCCTCGTATTGGTGCTGCTTGACAGCTTTTGGGGACTTGGTCGAAGTTTGTGGTTTATTCTGTTGGACAGAAGATGAGACGTTTAGCTGTGCGTTGTTTGCGGATGGAGGAGGAGCTCCGTCTAGATTGGTAACGGTCAGGCCACTGTAAGACAGAGATCTTCTGGCGTGAGAGATCTCAGTGGAGGGGCGTCGCTCGCGGCTGCCCGCCTCTTTCTCATGAATAAGCCCTGTGGTAGTAGAGGCCCCGCTGCTGCCACTGGGTACAATAGTGTTGGTACTGCATGCGGTCGTGGGGACCATGCTGGCAATTTCATCGGTGGGCGAGCGCCCGATGCTACCATCTACTTGTACCCTGATCTCTGGTGAAACTGAGAGTTGGTACTGGGGCACAGGGCCACTGTCACTGCTCTTAGGGTAAAGGAAGGTCTTCATCTGACCTTTGCCTTTGACATTTACTGTGCCCCGGTAATCAAACTCATAATCCATGCCACTGAGCACACAGTAGCTCTCCTCGCTGACCTGGACGCGGCACTCCACACCTGTTGTATCCATGCGACTGGCGATGTTGACCGTGTCGCCCCAGATGTCGTAGAGAAGCTTAGTGGTGCCGATCACCCCCGCTGTTAGGGGGCCATGGTTGAATCCAATGCGGAGCTTGAAGCCAAATCCCAGCATGTTCTTGTTGAAGTCGTCCACTACGTGCATCATCTCCAGGGCAAATTCAAAAAGAGCTCGGAGGTGGGCGTGAGGATGCGGCGCGTCCGCACACTGCTGCGCATTGAGACCGGCCGCTGCCATGTACGTGGCCCC
Organism: Pseudopleuronectes americanus; assembly: GCA_038501795.1. Taxonomy (NCBI): domain Eukaryota; kingdom Metazoa; phylum Chordata; class Actinopteri; order Pleuronectiformes; family Pleuronectidae; genus Pseudopleuronectes; species Pseudopleuronectes americanus. Next base: position 6,438,728 of record CM076732.1, read on the forward strand.
GATGGTCTTGATCTTCTCGATGTTGCTGAAGGCAGGCTTCCGCAACAGCTCGTCAAAGTCCCCGATCAGTTCGTTGAGGACACGGTAGCACTCCTTGCCTCCCTCGTAGCTCTCCTCATAGAACTCACTGAAGTTAACAATGCTGGCAAATATAACGCCCACATTGTCGTGGTTCTTTGAGTAGCTCTGGGTGACCTTGAGCTGCTCGGCCACATGGATGGGGATGATATTGCGAAGCAGCCAGTCGGCCTGGTCCCTCATGTTCTGGATCTTGATGCGGTGCTGATCCGCTTCCACGTTGCCATGGTAATGCAGCCTGTGACTGACCTCAAATTCACGGTTGAGGAACCAGACCAGGAGAAGAAGAAGAAAAAAGGCCACGCAGGCCTCAGGGCCCAGCAGGTCCTGTGGTCTGAGCTGTGGGTCAGGGCCTACTGGGCTCTCAGACATGACAGTTGAGCCGTTACTGCTGTTGTTCTGTCTATCAGACCTAGAGGAGAGAGAGAGAGACAGACAGTGAGAACATTTTATCATAATTTACCTGCACCTCACCAAAACCACTACGGCAATAATTTATCTCAGAAGTAAACTGGGAGCACCCGTGAGGCTTGGAGCTTCAGACACCAACCATAAATGGCAACATTCCTATCTAATCTCTCTGAGTATTTCATTTTTTCCAAATTAAGTATTTTATCTTACATTGTATACTTGCCTTTGGTGTTTCCTTATTTAAAATGTATTAGATTCATGAGCTTTTCCTCAGTCCCTGTTATCATTGTATTGTTTTTATATCTTTATTCTTCAAAGCAATTTGTTTCCATAAAAAAAGCTATAGAAATACAGTGTGATTGATATCAGACACAATGTATTTAATCAAAGCATAATGCAAAAATGTCCTTTGCTTTATTACAGTGAAAACAGTAATAATAATTGTTCACTTACCAGTGAAACAGACTCTTGGCAACACTGGAAGAGATGAAGCACAAAAGACACTAATCAATTGGAGAGGTGCATCCAGACATCCCACACAATCTGGCGTATATTGTGCTCTTGGCTTTAGATTTCAAGGAGGGAGCCAGTATCATCCCTTTGTTACAATTATTCAACACATTATTTAATTATTATTCATAATTCTTTGGACAATAAATTGTGTTGTTAAATTCCATTCATGTCTTTACAATGAACAGACAAGTTGTACCTGCAGGGAGAGCTGAAGAGCAAGACAAGCAGACCCAGTCCCACCAGTGTTGCTAGAGTGGATCGCATCCAGTAGCTGAGCTGGCAGAAGTTACAGTACTGAATGATGGCTATGATGACAGAGCAGCAGACGAACATGGTGAACTGGGGAAAGCAGAGAGCAAACTTCATTAGTCAGAAAACCCCAGTAGAGTGTGAGATGATCAAATACTAAATGATATGTTCTATGTTAACATACGGTCCAATTAAAAGACATATATTGAATATATTATATATAATATGATAACTCGGTGAGGGACATTTTACTGGTAGCCCTGCAGGTAAGATGCTTTCCTGGTCAGAAGCAGCTAAACAGAAAAGAGAGAGGCTCCACCTGGATGGAGTGATGCATGTCGCAGGTGACGTGGGAGAAGACGGCCACAGCCGGCGCCGACACCAGGACGGCTCCTATGAAGTGACGAGCTATCCAGCCTGAGCAGGCACTCATCAGCACCTGAGTGCAGTGCAGCGTACTGTCAAGGTAGAAAGCCATACTGGGGAGGAACAACAGAGAAGTACAGGTTATTGATGGATTAGAAATGTTAACAAAAAATTTGATACCCGAGTGTCCTGGTTGACCCCAGGTTGACGCTACCTCGGAGAATAAGGTGCTTCCTCGCGGGATTGTCTCTACAGGTTAGTTTGTATTCACAAAGCTTTTAAGTATGTGACTCAAAGAAAGGGTCAGAACACTATACTTATTAATCATAGATATGTAAGTGGATCATGGCACCAACTCAGCATAATAAACTTTTTTGTTTTGAAATGTGTCCTGACCTTTTTGCTCCATATGTAATCACGATATTACTATTGCTAGCCTGAGGTTCCCCTGCTAAACAAAGAAGTATCTGTGCAAACATTTTCCTCAACTGTTTCTCCTCACATCCATCTCTCTCATTTCAAGCAGTTAACATAGTCCAGTTAGTTTGCCTACAGATAACAACTTTGAAGATCATCTATCCTGTGTTAGAGGGCTCTCAATGTGTCCTCATCTGGCAGAAGAAATACGCTGCCATTTCAATTTATTCTTTTAATAATTAAAATATAAAATAAAACTGAATCCTTTCCCCCAGATAGTTCCTAAGCATTCATTATTGTATATAAAGTCATATACATTTTGGTATCAGGTGTGACACAGATTGTGTACAGAGTATTTGGTCAGTTTACTAAAGTCAAATTGAGCTATATTGTAAGTTTGCCTTTAAATTAAATAATTAGTGCAAAAGAAATTACTCAAAGCTTAGAACTGGAAAAGGAAAAAATTCCCAGTTACATACAACAACTTTTCATAATTCTTACTGGCTGGATCTGGCCCATGGGTCAGAACTTTAACGCCTCTGTATATTCAGTCTCACCGTATAGAAAACAGCAGAGCCAGAGTCTCCAGCAGGGTGGCAGCAGCGGTCAGAGAGACTGCTGGCGTGGACAGCTTCTGCTGGGTGACAAGCGTCCGGAGGAAACAAGCCAGCGAGAGAGCCAGAAACACTGAGCAGCACAGCAGCATGTCCAGGAAAGAACTGAACGTCGGGCTGGCAAAGGTCTGCACGGCTGCTTGGGTCTCGACCTGGAGGAGAGAGAGAGGGAGGGATAAAACAGAGAGGAAGATGGATATTGATGAACATACGTGTAAGTCCCAATTATGAATAGATAGGAAGTACTTCAGCTGCAAAAATGTATTGCTGGAAAAAGTCTCTCAAACTTTATATCAATTTAACTAAAGTAAAATCTATACCTACTTCTACATCAGTGACTGGGACAAGAGACTCAACGGCGTAGCAACAGTTGAAGCCATGAGACTGATAAATGCACTCGACCAGCAGAGGGCACCACAACCTAACATTAAACTGGTGTGAAAGTCCTGCAGTGATTTCTCTTTGCCGCAGTCTTGACCGGTCTGGTCACAATAAAGCAGTACTAACAGCTTTCCCAGACAAGAGCCAGACACCCAGTAAATCACAAACAGGCAGAAAGACAAACTCAAACCAATACAGGCAGATAAGTTCACAGGTGGGATGAATGGGATCGGAAGAAGACGCTGGTGTGAAAAACTGAGACAATTTTTAATTCTCTCATTATCCACTCGCCACTATGCCGATGGAAAGGGTGGGTGAAGTGTTTGAGTCCACAAAACACTTTTGGAGTTTCAGGGGGCAACAGCTTTGCAATCAAATACAATTGTAGTAACTGGTGAACAATTCTTCAAACTCATAAAAACAACAGAAAAAAATCTGAAATGCCCCCATACTGCCGTCAATCAATTCAAATATGTCAGTTACACCATGTTTTTAGCCTTAATGTCAGCTACTGCAAGTAGCGATGCTACTGGAACTAGCTATGCTACAGCGTATGTGCAATGTGAACATGAACATGGCTCCAGATGAGGATATCAGAGGACATTTAGGCTAAGAACATGGTGTGAATGACATTGTTTTGGGTTGAATTTAAATGTCTGGGCTTATGGACACTTGGATGACACAACAGTAGCAGTATGGAAGCATTTTCAGTTTTTTTTCCTGTTGTTTTTATATATAATATAAATTAAACACTTCACACATCCCTCCATCAGCGTAGTGATGAGTAGATAATGTGTGGATTTAATTTCGGTAAACTATCCATTTAAGCTCACATATAGAAATAAAATAAACACACAAAAGTATATATACACACATATACACACCTCCTCCTGGTAGCTGACCCGGTAAGCAGACTCCAGGCTCCTCTCCAGGAAGGTGAGGCTCAGCTTGTTTATCGGAGGTCTGTAGAAATAGTCCTTCATGAGGCTGTCACAGGAAAAAAGGAAAGTCAATAGAAATGATGCGGAGTTAGTTAATCAAATCACATTAACCACTGAGTATATTTTGAGTGATTTGGTTAATACATTTATTCTCATGTCACTCTCACCTGTCCTCTTTGATGACGTCCACAAAGTGGGCGTCGCTCCTCTCCCTGAAGTTCTTGGATCGCAGAGGGATGAGTGCAGAGTGGTCCATGCCCAAGGCCCCCCCCACTCCACGTCTTCTTCTCCTTCTCCTGCAGCATCTCACACAGCGATGTTTGGCTGTTGTTCAGGGCCTCCAGTCGAGGGCTGAGGAGGCCGTTCAGAGCCTTGGGGTTGCGTCCTGCAGAGACCACCGGGGAACACTTCAGCTGTGGAGCTTCCTGAGGGGAAAAGAGGGGAGAGAGAGAGAAGTTCTCAATTCGCAAACTAGATATGCCGCCCTGTGGTTGTGAGCCTCCGCCAACCATATGAAGTCCCTTTGACCTTTCACCTCTGACCTCTTATAAATTAAAGTGACAAGTGACAACCAGTCAAATTTTGAGGAAATTCCCTCAAAACCAATTGAAATGCACGTATCTGTTAATATTTAAGGGAAAATTTATGAAATGACATATACCATACCAGACAGTTAGCAACAGACTCTTTTCAAATTAAAATTACAATTAAAATTGTTCATAGACAGTTTAAAGTCTCGTGTGTGGTTCAGGAAACTACATCAGGCTAACCTTGCTGCTGTTGGTCTTGTTGTCGTCATGGCCGCCGTTGAGCACCGGCCCTTCCTCCAAATCCTGCTCCTCCCCTGGTATCGGGACCACACTGCAGGACAGACAGGGAGACTGGAGGGTGGGTGGGGACGGTGGGAGGGAGGGATAGAGACACAGCATATGGGTAGAAGAAGAAGAATAAAGAGGATTAATAAACTGAGAGATACAGATCAAGGAGAGTGTACGAGCAGAGGAGAAACATGAAAAGATGCCAGTGATCAAGATCAAGAGTCTTGGGGGGGGGAGGACGACAAAACGCGCCACAGCAGCGAAAACACAAAACTCGACATTTAACCACAAAAAGTCACAATTTGTTTTTCAACGAGGATAATGCTAACAAGAGTGCTGAGAAAAAATGGAGAGTAAGATAGAGAGTAAACAAGAGGCGTAGAGGTGGTCCACAAAGGATCAAGGTCTCGGTTTTCATACCACTCGTCCTCTTCGAACAGAAAGGAAAGTGTGTGTTTATGTGTGTGTGCGTGACTGAAACGTGAAGCATGCTGTAAAGTACAAACACACACACACACACACACACTATATAATACGCAGAGATAGCATCCACCTTGTACCTATATGCTATGTTTAACTTGCAGACACTCATTGCCACACCTGCCCTGTAAGTCCTTTCACACAGTCAAATGTCATCGAGATCTTTCTTTTGAAGATGTCTGAATGCGATCGTGCAGTGGGCGTCGTATATCTGCATTCGTATAAGAGCCGGGGCATGAGATGAAAAGCTGGAGACGCAGAAGGCATCAGTCGTAGGCAGGAAGGCATCCAGTCTCCCTGCTTGAGTTAGCTCATTACCGTGCCCAGGACCCCCACTGATCCTCCTGCCTCCCACCCTCTCCCTACTCCTTCTTGAACCGATTAATTGGGGTGATTATAAGGTGCAGAGGTTCCTGGTTTTGAGGATAATTATGAGCGAATAATTTGTTGCACAGTTTTGAGTTCGTGACCTAGTGGTAAAATGTAAAAGCCGATGTGGAAATTGCCCTGGAAGGCAGAGCTAAGGAGGATGTAATGGATGGACGTGTTCGGAGCTGATGAGCACTCAGGGTCAGTTATGATGTAGACGGCCTGCTGGGGAGAACAGCACTTTTCTTCTGCCTAATTGACAAGATCTCTTTTTTATGCATGTGAACGGTCTAAGTCCTTCTCTCCCACAGAGAGCAGCGAGGTCCACTAAGAGACATATAATGCAAATTGGGCACATTACAGCATGTAAAGCTATTCCGGTAGACCTCCAGATCTACATTTCTAGAGCAATGCCCATTGGAATTGGCTGTTTCCTGGGCCAGTGGTGATGCTGGTCGCACCTTCTATTTCTGAAACATAAAGGTGACAAGTAAAGAACCTGCTGCAGTTTATTCAAAAATCTGCAAACCTCATCTCAGTATACAGAAGTACCGAACTGGAGAATCAGTTTACGTTGTCATTAACACACCGATGTCGTGATCAACAAAGTCACTTATGTTGATGAGTCCCTTATGTTTATTCCAGCTTGAGTCATATTGAACATATCACATTTCCGAATCACACTAAATTCAACACTTCACCTACTACACACATGCTTAACGTGAAGGCGATAAGATGAACAGCTCCCGAGATATGAGATGAAAATACAGACAACATTCAGTGGAGTTGGTATTTACATAATCCTGTAAATGGGCGCTCCACTAAGGATTCTTGAGGACCGAGGTATCACAAAATGACACATGTATGAGCGAAATGAAGAGGCAAATTAACAAAGATAATTATGCATGGTTCCCAGGGTTAAATCATGCAAGTGTGTGGAATGGACATACAAATCCGGATGCATGGAAATAAAATGAATGACAGCTTTTCTTTTTCCTTTTCATTTCCCTCGACATGACACAAAAAGAAGCTCAAAAAAGGACATATTACAGCTCCTGGTACACCCACATACACAAAGTGCAAAATGATGAACATCAATAACGCTGCAGCAGAACATGCCGCCCAGAGTTCGCCCTTAGAAAATATAGATGTGCAATGAAAAATGATTCAAAGAATATGTACTCCTCGACACACAAGGCTGAGGTTTCAACTGATTTTCTTAGAGTTGGTGTGCACTCACCTTGGCTCTGTCAGGGTCCGCGGTGCAGGGCGAGGGGACTCCATCAGGAGTTTGCACTCTGGGCATGGGACACCATGGATCTGCAATCTCCGGTCCAGCCAACCCGGACTGGGAGCAGCTACAGTGAGAGCTCGCCTCAATCTTCCTGGCAGAGACCAGATAGGTCTTCAGGCCTGGAGAGAGTGCCAGGGACAGATGGAGAGAGAGAGAGGGAAGGAACAGGTTAGTCATCCCTGTGTGGATGAGGGTTGAGATGGTTGTGGAGGTGTTTTAGGATTCAGCAGAGGCAGAGGACCCAGCAGGAGGAAATCCCTCAGTGAATTATGTAAGCAGCCCACAGGCATAAAACTAGAATCAAGAGAGAAAGAGAGAGAAACATTGAATATCAATCTCTCCCACTTGAAAAACCCAAGGTCATACACAACTCCTCTTGTTTCCATGTACATATACAGCTCATAAACATGAAATGTGGTAAAGATTTGCTGTTATTTAAAAAATCACACACATGTGCAAGTTTGTGCTGGGTTCATGCATGCAATCCAGTGACCATTAGACAGTTGTAGCTTCCAGACAAAACAAGCCAAGGCCAAATAACACTTGCTACCTCCCTCGCCTATCAACAAGTTATCATTCTGTTGCTTACGTGTGTGTGTGCCTCTCTGTTTTTCTTTGCAACACTAAACCCAAAAAATAACGTTTTTGAATTTACCAATCCGTGGTGACTATTTTTAAATTGTCTGATGGCTTAACTGATTGTATTTTCAATGCTTCGCTGAGCCTGCATGACTGTGCATTTATCTCTAAAAATACTGTACGATTTATATTTTACTCAACAGCAGAGAGGAGGAGGAGGAGGTCACAGGATCTTCCCACTGAGCAATTTTCTTCACGACTGCACACATGTGGCTTACTTCCTTCCAGACACAGAAAAGAAGAGATTGGCCGATAGAGAGAAGCTGCTGATACACCTCGAGTGTTCAACATCATAAAACCTGGCTGGTCGACTCAGTTCAAAGCGTAGAAGTGAATCCCCACCTTTCATTGTCTGCAGCGATGCATCGTGACGAGCCCCGGCTGCAGGTATCTGTGTGCATGTGTGTGCGTTTGCCAGTGGCACAGGTCAGCACCTGTGACTGTGTGCTTAGCCATATAATTCAACTGTCGGTGAAGCCACAGCCTCGGGGCTCTGAGCATTGTCCGCCCTAAGTATTTCAGACAGGCCTGCCACTGCCTCCCCTCTGCAGAGCCACTCCTGGGGCACTCTCTGACACAGACACACAAGGGCACACGCTCTTTTTTGCAATGATACATTTTCACAAACAAATCTTAATGGACAAATGCTGAGAAAATCAGCTGGAGAAGAAGATGAAAAGAAGTAAGATGGCAAAATGCGACAGATGTAAACACAGTGCTTGCAAAAAGAACAGTCGCGCCAACCACCCACGCACCCAGTTGAACACATCAACACACAGCAAGCGGTGGTGCAGCCTTAGCTGGATCGATAGCCAGGTGGATTATGGGAAACGACGGCGGTAAAACACAGGAGCGAAGAACTAATTCCCTGCAGCAGTGAAGCAGAATGGCACAGCGGACGAGGCAGCAGGGGACTGCAGTGTAGCTCCCGACTGCCTTTCAAGAAAAGGAATTTTGTGCGTGTGACTGAAACTGACTGTCGAAGATGGATCCAGAGACACAAACACGCACAATGCACATGCACACACACACACACACCCTGCGTTGACTTGATTTCATTAGTTTGCTAATCAAACCCTTCCCTGCCTCCCACCATGACACACACCGATTTCTGCTCCTGCTCACGGCTGAACGAGATTGTTTTCTTCTCCCCCTTCCTGCTCTGTTTCTCTTCTCTTCCACCATCTTTCCCTTGGATTCTCTGATGTGAAATTGACAACCCCATGACACACCATGTTCTCCGAGCTTGCAAAAGGGCCACAGGTAGAGATTTATTTAAATAATGTATTTCAAGCAGCAGAAAGGTTTCAAACGATGCCTCGTTTTCAACATGACTGGGGGTGGAGATTTGCATAGGTCTGTTTTCTTATCCGTTTCACAAGCCAGACTGAGAACATTTGAGTCAGGGAAACATTCACGTCCATTTCAGAAAACTACCAAAGTATGTGAGTCACATTGTATTATTTATATATTTAAGCCCAGAAAATTGATAAATGCAAATCCTGTATTTGCTATAAAAGCAGAGCGCTGAGTATTATTAAGACTGTTGAGTACAGGGACCGGGCCAATAAACAGAAATCACTGGAGCGTTCAGCCTCTATTCCCCAAACTGTAACAGCTTATTAAAGATAATTAAGTGTTTCAAGCTAGATAATAACCGCAGCAACAATTTACTAGAGAGAAAGAATGAAAGGTAGAGAGTGTTTTTGATAATAGACTAAAGAATACAACACTCATTTAAAAAACACAACCGTAACACACAATTAAAAACAAGATGAAAATAAACCTCAAGAAAAGTGGGTCAAAGCTCATTATTATAGCAAACAACAACAAGAAGCTGAGAGCGAGGGGAGGTGACGGGAGGCCGTGCCACTGCGGGGTCATGAAGTCATAACTACACGACTCGGATGAATTGAATTTGAATTGATGAATATAAAAACTGGAGTCTTTTTATATACAAAAGTAGAGCAAGAGGATTCGGTAAGATTAGGTTTTCAAATTAAAACAATCTCTGTCCATGTGAGGGTTAGGGTTAGATCAGTTTAAATCAGTACTAAAATACATCCATACCGAAAATGTATATCACATTGGGGCATGTGGGAGCCGGTATAAACAGGAAGTAAGCGTGTTCCGCTGAGGGTCCTGCTGGACATGCGAATTATCGCAGATTGCTCAAATAAATAGCTCATCTCCTACACATATAAGCAGCTGTATCATTGTAAAATTAAGAATTTACCTGCACAACAGCAAATAGCAAAGAAAAACAGGGTCAGTTAATCATCCATGTTGTGTTCTACACTGGTAGCCGACGCTAATGGTGGGTGATCTCTTCCGGTAGGGGGTCATGTGATAGGAGTAATGTCATGACACAAAAAGGCCCAATCACATCATTGTTTCTACCTGTTGTAGAGTTTTCAAACTAAAATGGGGCCGGAAGCTTTTTCAAACTTCTCTGTTTTAGCGGCTCTAAAACTCCGGAGTGGTGTGGACGCCAGGCGAATCCGTAGCAGAGTCGATGCGTCGTCAAATAAAAGTATAGTTGTATGGATGTAGACTTAGACAACACATCCTGTTGTCGGACAGCTTGTTTTCGAGGAATCCCATCATAGACAGAGCCAGAGAAAAAAAGAGCTCATCTGTGTGTGTGTTTTATTTGAGGGGTTATACGGGTTCAAGTGTCTGCAGATGTTCTCGTGCCGGTTCCTGGACATTCTGAGGCAATCTCTCGTCTTTACGATCAAACCTCGTGGCAGCTGAAATAGCAATGTTGTCGGCCGGTAAATTACAGCTCCGACTAACTGGCCTCACCGGCAGCTGGCTGCACCGTCCACCTCAGTAGGGTCCAACATCATCAATATACAGCTGTGCTCCGAAGGCCTCACCGTGGGGAAAAAGGTCAGGACGCCTCGTGCTGTGTGTTCCAATTGAAGTCTCTGGTTTCTTTCCAGCTGCGTGTGTTAGTGTGAGAGTGATTTTCTGTCTGTCTCTCTGTCTGTCTGTGTGTGCTGTGTGATGAGCGGTCATGCAGGTACAAGCGTGTGTTAGCCTCCCTCCATCTCGGTTGACCCTGGGGTTTTTTGAAGAGCATCATTAGTGGCAGCATCTGGGTGCTATGGGACCTGAAGTGTCCGGTCCTATCAGCTGACAGGGAACAGTAGATAACCTTTCCCCATGAGAGCCCAGTCGCATTATCTCCCTCTCCAAGCCACTTTGTTTTGGACAGAGGAGAATGACATGAGGAAAGCACTTTGCAAACAAATAGTAGCGTCACCTCCTCATATCACGGCCGTGCTCTCCTGTTATCATGGCCGTCCTTCAAACCGCTCTTGCTGCGACGCTGAGAGAGGCTCATCGCCGAGGCCGGCAGTGCCAAACAAACTCATCTCACACGTCGTGACTGCATTGATCAAAAGTAATCTGCCCTGAGCAAAGAGAAGGACCCCACGGGAAGATCGCCAAATCGTTATCCAAAGAAGAAGATACAGTACATTGTGAAAAAAGGTACATTAGTTAAGGCTTTGTAACATTGTGGATGTTTACCACAGAGCAACACCTTTCCTTTCACCTTCATTTACAACCCAAGTGGGACTGAGCGGCAAATTTTGCTGCACTAACTTTACAACTGGCAGGAAATAATCAAGGGAACTGTCCTCAGCAACGGATTCAGACATTTGCGATCCTACGTACAGCCCCTCCGGCTAATTTCAGGAGAATAACTTGAGAAGCCGGGAAGCAAACCACCAACCTCCCAGTTAGGGGCCAGTACACAACACACATACAAACAAACACACAGACATCATGCACCTGGTCCACGCATAATGACAGGTTTGCCTTCCGGGGCCAAGTGTCGGAGCAGGAGGGCAGTGGAGCAGGTGTTGTGGAGGAACTAGCACCGCTAGGCTGGGCAGCTCTCTCCCTGCCAGTTGGCACTCCTTCCACTGCACCCCCATCCCGGGATAAACTGTACATCCTGTCCCTGTCGTGGGGGGGAGTTGTCAGAGGATGAAAGGTGGAGTAACATACTTGTGTCCAATGTTTCAACATTAATCTATCCATCCATTATCTATACCCCTTCTACTGGGGGGTCACGGTGGGCTGGAGCTAATCCCAGCTGGCAGTGGGGGAGAGGGGGGACAAAATACTCTAAAGCACCTGAACCCTTTGGGCAGAGAAACCCCCTCACAGACGTGGATAGAACCTCCAACCTCCAGTACTAACCACTGCACCACCGTGACGCCCCAGGATGTTTTACACTGCATTATTTACTACATCAATAAATAAGCTCAATTAGCAAAATGATGTTTCTCCTATATATAGATTTTGTGTACACGTGCACTGGGCTGGTATCCAACAACACACTTCATCAATGGATTTATTAGAGGAGGCCTCTGATGGATTTATGTACAGAGATTTGTCAGCCTGATGATTAAATCACAGCTGGTAATTCTTGAATATTTCCGAGTTGAGCATTAATGTGATGAAGCACCCTATTTTTGTATTTCTATCACTTTCACAACAAATTTATTTCAGGGATACAAGAACATTTTAATGCAACACAAAGATATGTTTGTTTTCTATACTTACTCTTATCTTGGCTATTTCATCCTGTTATTTGCTACATCTATCTAATAATCCCTGAAATCTCTGTCTGCCTGTAGCTTGCATATTTCAAAAACTGCTGATCTATCATCTTCACACTTGGCAACCGATAGTTATGGGTTGAAGAATGTGCAGTGTTGAATTTGGTTGTCAACAGCGCAGTCACGCCAACGGTTGTGTACCTCTTCATACGCGGTCTATTGTGGGTTCACAACAGTGGCAAGGACAACTGATTCTCCGGTTTGTGGTTCTACAGACTGAGTCCCGCTTCACTGAACTGTGAATGAACATTTCCACTGAGTCCAGCAGCTGGTCTATTCTTGCCCTGGCTCAATTCCTGCAGTTTCAGGCACTATACTTGTTATTTTACAGTTTAATTTATTTGTTCCTAAAACAAATTGGATAAGAACCGCTGTAGTATAACACGCCTTCTTGCACATTATGAATTGAAGGCGCAAACATCTTGTTGAGCCATATTATGCTGTTAAAGACATTAAAGCTAAACTGCTTTATTTTGTGAAAAGTCCAGTATAAAGCTTTTTTAGGTGGCACCAAACACCTGCATTTAACAAACAGGGTATTGTTACAGGCTGGATCCAGCTTAAGGCATACTCAGGTGAAACTGCACAGCTTTCAGCTCCACTCAAACTTTTCAGAATCCCCAGATAACGCACAGTCGCCTCTTTGTACAAGTTACGTAAGCTCGAGTTCATAAACAAGAAACACACACACGCCACCTGGGGCGCTCTCAGGACATTAGGGCTCCAGGTTTGGGACAAAAACATGTCCCTGAAATGTGAGTTACGTCAGAGTACTTCTCTGCTTTCACAAACACACACACACACACACGCTCTCCCAGTTCAACAAACCACACAGAGGTTTCGGCCTTTCCTGTTGCAATCAACGAAATCTGTCGGTATCCTCCCACACCCCCCACCCACGTCCCTTTTTCTCTGTCCCTCAGTGTTGTAAACAGGGGTGGCACGAAAAAACAAGCCATCCGTATTTGGCCGGTGGGTTCTCCTGGCTTCAAGCCGGCCCGACAACACACAGCTCACTCAAAACGACATTAGAAACACTTGACATCCTTCCAAAGTCTTTACCTCTCGCCTGGCTGTGTCAGCCTCCCGCTCTCTGAGCTCGTTTTGTATTCCGCGCCTCCAATCCCTCCATCCTTCACAGACACAGGCTGCCACGGTCCGCTAACAGAACAATAGATACAGTTGACATCCCTCCAAAATCTTGAAAACCCCCGTCATCCTATGCTTAGTGGCCTCTATCCTCTCCCTTTTTTCTCGCTGAAACCCACCCCCCCCCACCCACCATTTCAAATCCATCTGTCTTCCCTTTTCTTTCGTGTCCAAGCCGATATTCGATTGGTCTCATCGTACATGGGCTTAAAGGGCTCTTTTCTGCGAAGTATTGCACCTGCTGGCATCATCCCTAAAGCTCAGACTCGATATCCATCTCATCACTTTATAAACCCTGCTCTTCTCCTCAGTCAAACCCGTCTTCCTCCACATACACTCCTCTGAATACTAATATCCCCACCACCTTTTCAACAGTTACATATTGCTCTTTAAGCCGTTCAGCACATCTGTCGGGAATGACAGCACCACACGAGTCTGTCAAACTCTTAAAAGCTTTATTACAAAAACAAGAAAAGACATTTGTCACTGGGATGTTTCGCTTTAACTACAACTCAATCTGTTTCAAAGATTTTCCAGATGTAAATGACTTTATACAATCTTTTTTCATGACAGAAGGGGAATTATCACCATTCCGTGTAAGAAATATTTAAGTAAAGAGTCGCGGTAAAGCTTGAATTCCTGAGACAGAACTCACCAAACTCAAAGGAGTCTGTTTTCACCCCTGGGTGTTTGTTTGATTGTGAGCTAGATTACACAAAAACAACTGAATCAATTTCACAGAAACTTGGTGGAACAATGCGGTGTGGGTCAGGGAAGAACCTATTAAATTTCGAAGCGGATTCAGGAAGAGGAACTTTGGCTTCATCTCACAAAATAACGATGCAAAGCACTCAATAATAAACGTAAAAGTCTTCTAACGATAATTCGATTTCATCTCATGCTAAATAATCTCCACCTGTGACACTATTGACCCTCAACTATGAGCCATGATCTTTTATCGATTATACAGTGGCCCGAGTTTGTGGCTCTTGGTGAGTGATCAATGAAAAAAGCCAACACAGCCACAAACATCTCCCTCCCTCCTTCGACTCCACCTCCCTCTCATCTCGCCTTCTGCTCTAATACCCCAGACTTTGCTTACACAACATTTTGACTAATCGCATCTCGTGCTGGATCTTCTGCCGAGCACTGCCCGACTCCCCGAGGATTCCTGATCTAAAAACAGGCCAATGATACAGCAGGGGCAAATGAGGCTGCTAACTACAAGCTGGGATCCAGCCACAGAAAAAGCCTGAATCAAATTCTGCCTGAGACAGAAAGCTGTACATACTGTATGCCAACGCTGGAAATGACGGATCAAGGTAAAATCTCAGGGTCAAGCACAGAAACAAGGGCCAGAGGACAATTTGAAAAAGCATTGCTGAAATGTTTGTCGAGGAAAGTGTTGTTTATAAAAACCCAGCGGAGCAGGAAGCCCTCGGACTCGACAGCGACAGAATGAGACAGCAGCAAGATGGAGGAGAGAAAAACACACAGGGAGGCAGAGAGAAGGCGAGAAACCGAGAGGGAAAGATTGAAAGTGATAAAAAGGATGTGGAATGACCTCCGCTGGGAATATATCAGGTACTTAGCAAGCACACACACACCCACACACACACACTGACACATACATGCAAGTCAGAAATAGCCTTTAGGAGTGACAGCATTGGGAGACTCCTGGGGCTATAAAGCAGAAGGATGGAGAAGCATGTGACAGGGGGGCACGGGGGGGCTGTCACACTAAAGCCCGAAAAGGGATCAGAGCTTGACTTTCTATCTGAGACAGGAACCAGCCACCAGCTGTAGACTCAATGTAGACTCATTGAAAAAGGCTAAAACCAGCATTGAGCTGAATTTATGCTGCACATGAAGCAAAGGCCTGATTCTTTTATTCATTTATTCCTTCATTCCTCTGTGCTACAGACGGCCACTGTTGCCCCAAAAACTATTAATAATACATTAGTGAGCCACACCAATGCACTCTGTGACACGCTCCCTCCTTACTGTGGCTCCTTTGAGTCCCACACTGAATACTCACATCCGATTACTAAAGGGAATTAATAGCAAAACCATTGTCGGTGAGCACTCTTTAAAGATTTATAGTCTTCAGTGGTAACCTATGAGCGACAGTCAGGTTGAGTAATTGAGAAAGAATAACAATTACAGTCTTTTTTATAGGATTTACTGACAATAAGAAAATATTACCTTTTTGATTTTTACATTGGAGTCTTGGCAAAGGTATGAACTCATAGCGCCACCAGCTTCACACACTCTTAAATATCGGTCCCCTAAACAGGATCTATTAATTATTCTCTTTTTCAAAATGTTGAAAAATGGGAGAAATATTCCTGAATTCGATCACAGATCCCATCTCTGACTGATACTACACTGTTGTAATCTGTTGAGCGGTGGTTGTGCAATGATGCTAATAAACAAACTAATACAAATCAAGCATGCAGGGAAACACAAACCTCCTTGGCAGAGAGAATTGTCCCTCATGCTTTTAAAACCTCAGCCAACCAGTCAACCCACAGTTTACGTCAATGTTCCATCCAGACACATAAAATAAAGCTTTGAAGGAATTTAATAAAAGATATTAAGTGTTTTTGGGAGGTCACAATCCTCGAGTTAAAATTAAGAAATTCCCTCAAGCCGTTCCTGAGACATCTCGGGATAGACGGCCAGGCGAACCACTCAAAAGCATAATGGGAGCTGGGAAGAGGCATAAAAGGTGGAGGTCAGCAGGGAGATAAAGAACTTGACTCAATATCCAACTGTAGGAAAAAGGAGAGCGACACAGGAAGCGTGGGAGAAGCGACAAAGACGCTTCCTCTCCCTCAGAGCGGAGCGAGTCAATACTGGCCTTTCATAGTGTGCACATAAAATGAATTCCCCTACCTGCACTCATGCTTATAATAGAATAACTCATGTTCATCTATTTATAAACAGGCCCAAATGTGCACAAAGGTTTTAATGGAGGAAAACCCACTTTTGGTTGCATACACACACGGTTGATTGGTGCAGGCCGAGTGCGGTAGAAGGGCTTCATGGTGGACCGGCTCCCCCGTCATCTGCCCTCATTCATAATTCACACAGCCATTTATCACACACATGCTCCTGCTGTGCACACTAACGAGCCACCATGCAGCGCACAAACATGGACAGGGCGCGGCTGCAGGTGTGGGTGGAAACATTCAGTCCGCTTGAATGCACAGTGCAGAAAGTGAGCGTGCGTCAGCGTGAGCGCACGTGTGGGAGGTTCTATAGGGGGGGCGGGGGGGGGTTATTGAGTGTCCCCCTTAAGAAGGAGCTCTATCCGTCAATGTCGGTAAAGGCGAGCGCGTGGCTGTTAAGGGGGAGTGCAGGCATTCTGCTATGGCCTTGATCACAAAGGAGAAAAGCTTAGGATGCATCAGTGACTCATGAGAGCAATTTATCAACCGAGCATCTGCACGGCGGCGCTCGCTTAGCCCCGTGCACGAGTCAAGAGATGTTAACAAAGCACCAAATGTGCAGGGTGAGGGGGGAACAGCAGAGGGGAGACACACACAGAGGATTCCTTAAAAAGCATGAGTGCAATATGTGTCTGTGTAAAGCCCCTTTTCCTCTGCTCAAAGAAACCCCCCCCACCCACACATCGGGCTTTTGTCTGCACTGGGATCGGATACAACCTGCATTCAATTCAAAGTCGACTCTGCAGGACAGGCTCAGGTCGGATCCATGTTTTTTTAGATCTTGGGAACAACAAGTTGCAATACTGGCAAGACAGTTAGGTTTCCACTGCATTGGATCATCTAACATGACTCACTGGAGCAAAAAACAACTAAAAGCCAAATTCCTCTATTGGCAATGGGAAAGGAGTCGTTTGCCTTCTTTAAGCGGGTTTACCTGCCTATACCTTTTTTAATATCAGTGCAAGTTTCCTGTAGAACTGGCCAGTGAAAGTGATTGCACCTGTTCAGCTCGTTCTTGCTTGGCTCACATAGAAATAGGCCTTCGCTTCACTGGGCCTTCACTCCAACATGAAAGCCTTCAGCTGAATAAAGTCAATTTGGCTCTTTTCTCACGGTCAGAGCACCAGACGTTCTGTAAAAGAGAGCCTCCAGTTTAAAGCTGACCCTCGCCACTTTCATCAGGCTGGAAATTAGCCTTGGCGGGCCCAGAGTGGGGAGTGTGTGAGTGTGTGTGCCGCAAACAGATGGGAAACCTTTCCCATGCGTTGTGCTGACGCTGATGTTATGACTGTGAGCCATGGCGGAGCCGCACAAAAAAACCCCTGAGCAAGATGAACATTCAGAGGCCACTCTATCCATCTCCTTCTGGCTCACTCTGTATGAACCCGTTTATTTTTCTCTCTTTGTAAGCTTTCTTTTCGCAGCATTTTCCTCTACTCTGCTGTTCACTGCATTATTCTCCGTCTGCAGGAGGGGAAGTTATGTTGGCAGGAACAGATCCAAACAGATGATGTCAACACATTTACAGATGAGAAAACTAAACTAACACCAACCCTCTCAAAGCTGATATGAGACTGGCTTGTTGAATGCAATCGAGGAGAGAGGCAGAAAGAAAATTCTCTACTGTATCACTGACACTGTAAATTAGATGTCTTGTCCCCTGCGGTAAAGAGTCTGGTTCTACTGTGTTATCTCGTCTCCTCTATTCAGGATGCTGACAATTGTGATGAATTCAAACATGAGAAAACACTCACTGATCATACAGTGTCATTTTGAGATGAGAAAATAACGTGGTCTTAACAGTAGGTTAGGACTGTTAGAATTAGTTTTTTTTAAGTGCATATCTTCTTTTTATTATTTGATGAATAAATCAACTAAGGCAAATTCATTAAAATCATTTTAATCCATCCAAAAACCCTTGATGTACATTATAGCTGAGGATATATATTGAAGAAAAGCTCTGAATCAAATTGAATCACATCATTTCAAACCAGGAAAAGTTCAACTGGAATCAATAACAATGATAGTGGCTGCATTCTGCTTTGATGACCCAGTTCAAGGTTTTTCCTATTGTGCAGATAGATATAAAAGAGCATTAATTAATAGTCACCTCTCTTCTGGGACAATAAATGTGATAAAACAGCTAGTGTCTCTCCCTTACTTCACTTCACATCCTCCTTCCATCCAACTCATATTCATGACACCTGAATATTACTCTTGGTTGGAAATGGTGATTCATGTCTTTACCTTAAACTGGATTCAGTTAAACGTGGCAACAGGCTGACTGAAGTGAACAGCGTGTGCCAGACAGCTCTTTGAATAGCGTGTTCTATTCCACGTCCATGTTTGTCCGACAGGCTCATCCGTGTCTGCTGCTTCCATGTGTGGCTCCTTATCAGACAGAGAGCGGTGGCCCTGATATCAGGCTCTCATCCACCTCGCCCTGGGTCATCAAGAGGCCCAACACGTCACCACTGAGCTAAGAGGACAGCTGTCCCCTATAGGAGGGCGGAGGGGTCTGCAGGGTGCCCTGACACTCGATATAAAGTACACCATGGAGATAAATTCATTTGCAGCTCTTGGAATAATAGTCTTTCTGCTTTTCATCCAGAAACTCATTACAGAGTTCCCCGAGTACAAACCTTTTTATTGCTTGCTGGGTTGAAGCAGCCACTGACACCCTTGCTGCACAGTTCTCCTGAACAAGTGCAGGTGGCTCAGTCCTGCCGAGTTTCAGTGTAAACAGCCCAAATGACTGCAGCTATAAAATCCCCACATCGCACAGTGGACCTTTAATAACCCTGCCACATGGGCTTGGTGTTTACAGACCATGACAAGGGATGGTGAAGCTCTGCAGACTTGCTTGGTACCATGAGGCCAAAGATGGCAAATGGTGAGACTGTGTAGCTGCAGGCTGCGATGCCATGCCATGCCGTGCTGAACTATAATTCATAATACAGGCTGATTCTCAACAATGGGATGTGATGTATTACGCCGTTTCTCTCTCTGCAGAGCTGTAATCTACCATGCAGAGCCAAGGAGCTCCAGGCTCCTGGTCATTGCAATACAATATAGTAGCTTAGAGTCGACCCCCCCCCACCCGGTAGCCAGTGAGGAGCCCAATCCCAGACTTCCGCAGAAAGGGTCTCTTATGAAAGCTGTATACTGTGTTATAGTAATCCCGGGTTCTATTTAGCACCATTTTTATTAACCCTCCCAAAATCTTCCACCACGTAAGCCTTGCCACGTCTTCTCACACCCGACACTCACAATAAGCCACTTCACTCAGAGCACTTCACCATCGACCCCTCCTGTCTTTCAGTAGTGTTGAATGGCGTGTGCGCGCATACTGATTTGGTCTTGAGGGTCTAGACGGAAATTATGCCAGGTATTTGACTGCTGGCGGGGTGAGAAGACAGCTGTGTATATAATAGTGTGAAAAAAGCCAAACCATTTAACTTTCTGTCAAATGCAGCAGTGTGCAGAAAGAACGTGCACACCCACACGCACACAGCATTTAGGTGTGAAATGTGTGTACAGCTTCCTTTTCTTTGCTTGTGGTTTTCATTCAAGCTCGATACAGCAGCTCCAGTTACGTGGTAGGTTTAATGTAGTGGTGTTTAAGCAAAGCTGCTGTGGTTCCACTGTCCACTGGACCAAAAGTCTAAATGGTGGAACTAGACCAGTTTTAAATGCACTTCAGCTACTTTCCGCTTCTCCGGACATCTACTGGAGGTCATGTCTGAAAACGGCTTTAGTGGGTCTGTCCACTGGACCAAAAGTCTTAATGGTAGAACTAGACCATAGCTAACTGCACTTCCTGGACTTTCCTCCTTTACTTCTCCCTCACCTGCATATCTCTACCCCTGCTTCCTTTAAGCGTAACATTAAAACCAGCCGAATTTATCGTGGTCAAGGTCACAGGGAGCAGCCATTATAAGAAATTGTCTGCTGAGCCTCGGGCAACTACAGTTTGCTGATTGAGGTGCCGCCCTGAGGAAAAGCATTCACAGTGCCACGGCAGGGCTGCGTGAAAGGGAAAGTGTGTGTGTCTGTGTGCACATGTCAGTCACCCAAAAAGACAAATGGCTCTCCCAATAACGAATACCTTCTGCAGAGCATGAAGTAATAGAACCAGAGTGAAGGGACACACACCGTTCATCACCGGGACTATTTGCAGCTAAGTTCTCAAATCAATTCTAATGTAGCTAATCTATTATTGTGCTGAAGGCTTAAAAGTGGACAAATTATGGACCAGAATACAAATTAACTTCCATTTTATAGCGAGCACACACCGTGGCCTTGGCTGATTCACTTTGATATCAACATGACAATCTCTCTTGTTGCCTCATCATAAATAAACATAGCCGTGAAAGCCTCATTATCGGCAATCAATATCATTTGCCTGAGATAAAAACGGCCGGCTGGCTAGCAGGCTGATGTATTTTGGGGGTCAGGATAATACCAGGCCAGTGTGGGATGATATGATGAGGGAGAATTACCAACATTAATCACATTAGCCAAGGAGATTATCCAGCCTTGCTTAATTAGAAATCTCCCACAGGGCAAAGAGAGGAGAGAGCAGGGCAGGAGGGGATACACAGAGCGGAGCTGCACAGCACAGCACAGCTCAGCAGTTAAGTTAGAAAAGGTCAGACTCTCAATTTCAAACTGAATCAGAGCACACGCTCCACAGTGAGGCAGCAGGAAACGGTCAACCCTGTACATGAGGACTCTTAGTAGACAAGGGCTGTACAGGTTTACACGATAGCCGTCGGACGCTCAAATCAGTGAGTTTTCTTTAGATCATCAAAGGGGAGCTACGGTGTTAATTTGGGTTACTTCTTTTATTTGTTATCCATTCAGATTTGGTTGCACCACCAGCCTGGAAAAATCAAAACGAAGGAGATGAAGGTTGTTTCATACAAAACAGCAAAACTCAAAAGCAAGACGAGGCCCTGTGGTTGGAGAAGCAGTAACAGGAAAGCTTTGGCAGCAATTTAGAGTCCTGGTTCTTGCCAACTGGAAAACATAAGGTCGATATTCACTTCCTTTTAGCTCCATTTTTGGTCTCTACCAACTCCTAAAAGGGGATAAGCGGCTCTTAAAGGAATAGTTCATGTTAAATTCACTAATTATCTACTCGCCACTATGCCGATGGAGGGGTGGGTGAAGAGTCTAAGAAACACTTTAGGAGTCTCAGGGGTAAACAGCAGAAAGAAACCACAACATGCTTCCATACTGCTTGTTTTTTGCTGAGCAGGCACTGGGTTTGCAGTGGTCAGCTGTGATCAGTCAGTAACAGTTTCGTAGTGTGCTGCTTATGACCTTAACACCATTTGTTCCCTTTTACATTAACACAAAACCTTCAGTCAACATCAACCAACTAGACAGTTCAATTGGAAGCAATGGGATTGAGAGGAACCAGCTCTGGCTCTCAGCTCTGATTCTGTCACCAGGCAAAAGATAATACGTATCACTGACACTCACCCCAGATGGGATAACCTTCTGCAGGTGCCATCATTCTGCATTAAGCACGGGAGGAAAGACATGGACAGGTACTTTCCAGGGAAACTGGGCCAATTATAGCCTCCATTTCAAGTTTGGAAAAAGCACACCACACAGAACGTATTGTCTCGGCCTCTTATAGAGACAAACACACACACATGCGAGAGCCTTGCAGTGTTTGTGTACAGTTTTGGAAAAATCCTCACACTACATCCTACCAGTAAGATGTGTTGTGGTTTACAATGAGGCTGCAAGTAACCTTTTGTTTTTCAGAATAGATTTTTCTGCTGATTGTTTTCTATCTTCTA
The DNA here is from genome assembly GCA_038501795.1 of Pseudopleuronectes americanus. Lineage (NCBI taxonomy): Eukaryota > Metazoa > Chordata > Actinopteri > Pleuronectiformes > Pleuronectidae > Pseudopleuronectes > Pseudopleuronectes americanus. Next base: position 6,460,857 of record CM076732.1, read on the forward strand.
ATTACTTGATTCATCATCTAATTATGTGTGAAATGTGAGAAAATAGAATCGAGAAGTCAATAAAGCTTGATTCGTCAAAAAAAAGCTAAATTAATCTTTCAAACATTTAGAAATTCCAAAACATTTATGGAGCCAGCTTCTCCATTTAAATATTTGCTTCTCTTTTTTATGTTCATCATTAAGAAACAAAAAAGGTTTTTATCGGGCACATTTTAACAGCATTTTCTGAGGGTTGAGAAAAAAAATAAAAAATGTAATTGTTCATTGATAGATTGGGGGAAATGATTAAAGCTAATTAAAAGATAACATTTTCTTTAGGCTTGTATCATGGTTAATAGTACCGTTGTTCTTTCAGTTTCCCGTCATTCTATTGTGTTTAGAAAATGATTGTGAGATTAGGAAGAGATCAGTTGATTAGCCAGAGCCTCAAAGCTAACGGCAATGTGGGAAAACGGTGTGGTCTCACTTAACCTCAAACACCGGCTACACTGACTGGAATGAAAAATGAGCTGCAACGTCTCCATTTGTTGCTCAAACCACAGACCAGCAGTGGTAACACTCTGCTACACCGAGCCATGAATAGCTTAGATTAACAGTGAGGTAGAAACCATAAAACGACATGCACCTACACGATGACACAAAAACCTGAATCTGTAGCCTCAGTCTGGAAGGGGTAACATTTTTTTAAAAGAAGCAACCTCACAAGTCAAAAACTATTTGTGTCAAATTTTTACATTATCCAAACTCAAAGAGAACATCCAAAAATGCTTGGGAGACAGCTGCACAGCGATCGGCGCATAGGTCAGGGCAATTTCTGAGCAGAGCAGCAGGGACACGACCCAGCCAGGATCCATGTCTGGCTGCAGTGCTGCCCAAGTGATTTACACAGACTGTGCTAGACAGTGGAGAACAACTCTATCCTGACAGCCAGCTCTCTCACTGGCACAGCAAATCTAAAGGGAAAGGATAAATCTCGGGAGGGGAACAGAATACATGATGGAGGCAAGAAAGGAGATGACAAGGAGGAGGGAGTGATAACCCAGCGAAAAACCCATTTATCCTGGCAACAAAAAAATAAAACTGGCACACGAGCAAGAGTGGTAGTCAGTTATTAATCTAAGAGATGAGGGGAAACTGCAGGCCCGTAAATCACTCCTGCTGGCTGGTAAACAAAAAGCACTTTTGCTGGATCTTGGCCTTCGACTAGTCACATGGAAATCTGTGTGAAGTCCAAACATTTTTGATCATTTGTTTGAAGAAATGAGGGAATGGATTCCCTTCTTCATCTGCTAATTTGTGCAAATTACCAGTTCATGCCAACGAAAACCAAGAGTGCACTGTTCAAAATCCGTCACACAGCCGCCAAGGAGACACGTTGAGCATCTACTGGGAATCAAAATAAACCTGGAATGTCAACTCAAAAGGGATAGATGCACACCATCTGCTACTCATTAGTCAGACACTGTCACCTCGCTGCAGGTGTCAATAGATCAGCAAGCTTCAAATTATGGAAAGCGCCATTAAGCCAACATTTAGTCAAACTAAAGTGATTTGTACAAACGCATCAAATAAAAGCTGCAGTAAGGCGGTTGACAGGCGAGGGAAATAGAGGACAAGATAGAGAGGAGACGATAAAACTTCAGACATATCTCAAATCGAGAGAAGGTGACACTTATATTAAGTTGTAAAGCAATCGCGGAAGTTCAAGGCGAGGTTATGAGAACAGGACACATTGAGGATGTCTGGAAGGCAAGGTAATTGAACAAGAGAACAAAGAGGGGGAAGAGAGCGGGTGGAGGAGAGGATGAGAAGGAAGAAGGCGTCTGTCTGGGACACAGTCACATGATACCAACACCCCAGCCCATCTGTGCTCGGTGCACACCATGACGCTACAACCCTGTGTCGTCCTTCACCGATGCAAATAGTCCCCTGACACTTTTTAGGGTCAACTGTTGACATGATTGCATAAGTAGTCGATTCCTCCGGGGATGGCGGAGAGGCATTACAAGACATAAACTTGAGCACATAAAAATGCCAAAGTTTGTGGGTTCATTGAGGCATAATTGCAGCGATAAGTCTCACAGTTGCAGCCAATTTGTGGCTACTGCTGCTGACCTTGGAGTTGTATTAATCTTGTTAGGAACAGAGCCAAGAAAGTCTAGCCAGTACATAACATTGAGACATGAAATGACACTGGAGAGATACAAAATGTAAACGCCTACCTTTGAGCTGGTCAGCCACCACACTCTGTCCTATCCTCTCAGTGACCTGTGCATCCTCATGCTGGAAGCGGTCATCCAGGAAGTTCGCAGTGGCCTGTGACAAGTGGACCTTCCCAGCCACTCCCAGCTGCTCCATCAGGTTGGCCAGGTTGACGTCATTCGACCAAACGTCAAACTTGAAGCGCTTCATGCCCAGGATGCCACACAGCACCGTGCCGGTGTGGACCCCCACCCTCATGTTCACCATCTCCCGCTTCTCCTGGCAAAACTGTTCAATAGCTTGGATCATGCCCAGGCCCATCTCCACACAGCAGTAGGCGTGGTCGGGTCTTGGCTCGGGACAACCGGCCACACAGTAGTAACAGTCTCCTAGTGTACTTATCTTTTCACAGCCGGTGAGCTCACACAGTCTGTCAAAACGTCCAAACAAGTCATTCAGAAGCCCCACGAGGGCATGAGCAGATTTGTTGGCCGACATTTTCGTGAAGCCCACAATGTCTGCAAAGAGGATGCTGACAGGCTCCATCCGCTTCATGTTGAAGGGTCGGAAGATTATCTGGCCTCGAGGGATGGAGGTTTTCTTGCGTTTGTTGTTTTTGGGACTGGAGATGGCAGCTGCTGCACCACTGGTGGAGTATCTTTTAACTGAATGGTCACCCATCTCTTCATCACCCTGCTTCATCAGCTCATCAGCCACAATTCTGGGCATGACAGAGTGGATCATTCGCTCCTTCAGGGCTTTCTCCACCTCCAGATCTTTACCATGCATTATAGCTTGTCCCACCTTGAGGAAGGTGCTGCGCGACCGCACCTCAGACATGATGAACAGGTGGATGCCGATGACGTGGGCGCAGAGGTGGAGCAGGGCTTTGGCTGGGCCTAGCCAACACAGCGTATCCCAGTCTGATTGGGAGGCCACACTCCAGTTGGCCCCTGGCCTGAGTCAGGTGCAGCCAGCCCAAAGTCTCAAAAAACACTGAGTAGAATAAGCCGAGCAAGACAGAAGCATAAAGGCGAACGTGGAGAACACTGTACAGCAACAGAAGAACCTCAATACAGAGGGAGAAGGTGCCTACAGGAGATATACAGGGGGACCAGGTGCTGCTTCCTACAAGCTGGTCCTGGGACAGGTTGTAGGCGGACCCCATGCCACTGAACTCTTCCAAATCAGGTGTCGGTGTGGGAGTCTCTGGGTCCCTGAAGCCTGATGTCTGGATCTGGGGGGCCAGGGTGAGGATGAAGGTGACAACGATGAGCAGCAGGGATGCTTGATTGTAGAAGCGCGCGTAGAGCTTAGTGAAAGTTAAGAGGAAGAGGAGGATACAGAACAGGAGGAAGGAAGCAGTGGGAAGGAGAAAGACAGCCCTGTCACAGCGGGAAGGGTTGGCAGCAAAGTACAATCCCCAGAGGCAGCCGACAGCCATCAGGTAGAGGATCACGTAGCGGAAGCGCCGCTGGGTCTGAGGGAAACAGCGTTCTCTGCAGGCCTCCTCCAGGATCGAGGAGTCAAACTTTGGATCCCAGAAATGGCCTGCAGATCTCTCGAAGAGCTGAGGCATCTTCTTGTGCGCGCGGAAGCTCCTGACTGTCGGCTTCCTGACTCCGGATTCCCCGGAGCCGCAGCTCGAGGAGATGCTGTACTTGCAGTGCTTGGATCCCCCGATGAAGCCTCCCCCGATTGCCCCGAGCGGCCCGCCTCCGTGCTTGTGTCGGGCGGTGCTGCCAATCCTCACTGAGTGGCCTCCATCTCCACTTGAGTCACAGCTCACTTCTGTGTTTTGAGGCAGCAGTTGTTGATGTTGGGGGGATGCCATGTTGCTTTTGAGCCTATAGAAAAATGTAAAAACTCTGCAGAAGGTGTTGCTCGTTCAAAACTCAACATAGAATAGAAAAAAAGTAAGGCAAAGTATGGGGCCCACAGTAAAGGGGGCGATGACTGATACATGTAAAAAGTGAAAAGCTAGAGCACAAACAGAGGCCTTTTGAGAGAGAAATTCCACTCAGTTAGCAGTGAAGTGGCAACAGAAACAGCATCAGACCTTCCACACGGTCGGAGCAGTGCATTATTGCCTCTCTTGACGTCAGTCCCTGCATTCCACTACGTCCCCGTTTGTTTTGACGCACTTGAGTCTGCAAGGTTCACTCGCTGCCCGCTTTGTTCCAGTCCAGGTCCACTCATTGGAAAAGAATGTTTGTGAGAACTCAGGATTACAAAATACTGTGCGGTCAGAGAAGAGGAAAAAGGCGAGAAAAAGCCAACGAATGTCTATTAAAAAGGGATTCTTGAGAAGTGCGAGTTAAATAACCTGCCTCTTGTTTTCAGGACTCAAATCAAACTTCCAGACGTTCAAAACAAATCCTCTGCAGCGTTTTGTTTTCAGGGCTCAGGACTCCAATCTGCTGTTTACTCGTAAAAGTCAACTTTTCACGTTCAAGGCGCAGGTCAACTCCAGATAACAGTAACACGAGAGCGTGTATTAATACCCCCACACTCCTTAACCGCGGGGCCTAATCACAACAGTTCCCGTGCACGCAGCCCCGTGCTTTCCTTGCTTTCCACTCCGGGGTCTCCACCGCCCTCCCAACGCACATGGGGATCTCGTGGAGGAGGTCTGCAGGAGAGGAATGCACGAGGGCGCCGTGCGTAAAAAAACACACCAAAGCTGTTTGGGTTGGTGGAGCTTCGTGTGAGCGGGTAAAACGCGCTCCTGCGGGGCTCACGCACCGAGCGGCTGCCTCGTCTCCGCGGTGCGTCGGTACTGCTTGGGGATCCACGCACGCACCAAACCCAGCATCGTCACAGATATCCCGACCCCGCTGGTGAGTCTGTAGGTTCCGTGTCGTCCCAGCCTGGAGCAGACAACTGTCGAGCAGCCCCTTCCCTCTGGAGTAAAGTTTGCCCAGGGCAGCTCGATCCACCTCTAAATGGCAGACGAAGGCTAATTGAAGGGTCTCCACCTCCGCTGCACGCCCCGCTCACTCACCACAGTCCCACAGCCAGAGCAGAGTGCTACCTGGATCGATCCACTTTCATTGAATCACACAAGAGGGAGGGGGGGGGGTCTTCATACCTCCAAACAAACTGCCCCTCTGATCCGAGACACTTGTGATGGCTTATAGCTGCTACATTGTCCAGTCCAACCTGGGTTTGTTTTTTTGTTCTCATTCCCTGCAACGTCCACGGTGACTTGGATTTGGTCTAAACACCGACATGTGACTCTTCTCCGTGCGCAGCGTCGACACCTGCACGGAATGCTTCGCGCGCAGCTCTCCAGGCGCGGTGGGTAACACTGTGGCCGCAGCCGCCACCATCTTCTGTGTGCTGACAGGCGTCCAGCCTCGAGAAGCGTGTGTGTGAGAGTGTGTGTGTGTGCGTGTGTGTGTGTGTGTGTGTGTGTGTGTGTGAGTGAAGCACGACAGAATACTGTTCAAATGATTTCCGTCATTATCTTTCAAAATAAAAACCTCACACATGCCCACAATTTGCCTTGGGCATAAAAGTCCCTTCCTGGAGCAATTTAACAACACATACACGATCTTACATTTTCTCCCTCAGGTTTAAATGGCATCTAGAAACCATAAACAGTCCTATAATTGCTGGCCTATGTGTCCTCCAACAGCTTTTCATAGAATATGATTTATATTACTAACATGAGAGAGCGACAGTAAGCCTTGGCTAAATGTCCTTCCTCCTTATTCAAGATTGCCAAACAGCTTAACGTTACCACACTGAGATTGTTGTGAAGAAACCTGTTTTCATTCTACTTTTCTTCATAGAAATGTTTTGTCCAACTGGATGAAGAATATTCGGCTGCACCAGGGTATTATTTTATATAACTTCCGAAAACTATAAAGATATGCATAGAATAGAAGCTCCTCAATCACAAGCCAATCACTTTTAAAGCACAGTTTATTTTGAAAAACATATTTCCGTGCTTCCGTTCTGGTGGTCGCCGCTGACTTGTCGCTGCTGTGAGTGTTTGGCAGGAGGAGACAGGAGAAGCAGGGAGGAGGGGGCGGTGTGGGGGGGGGGTGCATGGAGCTACGTGTGCACACTGGAGAGAAGACTCGAGGCAGCGAGCACGTATTTCTTAGAAGGGTGGGGACTCTTATCGAAGAAGCTTCTCCACCTCTTTGGAAATGCACTCTTTACATTCAGGATGAGGTGTGTTTGATCTCTTAAGGATGTAAACATTGTAACATTGATTTGTTTGGTTAAATCAATACTTATGAGCTGACTAGATGCATTCTGGACACAATATTTCAACGCCTCCAAGGTTGTGCAGTGACTTTTCAGAAAGTGTACTTGCTGCATATTTGAATAAAGAACCTCTCGCTTTAGTGCTTTACAGTCTTTATTCTCAGCCGCCTTAGAGAAAAAACAGCCGCTCTCTGTAGTCAGCACTGTGGCTTCACAGTTATACAGTACATCGAGAGGATCCCCTTGCTCCAAAAGACCTGCAAAAAGCATGTCCTTTATGAGAGGAGGGAAAATACTTTCTCCACTTTTAGATTGGTGATTTATGTGTTTAAAATCCGGGGTTTTGGGTACTGCCATTGTAATATAAATTGACGGCATGGCGTATAAAACTATGTGTTTCAAACAAGACTGACTCTGCAGGTAAGGGAGCAGATATTGTAGAGTATATGTAAACATTCTATGTGCTTATCATGTTATTATCTGTGTATTGGTTGATGCAAACATGTGTCTGATTTGTGTGTCCAAGATCTTTATCAACAAGGTAACATTATAGCAGTTAAAAGACGGTTATTTTACATTAAAAACAATTATATTACGTCCATAAATCACAGATTAAAAGCAGATTCAAAATGGTGAGTTTTGAGTCCAATTTTGAAGGTGAGTGACAGTGAATGGTAAGGGATTTGGCCGACACTGGAGGCCCACAATGATTTTGCGTTCAGTTATCCAATTCCACAATCTTATCTTATCTTATCTTATCTTATCGAACGTACCCACCCACCCACACCCCTCTCATCACGACAAACTGTTGGTGCAATGCAGCTAAAGAAAAAAAAACTCCCTCTCTTTCCAGCCCGTGCTCAGACTGTGAGAGAGAGGTTAAGAGTCTTGGGGTGAGAGAGAGAGAGGAAAGAATGTGGAGATGTGACGGAGAGATAGAGAGGTTAAAAGACACAAATAATTATCTTGGTACAAGTTGGAACTCTCTGTTTTACCCCCTTCAAGGGTTCCTGTTGAGGGTTCGATGGTTTTATATGAATAACCACAAAGTTTCACTCCAACAAATGATCAACAAATCTTTATTCTTCATGATCAAGCTTCCAAAAGAATTGGGCAGAGATTAATTAAAGTTTTATAGCAAAACAAAACAAAAAGTGAACCGACAACTTCTTTAATGAGACACACATCCAGTCAAGATCTAATTGACAGGAAAATAAGATAACTGATACTGAACTATACCAAAAAAGCACCACCACACAATTTCATAAGGCCAAGCTGTCAGTCCACTGACTGTTGCTACCAGAAGTGTTAGTCAATGGTCTGCATGTATAACTTTTTACACTTTTACACAGCACTCTCTAGTGGGCATGATGTGGATCTGCAGTGTAAACTTAACAAACACATCCTGTGGAACGCACACACACTCACAGGGAATTAAGCAAATGTATGTTTCAGTGGGGTTTGTCTGTCAGGTCGTTTTTCTTTTCTGCTCTTTGATGCTTCAGATTGGAGAAAGAAAAACCACTCTGCACTTTGGGGGGGTAGTGAGGGAAGACGAAGAGAGGACTGGAGGTGTTGTTACCACCTACCTGTCCCTTGACTGACTTGAGAGTTCAAGCAGCGCTTTGTCATTTTGGTAGACTTCAAATTGTTTGAATCTGCGAAGGTTCACCGTCATCCAGGTCACGGTATATGGAGTTTCTCTAAATATGTTGCCTGGAGCAGCTGGTTAGCTTAGCTTAGCATAAATATTGAAACAGGGGGAAACAGTTAGCCTGGGTCTGTCAAAGGGTAACTGAAGCCCACCTACCTCCACGTCTAACGCTGCCAAATTAATACATCATACCTGGTTTGCTGACATCAAACAGAAAGTGTAGTTTCAACGCAGCACATTGTTAATTTGGGTAATTGACTATTTCTTGCCAGGCAAAGAAGCTTCCTGGAGTCTCTGCAGGTTGCCAACAAACATCAGACGCCAAAAACTGACTTTGCCGGCTTCAAAACGTGTTAAATAAGTTTTTCTCAAAAACTGTCTAGCTATTTTGAGCGATTTGACCGTGCCATACTCCTGGGAAGTTCATCGAGGAAGGCTCACGTAAGAAATTGTAGCTATGACGTGTGTCACTCCAAAGACGTAGGGATCAGTATTTAGAGAATGCATCATTCGACAGAGGTCAGGGGTCAACTCGTGGCCTTTTGTTTCTATTAGTTTTTTCTACAAAATACATTATCAGATGTCCGCTATCACATCCTACAGTGACGGTTTGTTCAGCACACAGACGCAGCCTGCTTCAATGCCCATTTGGGAGGTTTACACAGAAAACAAATCAATAATAAATATCTTTCTAACCTGCAAAAGAAACGGCAAAAACAAATGGATACAGATTCTCATGTGTCACTATTATGGTCGTTCAGCTGAAAAAACGCTGGGAAGCTTATTATTGAAGGACGAAAGTTACTCCTTATTGAATTTCTGCCAAAGACTGGCAAATTTATAGACGCACGCAGGAACAGTAAGAGGAGTTAAGAAGTGAAGCAGAAGGAAACGATCCGCTCTGAGGACTCTCTGACCTTTGAACCCTGACCTCTGCTTCCATCGCACTGCTCGTTTCACAGGTTGTCAACAACCAAGACCGATGAGCGATTGAAACTGAGAAATAAAAAAGGCCTTATTCGCCGCATGGCCTTGCTGGTTCAGGGTTGAGTTTGTTAGAGGGAAAAAACATGCATCTGGTAAGTGAGGAACATGCAACACTAATGTTAATCTATGTCAAGAGATTGGAAGAGCACCCAAAGACAAAGGCTTTGTATAGCACCCACAAAAAAGGCTACTTTTAAATCACCTCCTGAAGCAAATGGAATTGACCTCCTGCAACGCAATTCTCAAGATTTTACAACACAAATTTGCAACTCCACTGTTTCCACTTTTCCCATTTTATTCACATACAAGGGAGCTGGTATTTGACTTTTTAAGTCTCAGGATTTTCAATTTTTTATTTGATCGTACTTATATGTATATATTTTTTTTCATCACTGTTTTTCTTCACGTCATTTACTTCCTCAACCCCCGAAATCCCAGGCAGTCCGTTGTGATTGTGCAAGGGAGAGAGGAGGGCGTGTGTTTCCACAAAAGCTCAGTGATCAGTGACCTGTTCTCATTTCTTCAGCACTTGTGTCCTTAAGTTGTCTTATCAACCAATTACTCTTCCCTCCCACTCCTCATTCCCACAGGGCCTTAATGCACATCCCCATATTCTCCTGAGGAAAAAAAAACAAACACTAATCCTCTCTCCTCTGTCTCCTCAACAATACAGGCATTCTGACAAAGGCAGGGTTGGCTTCCACCTGACGCCTTCTCTTCACCTCCTCTCCCTTTACTTCCCCCACTTAAGTTATTTTGTGTTCCTCAGTTCTTCCGATAGCGGTTCTTTGGCTTCTCACCACAGCCGGTTGTCTCGCAGGAGGACAGGCCGGGCTGTTTGCCAGAGTTAATGCTGCTCAGAAGAGCGGGCAGCTCATTGGTGATGGCCTTCTCGATCTTGTCCAGCAGGCAGCCTCCTATGTAGGAGCACTGAGCCGTCAAGGGTTTGAAGTTGGTGATTGGGTTGACGCCAAAGAAGTCGCGGTAAGCGTCGCGGTTGGGCAGGTCGAACTTGCTGACGTTGGTCTTGGCTAGAATGGATTTGAAGATGTAGAACTTGTCCGGGTCGTCCACAATCTCCTCGAACACGAGTTCAGGGTCGCTGAAGTAGCTCATCTTCTCCTTGAAGGTCTGGACATAGCGGTCCACCAGCAGGGCATGGATGCGCACACGGATGCCATGCTGGCGGATGAAGGCAATCTTGTTCTCAATGCGGTTTTCAATCACCTGGTTCAAATCTTCCAGGAGGGAGATTTCCTCTCGCTTGAAGAGCTCGCGACTGGTGTCAGCTGCGTAGTCATACGGCCAAAAGGAGCTGACGTAGACACGGGGGGGCTCTGTGACATTGATGAGGGGAGCCAAGCTCCAAAAGAGTGCTCCGTAGACTCTCATTAAGTCCTGGGTGGCCAGGTTGTCAGCCTTGTTTAGGATGATGCGGATCTGGGACTCGCGACCCTTCAACTGACGGAAGAGCATCTCCAGCTCCAGGCCCACGTCCAGCTTGGTGGGGTCAAACACGACGAAGATCAGGTCAGCGCGGTCAATGAACCACTGGCAGACATCATTGAAGGGATAGCCTGGGCAGAAGAAGAGAAATAAATATCATGCATCTTGCACCCGTCTGCTTTGTGTTCGAAACTGTTTTACATCGCTTCCTCACCTCTCTCCTGCTGCTTGCGGTTCTCAATGATTCCGGGCGTGTCCACAAAGGTCACACGCTCCAGCAGCTTGTGGGGCATCTCAATGCCGATCAGCTTTTCCAGGAAGTTTTGGCCGAATTTCTCCAGGGGCGAGAAAGAGCGAGAGCTGTCGGCTGCCATCACAATACCCTCAACGGAGCGGATCTTCTCCCCGTGCATGATAACAGTGAACTCAGAGGTAGTAGGCTCGGCTCCTGAAAACAAACCAAGGGAGAAACAGAGAAATACGTTAATAAGAACAGGGGCAGCAAGAGATAAAGGTTGGGCAGAAGAACAGAAATCACTGTTTAGCCTCCATCTGATGTCAAGAATCTAATTCACCAAAACCTCTGATAGTGTCCAATCACTCGATAAACAACCTCCTCGGTCAACACTGTAGGTCAGTTAAGGCACCTCTCTCTCTAATAGCTCTGTAGGTTTATGAGGTTCGTTCTGTCTTAGCAAAATGATCAAAGGGTTAACCTAACCCTAGTCTTTCATTTAGCAGGACTATGGAAAATCTACAAGGTGGATGATCACAAAACTTGGTGGAAGGAAGAATGTAGTTTCTTGAGGGGACTGGAGCTCTGGTAGAGCTATGCGCTCAACTGATATATTTACTTATTGGATTAAAGCACACAGGTTTACAACGTTTGACACAGTTTCATGCTAAAACAAAAAATACACTGTGTGCAACATACCTGTGTAGAGCTGATAGGGGCTGTCGTTCAAGCCCAGGAGGTAATTAATCATGGAGGACTTTCCTACGCTCCAGGGTCCCAGGAAGAGCACCAAGGGTTTGGAGGTAATCTCTCCATCTGTTGAACGGGGAGAAAAAACTGTGATTAAAATCTCAACAGGATGGTAAAATCCCGAGAATGAACCTCTCAAATGTGTGTAAAACTTTGAATGAACATACTAAGATTTGATTTGGTGCAGTTAGGAACATTTTACCAAAAACCTATCTTTGGTAAAGTCTTCCTTCTGTGTTTAGTTAGAAGATTTTGTTTAATCAAAAAAAATGTATCCATCCATAATGTATCCTGGGGTAACAGTAATATACTATAATATACAAAATTGAGAGACTCTAAGGAACACGTCAGGCCTTTCACTCTTAATCCAGAGCACAGAGGCAGTTTTCTTTTTATAACAAAGGAAGAAAGAGGCAAAGAAACACATTGTTAGGCTTGTTTAATTGCAGGAAGATTTATCAATGAGATGCTGCAGCCATGTTTCAGTGACACACAGCAGAGCAAACAAACTGTGTGTGTGTCTTATAGCAAGCTGCCGTGTGTGTTTTGATGGGAACCTGGTTTCTAGGTGGGAGGAAAGAGGAACGTTCACTCATCGCCTTATGAATGGATTCAAATGATTACGAGGAAAATTCCCTCTTAGCTGACCACTGACCACCTTCTCCCACCAGTTTCCCCTCATCAGACCTGTGTCCTTTGCTCAAGCCAGAACTGCACATGCAGCCCCCTCCATGTTTTACATTTTAACACTGTAAACTTAATTCTCAGTCGCTGTTTAATTAACTGTACATACGCTGCCTGGACACTACCAAGCTTAAAGTCTTTTATTTTTGCACCACATTTTTTGAGTTGACATTTCTCCCCTTTTCATTCTTTAAAATAGTTTTATGAATTTTAGTAAATCAAAAAAAGAGTCAAATCCCTTTTGATTCACATAAAACTGCTGCTCTCTCTGTATCTGTCGTGTCGCCCACAGAGAGCTGGTCTGTTTCACAAATGGACAAATGAAGGGAAAGGATGAGGAAGGGGCTCAGCACTTTCAGCCAGGGCCATGCACAGGTAAGCCCCGCCACCCGCAACCCACCTGTGGCTGATTCACTCAGGGTTCGTCCGGGGTAGGCTGTTAGACAAGGGGATGGGGTTGAGGGGGTGGGGGGACAGGAGAAGGAGGATGGAGCACAGAGGAGTCAAGGGAACAGGAGGTGGATGAGAGTGAGGAGAGCTCAGTGAGGGAGTGAGGTTTCTACAAGCAACAGGGAAGGGGTGGTGTAACAATGGGTGAGGGGGCCTTCACTGAGGGTTGTGTCCCATATCGGACCTAATGTGTCAAACACGTCCCTCTGCATGTGTTGAAGCGATGAGGTGAGTAAAATAATACCTTTGTGTTAATTTATAGGCTTCGGTGGTTGTATGTGTGCATGACTGCTTGGCCTGAGAAGCCACAAGAGGGCGAGCTTCATTTCATTGTGGGAAAGAAGAGTTCAGTGTGCGGTTTAGAGAGATGAGCTTTGCTGAGTCTTTTAAGAATCAACCAGGGACGTTACAAAAATATGAAAAGGGGAAGAAATATTATCAATGGAGTGGCCAAGACATAAAGATAATTTTCCTGGGCCAACAATACCACGATTTAATAGCTACTTTCGCTGTAAGTTGTGCTTTACATTTTATTTTATTCCCAATATAGTGAGAAAGCAGGTGAAGTCACTACTTTGCTATAATGGTGTGAGGATGATGTGTGTGAGTTGTAGAAAATAAGTCACCGAAGCAACCCAAACACAACCGAGCAGACACAGCCCATTCCCCCCCGAGGTACCTGAGATCTCGTGCTGCCTCAGCTCGTTGTACTTGTAGGCCTGCTCCATCGGCTTGATGGCCGTGTGGTAGATCTTACGCAACCTTTCCAGGGCCGCTGCAGGTGAAGAAGAAAAATGAGTTGAAAGAAGGGGCACAGATTGGTAGTTGTTTTGTTTTTTAATAGTCAAGCTGATGTGTTCCCAGCTTTTGACCTATGAGTCCATGAGATGAAGGAATGTCTACATGGACCCCTCATTACATCTTCCCCATTTCATCTTCTATCTTTGTAAAGGTAATTAAAGGGAATCACAGCATTCTGCGTCTTCAACATGCTTTATCGATTATACATAATTTAATCATTCTGAGCACTAAGCTTAAAATCGATCCCCCTTGATCCTCACCTGCATAGTCTCCTGCCTTTTCCTCAGTTGAAAGCCGCAAAGTCTCGTCGATGTGAGATTTGTCTCTGAGAACAGAGGCGGCATCTTCTTCTTCTTCTGTGAAAACATAAAAAAGAAAAATTGACTTCAAGTGTGTGTCTTTCATTTCACTGTATAAGGTATAATAGAAGTGGCCAGAACTGGTGCAAACTACAGCTTTGCTACTGAGGCCAGTTACACTGCTATTTTCTGGATTCACATCAATCTCGGTATCGGTATTTGAGCTGATATTTCACAATCAAATGTTTACAAACTGAGCCGTGAATTCATTCTGGGTCTACCTTGTCTTTTCTTCTGTCTTCTCCTATCTCATTGTCTTGTTGCTGACATTGTAAATACCAAACCTTCATCACAGCACCCATAAATTATTTGGACAGAATGATGACTAGCTATGCTGCAGATTTCCTTTTGCCTGAAACATGACAGCACAAACTTGACTTGTGTGTGTGTGTGTGTGAGTCCAAGAGAACATATCCGCTCACCACTGTGTCATGTCCACATATCAGATTAGATCACAGCTGTTTAGTACGATCAACTCTTAATATAGAAAGCAAGGGCCAGAAATAAACACACAAAGACATTTGTTGGACATCACTATGGCCTTATAACAACAGAAAAGAGAAGAGACACAGAGAGAGAGGGACTTCCCCAGTGTCATGACGGACTGGGAGGAGATCTCAACGTTCCCATCGGTATTATACACAAGACCCTAATGTGCAGTCCTCTGTCTTTTCTCCTCCATATTTATCCACCTATCACAGACTGATGTCGCTGTGAGGTGTGTCCTTGTGTGCCCTGGCCTCAGAGCAGGCCTCGCTGTAACACCTCCCACACAGACAATGCCTGCTATGGCTTTGAACTGCACATATGAGCACTTTATTCTTACTGGGAGTGCTGGTAATGGTGGTGGTGATGGTGGAGGTAAGGACCTTAGTACTCAAGGTACCAGTCGCTCCGCGATGTAGAGTTGTATTGAAATTTCAATGTTGTCAACAGCATGGTTGGGGAATATTGAATCGGATATTCTTCTTCTACGAGGTGATTTATTGCAGTCATTCCGTTGTGAGACACATGCCATAATCGGAATACTGGTGTTGTTATATAAAGACTTTCTGTCAACACAGCCCAGTTAGACTAAATTTACTGGCACAGGAAACATGTTAGTTAGAATATTTGAAAAAGTTGGTCGTAAAAAATAAAAAAGACGGCTTAAAATAAGGATCTCCTGGCCTTCTTCACACAAGTCTGACCAAACAAACATCAACATTGTAACTGTAGTCTAACTAAATAATAGACCGTGTTCAGATGAAGAGACGCGGAGGATCAGAGAGTGAGGGAAAAGCTGGAGCTGATGCCCAAGGCGCAGCCCTCTGATCTCAGCTGGTGACTGGCAAGGCTCCCGCTGAGCCCAGGTTATGTCTGGGCAATACTCATCACATATCAAAAGCAGACTGGTCTAAAGCATAAGCACCTGGTGGAGGATGGAAATAACATTTCCGTTGGGTTTCCACTGCACATTTCACAAAGTTAAAGGGGGAGATTTTGATCTGAATATTGGCAGTCTCTACGAGAAGGTTCAGATGAAAAGCAGCTTCTGGATAGAAAGTGTGGCTTAAATATTCCTCGACACATTCAGCTATATAGAAGTTTTCACGACAGCAAGATCTGGTTCTCAATTCAAAATGTATTGTATTTGAAAGTGTATAAATGCACAGTTGGATTGAAAATACAACAATAAATGTTTTTTAATGGCACCTGCAAGCGACGGGGCGTTCAACAGCTATTACAACTTTCTCAGCATTTCCAACTTCAGCTATCTGAATACGCAACAGCAAGAAGGACGGGACATGTAAAGCTGATGAGGGAAATCCTCTATAGACCAGGCCGTGTCATATCAGTTCGGCCTTTGCCGTCTATGTGGTGCCCACGTAGGAGGCGTTCCTGAATTGAGACCCAACTTGTTTATCAATATGAGAATCCCGCACCGTAACCTTGAGTACACCCACAAGCCATGTGGTTGGTGACTTCTAGGGTTTCTGTCCAAGAGTCAGAAGGTTACGTCACATTGGACGAAGCCAACTGTGCATCAAATGACAAGCCGGATGAAAATGTGTATGTTTGGATAACCCAAGTGTGTTTTAAACAATCTGTAGGTCCCACTCTTTCACACATACATTAACATATTGTATCGCCTAGGCTTCAACTGAGACACACAACAGTTGGTCCTTTGCCGGAGGAACAACACGTCACAGATGATTCTCCACAAGTCAACCTGCTAAAAATAAACCTGTGTAATGTCGCCCCGAGCACGGTGCAAGAACCAGAGAAAGCAAAAGGTTAGCAGCCAAAATAAAAGAAGGGCATGAGCAATGCTGCAACACCTAAAAGGATCTAAATTTATAGAGTATCGATGTGCGACACCACGTTTTGGATGTATAATAGGTTACGTGTTGTTTATACACACACTTCCCAAATCAGAAAGGACTAGTAGAATAATGCCAGAGTAAATGGGAGTTATTCTTTTTTCATGTCCATGTTTCTTTCGTATCAGTCTACTTAGAGAAATGTGCAATGAAGCAGTTCAAATTGGTTGAAATAAACTTAAAACCATGAAGTTGTTTAAAGTCGGAGTCCGGTCAGCTGACCGCAAAGCAGCTGTTGACCTGCAAAGGAAACAGAAAGCCACAACCCCTTGTAACACAATCTGTGCCTTTTAGCAAATCTGACACTCGGCACAGGTTCACTGCACATCTCAGTGGGCCAAGATCACACAGGATGCAATCATTTACAAGAGGAAGAGGAGGAAAAGAAAGAGAGAGAAGTCTCCGGTCAGATGACTCGACTTGGAGGCTAAAGTTTTAAGAATATAATCTATATCTTCTCAACGGACTTGTCTTTTCCATGCAGCACACAGAGCTTCATCAAGCTCCTGTAACTTGACTCATCAGTCAGAAGAGTCGTGTCATTTAACACTGGCCTCTTGAGTGGGCCTTAACTGCTGTGAACTTGTTAACACCTTCCAATCCAGTCAATCCCTGATGGAGGCCCCGGGACAGAACTCCGCAAAGATCAGAGAGGTAGTGTTGCCCGCGGACGGCGAGCCTTGCATCAGTGCTCAAAATTAACCCTGCAGGCGCCACGGGAGTTGAACCCCAGACATCTGCGCCCAGGACCATGTGTCCTAACTGAGCCCGTTGCCACACAACCCTCCCTCAGTTTGGAGAAACATTCTGTCGGGCATCGGCACATCCAGCAAGAATGTTGCCGATTTAAGCCTATCACGGCCTCAGCGGTTGGGTAAGTCATGCCTCAACTATAGATTCTAACATGGAGGCTATTCCTACATGAGCAACAATCAACAGCTGCAAGTGCAATACTCATCTGGTGCTTTTTAAAGACTCTCCTCCAGTTTACTTACACAGATATTTGAATTTCAATACACGGATTAATACATGCACAAGGATTGTAACTTAAGGGATGTTTTGCCAAAAAATGCAAAAATGTTTACAATTAGCAAATAATCGGCATAAACCTTAACAAGTATCGAACTAGTGATGATTCTGAATTAAAAATATGTCATATAAGAGGTTTAATTTTATTCACTCAAAGCATACAGCCTAGGAATACCCCAGATTTGATGTTCTCACGCAGGTATATGTGTGTGCTGGAATGTATCCGCGGTATATTCGGTATCTGTGTAAAGCCCCAGGATCATGTTCTTCTTGCAGCACAGCGAAGGTAAATTGAATTAAACTGAACATGATGAGGGCAGCAGGCCTGGAAACCCCCAGTCAGAGGATTTATCCTGAGCACGGGGGGATTGAGGCAACCTTAACTGAAGGCCAAGGGGTTCCACTGGAAAGATCCGTGGAGAGGCATCAAATTCACTCAAAATGAAATGAGCTGGACAAGATTCTTAAATAACTGCATTAACAATGGCCAACTTCATCAGGACATCACGTCCATTTCTACAAAAACTAAACCTAATCAAATCTAAATAAATGTTGAATGCATAACCCCTCCCCCCCCAAAAAAAGCACATTATTAACATCCAGAAAGGGTGAGAGGTATGAGAGGAGTCAGCGGAGCATGTGCAGGGCGTGGTGAGAAGAGGCCACAGATGGCAACAGGTGCAACAGTTTGTGGAACTACTACTCCCCCATAGTCAGGAATAGCCCCACAATGGGTCAGAAAATGGACGGAGGCGGGGCAGCATGCTGGCTTCTATTTTAAGGCTTTGACTGTTAGTCAGTCTGGAGACTCATAGACATCCACATCACACAGAGCTGACTGTGTAATATAGAGATGAACTTAGAGACAGGTACTGTACCAGGAGCACTAATGTAAGTTTCCAGTGGGTTAGGGTTTTCTCAAGAATTCTACACAAGAAATGCAACTCAATCAAAAGTGTAATTCAGTCTTTTTGACTGCATCACTTTCAAACTAGTCCCCTCTTTCTTGTGCATTTAGTTTGACAGTAAAGAAATCAACACTGATTCCATCACTGGCCCTTTTCAGACCATCCTATGTGAGCCACATCCAGATTCCACATCCTCCACTGATAGCTAGAGATGAAGTGGAGCGACGTCAGACTCAAAGAAAGGCTCAAGGGCAAAGGTACTTTACGCTGAGGTGTTGATCTGGTGTCTCTATCCCTGCTCTCCTGTTTGAAAGCTAGGAAAAGGACGTCAGGTGCCCTTGGAACTAGGGGGGCTTGTCTTAAGCAGTGGTGCGTAGTATGGTAGTTGAGGATGACTGGCGTGTCCCCTCTACTACGGCCATCAGAGGGGTGTCCCAGACATGCCACATGCCATCACGGGGGTTCATGTGGTGACAGTGCACCTTTAACTTTCCATGTCTCCCCTCCTGCAAAGTCAGGAGGCCAGAGATGTTTTTACTGTATTAACGATGGTTAGTATTACCAGTCAGTATAAACACACTGGTGTGAAGAACTAATCAAGGCCCTGTAGGGCTGTGAGATATTTCTATATCCAAAACTAAATATATTGCAAATAGCTATGCAGATTTTCCAGTTTTAATAGTTTTCTGTGTGCATTTTTGCAAAATGCTGTAATTGCATTTGCACTGAGGATATTTTGATATTGGATTAGCAGTTGCCTGAAGCTCCTTTAAATCCCAAACCCCATGTATGACATTAGACACTGAGCACAGCTTGGGCACTCTGAGTCATTTACACAACCCCATTTTAGTGTAGGGTTTCTAGCAACCTTATAATAACCATATAGTTACTATAGTGACCCATGTTTACCATTGCACCCATGTAACACACTGGTGATTAGGATCGTGGAGCCCGGCTGCTTGTTAAACACCCGTTCACACCAGGTTTCCTCTGGTCCTTGCATTTGGCATAAAGGTGGAAGCTATACCACGCGTGCAGGTAGTGAAATGCAGGAAATGGCAGAACCAGGTGAAATATCAAAAACGTCTGGCACGTTGCAGGTCCATTCACTCAGATACGCAGATACACTCAGATACACTAAGGTACACTTACGTGCTCTGGGAAGAGCTGCAGATTTACGTTAAATCGGCCTCTGCCACTTTTATTGTTAAAGGGTTAATTGCAGGTCAACAAAATGGTCTACTGAACTGTAACACCAAGTTGGATTTTTTTAAATATCAAGGAATTTGTGTGTGACATTAATTTGGTGTTGCAGTAACGACGTAAGACAATGCTGAAGTTTTTGAAGTTCTTACTTTGAGTAATTTATTGAATTGGTTATGGATTGCATTCAATGGGCAGTATGGTGTAATGTACATATTAAAAGTATTTACTGTAAAATTAAGAACTGGCTTTAGTCCATATTTTGAAGGAGAGGCACGAGACAGTTGTGAGGGTAATATTTCACAACATCACAGATTATCATGACACTGCGCTGCTGCTGCTATCATCTTTTTTCAAGTATTGAGAGAATCTATAAAACAACAGTGTAATGTCCAGTGGTAACATCCTGCCTTATGACTAGAGCTCTGCCCTGCCCTTGATGAAACGATAGCAAATCGATTTCACATTCCTCTAGAAGGAGCCTACCCTTTCTGCTCCCTCTGCAGTGCAGAGTTTGATCGAAGGAATCAATAACCCAAATAATTACACACTTAGTGGCAAAGAGTTCATGTTTCTCATTGCTTACAGGTGTTCAAACCGACATGCTCTGCAGGGAAATTATCGGAACACATTATGCTCGAAAGATTTAAAGACAGAGACCACCAAAAGTCACCTGCAAGGGCCTGCAGAAGGGGTCTGTAAAAGCCATAAATTGCAGCCACAGCCCGGCCCCTCCTGCCTGGAGAATGCATGTCCCTATAAGGGCAACTGCTGGGAATAAATTGCGATTGTGACAGTGCAGAGTGGCAGCAGCTGTGCAGCGTATCCAAAGGGACGCATGGGGCAGAGAGGGGTGAGGAGTCAGGAGGGAAGGGGAGTCAAATGGAGGGAGGTACTGTAGTGGACAGTGTTGGGTTTCAGGAGGCTTTCCAATCTTAGACTCCTGACAGCAGCCTAGAATATGGAGGCTTGGCCTCGGGTTGTGGAGCTGAACACCACCCCCCAAGGACAGACAAGGGTGACAGACAAGGGTAATGCTAAACGATTCCCGTCCAGAACCACAGACCAGGCCACAATATCAGAATGACTGGTGAGAGAGAAGATGTGGAGGGTATGCCAGTCAATATGGGTTCCCTGTATATCATATTTATCGTGGGATCCTTGTACTTGATGATACAATGGATTATCATCACAGGAAATCTAGGAATTACGGACCTGAAGCAACTCTTCCGTAAAAGGATGAAATTCCAAAGGAGACTAAAATAATGAATTGGGAAAAGCTACATTGGAGCTCCAGAATGGCTTTCGTTGATTGAATAGAACTTTCCATCAGCTGGTGTCATGCATTAGGACAGCTGACACGCTGTCATAGAAGAGGCTGAACTCCAGCTTGAGTAATCCTCAACTGATCTCCCATCGGAAACTCACCAAAATGAGAATAAGTCACTTGTTCAGACATTAAGAATGTTTACCACTTAAGTGGGGGTGTTTTTTTTGTGGATTTAAGAGAGATTTAAATCCACCATTTTGTATTGGGTGACAACGTTTTAATTATAAACTGGGAAAGATTTTAAATAGTCTGCCTGTCGCTGTCTGTCTATCCTCAGCTGGTGTCCCCATAACTGTCCCTGTCCCTCTGTACTCTACCTCCAGCAGTCAGCACCATTTCTGACTAAGCCGCCTCCACAGCCGACTTAAGAATCCGCCTGTGGTACTTTGGGTCAGCTAAATCCTTATTATTTCAACAGCCTGAATCACAACTGAACATCACCCTCTGAATCTGAACTGTCATTGTATGATCAAGCCAACAGAGCAATCAAGTACCCCAACAGCACGTTCATTGAACCAATAGACTTACATCATGTCAGTGTTTCATTCATTAGCAGCACAAACATATCTCGTGCGCTCAGTGCACCATTTTACAAAAAAAAACTGCTGGATACTTCACCCAAGTGCCTCTTACCTGCTGTGGCCTGCAAAAGCAGCAGGGAGAGGAGACAGCAGATCGAGACTGTACACTTCATGATGGCTGCCAGGAGAACTCCGATAGTCACACAGACTATATATACCAAGGCGGGAAGGTTAAAGGGCACGCAGAGAGGAGAGGCGGGGCAAAGAGAGGGCCGGCTGGTCCGGCAGGCTCAGAGCCGTGTGTCTGAGGTGCTGGAGGAGTCGTCACCATGCAACAGGGACCCTGTACGTGTGCAAGCAGCTGGCTCTCCTGTTTTAGAGAGGTCGCAGTGTGGGCACCAGCATCACAGTGCAAAGAGATCTGGTTCTGTCTTTCAGTGTTGAACCACTCCCCTTCTCACTGTCACAACATTCGTTTTTATGATTGAAAATGGGTTACGTGCTGGACTACGTCTTGGATTTATATTTTGCTTAAATTTAAACTTAAGCTTCTATCTGATATTTATGGTCGGTTTAATGTGTTATAAACATTTTCAACTAAGTCCCGTCGTCAAGGAGGGGATGGTTTAATTTAGGGGGCTGATATTTATGAGTGTGTGCAATTTGGTGCAGATCCGACAAAATCTGATGAGCAACTGTTTTGGCCTTGGTTTGTTTATGGAATGACAGGACACTGGCTCAGAAAGAACCCATTACATTTGTATTTCTTTTCCTAATATTGCAAGATAGTGGGGTGTTTTGTTTTTTTACATTTTCACCAGTTTACCTGAGTATAATTCATGGATTCATGGATCTATATACCTTTACAGTGTGCTGATATATATGAGTTTGTGAAATTTGGTGCAGCTAGATTGAATTTAAGGGGATTGTTGGGCGCTAGACTGAAAGTAAATAATCCATCCTACAAATTAATGAAGAAAAAGTAAATCCAGAATTACATTATTTATTAGACAAAGGCCTTACAAAGAATGATGGTGTTTTAAATTTATGAAACATGCTTCACAGCCTCCTCTCGACAAACTAAATATGATTCAAGCGAACGAGGGCGTGTGATTTGCGCGAGCTGTCAAACCCTTGCTCCAGAGGGAAGGCACAATGCTCACTTCATGTTGCCATGTTGGCAAAGTCATCACCGGAAGACTGTGTGTGCAAGCGAGTGAGGGATGAGAGCTGAGGAGAGGGTACGTCTGGAACATAAAGACCCCTGAGTCAACCTAGAATCCCTAACACAGCTCAACAAGGGCGGATTACTGCTTTATCACTGCAGAGCAGACACACTGCGGTGAACTAAATCTCCCAATTCCTCGGGAATCAACATCTCAACTGGAAATTAATCCCCAAATATGGCAGGAGCTCCTTATTCAAGCATGTCCATCCCGAATGACTCAGGAGGTGTGTCCAAACAATACAGCATGTTCATTTCGTAAAGCATGAAGCCTGAGGAGCTTCACTGGTGGTGAGATCTGCTCGAGACGCATGGTGATTTGTTCAAGAGCAAATCTGTGCATTTGATGAGCGAATATGAATTCTGGTGAACATTGAGTCTTTGTTAACTGCAGATGGTCGACACTGGGATCAGGTTGTGCCTTCAAGTCGTCTGCTGCAGCGTTGATGCAGCTGTCTCTGGAAAACAGCAGCATGTTAAAAAGATGAAGCTTTGAGCTAATTAGTTCTAGAACGTGATAGTTAATATCAGAGTTTTCAAGCTCAAGCTAAGAAATGTGTCTTTTTCAGTTTTGCAGCTGTGGTGAGGAAGTATGGAATCACATTTTAATCAATTAGAGCCTGAAACTTCAAACACAAACACATATATAAGGTTTTCTTGTGTTAACTGTTAGAGGACAACTTAAAATATTTGCCCAAATTTATGTTTTCTTTATAAACATTGCCTCGACTTATCTAGTCAATGCCATATGACTAAGTAAAGTAAAACATAAAAAAGGAGCTTATGAAAGTTGATGGATCAACCTCTCATAATTTCCTCAAAAATTGGAGATGGAGCGTGGAAATAATCTGTAATGATGGTCTGAGCACTCTAGTGAAGTTAAATCTATAAAGAAATGTAGAAAGAGATGAGAGGGAGTGTCAGTAACTGCACAGTCTTCACTATCTTCTCTGATTCATTCATTTCAACAGTGACAGAGAAGGTTGTAGCCATTACCTGCCATTTAAGGTTGTCTCTTTAATTTTGTGTTTCCCATTAATTTTCACTGCGGCAGTTTTACCCCAAGATTTATCTTTTGCTTCTACTCACCAAATCACAGTAGCATCATCGTCACATTAATATGTAATCATCATAAGTAGTGCTGTTGATGGTATAAAGGGATGAAACAGTAATATAGTTATCTTATGAGTGCAGTGTAAACTGTATGAATATGGTGCAGCTATCAATGTATTCTACGGTGGAGCTTTAAATCTCTTTCTACACTCTCGTCACAACTATTCTTTCTTTGCTTGATGTCATTTCCATCCCTAATTGTTACATATCCCACGGGTATGGTCCTGAATTAACCCTTTTTACTTAAGAAACAGCCCGGCTCACATCGCTGTGATATATTAAAAATGAGGAATGACCGAGCCTCACTGGAAACTAAACCATTCAAGGTATTTCTGAAGTGTGAGGGTGTGAACACGTCAGGGGGAGACAGCAGGAGATGCCACACACTGTCCACAGTGAAGGTTTTAACCGTCACAGAGGAGTTGGACGATCTTAATTTAGCAATGAGCTGCAGAACTGGGGAGGGGGCTTTCAAACCGTGTGCGCCAATCAGGAATAGACACTTGTGCATCAACTGTGCAGCTTCAGTGACAGCCAACCACAACTTCAGCTGGTTATGTCATTATTAGTGATATAATAACGTACAAGAAGAATCAACACTTGATTCGGAACAGAAAAAAAATTCACACGTCGAAACCAATGTGTATAAAACAAAGTACAAACTTTATTATTCTGTCTTTACAAAGGCACAAGCCTCTTTATCCCCAAAACATTTTCTCTTAAAAAAAAACAACAAAAGCTTCTTGATGACCATATGCATTGACAGGTCTAACAACAACAAAAATAAAAAAAAGGTACAGAGAAGGAGAGGAGGGAGCTGCAAAATGTGAAGGGAGACAAGAGATATCAACAACAGGAAAACAGAGACGGCATAACAGATCGCAAAAGAACAAAGATAAAGAGTTGAGGGGCAAACGGGATGAGATGTCTCAGGACCGGACATGGAGGGGAAGGGGGGGGATACACAGCTGTGCGGTTTTTTATTCTTTACCTCAAGAGCTTCAGCTGAGGAGACGCCTCTTTTTACAACACAAAGAGGCCGACTCCAGTATAGTACAGTAAGTGCTTTGTAATCATGACGCCATTTAATGATCCCACGGCCCACAACGCTCATCTGACAATCTGATATGTCCACGTAACATTTCCTAAGACACAGAGAAAAGAGTGCAAAAACACAGATGGAGATAAAAACTATTCTGTGATTCAGCAGAAGACGATCAAATGTAGATAACTGTTAAAAAGAAAAAGAGAGAAAAGAAAAAAAAGGGCTCTACAAGATGCAGAGCATGCAAACCATATTTTTTTCAACATCCAGGAATCCCCTGGATACAATAAGTACTGGGAAGATGTCCCATGATTCAATCTGACAGACGCCTCGCTTATTTCCGAGGAGCTGACATCAACAATTGCTTAAAGGGCAGTTCCGTGATATAGGTCATGATAGAGAGGGCTGTGATCACTTGAACGCATCATCTGTCAAGCGATTTCCACGCTTCCTCTATGCACTGATGCAGGAGATTCAAATAGTGAGTTTGTCACTAAATAGCAGAGATGTGTCAAAAGCCCTCAATGTGACTAATCTCTACTTTTACCAGATTTAACATTTGAAAATTAACCTTTTGGGGGGTAAAACCAAGTTTAGTTTTATGGAATGTCAACATTTCTTTGTGGAAATTCTTTTTTCCACACATCTGACAATGATAGTGCACACAAAGGGGCCAAAACAGCTTCAGATCTACACACGAGTTCTACCAGCAGTCAGTATTCACTCCATGTTGAATACTTAACCGAAAGAATTATCAGGAGCACTTGACTGTAATTAGTACACCAGCAACCTGTCTATTATTGAGGCAGAAATAATAAAAAAAAACATACATAAGCGAAATAGACAAACTAACTTGGAATATATATATATATATATATATATATATATAAGCTAACGCACCCTGGGAGTCAAACATGCCCGTTAGAAAAGGCAAAGTGACAACCAGAGGGATTCCAGCGGCCACCGAGCGACGCAGATCAAGTGTTCCCACCCCGGGGTTTGTGTTAAGGCTGGATTCACACAGTGCCTTGCTGCACTGTGCACCTGCTGCTAGTAAGGCAAGCTGTTGCCTCTCAGCTACGTCTCAATGTCGACCGTTCTGTTCCAGGCGAAACAACACGTAAAAAAATAAAAAATAAGAACTAAGCTGAAACATGTGAATAGTGCAGTACACTAGATCAAGCAAAAGAACAAATGATCTGTTAAAGGAAATGCATAGAGCACGTGTGGTCTACCCAGTCGACTCCACAGCACATTCAAACTGCTTCACTGGGCTGTTTCCTCGTGTTTGTAGCACACTCCGCTTTGATAGATACATCTGGACAAGAAGCTACACTGGTAGGGGCTGGATACAAGCAGCCCTTATGATTTAGCAAACACGTGATTGTATGTCAGTCGTATGTGTCAGTTTTGTGCACACAAACTTGTGTGGCTTAATTTCAAGGCAGAAGTGAGTGGCGCTTTTTCAGACTGCCAGAGTCTGGAGAACCACCGACGCCTCTGCTGATTCAAAGACGCTTTCAAAAAGGAACAGACACACACACACACACACACCAGTGGAAATCACTAGAGAGTGCCCACATATTAGCTTATTTAACAAGCCAGGTGCCTTTCTATTCAACAAGGGAAGGTGTCAAGAAATTTCAAAGCACTTTCTTTTTTTTTATCAGGCCATGAGTAAAAAGTAAAACAAGCCAAATACATATGTGGGATTACTAGGAACCCAGCCCAGTAAAAAAAAAGGTAACAGACAAACAAAAAGAACGAATAGAGTTGTGAACCATAAGTGCACTCTCTCCTCCCAAGCTTATTTCATTTCCTGTGAGCACCACATCACCCTTGACGACAGCTTTTTAATTCCTGCCAACGTGGAGCCTTTTTTTGTGTGTGTGTGTTTTTCCAGTACAATCGCTTTAACGTGCTGGTTGTTGGAGCTTCAGAGAAACAAAACATTAAAAAAAGAAGACTTCACACGAGTAACAGGACCTAATGTTTCACCTAGAAGCCCCCGGGAACATGTGGAGTTGAGACTGTCTTGTGAGTTCAGTGTCTCTTCGAACAGCTCAGACGGGTCAGGATGAGATAGATGATTAAAAGGACGTCCGTCTTTACAAAAATGCTCTGGTGTCACGTGGCTTCAGCACCAAATAAAGGACGACAGCCCCGGTGGTTAATGGAGCTGGTTCACAGACATTCTCATATCCCGTGTGTAAGAGCATTAATGGATCAGTCAGTGAAATAGTTGCTATTGTAACCTTTCTACAGATTAATGAATGAGATATGAGTGAGATAGCAGGGGCCTAGAGATAAGCAGAGAGCAGATGCAGAAGAGGCTGCATGTATGAGTGTCTAAGTGTAAACCTATCTGGGCTGCCTATCAAGGTACAACATGTTAAGAGTGCGTAGTAAAAGGAGGAGAGAGAAGACGAGTGCTTCAATCTGTCTACCAGCCCTTATTAATGTCCACTGAACAAGAGAGCTGTGGGTTTGAAGCCTCCCATAGCCCTGGTCTGCTTGGGCCTTTATCTGTTCTTGCTTGTACGGCGTGAGAGAAACCGGGCGATGACCTCAGGGCAGCGAGCAGTCGTCCGGCCCGTCGCTGTTCGATGCCGTGTCGGAGCCCGCCGCGTCGGAGAGCCCGCGACCTGAAGTGACGATGACCGCCCTCCGCTGCTCCTCCTCGCCGACAGCCCCCTTCCCCTGGGTGCCCTCGATGTGCTGGATTGCCTGGAGAGAGGCGGAGGGAGACGAGAGATTTCAGTGACAACAGCACCCTCTAGTGTTCAGAGCTACAAAAACCATTCCACTAACAAATCCTTCTGACCTCCTTCCATTTTGGTCTTACTTGAACAATGGTGTCCAGGTTGTGTCGGGATGTGGACACTGTGTTGATGACTGATGCAGGGCCCATGGTTACCACGGTGACGTGATGGGACTGGGGAGTTTGGACCGGTGCTGGGACGATAACCGTGGCATGGTGTGTGGGAGCAGGAGGGGTCGCCGGCACCAACATCTGGAGGAAAGAAGCTATTATTATACCTCAGTCTTCGGAAGATAGGCCTTTTAATTGATCTTCATATATGAGCAGATAGCCGTTACTAGTGATTCAGCCAAATTTTGTCTGGACCTAAAACACCAGTGAGGAAAGAGTCTGGTGGTACTTTGATGCACAGCAACAGAAGATGGCAGTCTCTTATTTTGAAGGCAACATGATGCTTTTGCTTCGCTGTATCCCTTCGTAAAATTTAGAGCAGATTGCTTAATCATTAAGTGCCTGAGATATATTTGAATGAAATTGTATTCCCAGTAATTTGTTGTAAGTGCGGCAACTTCCATTAGATTTTACAGATATAGATTTGAGGTCATATCACTCAGCTCTGCTTGGGGAGTTATAAAGTGTCACATGACTAAAACCAGTGCGTATCAACCATCAAATCGTCTTTCACTATCAGCGCCCGGCTGCCACCAGCTGTGGCAGCCTGTGCATGCAGATTGATTCGGCATCATGTTCAGTTAGCCGGCAGAAAAAGGATACTGTGGCTGTCGGGGACACGAGACAGGATGAATGATGTGCGAGCTGCTCATTTAAAACACACTGTAAATGTGTCTGAGCTGTTGACAGCTGGTGTGAGTGTGTCAGTAGGAAATCTATGATATGCTTTTATACGTCCATAAAACATTATAGCTACACACACACAGGAGAGGGAGGTGAGTTTGGTTGCAGCCACTTGATGAAAAAATGAGCACTCAACAAAATAAAATAAACCAAATATGCTGGGATAATGGTCTTAATTTGGGAAAATTTAAAAAGGAAAGTGACATCAGAAGACAAACATAATTCTATATATATTGGGTGATGAAATGGAAGAACAAATACAAATCTAATTTATATGAGAGAGTAATCTAAACTAAACTCAAATTAGTTTATTAAACTGTGTCCAATCGGTTTTTAGAACAATATTAGAAAATTTAAGCAGACATGGATCCTTATTATATTATAAATAATCTACAAGAATCTCTTTCAACATGGATCAGGCGCACTGGACTCTGGGAAGTCTCCCAAATACAAAAAATGTAAAAGTATCAGGAGAGGGAGAATTCTCAAAAGGTTCCGCTGTTTAAGTTCCGAGTCTGAATAATATGAAAGGTTTCCAACCTGTGGGCTGTGGGCTGGAGTGAGGTCCCTCTCCAGCTGCTTGTGCCGATGCACGAGGCTCTGTGTCTGGGCCTGCTGCTCCTGGACCTGCTGGGCGATCGCCTTCAGTGTCTCTGGGTACATCTGTTCATCCAGGGAACGCATCTGACAAACAGGGCAGGAGATAAAAAGTTCACTTGCACATCCCAAAACAATATCAAGCTTTGTCTGGACACTCAATAGTTGCAGTTTTTTTATTAGGTTGAAAGTCATCCCTTACCTGATCTTCCAGCAGCATCCGGACTGACCGCTCTTTCTCAAGCTGCTGCCGCAGCTCGATCATCTCCCTCCTCAAGTCCTCGGTCTTCTCCTCCTCCAGGATGTCTGGCGAGCCGATCCCTTCATCCTTCTCCTCTGCACGCCTCCTCTTTGGGGAAGAACCACTTAACTCCTGGGGAGAGCGATGAGAGCAATCGTTGTGAGATGAATACAAAAATCCTGCTTTGCAAGGAGACAGAAATGCCTGGAAACAGCTTTTCTAAACAATTCAAGGTTTGGGCCGGCGATGCTTTACTTGTATGATTCGCTTGAGCTGACTGTTCTGCTGCAATAGCCGCGTCTTCTCCTGCTCCAAAGCAAAAATGTAGTCCGCGGTCTGTTGCAGGATGGCAGCCTGGCAGGAAAGAGAAGTGGACTTATGTTACAGGCCTGTGATGGAAGTGAGGTGAGACCCCGAACAGCAACATCTAACTCATCATCCCATTCAGGTCTGCCTTTGTGACTCACCTTGCTGAGCTTCTCTCCATCGCTGTGTGGGATGAGTGTTTTAAGTGACTGGAAGCCAGAGTTGATGCTCTGCATACGCCGACGCTCGTTGCTGTTGGCGATCTCTCTGCGGATTCGCCTCTCTTGGTCCCGGGCTGTTTCTGGGGTCAGAGGAATGTTGGCCAGACTGAGGAAGAAGGGAGAATGACGAGGGGCAATTAGACGTAAAGCGTGTACATCCACCAAGACCCAACAGTCTCCCTAAATTCAATGATGCTGCATTAGATTCACACGCTCATAGATATCAGTTCCCAAAATGAGCCGGGATCCTTGAATTGGGCTCCTCCCTGATCCAAACTGCACTATTCCACTATGGTTTGTAGAAATCTGTTCCATTGTTTTTATATTATATTGCTCACAAACAAACCAGCAATCAGACAGAGAGGGGTGAAAACATTACCTCCTTCTCTAATCCAAAGATAAAAACAATTAACCACTTAGTAAAAAGGTTCAGTTCGTTATTGTTGTGGTTGATTGTGTATCTTACTTAATTTTTATTTATTTTAAATCACCCAAAATGTCCTCACTTTGTCTCTTTCACTGCCAATACATTTAGTAGTTTCCTTCACTTCTCAGATTCATCACAGTCAAACCCCAGTGGATGCGTTTGAAAGTTGTTTCTTTCCAAAGCCGAGTAGACGGAGATAAACATTAGCAGTGAAGTTGGCAAACAAATTCTAAGCGCTGGCCTGCATGTCAACCTAATCCTTCCCCGACTGGAGAATGCACCGTCTGCAAGGCTGCTGTCATCGGACATCTTAGCGTTTTCTGCCTTCCAGTTTGAAATACTTTACAGTATACCCAAGAAATAATCCCCCCCCACAAAAAAAACCAATTGATGTCACAGTGAGGTAAACATGACAGCCTCTTGTTGGGGAAATGTGCACATCTCTAAAGGCTACAGTTGCTGTACATTTAGTAAGTGAGGATTATGTATCGTCTATGCTTTGAATTATAGATAAAAACATTGGCAACAGCACATTTGTCGACCAATAACTCCTCCTGTGTGTGTGTGTGTGTGTGCATCATCACGGTTGCGTCCTACAAAGGTAACCGCAGTAAGGCATTTGAGAAACTGTTCATTCACGCCTGACACAAGGGCCCATGTTGGTCTCCTTCCACACTTTTAACGGGTCCTTGAACATTAAGACTTGGCACTGCACCGATTATGTGGCATGACGTTTTGAAGGCTGTTAAAAAGTAAAAGTATAGCTTATATATACTTTACCTTAGCTTTCACAATATACCATTTATGTGCCACATGTGCTATAAAGGCATCAGGTGGCATTGCGGTGACCGTTAATTAGAACAGCAAGTCGATAGTTAATATAACCACCTTCAAACTGTGAGGAAAAGCCACTATTTACTAAACACCGAGCGGAAATTCAAGACGAGCTTCCTTTGACATCCTTTGTATCGAGCTCAGTATCTCTGGGACCCTCTCCGGCCAGAGCTCTTATCTGTACTGACTCAGCTGCCACAGTACAAACACTGGGAACAATTGTGCAGACACAGATGAGAGGGAAGTGTGTGTGTGTGTGTGTGTGTGTCTGGACACACACGGTCAGACAAATACACACCGACGCTGCAGTGGCACATTCAGCAAACCCATCCACTGCCAAAACATCCAAACATGGCCCAGACTCACCATACCACACAAACACAAACCAGTACAGAGGAACAGCCTGGGTCCCAGTGAGGGGGGGGCTAAAGCTTTGGACAACAGTTCAACACAAGCCCTCAGAACAGAGCTGAACTTATTGGTGAAATGATTTATTCAGAAACTTAATCCAAGTTGATTTTCAAGCCAAAATAATAATTATTGTATATTTATATTTAATAATAATAATCTTGGGTAAGTTACTTCATTTTGTGACATTTTATGGATTTAATTATAAATCAGCATATTAAGCAATAGTAAAGATCATCATTTAGTTATGGAAATGTAAGTATAATGCAATATGCCGTATTATATTCTTACAAATGTATTAGTAAATACAATATTAACACAAATTAAAAGTAACATTGATGGTGTAATTCTAAGAGAAGTCCAGATGATTCATGACACAGTCTGGGAGTGAGGGGGAAAAAAAATAAGCTATATTATAATGAAACCTCTGTTCCAATTAACTTTCTTTCAAGTTTAATAAAGATTTAAAGTAAATTATTCCATTGTCATTCATTCATGGGGATAGAAGTATAATGCAATTGATACTAATTGATAAAAGATTAACAGAAATTAAAATGTAAGTTTTTATTATTAAGACACAGTCAGAGTAATTATATGGGATGTGGTGCATTCAGGCCATAAGAAAAAAATGTTTAAATTTAACAAAGATTTGTAGTCATTGCTTATTTTATCATTTTGTTATGGGAAAAGGAAACAAACCTCGAAATGTAAAATCAATTTCTGTTGAAATCAATTCTTACGTCGTAAACCAAGGATTTAAAAAAGATAAACAAATAAAATAAAAAGAGGGGAGGGACTACATTTCCCAGACTGCCATCGTCACTACCACCAGCAGCAGCAGATCCCTCCGCCTCCCTCTCCAAACAGGGCTGCGGACGTATACACGAGGCCTCCAGCGACACACACACATACACACCCCCTTATTAATAACAGCGCCATTAATTATCCTTCCTCTCTACACCAAAGCTAAAATGTCCCTTCACCGGAAACACGGGGATGGGGGGGGATTTGTTTTTAAAACCCCCCACAAAACGAGCTCCCTCCGTCGGCCACCACAGCGCTCGACCCCTCCGCCGCGCTCCGGAGCAGCCAGACTCTCCTCCGTGTCCTCCGCCATTACAACAATGCGGCAGGCAGCATGGCAGCGGCGCGGGGCGAAAAGACGCAGTGGAGGCGCGATCCAGACAACCACAAACACCAGTAAAACCAGTACCGCGTCGAGTAGTGGGCCGATGCTTAGGTACAATACGGTTTCCACAACGAAAAGAAAGTGCGGTGCACAGCGAACCCACGCCAGCCAGCAAGCCAGACCTCATCGAGCCCCAAGCATGGCCGCACTACCCACAATAACTTCGGCTCGCTCTGAGGCAAACCGCGCAGCCCCCCCGCGACGTTGCGCTTCGGAAATAGACCCGTTCGCACCGTGTAACACCCGCTCGTGTTACACGTGCCTTCCCCACGCGGCCCACGGCACCCGCGGGTGACACTGGGGGTGGGGGGGATACATCGAGGACAAACGGGAGCGGGGATGAGCCGTGGAGCGGAGGGGCAGCGTGGTGCGCACGGAACCACGTGGTTTGTGTTTGCTAGCCACAAAATGCATCGATTTCGCGGCCGATCGTGCGAAATAACCCCGCGGGGGGATGCGGGGATCCGAGCCGGAGCCCCGCACATGGTCCGCCGCAGTCCGACCCCGCTGGTCGGGTGATAAACAGCGCCCGCAGCTCACCCCCGCGAGTGGGTCGTGTACACAATAACAGATCGCATCGAGCGTGTTGCCTCAGCAGCGTCTCTTAAGTGCGTGGACTGTGAGCAGATGACTGATGATAATAAACACAAACACACACACGGCACGCGGCGTGGGCACGTACGCACCTGCAGAGACCCCCGATCACTTCTTTCTCCGTTTTCCTGAAATGTTGCAGGGAGGGCACCTTCTGAGCTGGTACCATGAAATACTCCATGCTCGCCTCTCGCCAGTTTGGTCCCCCCCTCTCCTCACGCGAAAAAAGAAAAACAGCAAACAGTCTCTGTACAATAAAGGAGACAAATGATGGGGGGGGAGACGGGGCGGATCGAATCCCGGGATCCGACGCGGGGTTAAATCCTCCGAGCAGATGTGGAGCCCTCGGCTGTGTAATGTAGTAGTTCGAGGCTGCTGAGAGTTGTAATGTTACTCGACTTCCAGCTGATGGGGTTCCCTCGTTGTGTGTGGTGCTCTACCTCTCTCTCTCCCTGTCTCTCTCTCTCTCTCTCTCTCTCCCTCCCCTCTGCTTTCTCCCTCTGCATGGCCCTGTGTGTGTGTGTGTGTGTGTGTGTGTGCAGCTGATCGGATGGCTTTCAAGGCGGGAAACAGCTGGTAGGAGTCACACACACACGCACGCGCACACTCACACACACTGCACTACCAAAAAGCCTCCTTCCGCAGAGACGGGGGACTGCATGTAAACAAAGGACTATTTTGCGCCGACGACAAAGCGCACATGTTCTGCTTTAACGTGAACAACAGCAAAACATTAACAGTGAATTCATCAATAGTATAGACTAAACTGTTAAATTAAATAAATACACTTATAATCGCGCTGTAAAATAAAATAAAAAATATATTTTAATTATAAAACAATGCTGCGCACAATCGGGATAATCGCAATAAGGATGACATCATATAAGGTGTGGAAATCATTCATAAAAACAACTTCCTTCCGCTGTAATTAAAATGAGCACTGCATCTTTCGATGTTGTGTCGAATAAAGGGGCGGATCCTCCAACAGCTGCGATAAGCGAACAAGAGGGATCAGCTGACGAGTTGGCAGAGCTGCACAGCAACAGCGCACCAGGGAGGGCTTTTAAGGACACACACACACACACACACACACACACACACACACACACACACACACACACACACACACACACACACACACACAGCATACCATTTTGGGTGTAACAGAGCCAGCCTACTACAGGAGGATGAGATGTTGTGGACAGAATTGTAATTGGTTTCATCTCGAAGTGCTCATCGGTTGTTCGGCCTCATTGGAGCAGCTACAAGTTGCCAAGCCTTTCGCCTGATCACATTTCTGCCTGGTCCTCGGCTGTTCACCGCGAAATCACCTTCTTCATTTGAAACCACGTCAGACATGTACTTGAAATGTAATGAACGATATTATTTAACTTGCTAATATAATTCTCAGTACAATATCACTGGTTTAATCCATTCAGTGTACATATTCTCACATTGTATTGCATGTTACTCATTACTTACCGATGTCGATAATACAGGGACTAATAAAGGAATTACTATCTGATCTATACCTTATGTATGAGAATGAACACAGACACTGACCTGGTCCCTGGAATTACAAAGGAAGATAAAATATACATTGTGACATAGAATATAACAATCTGCTGCATATTTGTTGATATTGCCAGTTTAAACT
Organism: Pseudopleuronectes americanus; assembly: GCA_038501795.1. Lineage (NCBI taxonomy): Eukaryota > Metazoa > Chordata > Actinopteri > Pleuronectiformes > Pleuronectidae > Pseudopleuronectes > Pseudopleuronectes americanus. The sequence goes on from CM076732.1 coordinate 6,495,473, forward strand.
GCCACAAATTTTTCATTCAATTCAGATTTGTGTGGGGCCAAATCAAAACATGTATGATACAATACATTGTGAGATGATTCACAAGGCATTTTAAATAGTGAGAATGAAATCTTAAAAAGTATCGAGGAACCGTCAGGTTGAACCAGACTCATTGTTTGTTGACATCTGCCTCGACAGGTTGGTTGTTTTTCTGCACGTTGAAATATTTTCCAGCCAATAAAACAGAAGATTATACTTTAATTTCATGGACATACATCTTAATGACACAAGTTTTCTGTCCAACCACAACAGCTGAGGTCAATATGAATACTGAAGGCCTACTTGAAAAACTGGACCCTGTCAATGCTCATCATAATAAAAGGTTTAAAGTATATTCTATTCATCCATGAACCTGCAAAAGAGAAATTCAATAAATAAAAAGCAATCCTGAGCTGTCGATATGTTTTTTTTTAAATAATCATGGGCCTACAATATCACATGTTGTTTTTACTTATATAAAACAGAACAAAAAGAAAACTCACGGCGTTGACAAAGATGCAACACTGAACCCAAACTCGAAAGACAAATTTAGATGTTCTGCATTGCTGTAGATGAGTTTATCTCACAGACTGTGAAGTTGATAAACAATCATATTCAACATGAAGCATCTGTGATAATAAACCCAATAACAGGCTTATAATTATATATTTCTACATGTGTGGCTTGTATGAAAGTAAAATGTCTCAAAACTTATCTGACCCTTTAAGGCCTTTAGGAGGGCTATGGGTGCAGTTTAGCTGCTTGTGAATAAATGCACATGTTTTAGGAAATAGTAGAAATCAGAATCAGATTGATCCAAGGGAGAAATTGTGTGAGTGAATTGATTTTATTCAGATTATCTCAATATAATTCTGACATTTTTCATTTGTGTTTTGTTTGTTTTGTCTTTACCACATATAGCTGCAAGTGTTGTTCTAAATTAGTTAATTTATGGACATGTATATAAACATTGGTATTACAATAAAAATCAGTGGTTGGCTGAACATTTAATGATCTACAACTTGATGATAATAACTTCGTCTGAATAGAACAAACAGCTATTACAAAGTTCAAAGAGCACAAATAAAAACAAGACTACAAAACATCGAAGACAAAATGCAAAACATACAATTGAAAAAAAAGACAGCGATGAAAACATCTAAAATCAAGGATAGCAAATAAAATACTACAACCCATTTTAAAAATGAACTACAAAATGATAACAGAAACACAGTATAAGCTAAAAACAATGACGTAAAAAAAAACAATCGAGTAAATGAAACATGATAATCTAAAAGCGATCATGATGAAGATTTAAAATTAGAGACTAAAGTTTCAAGTCTAAGTTCCTAATGTGAACTACTCCATAAAAGGTTGAGGCCCTGATATCAGAGGCAGGTGTTGTTTCTCACTGACAACCTGTTGAGGCAGAGGTGTGTGGCCATGCAGCAGAGAAGTCTACAAAACCCTGGAGGGTCAAACAATCTGCAGGGAAAGAAAGTGTAGAGCAGACGGCCTGGTAAAACCTTCAAGGAGGCCTGTTGGTGGAGGGGAGCTGAGGAACCGAGACGGCCAGAGGACAGACGGAGAGAGAAAGGGAGAGAGAGCGAGAGAGAGAGGTAGAGAGAGGGAGAAAGGGAGAGAGAGAGGGAGAGTTTGGAGAGGAGCCGGGGACGGCCCATGGTGGATGATGGGCGGAGCAGTAAGCATGCGCTGAGCTGGCAGACTCTGGGCTGGTCCTGACGGGCTGGCTGGCTGGGCTCCGGACGGCTGTCTGTGCGCCTCAGACGGTCGTGGGGGAGACTACCATCAACGCTCAGTGCCTCCCGGAGCGCTCAGAGGGGGGGAGAGAGACGCCGGAGAGACACGGGGGATAACTGCGAGGAGAAAAAAATAACAAAGCAACCAGCTCCACCTCGGCATCTGGAGGAAAAACGCACCGAGGAAGAAGAAGGAGAAGAAGAAGGAGACGATCCTCCTCCCTGTACCCCGTCGCCAACCCGCCCTATCCACCCTGCTCCGGGTGCCACCCCTGGGGTCTGCGCTGCGGGAACACCACGAGCACCCTTAGGAAACCCCCCCACTCTGACCAGCGTTGCCATTAAGCGATGCGCATTGAATTTAGGAGATCACCTCTGCGCGTTTGAGGCAACCAGCGGCTCCTGGTTTTTCCACAGTGGGAACAGTTCAGACTCCGGATCTGGGTGTTTACACTTTTTTTTTGACGGCTTCCCAGTGGAATGATAACATGCAGCAGAGATCGCCCCACGGTTACGCACAGGGCTGTCACTCCATAGATTAGTGTTTATTCACCCAACCAGCTGTCACATAAGCTGCGTTCGAGCCCTTTTTTTCCTCCCAATGCTTAGAAATAATCCTGACAATGGTCTGGGAGCGGACCGCCTCTCCAGACACCTGGTGATCTCCTCTCAGGACGTGACAGACCGACATCTCGGCTGAAACAGACGGAACACCGACGAGGAGTCACTTGACGCCGACGCCTGTTTGAGCCACGGGACTTTGCGGGCGAAGTTTGCCCCGGGAAGAGGGAGACCGAGTCGGGGATATCTCGGCTGTATCCGCGGCGTTTCCCCCCCAGCCCCACCAGCAAGGTAAGCGCCCTCGCCTTGCATGTCAGTCCCGCGTAATGTGCGTGTTGTCATGCGTGTCCACGTCGGTGTGAGTGCGCGACACCGATGTGAAAAAAATCGCTCGAGTTCAAACTGGGCAGTGACCTATTTTCAGAGACTCTCCAGCGGTGCGCGGACATCCTGCAGCCTGGAGACCGCGCACTGGTGCCGCTCGAGGCCGGTTGTGGCGGACGTGCCTTTACCGGCGTTTGTGCCATTTACGCAGACACCTTGTCATTACCCCCCTGGATCCACTGTAAACAGGTATCTCCCTCCTCAGCGTTGAAAGGCCTTTATTTTTTGAGGTGCAGAACAAACCATGTCCTTTATATACGTACATCAGAGCTCAGCCAGCTGTTGTGTAAGATGAAGGCTTGCATTTAGCTCTGTGACGCTCTGTGCCAACATCTGATAAAGAGTTCAACGTCTGCTGAATGCTGACAGCCACCTCAACCTGGGGTGCATCTGTAAATAAAACGGTGGGTGAGCTGTGACCTCCACTGGAAATTCGTGGTCATTCTCAGATTCATGATACATTCTCCCCTTGAAAGAATGAATATGCAATCACTTCATGTCACCAAGAGGGTGCACTGAGTTCTTCTGAGTGTATGCTCATGTTGCTGGTCACAGCAGCTGGTACTTGAATGCAACACGAGTTAATTGTGCTTAAAGCCCTTTGTCCGCTCCACACATGGGCGATGGATGAAACCCGTGACATCTTTGCCGTTTTATCATTCTCGGGTTGCACCAATTCCAACTTGGGGGAGGCCACGGCATGAAGTGCAGGGGGCAAGGATGAACACAGGCAGAGAGGCCTAGATAAAGAGCTATTTTCCTCCAATTAAGCAATTCCACTGTCCCCAAGCCTAATTGTGTGCACACTGGGACTGGGTTTGGGATGGACCGTCTCCCGATTGGCTGCCTCCCATGGGTTCATTGTTCCAGAGGATGCCACAGGAAAGAGCTGAGCCCTGCCAAGGCAGACCTAACAAGCCCCGTGCTGGAGTGGAATAAGGCCCGATCATTAAAAAGCATTAGGCTACAATGCAGATCGAGGCACACTCAGGGGGCTGCAGTTGTATTTTGGAGTAGAATGGCCGTATTTTTCCAAGGCGGCTGTAAGTGTTAGTATAATACTGTTCTATTGCACGAAGGAAACTTATACAAGATGGCACATGAGACCTAAAGAGTTCTGGCTATGGGCCCACTGGACCTCAGTGAAAGAGGCCGCAGAGGCACTCTGCAGAGGGAGGACTTCCTCTTCCCCCTTTTCTCCCTCCCTGTTCCAGGCCTCTGCTATTTAATCCATAACCCCTCACTGAACTGTGAGCACAGGTGCTTCTCACATCCACAGTTTGCTCAGTGCGTTGTTTATCCAATCAGCTGATGATCAGTTTAGCCACAGCTATAACATCCTTGGGAAAAAAAGGACACGGGACGTTGACAAGCTGGTAATTTAGACAACGCCTCTCTCACAGGACACCTGGTCTCCGCTTCACCATAAAGCCAGATGTGGTCCGGCCGTGCATCTGTGTGGTGGCGTTCCACACTCACAGGATGTGTTTGTGTGGGCAGCCTTATTCTCTGTACATTTTCTCATCCTGACTGCATGCTCGGCCCAACTGTAGATTCTAAGGCAGCTGCATGGGAACAACAACTTGCACAGTTTCGGTCAGAGCAACTGGTTTGACACAAACTGGCTTCATCTGCTGTAATCAGCGCAGCGGTGGTTACACCATAAAGGCTTTCCAACTTGCCAATCTCCGAAATCACATCATGGGTTTGATTTCGGAGAACTTTCCCCCCTGTGTTGAGATTTTGCCCCTTACCACAGCTGAGTGACATCATACCCCTGAGGTCCCAAACTGCGAGGGAGAGGCAGCTGCTTTATGGTGGAAAAGGTGGAACCTAATGGCTTATTCCTGCGTCAGAGTGCAACCACCAGGCATGTGGTAGAGGGTTGGTGGGAACCCACACTGCACTTGCACTTAATGCCTTAAACCGGAGCAATAAAAGTGCACCTCATTTGATATAAAGAGTCGCCAAGAAAGTCGTCGGAAATCAAAAGGTGACGAGAGGAAGATTTGGTTTCCGCACGGTGTTGTCGACCTGGTGTGACCCACTAAAACATGCTTGCCACTGGGAAGGTCAAAAGTCTCTGGCCTCTACAAGTGGGTGGAATATAAGTGGCACAAACTACACTGAGGGAGAGTGTTTGAATTAATATCGCAGCGGGGTTTCATGACTGCTGGGGATTACTGTCAAACTGAAATGCAACTCAGCAGCAGGGGAGGGAGGATTACAGTGGTCAGTGAATGAGGCGGCATGCAGTGAAAACAGGGCACCTGATGCACACTTGCACTCATTCTCACAGAGCCACTTTATTTCACCGTGACAGAGATGTCCTGTTCTTGTTGCTACATTTGTAGATTAATGAATGCTAATCAGATGAACAGCTTTTTCATCCATGCATTATGATGCTCCACGGAGGCAGTACAGCCACTATTAGGGCATTTCTCTGACATGCTTAATGGAGTTCCACATCGGAGCTCTTGGCCTTTTGGCTGGGGGTTGAAAATGTCACAGGAGATGCAGGACAAACCCAGATGAATCCATGTGGCTCTTCAGTGAAACGATGCAGAGAGAGGATGATATTTAAAATGTGGCGTCCATCGTTAGTAGGCAAAGAAGAAGCTATAATGAGTCACAATATATTTCCTCTAAAATTTCATATATTATTTTGACACAACAGCAACATCATTCAGGTTTCCAATCCACCTGTTATTGCTATGATTCACAACTTAACTCAAGTTATTGACAAACCCTTAATTATTTTTGTAGCCGATGTTGGCAGCTCATGATACCAACAAAAATCAAATAAGGATTTCAAATGGTTTGCTCAGATACCTTGATATTCAAAATATTATAATCTGGCTCAGTACATTTCTTTCACAGACTCTCTTATTATCATTGCTGAGCCAATGTTCTGTGCATTACAGTGTTATACGTCTATGCTGGGTGATGGCCAGGTTCCTGGACCTGTACATTTAGAATAGACAAAGCAGATGCAGAGCTTGACTCCCACAAACTTGCAAACTGAAAGAGACCAGCACATACCGCTTCACTCCCTGGCTGGCTGGGCTCACGGACCGTGCATTTTTCTCCAGTTAAACTGTAACCACTAATCACCTCACGGCCTCACTGTTTCCTCCTGGAGCAGACCATTCCTGGATCCCCAGGGTGTTTTAAAATGACCCCTCGGGGACATATGGTCGACCATTTTTCAAAATCACCTGCGTGGGACATCCCAAATGGACGCATTGCGCTCTTTCTGAGAGAATCCGCCACGGTGGAGTGGAGGGGTCAGTTCCTCTGCTGCAAGTCTGCAGGCCAGCATTTCCAAAATAAACACAGACAACTCAGTGCCTCACTCCAGCTACCCCACCCTACCTCTTCTCATTCTCTCTCTCTCATGCTACTTCTGTGCTCCCTGCTCAGTGCTCGTATATCGTGAGAGAATTTCAGCTCACAGAGGCCCTCGGACGAGAAGCAGACCATGTCTAGGGCAGGGAACACTTGATGAGGAAAAGTTAAAGAAGAAATATGGGGAATAAAGCCAAGACATGAAACACTTACAGTAATGTAAAGGAGCTGGCAGAGTGGAGGAAAGGAGTGGTGTGGTGTGTAGGGGGGGTTGGAGGAAAACTGTTATGGGTTGTTTCCATCAACATACTTAATATTTAACTTATGGGATATACTAAACGTGCATCTAGCCGGAGCTTCTTTAGTTAAGTTCGGAGTTCAGTTCAGGAAGCTGTGAGTCGTACGTCATATGACGAGAGACGCAGCTGGTTTGTATTATTATTTACTCGCTGGGCCAACACCCTGGATCCTCTAGTAGAACCTCAGCAGCACGCAGCCGTTCAGTGTGGCTGAGGCTTGTACGTGTGTGTTTGCTTGTTTGAAGCTCTGCCTGGAAGTACGGGTGAGGAATGACACACTGGGTAGGGAGAGACCTGCAGGGGAGAGAGGAATTGATGCCATATCTCTTGAGAACGGGGATGGGGGAGAGATGGGCGAGGCATTTCTGAGACTCAGAAAAGGCTCTCATGTCTGGGCCTGGGCCCGGCTCTCTGTCTGGGCACATCCAGTCCTGTCAGCGAGCTTCCAGACTTCGCCCCCTTCACCCCCTCCTCCCCCCATCCCAAAACTCCCTGGGACTCCATCTCCTCCACGCTCCTGCCCCCCACCCCTTCTGCTTTTGTCCCTCTCTCTCTCCCTTTTCGTCGCCCACTTTCCACGAACTCCCCAGCTGCATCAGCGACGCACACATTAGATAAGAGATTCTCCATCTCACACATGCGGTAAAAGAGAAAAAAGTTTGGTCTCTAAGTGTTTACCTTCTCTGTGGTGTTGGGGAGATGTTGCCAGCACTGATTTAATTCACATGTAGCCTGGCTGTTTCTCGTATGAGGGAGCCTTATGTAATGTGGAAATGTTTTAAGTTTGTGGTTTTGTAATATAAAGACGGACCTCAGATTCCCAAACACCCTCTTTGTAATAATGGACCTTCAGCAGCCATCTTGAATAATCCCCCCGACTGTTTTAACACAGCCTGTCGCTCTCTTTTATTACGTCCAATAGCTTTTTAGCGTCTCGTTGCTCCTTGTTAGCTCGGGCCTCGATAAATGGCGTTGTCGGTCACAGTGAGCTCGGCCATTCCTTAATTGAATCTAAATGTCAGCATTGATTCAGGATGGCAGAGTGTAAGAGCATGAATATTGGCCTGACCTTAAACACTAATTGAGATCCTCTCCCCGGCTCATTCATTCCACGGCAGCTGATACACTGTGTGATTGTCCGCGGCACATTTATTAGCTCTCGCCGTTCAGCGTCACTCGGCCAAATGAAAAGGAGGAACCGGCGGCAAGTTCCCCCGACACTCGCTTCCAACAGATCGCACAAATTGGACGTGCCAACGAATTTAAATCGGGAGTTCAGCGCTACTCCATTTTACGGCATTATGCTCGACTCTGATGCCATCCCAGTCTCCCTCCATCTGTCCCGATGCATCTGTCACTTAGTCGAGCTAGAACACAGAAATACAGAGGGGACATGAGGGAGGGAGATAAAGGAAGATAGAAAAAGAGCAGAGGGAAAAGACTGACCGGTGTTCTAAAGTGAGGAGAAGAGAAGAGGGGCGCTGCCAGTAAGTTGGCACAGCCTCAGTTAGAATAGCACAACACAAGCTGTGTGTGTACGTGATCACCGTCGAGGGAGGCAGAAGGGTTAAAATGGAGGTATAGCAGACAGTAAGGGATGGGGGTGGGGGGGGGGAACGTGGCACGCCCAAATTTAAAGAAGCAAGACCTGCTTCTATGTTTGCCCCCAACAGAAACACACACAAACACACACACACACACACACATCACATCACGTCACTTCATCTGCTAATTGCTCTCTGCTGTTTTGTACTTCTCCCTCTTCCTGTTTTCGTCTCCTTCCAGTATGCTTTGGTTTTGGAAGCTGAGCCACTGCCCTGTTCCGCCTCTCGCTGCATAAACACACACACACACACACAAATCCAGACTCACATGCTCTCAAACACACAGTAACGGAGACACTTGTTGTCTCCGCACATCTGGCAGCATGGCTGGTGCATAGGTGTCACCCAGCCCTCTCCGGGGACAGGGAGCGGCCATCCAGGAGTTTCGACATGTCCGAAAACGGCACACAGCGATAAAGAGAACACCCACCACCCCATTCCACCCCACCCCACGCCTTACCCCCCGGCCTGCAGGGGCCATGTTGCATAAAGCTGTTGTTGGAATCATATTACCGGCTATTGAATAAGAGAACTTGGTTCCCAGGGAGTTCACTGTGCTCTGTTGGCTTATTGAGTTGCACGCAAATGAAAGTGGCTGGGGTCAGTGTGTAAGGGCACAAGGGGTTTGTTTCTCATGCGTGTGGTGCCATAACATCCCCATCCAGGAAATGACTGTGAGACAGGTACACCCCTCCCATAGCTGGAGTGGTACCACAGCACTCTCTGAACTGGTCTGAACTCCACACCACACAGCTGTGCACCAGTGTGTGTGCGTGTTCTCGTACACGTATCCATGTCTGTACAGTCGAACAAATACAGTCTGTGTGTTTCAGTGTGCTTGGACTGTGTGGCCCCATACTTCATACCCTGATCCTTGAAGCTGTTATTGGACGGACGAACCGCATTGGCTCAGCAACTGCTGCTGAAATACAGCCCCGGTCTGCAGCTTATCGTGCAGCAGTTTCCATACGCATGTCACCTCCATTAAAATGAACCCAGTCTGCTGTTAACTTTGTGGGAGAGAAATAAAACACAAGAAAGAAGAGAGAAAGAGACATTTTCATCCAAGATACCTCAAAATACCGTAGAACCGTAGTCCTTTGAGCTTGGAGATGTTTAATGGTCAGCAGTGGCCTTCTTGTTTCTTACTATGTGTGTGTGTGTGTGTTTGTGTGTAAGGGTGTGTGTGTGTGTGTGTGTGTGTGTGTGTGTGTGTGCGCTCACTGAGAGAATCTGGTGTTTTAAAGATTTAGGCAGGTGCCAGTGCTTTGCATTCCTAACCTGACCTTTCTTTATGCTGGCTTTAGGGGAGGTCTGCCTCAACAAAGCTTGTTAAACCTGAGCTGGGTGTGTGTGTGTGTCTCTCTCTGTGTGTGTGTGTGTGTGTGTGTGTGTGTGTGTGTGTGTGTGTGTGTGTGTGTGTGTGTGTGTGTGTGTGTGTGTGTGTGTGTGTGTGTGTGTGTGTGTGTGTGTGTGTGTGTGTGTGTGTGTGTGTGTGTGTGTGTGTGTGAGTGTGTGACATGCACACACACCTGTACATACCCGGCACAAGGTATAAATCTCTGGAGTCAACCTCCCAGCTCAGACAAAGTTCAAACATCAGAAATATCCTCCGTAAAGTTGAGCTGTTTATGTCGACTCTATTAGCACCTCCTGGCCTGGCATGCTGTCATTTTGTGGTCTCGTCTGGTCGGAGATGTACCGACAAGAATATCCCTTAAATGTCCCTTCAAAATATATCTGCAGTTGAACAGACAGTGGAAGATACGAAACTCTATCACTGACGGACCAATATATCCACCAACCCCAGTACAAGAGGACTAGGAGCTAAACTGTTTGTCTGTTTGATCATCCACAATCAAATCCATGTAAAAGATCCCACAGAACCTCGAAGAAAGCAAACACCTCACCACTCAAACACAAAAGAAAAACATGTTCACCCCAAGTTTAATACAATCTATAAAACAGAGCTGTTAACTTTTATCGCTGCACTTTTTCCTCTTTTCGCCCACCACCAACTCTGACAGCCTCAGACTGTTTTTCCTCCAACTCGCATTGGCTCCGTTTCTTCTTTTCTTTCTCCCACCCTCCCTTCTTTCCTCTCCTGTTGCTCGTCTACTGAGTGTGGTGTGGTGACGCCCCGGCCTGGCTGGCAAGCCAACTCCAGACCCTGTGATTGCGCGCAGGAGTCGTAGGATTGCATCACTGCCTGTCGGGAGAGGCCGCAGAAATGGACTGAAAAGAGGTGGTGGGTTGGAGGGTGGGTGGAGGGGGAAAGCAAAGAGAGAGAAAGAGAGGGAGAAATGAGACGGGTTGATGAAGGAGAGGAATGACAGACGATGGGGATGTAGCCCCGGGAGGTGAAGAGGAAGAGCAAGCTCTTGTTTATATGGAAGTATGGGAGAGAGTGATGGTCGGAGGGAATGTGTTCAGCCGACTGCAGGAGGTAAAGAGGCCCAGCTGAGCTAGTGGGGGGTCAAAGTGAGTCGGGGTGGGGATGTCAATCAAATCAGAGACGATCAGAGTGCAGAGACAAACACACCCTCCTCTCCTCTCCTCTCCTCTCTCCTCTCCCTCCTCTCCCTCTCTCCTCTCCTCCTCTCCTCTCCTCTCCTCCTCCCTCTCCCTCTCCTCCTCTCCCTCCTCTCCCTCCCTCTCCCTCTCCTCTCGGAGGGTGGCCGGCCTCCTGCTGTGTTCTTTGGTTCCTTCGCTATGAAACTGCTATGTTGTGAAATGCCCCACGTTATTGTAAGATTACTCACCGCTCTTCAAAGCCTACAGTACTGGTGTGTGAAGGCCCTCGAGCACTAGTATTGGGAAGGTTGGCTGCTTAAACACTGTGAGTCATCGACCCTCCTGATACTACATTGTAGATTAGAACTATTTAGTTGATTAAAAACTTGTGTCGCCTAGTTTGGAATGGAAGAAAACTAAATAGTGACTCGAAACATATGCTGCTACATGTGGGCCCTCAATCGCGTATTGTCCACGTCATGTAGCAGCTACTAGGGAGTCTAATAAATCGACTGCGGCTCGGGGTAAGTTTCCAACTCTCGTGCCAATGTGCAGCTCCTCTCATACTTTATACCTGCTTCCCTCCTATCGAATTTGAGGATGGATAGCATCATTAAAAAGAGCTTTGCATGAAGAACTTCTCTGTGTTAGGAGTTAAAACAAGTTTATATAGATGAAGTCAAACTTGAGGCGTTTTTACCTGGGTTGGCTGAAGAGACTCAGACACTTGCTTTCTCACATTGCTTCGCCAGGTGATTTCAGGAGAATGGCCAGAGTTCAGTCCACACGTGAAAGCATCATAGGAAAAATAATTATTTTTATATTGGTTAATATTGCATTTTGATCCTGAAACCCACCATTTCATCCTTCCATTCGCTTGGTCATCCACAACCATCCCAACCCCACCAAGAGGAGTCCGGTCAATGATTCGTACGTTAATCCTGGGTTTAGCCGGCCATGAGGCTTACTGACACACTATGAAATCTCAGTCAAATGGCTTTTTATAGATCATTCAAGCCCTAATCTCACTGTATGGCAGATTAAGTGGAATTGCTAGCTTGGCATTCCCGGACAAATTCGCCTCTGAGGAAGTGTCTGGAACATCTGGATGCAGCAGGATCGACCTGCAACCGACCGGCAACTGAACCTGAGACGATACGAGTCGATGAATGCTGTAGGCTCATTCCTTAGAAAATAAACTGTTGAGTGTGTTACTGGATTTAACTAAACCTCTCCTCATCTAAGCGACAGTCACCTCCACTGTCAGTCCTCTTATCAATTCTGCCCCATTTTAGATAAACGATTGTAAATGGGCCGACCCGTCTCAGGGCGGAATTGAAATCTGGGACAGACCAATCTGCAAGAATGAATAAACATGAGCTCACTGATTGGTCGGGTTCGCAGTCTGTGCAACTGAGGTTTGTCTGATTGTCCCATCGAGATGTGGAGTGTGTTTTTCTCAAATAAAAAAACGCACAACAGCAAGAATCAGCCTCTAATGATTCACTCAGCCTGTGACACCTCAATAAATTCCACCTGAAAATTATCATCAGTGACTTAACTGACAATTATCGCCTCACTTTATCCTTTGGTCTACTCTAGAGAAAGACATTTATATTTATAAATGATATAAACGAAGAAAAATGACATTTCCTCAATTGCAGAAGCTAAAACGAGGGGATATGTGTGTACCTACAAATACTGTCCCATAAGGCTTTGCAGCATAAAAAAGTAGAATTAACGTTTCACCACAGGGAGATATAGCTTTAAGCGTGTGCCCGTCCTTTCTCATGTAGCCGTCCCTTTTGACAATAAACCACAAGTGCGACCCGCCCTCCTGGTTCTGTGCCTCCCTCCCTCCCTCCTGGCACTTTTCCTCCTCCCTCCCTGCCCTCTGCATGGAATTCCTGTGTCTGAAGACTTTGGCTTGAGGCCATTGTTAGCTCACGGAGTAGCTTCCTGTTGCACTCCTTTCCTCCTTCGCAGCGTCCATCCCTCCCTCCTTTTTTTCTCTGCGTCTTTCCCTCACTCGCCACATTCTCTCCTGCTCCATGTGATATTTCAGATTTCTCCCTCCCTGTTCTGTTTTGGGTCTTTGGCTCTTAATTGCACGCTCACAATGTCTTGAATTCATTAGTGATATATTCCTTTAATCTTTTCCAAACTCTAAAAGCACATGCAGCGATCTTTTGCCTAATTCTCCCTCTGTTGGAGCATGTGAACGCATGTGTCGCTCTGTATTGCAGCTGCTGTGAAAACGGCTCCAACAACTCTTTTTTCCTCCTCAACAGCCCTCCCCCTGTGGCACCCTGCTAAATTCTATTACATAATCCTGTGTATGATCCTATGTGCCTTTTGGCAGCATGGGGAAGAGGAAGGGGGGAGTTTAGATTGAACATAAGAAACAACAGTGTTACTAAAACATCTCTTTGTCTAAATATTCATTTCTATTTTGTTAATTCCAAAGATATGTGAAATGGTGAAAAGAGGAAATGATTTGGGGATCTATTTTTAAAACCAGGAATGTCTCTCATAGTATAGATCAGAGGAGAATGAGCTGAGAGAGGAAGGGACGAAAAAGAGAGAAAGAGGAAGCAGAGCAGTGAATGAAAAACACAAAAGCGCAGAACACAAGGATGAGAAGTGGGAACGAGAGGCTTCAAGGAGGAGGAGGAGTGGAAACTGAGGTTTCCTGTCTGAGGAGGAGATGGACTGAGGAGGAGAGAGGCAGGAAAGTCTCTCAGCTGTGTGTGTTGTTTGTGTGTTAAGTGATCCATCAGTGGGTGGATGGGTGGGGGGGGGGTGTAAGCGGAGGTGGCACATCGCTCTTACCTCAAGCCGTTGTAGTGGGGACTTAAGGAGAAATCGTTTTGGAGCCTTTTCTTTTGTTTTCAGTGTCAGTTACCATCATGCTAATAACTGGATATTAAAACCTCTCACCTTCATCTATTTGTCTTCATCAGAGGTCAGTGCTAATGTGTGAAACTTTATGCATCACATCCTCCTCTGACTAATCCTCGTGAATCGGGCTGTTAGGGACAAACTGAGAAACGGGAATGACTTCACTTTGAAGCGTGGAATTGCTTTTATCACTGAAATCCGACTTTTGTTTGTTCCTCCTCGGCTTCGGTTGCAGATGTCGAGCCCAAATGTCAGGGGGTCAGGGGTCACACCACACCCTCACCTCATTCAGTCACCTTTGACCCCCCTGTCCTTCCCACCTGGAGGATGAAAAAACCAGCAGGTCTAGACATGACATGAGCCACATCTGTCTTAGCACATCGCTGCTCAAACCACAGAGTTACCAAAGGTGTTCTTAAATATAATTAGCTCTGCCTTTTCTTTTTGCACTGACATTTCTTCTTCTTGTGTGTGTGTGTGAGAATGAAAAAAGGAGAGAGAGCAAAGAGCCCCGGGGAGAGATGGCTTGCCTCCTACAGACTACCTCCCAGGGTCACAGCAGGAGGGGGATTAGGTTACAGCCAATCTCGGAGGGGGGGTCATGCGAAATGTGCACACACACACGGACACACACACACACACACTCGCAGGGACTCTCTCGCTTTCCTCCCAGAAACCAAAATATTACAAAATGTGATTTTAAAACCCTGAAACCGAATCTTGAGGCTGACAGTTCCTCTGCTCTCTGATGCATTTTTATTGGCTCTCGTGTCCTCGCCATCGAACCGCCGAACAGGCCGAGCTGAAACATGAGCCACCTCAGCACAGAGTTCCTCCAGATCGGGCTGGAGATCACCCGGTCGGAGCGAGGTTAAAGGTCACTGATGTTTTCCGTGTGGGCCTATAGCCTATACGTCCTTCCACCTCATTCCTCCCCCCCTGTGTCACTAACCCTCTCCCACACCCTCAGCTTCATCCCATGTTCACCCCTGAACACCCACACCTCATCAAAGGGTGGCCAGTCAGGCCTCTGGTGGGAAAGGGCCATGCAGAGGAATAGGTGACGGGAGTTGCTAGACAGGACACACACACACACACACACACACACACAGGCCTCTCTTTCAGGACTCCTCTTCCTCCTGCACTTCCTCCTCACCCTTTATATCCTTGCTGTGGCCCCCTTGGTCATCCCTCTTCTCCTCTATCTCTCTCTCTCTACTGCTCAGCTGCTGTAGCCTATGTTTACTCTGCTATAGAGAGTGAGAGAGTGAGAGAGAGAGAGAGAGAGAGAGAGCGAGAGAGAGAGAGAGAGAGAGAGAGAGAGAGAGAGAGAGAGAGAGAGAGTGAGAGAGAGAGAGAGGGCCCAGTGAAGGGACAATGCTGCCTTTCAGAGAGGCTGTCGACCCCACAGCCGAGCAAGGAAGTCCTCATGGGGGCCAACACCCCTTCCCCAAACTTCACAGCCACCCGCCACCGAGCTTGACACACACTCACACACACCACACGCACGCACACACACACACACACACACATATCTCCGTGTATACCCCCCTCCCTGTGTATTATCCTCTCTCTGTCAACTTTTCTTTTTGTCTCACATTTCCCACAAACCCTCTCTCAGTGACCATGGCTGTTTGGAGGGATGTAGTAAAGATCCCATAGCTGCCGTCCAACAATCACACACCGTGAGTCACTCCGGCCTCTGCTGTTCCTCCACCAAGAAATAACCATCGGGGTGCGCTGGGGTGAAATCCATCGGCAGAGAATGATTCATCGGGATCACATCAGTGTGGTGAAAACTGCAGCGGCTGTATTTTAGATATTTTATGAGCTGCCGAGTTTCCCTGAAGTCTGAGACAGTTTCGAGTGAATTTTTGTGCGTCATGTCTGTTCCTCGGCTCAAAGTGTTTCGAGTTCATACACACACAGAGTCTGCAGACGACAGGCAACTGTACAGCAGTACAGCTCCATCAGTTATTCACCTTAACGCATCTTATGAGCTAAAAATCTAAACTGATCTCGAGATTCGTTATTTGAGAACAAATATCATCCAGTAAACTGCACAAAAATGGCTTAACTATAATTCTTTATTAAACACTTTTAAAGTGCTTTGGTTTATTATTTAGTGAAAGGAGAAATCTTGACTGTAAATACATTTTCTCTTCTTTTAATTCTTGGCTAACAGCTTTTATGAGTTACAATAATTTTGGTCTTTTCCAATATAGTTTTTTTTGTAAAATGTTATTCTTACAAGTGAAACTAGGATTTTTTTTTAATCTGGACAATATTATTTTGAATAAATAGTTTATTGGTTGGCCTATAAAAAACTTTCATCTCAAGTTAAACGACCTATCGCGTTGGAGATACTGGATGAATGGATCATTTTCTATCATATGAGAGAAAAAATACTTTTCACATTTTGCGGAATAATTTGCAGACTTTCTGTCAGCCGACTAATGCATTCAGGCAACTTGAAATTTAAATGAAAAATGATAAAGTGCGTCTCAGGGTGAGGGCTCTAACAGCCTTACAGCAAGTGGATGATCCAGTTCAGAGGAGAGGACGGAGACAGAGCTGCGATATTAACTTCAATAAGGATCTGACACCACCTAACTCTTCCTTTATTATTTCTTAGTTTGACTGATGATCTTCAGCACTGTTGTAAACTTAAATCTCTCTTTAGATGTTGAGGATGCCTGACAGCGATAAGGAGACAGTGTAAACACAAGTAGGCCTTCCTGTTGCTGCTAAAGGTCAAACTTCATTCAACACTCCACTCACATGCCTGCGTGCTGCGTCTTGAAAGACTCCGACGACTTTTGAGTTGAGCGTTTGTTTACGCTTGAAGAAGTGATGTGTTTGATTTAGTTACTGACTCGCTGCAGCTTGCTGGAAATACCTTTTCTAATTCTCTCTCTCTCTCGTGTGACCTGCCCTTCTCCCAACACGACACACGCTGCGGTGAGCTTTTCCTGACGCTTGTGCTCCGAGTCACCGCTGACATTTCAGTGTCACAGAGGCCGTCGAGGGAAACGTGTGGGTCATGTGCTTCTTAGTGAGTTGTAATGAGACAGAGGCCAAAGGTTAATTTTGCTCATGTGTCAGGCAGCACTGTTCGATCGATCGATCTATCTATCTATCTATCTATCTATCTATCTATCTATCTATCTATCTATCTATCTATCTATCTATCTATCTATCTATCTATCTATCTATCTATCTATCTATCTATCTATCTATCTATCTATCTATCTATCTATCTATCTATCTATCTATCTATCTATCTATCTATCTATCTATCTATCTATCTATCTTGCCATATGCTGGATCACATGGGGACAATCTGGAGATGTTTTCATCTCACTGCCGTACTGATGTGACTCTCATGCGTTTACTCTTTGCGGCCTGATTGACATGTTACTTGCACAGGTGGTTTAGGGTTACTTGTAGGGACCAAAGGTAAATACAGCAAAGTGTGATTTTTTCTGGTCTGAGAAAACATCCATGTGACAGAAGTAGCCTCACTTTTAGAGTGAGACATTAATGCCATAATGGTGCTTTATGAGGATGCTCAAACAGTAGACTCCACTGATCTTACCAATGCATGTGTGTATCATTATTCTCTGTATACCCCTGAACCCCCAACTCCCACCCCACCCCCTGGCTGTGTGTATGAATGTACGCGGGTGACCATCTCTCATTGGGCCGGTGAACCTGGTGACCTCTCTGCTCCGTGCCTCCCAGACATAAGGTCTTCTCATGTGGCCCCCGGCCAGTCACTCTCAAAGCTCACCATTCACTGCCAACCGCGGTTTGTGTCGGCATGTATGAGGGAGAGGGAGGCCGGGTGAATTTGTTGAAATTACAGTTTGATTAATTGCTTGTGTGTGTGTGTGTATTTGAAAGTATGCCTGTGTGTGCGCCGGTGTACCCATTACATGCACTGGGAGCTGTTCTGCAACTTTGTGTGTGTGCCCGCGTGTGTGTGCATTTGTGTGTTATTATGGAAAATGTGAGGAGATTTGTGCGTTTGTGCATGAGCCTGGTGAGAAGAAGCAGTGAACCCTAGCACATTGTGTTGAATGGGGAGCTTGGCTACAAACCAGCAGTACTGTACTAGCACCACCTGTATGTGTGAAACAGTACAATCTGGCTACAGAAGAATGGACTCAGCCTTTATTTACATTTGTGTGGAAAAGATCTGACTTTCGTGAAAGTCTATACCTCAAAAATACCTCCAAAATATTTCTTCAGGAGGTTTGTGCCTTGACTCCCAGGGTGCATGTTAGGTGTTTGCTTGAGCATGCATGTGATGCTGGTTCAGTCCTGTGACTGAAGAACTTATCATGACAGCTAGATGACCGTCCTGCACACAGCCCTCGGGGTGGGTCCAGGGGTCAGTGTGTTTAGAGGAAGGAGGAGGTGGGCGGACTGGGTGCAGCTGGACTTGGAAGGCCCTGGGGTGGGGGTGGGGGGGCTAGGGTCGGTATGGTGGAGCTCAAAGGTTCATGGTGTCTGAAGGTATACACACTGTAGGGCTGGGGGGTGGCCTGGGGAGGTAGGTGATGTGATAGGGTAGTAGGGCCAGTTACTGGCCAAGGGGTAGGGTGAAGCTGGGCCGGTGGCGAGGGCGACCATCTGGATTGGATTGTAGACATTCCTCAGGAAGAGTTTGTGAGTAAAGGTCAGCGGGGGAAAGGAGGAGGGGTCCCTCACATCTCTGCGTGTGTGTGTTTATTTTTCTTTGGCTTACTCAGTGTTTCAGTTTACAATGTGATCAGTTTACCATTGTTCCCGAGTGTTTCTTGCCCAGTGGGAATCGTGGAATGTGAGAAACCTTCAGCAGCGTTTCACGTGGGAACTATCGCAGGTGTGAGAATGTGTCTCCTGTTGTTTGGAGAATTTCTTCATCTGTGTGTTTATATGAAAAGAAAGCAATCCTGCAATGGCTCCGCTTGGCCTGGCTCTGACCCTCTGTGATTGGTTGTTTGCGCAGGTGGGAGGTCGGCGACTTGCCGCCATGCTGTCCCTGGATGAGCCCCTGGACCTCAAGCTCCCTCGGCGGGCCAGTGGGCGGGACAGAGGGGTGCGCTCGCCCCCCCTCTCCCCACTATACCCCAAGCGAGCTCGCCAGCTCCGCATGGCGGATGACGGGACTGCAGTCATAGAGCCGGCCTCGCCAGCTTCTCCACGCACAGGTAGGTGACCTTGACATGAAACCAAAAGACGCAAATTTTTTGTACGAGAAAAACCATTAAAGGTATATCTCACCAGGTGTGTGTGTGTGTGTATCAGGTGTGCAGGTGGTCCCTCACGACCGAACAGACACCCCCACCCCCCCTGCAGTGGACCTGAGCATGTCCCCCTGCTCCCGCCACACCCCCAGCTCTCCAGAAATGACCAACGGCAACTACGTCCCCTCAGGGGTGAG
The DNA here is from genome assembly GCA_038501795.1 of Pseudopleuronectes americanus. Classification (NCBI taxonomy): domain Eukaryota; kingdom Metazoa; phylum Chordata; class Actinopteri; order Pleuronectiformes; family Pleuronectidae; genus Pseudopleuronectes; species Pseudopleuronectes americanus. The sequence continues at coordinate 6,514,293 of CM076732.1, forward strand.
TAGGACGGAGCTCAAACACACACACACACGCCTGCCACAGCTTTCATCGGGCCCACCTACACCTCTGTCCTTTCCCTTTGTTTCCCCTCCCACTCTCTCTTCACTCACCTCTGAGTGTCTGAAAAAACTGAACACAGTCTTTCAGTGTCTTTAGCGGCGAGTGACTCAGCCTGTTGGGGATCAGCAAAATCAGGAACAACATCGGGTTGTGTCACACTCCCCATCAGGCTGTGCAAGGAGCTAGAGAGAGAGCGAGAGAGTGAGAGAGAAAAAGAGAGAGAGAGAGAGAGAGGAGCTGAGGAGGTGTTAGCTCTTATCAAACACCTCCTGTGTCCCCAACAAGTGCCTCTCTCTGTGCTACTTGTACTCACTGGCCCCACTGGCGTGATGTGTGTGTGTGTGTGTGTGTGTGTGTGTTTGTGTGTGTGTGTGTGTGTGTGTGTGTGTGTGTGTGTGTGTGTGTGTGTGTGTGTGTGTGTGTGTGTGTGTGTGTACATGTATAATCGGATTTAAGACAAGGTACAGCCATGCAGACCTCACGCCGCCTAATTCAATTCCCCTCAAATAAATTGAGACAGGCTGGGACCATTCAGCCATCCGGCGTCCCATTGAGTCCCAGATAGCCCCCCCCGACCTCACTGCAACACACACTCTACACTTTATTTTATCCCACATTGACGCAAATAGGACACTCTTCTCTCTCACACACAAAACAAATAAGAGCCACTCGCGGAGGAACAGCTGCACACACTCACATGCTCCTCAGCCCTATAGCATCTCACAAAGCAGCTCACATAGTTTTGCATGCAGAGGCAGAAATCAGGAATTGGCCTTATTTCATGAAATTTGTCACATACACATTTCTGACATAGCTGCAGACAACGAGACAGCCGCCGTATTGTGATCCATTTGCACCCTTTCTCTCCCTACGCTTCCTCGCTCTCACATGACAGCTTGGACTTAAGTGTCCCTCATTCTTAGTTCGACATTTTCATCCAGGCTCATCTGTGTTTTCTGCTCGAGCTTGTGTGCACGTGTGTGTTCGAGTCCCAGCTGCTGCACCCACTCCATACTACCAAACCTCAAGCTGCGCACCGGGAGGTTTTGTAGTACGGAGTGGGTGACGTCAAGAGAGAAACCGGAGTTGATTTTTGAAGATGAAGATCAGCAGTTGTGTATTCCATTGTCAAAAACGGAGAGCGGATACCTACAAAAGCCTGGGGGATATGGCCCAAAATTATATCACTAATAATTTTATTAAAACAACAATATTGTGATTTCAATTGTACCAATAAAAATTCCTTGTGAAGCCGACATTGATATTCATCATGATAAATGTCACATATTTATTTCTATAGGTTTAATTTTGGCTCCTGACACAGTTTGAACATATGAACAAACATCAGTGTGATATTATGATTGATCTAGAACTACATTTAGTTTGGGCTGTGTGCCATCCACTAACATGGAGGAGGCCGGCTTTATGAGGCAGGCAGGGAGGGATTGAGACACTTTGACTGAAACACACTTCTGTTGTCCATCTTTATATGCAGTGTATAATTTAACCTATTCACTTAAAATACACAATGTACAAGCAATATATCAATATGTTGGATTTTTGTTATACTGCAATTGATGAAACTTATATCGGGATAAAGAAAAAGTGAGAGCTGGATCCGAATCCTGAACTAACGTCCAGTTCAAGTGTCTACGTCTTTCTTAATGCTGCAGACCGATGATCCCATTTTTCCCTCTTTTCTTTTCATTTATCAGAATTCTCACATCTCACAGGCCTTCCAGTTTTTCGTGCCAATCGGAGCCGGGACGGGACTTCACCTGCCGTCCTCCATGTTCATTGGCCAGACGAGTGACAAGCGGGCCTCTCCTGACCTGTCAGCGGATGAACAACTGGCCTGCCACTGGAGGAAGGTAGATAGAAGCAGAGCAAACCCATGGAAGCCAAACCAGGATATGATTCAAATATCTCAGTCATTACTAATAATTTGAAATGCTGAATGTATTCCCGCCCTCTAGTGCCACCTGCTCTTTGACTCCCTACAAGACCTGGTGGACCATGTCAACGACTTCCATGTCAAGCCCGAGAAGGATTCTGGGTACTGCTGCCACTGGGAGGGCTGTGCTCGCAAAGGCAGGGGGTTCAATGCCAGGTGAGAGAGAGCCTACAACTGGGGGAATGCCCTGTTAATGGGAGGATTCCAGAGGAAGTTGATGTGATGAACTTATTTTTGTGGTGTCGCAGGTACAAGATGCTCATCCACATCCGGACTCACACCAACGAGAAGCCCCACCGATGCCCCACCTGCAACAAGAGCTTCTCACGTCTGGAGAACCTCAAGATACACAATCGCTCACACACAGGTCAGTCACGGCAGGGAACACAAATTACAAAAGTCGACAACGCATAGGTTTAAAAGTAAGGATCTGAATCATCATGATCCTTTGATATAAGATTAGATACTGAGTACATTTTTATGTCATTCTGAACAAACATTTGAATCCCTCTTCCCCCCTGCAGGTGAAAAGCCCTACATTTGTCCTTATGAGGGTTGCAACAAGCGTTACTCCAACTCCAGCGATCGCTTCAAACACACACGCACACACTACGTGGACAAGCCCTACTACTGCAAGATGCTGGGCTGCCTGAAGCGCTACACAGACCCCAGCTCTCTCCGCAAGCACATCAAAGCCCACGGCCACTTTGTGGCTCAGGAGCAGGGCTCCCCCGCTGGGGTGGGCTCCCTGCTGAAGGGGAGTCACAGTGGAGGGCTTGGGAGTGGAGGGGGTAAGGATTCAGAGCTGTCCTACATGAGCGGAGCCCACATCCTCATCCCAGGGGCAGCGGCTGCTCTCCTGGGAGGCCACACCCTGCAGGGCCTGAGTGGCTCCGTGCCCCTGTCTCCCCTCAGTCCTCGTCCCCTGGACCTCAGCTCGCTGGGTTGCCCCAACTCGCCTCCAGGCAGCCTGGGAGGCACGTCCATCCTGTCCTTCCACGGCTCGCCGCTGGGATTGGCCAAGTCCCCGCTGCTCTCCGCGGCCTTCTCCTCCTCGGCCCTGGGCCTGCCGATGATGCCCATGCTAGGGGCGGCGTCTGAGCGGAGGGCCCAGAGTCAGCAGTTCAAGAGGAGCCAGGGGGAGGGGGCCGAGAACGTGGTGACTGGAGGCATCCTGAACCTCTCCACAGGAGGGTCTCATGATCCGCTGTCCTGGGTGGTCATCCCTCCAGGCACCGTGGTGCTCAAGCCAGCTGTGGTCAACTGACTCACACACATACACACATACACACATACACACATATGCATACATTCCAGAAGAGCTCAGGGGGTTGGGACGGGAGGGTGAAAGCCATTATGAGGGTACGGGCGGTCAAAGGTGATGGGGATTGACTCGCACAATCAAATCCAGGCAATGCATTTCAGAGTGTGTGTGGAAAAGGACAAAAATGTGGAAAAACTTCAATCAAGAAAAACAATAGATAACACTACACCTCACAAGAATCATTGATACAACGCAAGCCTCTTTTATTGTTGGGAAACCAAGGGGCCCAAGAACTCTTTTCAGGAATATCTATGGTTTGGCTCTTTGTTTCTTGTTTTATACTCTATTCATTCCTGTTTGCTGGTTCTGACGACAGGGACCATGAACCTAGTGCTTAGTGTCTTAGTGCTCTGTGTTCTTACAAAAGCCCTGATTCATTCTTAAGTATTTATATGACTGCACTTCATTGACAGTGTGCCTCCAGCTTAGCAGTGGGATAGAGACACCATGAAACTGAATGACGCACTCACAGCTGGGCAAAGTTTCACACAATAGAAAGATGATTTTTTAAAAGTTATGACCTATTTTTCACAGGCTGCTGTGATTAATACGATTCAGACAAGCTTGCCGCGCCAAAGCAAGTGAACTCAAAACTGTTTGGGGATGCGTGCAGGAGACGGATACGCTTCAGCTCCGAGACAGTTCGTTTCAACACAGCACTTAATAGCGTCGGCTGGTTATAGTATTGAAACCTCACAACTGCTGCTAACTTCTCAGCCTCCCCCCCCCCGGTGTAATACAAACTGGGGGGAGAGCACTTTTTGACAATCTGTCCCCGGCTCGGGGAGAGTGACCGACATGGACCAGCCTAGTCCACCGGAGTTTGTGCCGGACAAGTCGACGAGGGGCTTTTTACTTTAAGGGCACAGAGCGATCTGAGATCTTAACGCAGACAAGTGGTGTTACATCACCTGGCAATCACCAATTCTTCTTTTTACACAAAATCCAAGCGTCGGTGCGTCTGGCTCCCCCCTCTGGCCGAGCACGATACACCACATCCTGCTTGCCGTTTACAGAACCTCCATGCTCCTGGATTGTCCAGCTGCTTTCCCGTAATTGAGTCGACACAGCCAGTCTGCGCATGAAAGGGCCACTGTGGTGATAAAGACTAGTGTCTTGTAGTTTTCAAAAAGTGACCCGACCCAAAACCAGCTGTGAAAAGCAGGAGGTCGTCCAAATCCAAGTCCAGCTTAGCCTCGACGGCAGAGGTCTTGTCCCAAGTTCAACAACTCTCACACGGTGCCAAAACTACCAGGAGAGGGTAAAGTGGGATGTGCATGTTGTGCCACAGAGGGGGGTGTGATGCACTCAATACCACAAACAGCTGGACCGACTGGGAAGCCACACTATTGCAAACTGCCTCATTATAAAAAAAGAAACAGACTCATTTGACTTCTGAGAAAGCTTTTCTCTCGGTTCGATTAAGCAGGCAACATGCACTTACCACAAACTATATTCCTTACATGTTTTAAGAAGTGTTACTGCGAAGTCATGGTTCTTTCAAAGCTAGTTTGCTTTTTATTTGTCTGCATGGGTCAGTTTCGCTGTGGGACCCCTCCGGGTGCTAATGCATGTACGATGTTGACTGATGTCCCCACAGAGGAGAGGAAGGGGAGCAGGAGAGGATCAACACAAGGAACATTCCCTCAAGAGACTCAATCACTCGCTCCTCCTCTCCCTTTTCTCTCCTCCTCTCCTCTCCTCCCCACATGTCGGCTGTCTTACCTTTCCATCAGTAGACACTAGCTAATGCTGTTTTATATTTCTGTCATTGTTTTTTTTTGTTCTGCTGTTGTTCAGACGAGACATTTTCTTGATGTTGAAGTTGCTTATTGTGTTCTGCGACGGCTGCTCTGCAATCAGCTGTCTGCTGCCGGGGGCGAGTCATTTGAGGGCACGAAGAGAAGGAGAGAAGGCCAGAGGGAGAGAGGGAGAGAGGGAGAGAAGGAGAGAGGGAGAGAGGGAGAGAAGGAGAGAGGGAGGGGTTCAGGTGGTCTTCCAGGGCGGTGCTTCCCAACCTGGGGGCTCATAGAAACATTCAGTTTTCTCTGTTAAATTTAGAATTTTCAGTCATTTTAGTCCTAGTCCTGTAACATTGAGAAAAAATGAATATAGTTGTCGATACCCATTAGCAAAATCTTTAAAATGAAACAACAAAAATCACAATATGTGTAAATTTAGGCCGTGAACTGTGATTGTGGGTCACACGTTCAGATACTACTATTTGGGACTGAAGGGTCACAAGCCAGAAAAGGATGGAAACCACCGTCCTAGGGACATGTTGACCTGATGACCTCACACTCCTTCCTGACAATCACAATGACCCGAACCCAGACGGGACATGGTCATCAAATACTTCTGTATCCAGGGTCCAGACACAGAACTCTTGCTCCCTTTTAATTTCCACAGTCAGACGCAGAGAGAATGCCATGCGTCTGTGAAAAGGCGGGCGTCGCTATGTGAGCGAGAGCGAGGGAGAGAGAGAGAGGATTGGCTGAATGAATAAATGAATGGACAGTGGATGGGGAGAGATGAGGGGAGGGAGAGGCTGTGTGCCAGCGGAGGAAGAGAGGCAGAGGAGAGCTGTGCCGAGCAGCCGCCGTCCATCTGGCCACCGACCCGGCAAACGGCCCACTGCGCTCTGAAGTCACTGGCTGTGCCGATGTGTCCAATGTGGCAGCCACTCACAGGCGTACCAGCCTGCAGAGAACCAGGCCACTGAACTCTGTCTGCCCTCTGGGTGTTTTCTTTTTTTATAGATCAAACCCAAAAGGCTCAGCCCCCCCCACCTCCCGGCCACAGAGATGCATTCCAGGCAAACTAACAAGCTGCATTCACAGAAAACAAAAGCAAAAATAATCCTCCTCCCCGCCTGAGGATGAGCTCTGGATCAGGCGGCCCACAGATCCACGAGTATTCACAACAGAGATAAATGCATACCTGAGCTTCGTCCTCCCAAATTCACTCATTATCTCAGACACCCTCCCCCCCCTCCAGTGGCCTGTCTCTGGGTTCATCCCGGGTATTGAAGTGAATCTCTCGCTGTGAGTGGACAATCCTGGCATGTGATGTCATCAAAAACAGGTGTTAAGTAGGCTAGACATGGTTTCCGTGGCAACAGCGAAACCCGCAGATGAGGCGGCTCTCCTTTTCCTCCTTTTCCTCCTCCTCCTCCTCCGTTTGTCTGGTTCTCCTCTGCCGGTGGAAGCCAGGGACAGAGACTCGGCACGGCGGCAGAGCGCTGAATTCTAACGACACGGATCCTTCCGGGGTCCACATCTTTTCTCCATATTAAATAAGCTGTACGATCCATTAACCCTTTAAGCTCAGTCTGTAACGAACTGCACTTTTGCTCGTGACGTGCTGCCACATCCCTTCTCGTTGCAGAGCCGTTATTCACCAGTCGATTTGAGAACCAAGAATAATTGTAAAAAGAAAAATCCTCTGTCCTCAAAATGTCTTAATTTCAAGTCCTTGTTTCTACAAAGCGGTACGTGCTCCTTGAGAGTTCTTTTTAAAGAAACCCTTGTTTAATGCTATGGAAATGGAACTGAAATCAAGGGCACAGACATTGTTAGTTAGCTTGGTCAGAGTCATTGTATAGGGGTGCCAGTGACTGAAGTGCCACAGTGTTGCACAAAGGGTTAATGATAAAACTAGGGCCACGCAAGGCCTGTTTGTTCCAAGTTATGTTTTTTGCACATTTGTGAGATATTATATCAGTATTTGAAATTTTCCAAGTGCCTTTTTATTATAGGTAAAAAATATAGAAGTTATACTCTATTTGGAGAAGAAAAAAAAAGATTAAATGAAAATATATCTTTTCCTGGCATCATGTTCTGCGGTTGAACATGCAGAATTTTAGAGTTGTAAAAGTCTCCATTTGGTACAACATAGCGGCGTTCTCCTGTTTTAGAGGAATTTTATTACGATATTGATAATAATGTCAATGAAAAGAGAAAATGTTTAATAAAGTTGCATTTGATAAAACTTGTCTTTTCATTTCTGTTCCACATATATGACTAAAATTCAAGAAATGTACAAATAATAGCATTCGGGTAAATGTGATCCAGTCCGTCTATATCAGATTATTCTGTTTAATAGTCAATAATCTGCCATTTCACTTGTTGTTCAGTGTTTCAGCTCAACAACAGTAGCTGAAAACTGACATAAATACATAAAACATTTGGCTTTGGATCAAAACCATAACACTTGAGGACAAATATAACTATAAAAAGAACAATAAACCCATATTTTTATGACTATTGTTTGAGCCTCCTCTGTCTTAAAATGACATTATCTGCCAATAAGCTGCCACAAAGCCCAGACTAGAGAAAAGGAGGTTTTTATTGGGTCATAATTTACAGAGGGCAGGGGGAGGAAAGAGAGGGCGGACATCATTTCATACTTCATGTTTCCGTATTCTGGTGCGACTGCTGCTTCTGTGACTCAATACTCAGCTCTTCTTCTAGACGCTCTTTAGCCCGCACCACCTAAACACAAAAACACACACACACACATCGGATTATAATAATCACTTTTTTTTTAAATAAGCAAATTACACCACGGCTCCCCCACAGCGCAGAGGAGCTGCTGGGAGATAAAAATAGTCACAACTTCATTTCTAACACGACTCACTTCAAAGAGTGGATTTCTCCTTCACGCTCAGAGTCACATGAGCATAATTTGATATTTAACACAGACACAAAGGCAGAAAGAGAACCGGTCATTATTTAGACGTCATGAGCAAAACAAGTAAACAGATGCCTCAAAGAAACTTCCCGAGGGTGAAAACACACTGAGGATAAGGGAGATACAGTGTTTCAAAAAATGAATTATAATGCTTTCTTTGAATCTGATAATTGTGATCGTCGACTAGATGAAACCGCAAAGATTTGAATTATCTTGGGTCAGCCCCACACGGTCACTTGATCTTCTGTGAAAAAATACTAAAACTACTTTTTCAAGAAATGCACGCAGGGGTTTCATCTCAGCGGCAGTCGGTCACATTTTGAAAACTGTCACTGAGATGTTGCCAACATTCAACTTCAGATCATGGTTTGGTCACATGGGCTGAAGGATTAGAAATAAACTTGTGAGCAGATGGTGCAAAAAGGGGAACCACTGATGAAGAGTTTGAAGATGTATGCTCTGCTCTTTGCGGTTTGATGAACGTCAGACATTTTTCTACTTTAGTGGTTATTAAACATTATAACAGTCATACTACAATCTCTTCTAAAGAACAAATAACATGCTGCATTAACAATCCTTCATTCCGTCACTTTTGAAAATCATTGTGTGAACAACGCGAAGCTGTTTGGCAAAGCAGCAGGCAGAGGTCACTATAGATATGATGTGTTTTTGTTTACAGCACATCGACACTGGTGTTGGACATTATCACCAGAAGCTCATTTGTTTCTTCAACGTGTGTGTCGCCGCTTTTTCATCCTCAGATAATTGTTTTCTTTTTGGAGTCTGTCGTGTGTAACAAATGTCTTCTCCTGCTGTGTTCTCACATCGGCTCGTTCTGACATTTTCCAGAGTTTTTACTTGGAGGCTGGAAGGAGAAACTCCGGAGGCTCTCACTCGGATTTCATCCTCACATACAGCCCCCCCAGAGAATGTCAGTCCGGAGTTCAGTTTATGTCTGAAGGCAGCTAAAGTGAAAACTACTTAAAGAACAGAGTGAACTGTGTTGGATCACAATAGACAGTATAGACAGTATACTTACTTTTGACTGTATGTAGAATGAACCGCCCACTCCCTTGTCATTGACTTTAAAAAGATGATCATAGTTCTGGAAGAACAAAAACATTAGTGTTAGTGTTAACAAAGCAGTTCTTAGCATCACCACTGTAAAAACTAAGTTACTGATTATTGTTACATCAAAAGCTAAATAAGGTCAAATTAATTCACAAAATAAGACCTGATCTAATTCACCGATCTGTCTATGGAATTCACAGCAGTGTCTGACAGAGTTGTGGATTTAGCCACCATGACGATCCCTAACAAGTTTTATTTTTCAACTTGGTAACCAGACTGATTTTCAGTCACATTTTAAAACATGGTTAACGACTCTGCAGCCGAGAACCGACTCTGTGCTTGAATCCCACAAAGAGACAGATGGTGTGACTGCACCTTCTGAATCTCCTCAGGGGTGAGGGTGGTGAGGTTGAGGATCTGCTGCGCCTCTTGCAGACTCATCCCGGTGATGCTGGTGGCAGCGGCTGACTGCTGCCCCGAGCGGCCCCTGGCCCGCGCTGCCGCTTGGCTCGCTGAGAGGGAAAACACACAACGCACAGGAATACTGTCACACAACCGGGATTAGCGTAAAAGCAAAAATGACTTAACGCAGAGCTGTGGCAAACCTTCAGCTAAATTATTTTTGAAAGGTATTATCTTATAATAGTTCTATGAAGTTGGTTGTACATTTACAATTCAGCCTGACACCATTAGAAGACAGGTAATTACTTGAAGATTACTTTGAACATCTGTATAACAAAAAGTGAATCATGATTTCAGTCACATTATCCTGCCCTTGCTATGATGAACATCCATCGATTTGTTTCCACACCTAGTTAGTTTTACACGCCAGCTCTAAAACTTTGAAGGTTCCCGATCATACCTGCATATTCTTGTTTTAGAGCACGAGCAAACGCACGTCCCACCACCTGCGCCCCCATCACAATGATCTGTGCAAGAACCCTGGCCTGGAATGAAAGAAACAGTCATGAAGAGCAGACGATCATCACAGACGGTCATCACAGACGATCATCACTGACAATCACAGACAGACTGAGGCAGCAGGTGTCTGTGTGTGAGGATGTGAAGTGAAATTTAAAGGTCCAGTGTGTTTTGCCTAGTTTGTAAACATCCTTTTATATATTAAATACTTCAAGGAGGACGCAATGTTTTTTGCTGGCGTCTAACCTGGACAAAGTGACCACTGACAACCGAACCTACCACAGGTTCTCCCTCATGTTAGAAAGGGAAGGATGAAGTGAGGTGAGGGGTATTCAGCTGCAGCACGCCACCTCACCACCAGATCTCACTAACCTCTACACACTGAACCTTTAAAGACTGGGCAATAGAAACTATATCAACAATGATCAAAATGTAATTTTTAACAAGTAGCAACATAATAAAAGTCCAGTTCTTATTGATATGTTTCTGCATTGTGTAAAACAGTGAGGTTTTAACACAATATGAATCTGCCTCAGTTTTGTGACATATGTTGTATATCAAGTGTTATTAGGAAGAGGAATAAACCACAACCTCCACTCTGTCTTTACACTGAACAGACACGATCATGTGACCATTCTATTTAATTATCGATATGGACACTTATAATTTGGGGTCCTGATGAAATGATACCTTCATTACTTATGTCAACACAGCGACAGCGATTCCATGACCTCCTCCGCCATGTTGAGACAAGACTTAACTCGCATTTCAACACATCAACTCATTACATCTCACTCGAGGAAGAGGAGGAAGAGGAGGCAGAGGAGGGAGAGGAGGAAGAGGAGGCAGCTTCCTGGTGTAAGACCGATGAACATTCAAACCCAGGACCATGACACACAGCAGCTCCGCCTCATGCTAATGCTAACACTGCCTAGCACCGCTCCGCTGCCTCTGTGAGGTATCTGCTAAAAGAACAAACTGTATTCTTACCATCGCTGTGCAGTGACGTCTTGTCCCGGGACAGTGTTCGGACCCGACGCTGCTCACATGTACACCACTGAAGGTTAGGTAAGGGTCAAAGTTCAAGGAAGCGTCAACAACGCAAAGATTCAAGTTGACTCTGGTGGTCGGTGGTGTTTGTGACACTGCCACCCACTGGCAGGGAAGTCAAACTGCAGTCATCAAAGTGGTGGACCAAGTATTCACATATTTTACTGGGTCCATACGGAAAAAACATCACAAGTAAAATGTGTGTTAAGTCAAAATCAGGAGTATCTACATAATGTGACAGTTGATTTATCATATATTAGATAATAATAATATTATTGTCAATGAACTGATGTTTAAACTACGGAGCCCCCCAGGGGACACGGGGGGGAAAAAAGCTGGGTGACAAAAAAAAGGAAAAATGACGGAGTTTTGCCAGATCCCGAGATACTTTTGCGAGATCTCGAGAAACTTTTGCGAGATCCCGAGATAGTTTTGCGAGATCCCGAGATAGTTTTGCGAGATCCCGAAATAGTTTTGCGAGATCTCGAGAAAGTTTTGCGAGATCCCGAGATAGTTTTGCGAGATCTCGAGAAAGTTTTGCGAGATCCCGAGATAGTTTTGCGAGATCTCGAGAAAGTTTTGCGAGATCCCGAGATAGTTTTGCGAGATCCCGAGAAACAAAGTATTCTGGACCAGACCGGTGTTTCGTTGATGAGAGAAGAGGAGCAATGGAGGACGACTCGGAGAGCGGAGGAGCGGGTCCTCCTCCTGCTGCGCGCCCCCGCCTGCTAGTGTGTGTGTGTGTGTGTGTGTGTGACTGACTGTGAAGTGGTGGGGAGAGGAAGAGGAGACCAGTGACAGAGGCAGATGAGACAAGTACAGGAGGCTGTCGGCGTAAATACAAAGCACTGCCGACGCATCGTCTCCTCCGTGACAGCAGCAACGGGTCCGTGACCTCCGCTCTCCAAGTCGTCCTCCATTGCTCCTCTTCTTTCATCAACGAAACACCGGTCTGGTCCAGAATACTTTGTTTCTCGGGATCTCGCAAAGGTTTTGCGAGATCTCGCAAAACTCTGTCCCCCCTCCCCCTCCCCGTGTCGGAGTTCCGTATTAAACAGTACTTTATTAATATGTTTTTCATCTAATGATTATTTTCATATGGATTAACCCATTTATTAGCTCAAATTGAAGTACTTGAATACATATACTTAGTTACATTCCACCGCAGAGTACCAGCTTTAAAACGTTTCATTCAGAGAAACAAAAAGCATATTTAAGTTCTTTTAAGGTTATTTGATCAGTAAATATTATAATGTTTATAATATATAATATTAGACATAACAAGTCAGTACAACATGATCCACGATAGTTATTTTTTTCTCCCATTGGTTAACTGTTACTGTTAAAGTGACTAATGACGAGACAAGTGGCAATGATTGAAAAAGGTGTTTATTGAAAGACAAGATTGGAAAAAAAACACAAACCTTTACTTTAGTGATACAAAAAAAACAGCAACACCCCTTCACTCAGTGTATAAAAAGGAAGATCTTTTGAAACACAATGGAAGGCAAGTCTAACCAACCCAAATATCACGAGCACACACAGTTTACGCTGCACAAGCACTGACAACACCTGCAGTTCACGTGTACAACATGATGTGCACGATCACACATGGCTGAACTGGTCGGGTTACTTCGGTCCATCAGAGGTCGTAAACAAACTCCGTCTGGATTATTGACGATATTGCTGTAGCCCTGATTAGAAATAACGCGATGGCTGTTATGGCTGTACACGTTATCAATACTGTAATGTCATTGTTTATTAAACACCATGATTACTTGCTACTAAGATAAGAAAAAGAAACAATTCTGTTAGGAATATCACCAGAACAGTCTGAAAAAAGAACAGAATTCCAAAGAGAAAGATTTGATTAAAAACTCCACCATCCAGAGGAAAAAAGAGAAGAATCATCTGTTAAAAAAGGAGGTGGTTTGGCTTCAATGCATAACAACATTTCATATTTTATTTACCTTTAACCCTTACTTATACATAACACTATTTCTGGAAGGCATAACATTGAAATCCAAATGGCACAAATACAGTATCACATATTTATGTCAACATTGGCTAACAAGGAAACGTTAATGTGAACATAGAAATTCCAGTTCATGGTCAAACATGAGCACTGGGGACCCTGTTGTTTCCCCTGTGGGGTTTTTGCTGTTGAAGGCTTGAACGTGTCACAGTAATAGTGTGTCTGTGTGTGACTGTGTGTGTGTCTGGCCTGACTCAACAGGAAGACAAGGTGTTTTTGAGATGCTCACACATTATTTCCTCATTAAACCTTTTTTTTTGCACCATTACATTTTTTTATAGACACATTGTGACGAGAAGAAGCAAGCGAGTTGTCCACCGTGGAGACAAATGTCCACAAAGATTACGAGGTACACGACACACAAGGAGGTGTCCTCACACAAGAGGGCGCCATTGTTATTTATATCACAACGACTGAGAATGTGTTATCATGCTTAAAACATGGTCACTTACCACCAGTATAAACCGGAGCAGGAATAAATACTCCACAATTATTCAATTAATCTATCAACTATTTTAAAATCATTGTTTGTAGTCCATAGTCTGTATAACATGATAGACGATATGAACCCAAAATGTCCTGATCGCCACCAGGTGGTCAGCCGATGTATCCAACCTCCTCCGTGTTGATGAATGGGACATGGATTAAACTAAATAGTCTATGTCGCAATAATTGCTTTTCTCAAGGAGGGTTTCTGTCAATTTAAGTAGTTCTTATCACACTGATGTATCTTCAAGTTCTCATTTGTCTGTTGAGTTTGGTCCAATTAGTTATATGATGATAAAAAAACTTGCTGAAGAGTCACGATTGACTACTGAGACTTGTGATTGGTCGAACTTGTGTATTGCCTGGATCCTGCTGCCACCAAATGCCCAAGATGGGGGGTGTTGCTCTCTGGGACATTTTGGCCAAATTTTTTTTAATAGTGGAAGGAAGTTGAAACAAGTCGTCCATTTTTATTTACAGTCTATGGTTTTCATTTGCTGAGAGTTAACTAGTGTAGCGTAAAGCAGACGTATTATTGCTATGAAGTCACCTTGCACTAACCAGAAATGTGTTTGAGCTTTTCTGAAACATGATTTCTATTAATCCCACATGACAAACCAATCCCCCCCCCCTCCTAAATATCAGTAACAGTGTGACATAATTTTGAAGTTTACATAATCATTGGAAAGCTATTATAAATCAAATATATCCCAGAGTGATTTTTGTAATATCTAATAATCCCCGATGAAAAATATTGGCATATCACATTTCAGTAAGTTTGATATGATCAACATCAGCTACACATTGTGACTACAAACCTGAACGGATATTGTGTTACATACAGTGATCCTGTCAGGAGGTGATTTATTGGTCGACTTGGCTGAAGATTTGTTCACATTGTGCAGTATTTTATTATTTGTGCGGTAGGCTGAGGCGTTCTGGGTGGCACTGCTGCACAAGACTGGTCCCTCCACGCCGTTGGTTGGCACCACGCTTGAACCAATCAATAGTCATCCTGAAGGTCAGAGAGGTCACAGGAGGATGAAGAATGATTTCACATTAGCCTCAAGATCCCACTGGTCTCTACGGACTAAATATCCTGACAAGACACGTTCTCCAATCCAAACTTTATATTTTTTATATTTCTTTTAAGGAATGCATTGTGTTGGAGCACAATTTTCCACAAAAGTTCTGATCTGTTTTTTTGTTTGGGATTTTACGTGAAAAAAAATCACATTAATGTCATATTATTATTTTTAGCCACAACAAAACCTATTCCATAATCAAATGTCATTAGAGTTACTGCACCCTCATTAGTTTAAGATCAATAACTTAAAAATGGACAATAGAAATACTGAAAAATAAAAGACTGATTTTCATTTGTTTCCGTCTCGTTCACTTACCCACTCGTCCTCGTCGACCCCTTCGAACGACTCCTGTGGCAGCGGATCGTCCATGTTCCCCAACTTGGCCACCATGGCACTGAGGAGCTGGGTTACACAGGGAGTATGTTAATAAACAGATGACTGACATGGTGGATTTACTGGATAGCACACCACAAACAGCAGAAACACAACAACACTGTATTTTAATTTATCTCCACCTCATCTTTCTTCTGTTCATCTGTCTTCTCCTCCAGGTAGAAAGACGAGGGCATGTATTTCCTCACCGGAGCCTCTTTGGGGGCTTCGCTCACTGAGAAAAGAGAATAGCAAATAAAAAGAAATACTAGGACGTGTCCAGTAGACCGAAGAGGTAAGTACTTTCATCTGGACAGACTCTCAGCTCTGTGTCCTCACCTGGTGTCATGTCTTTGGGCTTCAGGCTGATCTTGTTGTGTTTGCCGTTGGAGCCGGACAGCCAGGCGGAGGCGGTCAGGGCCGGTTTCCAGCATTCTGCCGTGTCAGGGAACACATCATCCTGGAAAAACTCTTTCTGTAGACCCACGGTGGACACAAAGAGGAGGCAGTTATGGTAAAGAAGGAGAGAACTATATTCCCATTGCAGTATTCCCCCGTGTCCTCTAGGTGGCGCAGTTGGCTCACCTTGACCCGTGGCACTCTGAAGGCGACGGGCTCCACAGCTGTCTTGGTGAGCATCAGACCTACAGCGATCTCCACCTCACGCACACTGCACTCCGTCTTTGGGAGAAAGGCCAAGCCCTGCAGACAGGAAACAGGAAGGTGTCAGAGACCACGTACATCCTCACAAATGGACTTCGGCTGTCCATGTATGCAGGTGTGTGAATGTATGACGAAGTAATGAATCAAATATTTAAAAACTAGAATAGCACTCAGTAGAGTCCATAACTCTGCCACGGCCGTACAATCATATCTAGAACTACACTGAAATTCTCTAGATCTGGATTTTTATTTGGATTCAATAGAAATAAAATAAAATGCAAATATATATATGCTATAAATATGTTATGTAAAAAGAGTGCGGTCAGCTCGGTACCTTCAGCGGCTCTGGAGACATAAAACTGCTGCATTCCATAAAGTACGGCTCTTCAGGGACGATCTCATAAACGTGCACTCGAGTATCACCCTGGAAAACAAAGGTAACACATTTTGATTTTCACTAATTCTTGTCTGCAATGACACTTTGAATTTGTTTTATTTTGATTTACCTTTCCAGTGAGGATGACCACGCTGTTGTCGGGGTCATAGAAAGGGATGAGCGTGGAGGGGGAGATGTCTACTTGAGTGCTGGCGATGGCTCCGGAGGACAGGGAGTCAGCGGAGTACAGGCAGAGAAGTCTATCACTGCGACTGCAGGTGAAGGACAAGAGGGATCAGCGGTAAGTTCTCTCTTTGCACGGACTCACTGCTGCTATATAAAAATATACATTTAATGCCACCTTAAGATTTTTTTTTGAGTAAAATCAAGTACCTGTCAAATCCTGACACCAGCAGGTACTTGCCCTCGCACACCCACAGTATACGAGCTCCCCTGGGGCCGTCGGGACCAGGACCTTCCTGCAAGAAGATAAAACACAGTGTGATTGAGGAAGATGAGTTGATGGAAGTAGAGAAGACATGAATTTAAAGAGTAGCATTAGTGCATTTATTCCAGATGACTAATGCCTTTGGGCTGGAGTTATTCATATCACTTTAAATACACTTTTATTGCTTTTGCAGTGGTTTTTTCCCCCAAGTAATACAACACTTAACGAGTTATAAATGAAATTATAGCTTGTGCATAAGTTCAGACTGCAGATTACTTCATCAATATTTAACTGAGTTTTATTGTGTGAAGTTGCTGTTGTTGCTCAGAGCTGCATACTTCAGCTGCGGTTGTTTCACAATCTTATAAATACACCTCAAAACACAAATCTTATGTATTTTCTGTGATGATATGCCACCATGTCTTCTGCTGTACGTACCTGCACAGGTGCAGTGGACTTGCGAGGGTCATAGATACGAACTTTCCCATCTTTACAGACTGTGGCCAGGAGCTTCCCGTCTGGGCTCCACGCCATACTGAAAACCTGAGCATGAAACCGAATAGAGAGCAAGGGAAAAAGGAAGAGGAGTCAAAAGCATACATCATTATGTGCAAACACAGAAGCATCATTTATCTCATCAAGGTGAAAATAAGTTCTAACAAAGACTTAGCAGGCACTCTTCTTTGCCTCTAGCATCCCTTGGTCACCCACCTGTTCCTGGTGCCCGGTGAGGACTTTGACCTGCTCTCCGCTCTCCAGGTTCCACAGTCTGACTGTGAGGTCGTAGGATGACGACACCCAGGAGTCCACTGGCCAGAGGGTGGCACTTGATTGAGTAAATCTTCTCTGTGTGGCCTATGAGGAGACACATCAGCTGTCAGATCACTGTACATCATTTCTATAAAGTCCCATTGGAGATTTGTTGCTAAACTAGGTGTTGTGTGTCAGGTTTGTCAGTCTGTTGTAGACAGAAGGAACTAAAGAGAGGTGGTTTTAGAGGCTGGGCCTGGTCCTACCTTGCAAGATGAGCTCAGGCTCAGTCAGGGTCTCCTTCAGTCCTCCCTCTGGAACCTGCCACACCCGGATCTTTGCATCATCACCAGCTGTCACAGACGGAAACAGACATATACGTTAAATCACATTCAAGATTTACCAAGTTACATGGAAACTGTGAATAGTTTGTATTTGCTTCTGAATATAAAGGAGTTCTTAAAGAGTCATGAATCCCATTCACTAACTATTGGGATAATTAGGGCTATTGTCAACATGCCGACTGAAGGAGCCGGGAATCAAACCACCGAGCTTCTGATTAGGGGATGGCCTGAGCGACAGTCTAACATAGAAGTGCGTTAGTGTGCTCATTGTACTCACCCACAACAAGCCTGTGTGTGTCGAAGGGGTCCCAAGAGAAGTCGGCCACATTCACAGAGTTCTGGATGGTGGGCAGGTTTGTGTCTGGTTGCCTGCCAGGCTGAGAGCGCTGAGGGAGGGAACAGAATCACTCACTCACACATGCGGCACATTCTCATAGAACATTTCCCAAACTTGTCTCCACAAATGGAGAGAGCAATCACATTACTTGTGATGAATGGGGTTTACATTTCATTTCCATCTGCTGCTGTACCTCAAAGATGGCGATCTGGCCCCCAGAGATGGCGAGGGGCACTGCCAAGCGTTGGCGGTTGACACAGAACCCGTCACACTCGCCCGGTGTGGTCAGGTTGAGACCACGTATGTTAGTGATGTGCGTGTCCCGGTGCATCACCGCACCCTGGATGTGGCGGAACTTGGAGGTCGGCCCTGGACGAGAGGTTATTTTTCCATTTTGTAATTTGACATAAAACAAACAATTCACTTGACGACCGCTCATCTAAACGACTGCAAACTTGGCAAATATTTTGCTGAGGATCGTAAGAATCGCAACATGCACTGTGAAGTTGACGTGTCAGCAGAAACAGATAATAATCCTGCATTTCTTTTAATTTGTAAACTGGACGTGCTGATACTGCTTTAAACATATTTAAGACACAAGCTTTTAACGATGTCAGACACCATGATAATGAAGTTTGTGTGTGTGTGTGTGTGTGTGTGTGTGTGTGTGTGTGTGTGTGTGTGTGTGTGTGTGTGTGTCCATACCCATCAGGCTCTGGATGGCCTTGGCACTCTGGTTGGCACTGGGGCTGGGGAGGAAGCCTGAGGAGAGGCCGGAGTTGGAGGAGGGAGAGCGGGACGGCTCTGCGCTGCTGCTGGGAGTAGTCAGAGGACTACTGGAGGTGGAGCAGCCACGAGCCGGATCCTGAAGAGCAGTACAATGTCAAGTTTTTATTACTGCAACACTACTGTGATGTAGAGATTTAAACCTGTTGCAAAACCATTCAACAAAACTCTCACCTCTTTGCTCTTCACACTGACCACCTCCTTCTTTACAGGCATTGGTTTTACCGTTGAAGCCTTTGGTTTGGGCTGTCGGTCTGGGTTGATGCTGACTTTCTCCACCTGGGGACAAATAGAACTCGTTTGCTTGAGGCGTCCACACGCTTTGAAGACTGTATAAACATGTTGTGGGCAGAGAGAACCGTTACCTGCTTGTTCCCTCCCTGCCACCACTCCTCTGCAGACATGGAGGGAGTAGTACCGACTGTGTCTGGGAAAAGATCGTCATGGAACTCCTGGCCCGAACGCTGGGGAGCAGCAAAGAAACACACAGACGCAAATAAGCCTGCATGGAAACCAGCATGCAAACATCTACAGGACAGCTCGTGAGTTTCAGGTCTGAGTTTCTCACCTTGCGAGGGACTTGGTAGCTCACTGGCACAATGCAGCCGTCTGTGAGCTGCAGCACACGCATCACTTCGCAGGACATCACATCCAACGACAGTTTGGGAACCACGGCGGCACCTCGCGTCGGGTTATCCACAATGCAGTGGCTCACTACAGGGACGGAGAGGATGAGTAACTCTAATTCCGAGCAGACAGATAACAGACGAGCTGCACTTACCTGGAGAGAGGAGCGGCTCAGAGGAGGAGACTTCGAAGCAATCCATCACCGTGTCTCCCTGTGCACAACAGAGCGACAAATCAGACACCAACACATGAATTGTGACCGTTTACGTAATAAATCAGAGAGCCTGTCCCGTTCATCTCCTCTCACACTCAGGTGTAATAAACTGCAGCAACGACAGCTAACCTTTAAATTAAATAACTGTCAAGAGTGTGCAGATTCATTCTCTAGGTCCTTTTAAATCCCTTATGGAATCTTCTCTTTTAATGAAAACTGTTACAAATGATTGATATTTACGTTCCCTTGTAAAGCCCTTTGTAACATTGTTAAGTAAGGTGCTATTTGAATTAAGTTTACTCGATTATTATTATGAAAACCAACATTTTAGGGGAGAAAGGAGGAGCAATCTGAATCTTACCAGTCCGGCCAGTACGAGCAAACCAGTGTCTTCATCAAACAGAGGGATCAGCGTCCTGAGGGCAAAAAGACAAGAGAGAGACAGAAATGAGAAGGAGACATTAAAACTACGTTCAGGACATTGATGTTAAAAACTCTAATATATCAGTGTCTCTAGGTTGAAGTTACACAAAGACGCCACGAGAGGGAGCAGTCGGCTCACCTTTAGGGTAACAGTGGTGCCCTCCCAATGTGGATATTCTATCAAATGGACTTCAACACAGCAAACAAGGCTAATTGTGCAACCCACAATTATTCTTTATTAACTGACAATCTGTTGTTGATTTTCGTCAAGAGAAAAATAGAGAAAAACTTTCATCATGACTAAAGCAGGACCAATGAAAACAAGCTGGGCTACACGGACTCAAAGATATTAAATCTGGCAAATCGAGCAATCAACAAAACAACTTAACATCTCAGCTCCACCTTGGACACAGTCACATGCCTCCTCTTAGGATTTGAGGTAAGAAGATTGACGGATGAGGAAGCTTTAATCCCGATGGAGGGGAGGGGAATACTATCGGTTGGAGTAATTAAACCCAAACAAGAAATGGTGGCTCGGACAAACACAGGCAGTGCTGGCAGATCTCACTTATTCACCGTTTCATCCTCTCATTCATACTCGCTCTGTCCCTCCCTCCCTTCCTCTCTTCACTATTGAGAGTCACTGGGCTGTATTATTCTTTTCCAGGGCGACGGCCGATCCATCCACTTCACATCCCAGGCCCAGAGGCTGAGTGAAGTGGAAATACGGCTCCAGTGATGAACTTGCTTTTACTTGGGGAACGCCACTCGGCTGCCACCACATCGACTAGGAATGGCCGAGCAGTGATGTAATGTACAGAGAACGAGAGGATAATGACAATATAATGACAGACTAAGTTTGGGTACCTTATGTGATGGCTCATTGATGACAGGCGAGGGTGAGCACTGTGCACATGTGAGAGAGTTTTTCATATTTTAACAAAACCAACACAAATTCAGGAGTACCTAAAAAATGTCTGCCACAAGTTTGAGGTTATTATAGCTCACATTCTTTATTCAGCTCTTTTGTCACATTATGGGAAGTGATTTTTCTTGGCAGTTTTGCAGTAACAGACAGAGAAGAGATTGAGTGTTGTTCATGACTGCAAAGGTGAAAGATATATTAATAAACTAGCCGGCCAGGTGAAAATGTAAATTTAAAGTTAACTGTAAAGTATTAAAATATA
The DNA here is from genome assembly GCA_038501795.1 of Pseudopleuronectes americanus. Classification (NCBI taxonomy): domain Eukaryota; kingdom Metazoa; phylum Chordata; class Actinopteri; order Pleuronectiformes; family Pleuronectidae; genus Pseudopleuronectes; species Pseudopleuronectes americanus. Next base: position 6,535,499 of record CM076732.1, read on the forward strand.
CTTTATTTACAAGAGAATCTAAAATACAAGATGCAACTTCAACCCCTTATCACACACCCCCAACTATAGTTTATTTATGAAGCCCATTTAAAACAAAGTGCAGCACAGAGAGTACAAGAATAAAAAGAGCTAAAAAGAAATTGTAAAAAAGTCAAAAGTCAATGTGTGGGTGTAGGTCTTCAGTTTAACCTTAAATAATAAACTAAATACAGCAGGAAAAATAGAACATGTGGATGATTCATTGAACCAAAGTTACAAACAAGTTGTGTTTTTTTTCCCTTATTTATTTTTTCATTATAAGGGGAAAATGCCGTGACAGCATCTTTTGAACCAAATTTGTCCAAATAGGTCAAAACTCTTGAGTTAATTCAATGATGAATCTATTATGCAATATGTATAGTTCTCTAAAAGACTATTTTTATGTATTTTTTGTATGAGATGTTTATATCACATTAAAAACTTGAAGTACTTACAGGCCTCTTTCCCTGCTTCCCTAACTCTGTCCTCCCGTTCATCCTCTTTACTTCAGGATCTTTGACTTATCAGAAAACTGGACCTGTTGCAGACCTGCCTCCTCTTCCCTTCCACATCCCTCCCTCTCCCCCAGTGTCCCAGGCCTGTGAAGTCAGCGAGGGGCGGCCACGCTTCATTAGGACGGCTGTGTGTTCCCATGTCGGAGTCAATCCACAGGGAGTCCCTGAACACCTCCATTCCCACACCCCTCTCGCTGCCCGTCTTCCCTTTTCCGACTTACCAGCACTACCACCTTGCACCCACCGCCTCTCTCTGTGCCTCCAGTTCCAATTATTTCTCTGCCGCCTTATCGCTGCTTTTCTCACAGTAAACTAGCAACAAGTCAAACAGCCACATAATAGGAGTGGAGTTTTATCACTGATAAAAGCCTCTGTTTACTATCGCTTTCATGCTCCACCTCACCGCCAGCCCACTTTCCCACACAGGAACACATATACGTGCATGCGAGTGCATATTTTTACTCACATAGATGTAAAAGCAAACATAGAACTGCAATTAGTACAGCTTAATGAAGTATGTGCACATTTACTCATTCCAGCAAAGAGTTGTGCTAAGTTTGGGACCAAGCTTATTGTGAATATCTGGATCACATGGTCTGATTATGAATGAAAGAGGCTGTAAACCGACGTGTGATTGTGTGTGACGGAGTGTGTGTGTAATCCAGACATAAGCTTTTTCAGCGGTGTGTGACTAGCGGGTAAACCACATATGTGTTATGTGTAGTGTTGAAATAATAATAACAAAAAGTGAGTGATGGAGTACAAAAAAGAAAGAGAAAAATAGAGAAGGAAAGACACAAAGACGCGAATAACAGAAAAGATTGAAAGATTTTACTCCTCTGAAGGACAGAATAGTTCCCCCAGTGTCGTATCATCTATCTGCCCCAACCAGAGTCTCCACATCTTTTCTAACTCGTCCAACACGCTGCAACAAGCCGCCTGATGCTCCTGGAAAAATTCCCCCTGGCTTCAGTGCGTTACCGGCCCTGGGCTCCACTCGGAGTTTAGGCACATCAGAAAAGTGAAGAGAGCTCACGTCCTGCCTCGTCTGCCATCGCCTCACACCGACTCTCTCACACACACACCAAAACACACATCATAAAATGACCCTCTGCCCATGACAGCAGCCTTCAGCACCCGCAGATACGGTGGGCATATTACTCTTGTGTGCACATGTGTGCGTTTGTGTGTGCGTGGATTCTGAGTCGGTCCACGTACGATATGATTATGAGAATGTGTTGTGGTTTGATCATGTAGGAGATAGTGGAATAACTAACTGATGGAGGGGCAGACAAATTAATATGTGGATGACAGACAAATACAGGAGGGATGTGTGAGTATATGTGCGTTTGTTGGCAAAAACTACACACACACAAGAAGTATCCCTTCAAATTTATATTAAATAAACTCTGCAATTTAAGAAAATGCTCTACATGCTCAAGCACGACTAACTATGAAAACTGCACACACATGAACACATACTTCCACACATGTTTAAGCACATATGGGTACCTCCGGACACAGTAGTGTATTATGCGCAGTGTAGATGGAGTATAGGTGGAGTTAATGAAAGCAGCCTGCGGAGGTATAAGGTTATGAGTTGAGCCCCAGCAGCTGTAGGACCAGATCAGTATCAGTCAAAGGGACCTTTCTTTCCTCGTATGAGCTCATGGCCCCTGGAGCTGCCAGCCTGACTGTGACAGACAGACGGTGGACAGACCAGTACGCTCCAGTCGTCAGGTCGGAGCTGCTCACAGAGTGGGAAAGAGAGAGAGAGGGTGCATATGGGCCGTGTGGTTTTGTTTGTTTGTGAGCAAGATTTGGCAAAACCCACCAAACTGATTATCACAGAACTTGGAGGAAGGATGGATCAGGGAAGGTCTCACAACATTTTGGTACAGATCTGGAGCAGGAGGATGATAATCAGATCTCTGTTCACCAAAACCTCCAGACATAAAAACAGTTTCTTTCCCCTCGCAGTCTCACTTCTAAACAGCCAACCCACTGTGGCACTGTGCAATAACTCTGGACCTTTATAATAACCACTGTACAGTTACTCCCGAAATTATATTATATTACATATAATATATATTATAATTATATTTAATTATGTTTACTATTTCACCCTCACTGTATAATTGTAATACGCACACCTGCACTTATTTTCTTAGACCGTCGCACTGTTCGGACTGTTTGTATTGTTTTGTTTGTTTTGTTTGTTTTGTGATGTGTATTCTGTGTAAGCAACTGAGAGCCACTTTACCGAGTCAAATTCCCTGTTTGTGCAAACTTACTTGGCCAATAAACCTGATTCTGATTCTGATCTGTCCTATTTGAGAGACTGATATCTATGAGTGTGTGAAATTTGGTGCAGCCTGATTGGCTATTGGGTCTCGGGCCAGGTATGCGCTCTTGGCATTCTTCGTCTAAATAGAGAATGTTGTGTTGCTTTGTTTTACTGAATTATATAAATACAACTGATGATACCTTACAATCAGGCTAATTTCTCTTGATTTAGTCAATAACTAGTTTGGAACATATACTTGGAAATCAGTCTTGTACGACCTCTTTTTTATTAACTTCTTACTCTATTTCAGCTTCACTCCCCCTCTCTCCTGTTTATCAGTCCCCTGGTTATGTCATCCCAATCAGTGGGAGTGAGCGGGCCGCTGTGTTATCACTTAGGGTGAAGGGTCGGCAGAACTGTGACCTCAAACAGTCCACTCTATCAGCCTCCCTGCCTCCGCAGCCTGCAGCTCGTCCAGCTGTACCAGCCGCTCTCTGGCGGCCCACTGGCCGGAGGCGACTCCTGATCTCAGCCTGATTCTTTGGCCATATAATTATGTTTGAATTATCACATTGGTGGGTCAGAGCAAAAACAGTGGACGTGTTGTTGCAGATCTCAAGTCAAGTGTGAGAGATCGCAGTGGTCCCCCCAGGCATTCTGATAAAACATCGAATTCAATGACAGCCGAGTTCTTATCTGGTGAAGTTTAAGCAGGATAATTTTTGTATAAGGACATTTAGAGACGATACTTCAAAATCCTGGTGAAAAAATGTCTTTTAATAAATGACAGAAAGATACTTGGGGATGTGAAAGAATGTGGGTGCTACATTGATTCCCCATGTCTCTGTAACAATCCATCTCTTCTTCATTATACGTGTTTTAATATTTAGGAAAAAGTCATCGTACATGATATCTCATCACTTTTAAACAATATAACATAATTTTACAATCAGCTCTGAATAGAAGCTTCTAATGTCACTAGCTTGTCACAAACTCCATGTCCATCTCTCACAAGTTCTCTCACAAGTGCCTAACACCACAGTTTTTTATCCGATACAGATGTGTTTATGATTAACATCTGCTCCTTGTTCTTTGCTCCTCGTTATCATGCAAATATTAGAACTAAGTGTCACGGTTTAGTTTAAATACTCTAAACATAAACACATTTGTTTATAATGCTCTTTTGGATGGGACATCAGTCATTTAGCAGAGATTTGGTTCAAAACCAAACTAAAGGACAAATTATAATTCTGACTCCACCGATACATCTTGAGGGAAAATTGAAGGTTGTCTAAATTTACAAGGGAGGGTAAAGGTATGTTTGTTAAGGCCTCATATCATGGTCCCCACACAGACACACAATAAGCAGCAGATTTATAACGGATCTGTTATAGCATGAAAATTAATTTGTAAAAATATTTGGTATGTTGAACAGCCGTATCTAAACAGCTGTGTCTCTCTCTGATTAAAAAGTATGACCATTGAAGCACATGTTTTTCTTTGTTGAGGTTATTTTCATCATCACTATCTGATGAAGAGAGTTCATATGACCAGATTATCCGTTTATTCCTTTGATAACCCAGCCATCTTCCTGTAATTGTTTGATGTGATACAACACACTTTCTGGTTCTGCGTTTTTTCTCTTGTATAAGGACATTGGACACAGCTAATGGGTTTAAACACACTTGCGCTGCAGGCCGATGGGTTTTCACATCTCTTCAACAATGGGAGGACTGGTGCGGAATAATCCACTGGTGATTAACAGGGGGATTCATAATGAAACAGCACCAGATCTAAAAAGCCATCTCCAGGATGTGTTCTATAAAGATGTGAAATATAAAAGACACATTTTCTCCAAGGAGACTAGAGTGAGAAACTCAGATCATGAAAAGTTCCACTAAACAACCAACTAATGGTTTGGCAGCCGAAGTCCTCTCAAATTCCGCAGCATCACAATCCAGCACAAAAAGACAACTGTAAACAAACAGTGTATCACAGCTGATGAGTGTAGTCACCTCTGTAAACTCACTCGTTCACAAAGCAATCAAACCTTCGCACTTGTGCCATGTAAACGTGTATCAATGTTTCCTTTGGCGGCATCGGAGGTCCACAGGACGCACCACAGAAGATCCAGCACAGGGTCAGAGCGAGGGCAGCTTCCCCTTCAGGCTTCAGCTCAGAGTGATCGGCCACAACAACGCACTTACACTGGACTTTCACTGGCCAAATATTTCATTTCCCAGTTTGTTTTTGGAGGCGTAAGAATACACAACATTGCAGCTTGGCATCTTGATTTCCATTAACCCTGTTTGAACCTTTCATGCTTTGGCATTGCATTGAAATAATAGAGTTAAGAATAAAAAAATCCCAATAAAAGATATTTAATCAGTTTCCTAGAGCTGTATTTTCAAGTCTGCATTGCCAGAAAACTTCTAGTAAGGCATTGCTCTTCTTTATTTTAATCTTTAAAACTGTGTGAATACAATGTACATCAATATAAAAACATAGAACTGATGATAACAAATGTATGTCTTAATTTCGTTTCCATTGTACAAATTGAGCAGGAGGTTCTAGCTACTATATACAACTACTAAATCATAGGGTTATATACATATTTTTTGTGTAAATCAAAGTCTTTGAGGATTTTCAAAATCTGTGCACGAAAGCTGTTAAGACTTAATATGCAATGAAATGAGAGAAAAGCCACACGCAGACATTGAGGATCCTGTAGGTTCTTCATATACGGTCTTAAAGGCTAAAACACATCTCTGTCTGTGGCCGTGCAGAAGGGAGATAAAGTCACGATGAGTTCAAGGACCCTCAGCAGGCTCTTCAGACGGGCTGCACAGTTGCCCAGCTGAGCAGTGTGTGTGTGTGTGTGTTTAATAAGTTTGCTGGACCTGCCTGCCCAGCTACCTCCAGTAGCCAGCTCATTAGAAGGGAATTAGAGTTGACGTGGTGCGTTCCTGAGAGGGGGAAAAAAGCCAGGATTGTTGGTTGAGGGGCCAGCTGTGGCCGTGTCTGAAGCCCAGTGACGAGGCTCTTAGATGGGCTGCCAAGCGGCTACTCTCCCCTCTCTCCTAACCTCACTGGGCCCCATCCTCTGGCCCCTGACAACCACCACACACACACACACACATACGTATAGTGGCACAGACGCATGTGCACACACGCCTGCTCGGGATTTAATTAAACTGGCTGCGTCCCGTGTCAACAGTTATGCACTGTGAACCCTTAGACACCCAAACACTCAGAGTTCCACATAGGACCAGATGCAAAGCTGCCAAAAGGAAGAAAAGAGAGAGAACAGTAAAATAATTTCTGTCCTAAAGAAACAGAACAAAACTTCATCACTAGTCTGACTTGTCGTCAATGCCGCTGCAGCTTCACACTGAACTAAACAAGCCGGCATATTGACACCTCCTGAAAGTGAAGTTACACCGCATACTGGTGTTGTGGAATCAAAAGCGTGACATGTAACACAACGGCGTCTACGTCCATTACGGCTCTCACTTTTACACAGATATTAATCCCCATAACACAACATTCCCACCTTGAACGGGACACGGGGAGCCCCAATCAGACCAGCACATCTCTCAGTTAATCCTGTTCTGCTTTGAAAACAGCGAGACCGCAACAGGACGGCCCAAACTGCGTCAGCCACACAACACAGCTTCACAAGATGTCAAGTCTGTGTGGAAAAATATCCTCTTGCAGTATAATAGACAAGTCGAGACAACTTAACAAACAGCGTCGTCTGACCACATGATGGACGGTGCAGCTGTTTTGCATAATGGCAACATAAAAAACGAAAACCCCAATCTGTATTTTTAACAAGAGGAGACAGAGAGAGAGAGAGAGAGAGAGAGAGAGAGAGAGAGAGAGAGAGAAACCAGACCTTCAACTTGCTGAGCAGATAATTACACACATTTCTACTTGTCCAAGATGAATAAGAGAAATTAGAGACTCATCTCCAAAAGGACACATGCTCATGCAGACTCGCACACTCACAAACACTCAGGCAGACCTATAAATGTGGTAAACTGGTCCAGACTGCAGAGCTATAAAGCCGCCAGGACACTGGCCATAAACTGGCAGGAGACCTCAGACTCAGGGCTGAAGTGCAGACACGTGTGGGGGGGGGGCTGGGCTGTTGTAGGACGTGGGTGGGCGTGAAGGTGTCATGGTATATAGACTAAAGGTGTGAGGGTACTAATAGGAAACATAAATCTTGCAAAATGCAAATGAGAAAACACATGGCAGGTTTCGTTCACATGTTGTCATGCATTTGAGTCTGGGTTTGCATTCTGTGAAGTCTGTTGCTTGTCGTCATCTGTGGAGCTCAGGAAGAGTTGCGTTCCGCGTTAACCCCGGGGCTCAGCATCAAGGGCCCGGGCAAGATGACCATTAAATGACCTGTCGGCGGGGGCCTGGGAACCGTTCAGCAGCCTCGACCGCCTCAGACGACAGAGGAGAGGGGAAGTAAGGCGCAGGAGACAGAGAGAGAAAGTGTGAGGGTCACGACCCACGGCAACCCTCTCTGCTCCTGGTCCACCTGAGGGAAGTCCAGCTCCCGTCACGGTCCCAGCGGAAGCACAAGCGGCAGACAGAGTTCCACATGTTGAAGAGGAAGTGAGGAAACAGTGACCTGTTTTCTGCTTTCAACTGGGAGTTGATGGATTGTCAGCCAGCATTAGGACTTGAGCAGAATCTGAGCTAATGAGGCATGATTTCAGAAATGAAAATTATACTTACACAAGCCCTGCAAGGTCTGGAAGCTTCTTGGCTTTTTCATTTAGACGTCCTCTTTCATTATTAATATGGTAGGGGAATAGTTTCTTCAGCTCACACACACACAGATTTGAATTAAAAATTAAACTTTTGTGGAATTTTTAAAACCATAAAAATCGAATGGCAAATATGTTATTGAAGATATAATGATAAGATGAAATTTGAATTGACCCAAATCTGAATCAGTGCTTGACCAATATTATTCCGGATAAATACCATTAGATTTTGTGAAGAAACAAAAAATAGCAGTTTCATGCTCTTAATCAGCCATGGACATTGTGTCTTGCACAGTAATTATACAGCATACCAGAGGCATAACTTAAAAGTAATGATCATACTGTGAGCTCAGTCAGTTTTTTTCTAAAGAACAGATCGGAGGTGATGTCAGTCTTGGGTAAACTCCAGTCTTTCTTTCCTTCCGTGGAAAACCCACAAGTCCAACCTGTTGCTGATGTGTCCTTCACAAACTGAAGTCGACATTTAAGAACGCAAACCGCAAAAGAACAAAACTCGACAGACGACTTACCGACCTGTTCGAAACCTGAAAGATTAAAGAGGCCGCGTTCTCTCTCAGCACAGGCACTCGACTGCTAAAGAGCAAACACACAACTGACGCCATAACAGAGCTGTGATATCACATGAGTTGTACGGTTGCTGTTGATAAATATCTTTGGCAAATGTTGCTCAACCCTTCGGAGGAAGTACCCTCGAATTATGGCACTGACATGACCTCACAAGAAGCCTCGAACTGGATGATCCAAACCAGTCAGTTCTACTGTGTATGATTGACCGTGTGTGTGTGTGTGTGTGTGTGTGTGTGTGTGTGTGTGTGTGTGTGACTTTCCTTCGTGGACAGCCAAGACAGAATTATTGGAAATGCTAGAACCGTCAAAAAACTGTAAATTACAGACATAAAACATGACAGTTTAATATTTGCTTTTCTTTCAAACCTGAGTACGTGTCTGCAAATGAGTGACAGGTTCGACCAGAAAGGGGTAAGGTGAAAAAAGTAAAATAAAGAGAGCACATTGAACCTCAGTCCTGCTCAGCTACAAATACATATTCTTGAGGCGTTCAACAGAGAACCATTCATCAGTCAAGATTCCCTCTTGTTTTGACTCCACGTTGTCTTCTGCTTTATCAGAGTTAGTTAACAGAGTTTATCAGAGCTGCTGTGTCTCTGTCTCTGGTACCAAGCCACTGAGGATCTGACTCATCTCTCTGTGACACACAAACACACACAGACACACACCGTGCTGCCCACGACTGTGTCCATACTTGCTCTTTCTGGTCCCATACAAAACGACACTTTATCACTTGGATCCCCTCCACTGATCTTATTTCTTGTATCTCAAAAGCACACATTCCACTCCGGTGGGACGACAATCTTATATCTCCGAAAAAAGTAAACATTTGGAAACACTAAAAAGATCATTTTCAGACTGATAACTAAATTTTGGCTGATAAAGATGTTCGTGTTAAGACATGAAAATCAGCAACAACCTAACATTCACTATGCAAACTTTGTGTCCCTCACTGTACCCTGTAGGATTTATAATCTAAAAAAGATTTCTGCACCGTACCCTCAGCCTCCTTACTTCTCCCCCTTTTGTTCTGGGTGGACTGACTGCTCACGGAAAGCCTGCATTTCACTGTAAGAGGGTCCTGCACAGTCACAATAAATCACGGCCTTTAATGACCGAAGCAGGGATTTGTACAGTGCAAACCAATAAAAACCACAGGACAGAGCAGATTTACAATAAAAGAGTGAAAAAAGAGAGAAACTAAGCGAAACAAGAGAGAAGAGATAAGATAACTACATGAAGTAAATCACAACAGCTATGCATATGTGTGTATTAGCGTGTGTGTGTGTGTGTGTGTCCTTCTAGGAATGCTTTGAGCTATATCATCTGGAAGAGTTATTGGACAGAAAAGAGACCAAGAGAAAGTGAGAGAGTGTAGATGTGCTGCAACTGGTACGACCAGACTGACTCCTATTGCTCCTCCATCTTTGCAGCTGCCTCGGCCTCAAAGAAGGAAGTTACACGATATTTAAAAAAAACAAGAAAAACTAAAATAAATTGAAAACTCCTCTCTGCTCTTTCTTTTCTTTTAATCAACTTCTGTTTAACCAGTCCTTGATGTCAAGGCTACCACATGTCCATGTTGCCATTATCAGTGCTGTGTGTCAAAGCTGAAGAAAGGCTTGTTATCGCTGTGCATGAGTGTTTGTTTTTATCCAACCTTCTCTATGTAACTATAGGAAGGTCATGTTGTAGTCAGATTACTCAGTGGTGGCCTGTGAGAACACAAAAGGGCTTCGGACGGAAGCGTGGTATCCTCATGAAAGAACACACAACACGATTGAACGATATTGTGTCGTCGGTTGATGACCAAACTTTAATATGCAACTCACTCGTCAACAAGCACCAGGTTGACCTGACGTGAGCTGTGCCGCTTCGCCGCTTCTCATCCCTCTGGCGGAGTTTCTGTCCCAGTACAAAACAGCAGTGCAGTCATAGTGAACATACTGTAGCTAAGCTGCAGTCACTTTGCTTCCTGCACTCAACCACAGGCATGCTGCTGTTACCCAATACCTGACATACCAGACTGCAGGGTGAGAATGAGCCGGAGAGGTAGGAAGGAGGGAGCACAGGAGGGCAGAGAAGAAATGAATGGAGGAAATGAAGCAGGAGGAATGAAGAAGAGAGGGTTGTTCTGTTTACGAGTGGAGGCTGAAACATGCCTCTCTGGGCTGCACATTCAGATCGGAACATTCCTCTCACACTTGTGTGTTGAGCATAGATTTACGTGGTTTATCTTTTCTAATGTGAAACCATAGCAAGAGTTATATGGTTTTATGTAATTGCATGACAGACAGCGTTGAGATTCTGCAGGTATGAGTGCTGTCTGCTCTGTGCATGGTTCGTCTGCAGAGGTGTTTATTTGCAGAGGTATCAATCCAGCTTTTTGGAATGATTAGAATGTGGCAAGACAACTTGATGCATATAAACAATAGATCCCCACAGAAATGTTTTATACAGAAATGTACTTAAATAACAATTTAATAATAAAATATGTAATATAGATAAAGATAAAAAGAATAAATTAAATCTTTTTCCCTTAATTTAAAAATCCAAATTCTTTTAATGTAATAACGTAACTGCTGCTTGAGGCGAATACAAAGTAAAAACAGCCTTCTAGTGTGAACCTGCACAAATCCCCATTCTGCATGGGGGGTATTAACATGGAACTGTTAGAAAAAGAAGAATGACAGAAAGACTACATGCAAAAAAAGTTAAGTAAATGACTATCATGGGAAACCAGGCCTTCTAAGTGACTCCCTGAGTGAGAGAGGGACGGGAGGTCACCCACGTGACCTCTCAACCCAACCTCTTTCCCTCCGATCTCACCCCTTCTCCTTCAGGCCTCACTCCTCTTCAATCTCTCTTATCTGAGAGCAGAGATAAGCAAAAAAACCCTCACGTTTAGCTCAAGAGAGAAAAGATTACCAACCAGAAAACAAATGCAGGACACAACAGCCACACGTGTGCTGTTTAAAACACTTAAGAGGCTAAACCCCTCTTTGCTATAAGAGAAAGCTGCTCTACGTCATCTCCATTCAGTAAAAACCAGGATTGTGTCAGGAGGCATTCTTCTTCCTTTCAACAATAAAACCTGCACTAATGGCTTGTCCAGCTCTGAGGCATGAATGTCACAGCTGTGCTGTCTGTTTCTGTCTCTCTCCTTAATGAGAAGTGCCAGTGCGAGCAGAGTCAACAGACCAGTAAACCTCCAAGTGAACTGTGGTCTGACCTCTCGAGGTCTCCGTGTGTTCGCTGTCTTTGCCTCTTCTGCGCGAAACAAACAGCTCCTGCAATCGCTGAAAGTCGAGTGCACAGAGATCTTTGTGTTAAGGGCCATTACATCAACCTCAGTAACATGAACAGCTGACATGAGACTCTAGATTTATTCAAATGAGGTCAAAATGACATAAGGGCCAAAGGAAGCCATATTTAGATCACTATAATAATTTTTTTTAAAATGACAATCTGTCTCTGTTCCCGAAGCAAAGTTCGTTACCACCGCCTGTCTAACCCAACCTCTGACGGATAACTGCAGAGAGAAGTCACAATTATATTTAGGGGGAAAACCCCAATTCCTTTATAGAGCCACACTTTATAGAACCAGACCCGATCTGGATAGTTGGGGGCAAATGCAGATAACATTATTAGGTATTAGATATTACAGTGGCTGATTAAGAAATTAAATTTTTTATTGAATGAAATGTTATCGAGGCTTGACATTCTACAGTTTAATCATAAACTTTATTGTCAATAAAAATAAATATAAATAACCACCAATATAAAAAAACAGTTTTTTGTCAAATATAAACATAAATGAACATATTTTCTGCATCGTTTGCCAAACACAAGCGCAAAAACTAAAAACGCAAGTTTACTTTGAGTTTAAACAAAGATGGATTGTGTCAACAAGATGGTCAAATATACACGTATATGTATATAAACATAAATATAAAAAGGTTCCTCTATTGAAGACAGCTTTACGAGGAACAGATTGACTTATTATGAGTAGAGGTGGCAGGAGACAGTGGGTGGGAAGAGTCAACATTTCCCTTTTATCTGAGGCACAGCATTTGATCTTAGTATTATATGTTTGTTATCAACTTCTGCTTTGAGTTCACACACCTCTCTCTCTCTCTCTCTCTCTCTGTTTGCCATAGTTCTCAGTCTCGTTCAGGTTCCTATAGCAGCCACTAATCAACCATGCATGTTCCTGGTTTCTCCCTCTCCCTTCCCACACATCCGTTTTCACCCTATGGCTCCCGGGTGCTGAGAAGCTGTGGGAAGACGGGCAGGTCTCACAGCAGCCCACACATAATGCCATCAGAGCAGATTTAGGTGTGACGGGGAGACATACAGAACAGATGCCACATGCAGTCACACCAAACACTAAACACAAGGACACACACAGGCTGGGAGAAGAAGGAGCAGGTAGTGGATACAACAGAAAGTAACCCAGGACAACATGTCATGCCTTTAAACTCCACTTGCAATTAAATAATGTAAAAGGAGAACTCCGGTAAAACTCCTCCCCTCAACTCGCTTCTGTGGGCCCAATTATTTTACTGCAGTTTATTAAAATGTGTTTTTATAGTTTTACAGTTACAGTGAACTTTGAGCAAAAGTGTAAAACTTACAATGTATAAAGAAGGGAAGAAAAAAGAGGTCAGAAATTGTAAAACTAATGGGCGAGAAAGTGGAGCGAGCCAAACAACAAACGGGATTGAGGCTAACTAGGGTGGAGGAAAAAGAAGTGATGAAAGTCTGGTTTGTGAAATCAGCAGAACGAGTTCACTCACAAACATAACAAACGAATGCAAAATACGCGGGAGGCGATGAAGTGAAACTGGAAACGAAGAGTGTTTTACCAGTTCCCCAGGGCAATGGTGGGGCACGGACTGGATGCCACCCTCGCCATCTTTTACCGGGCCAGGATGATTAGGAGCTCAACGTGCTGACGGCAAAGGTTCTAATACTGTTTACACCACTGACCGAGGGCCTGCGACTGTAATGCACCAACAAGCAGGACCTTTCTGCTGAGGACATGAGTGTTTTATGCTGAACAGTGGGACAACATAATGTCGATTCAACACACATGATGAGTGGAAAGATTTACGCATTTACTTCAAAGCCTGTTGAACAATACAGTGCTGTGTTGTTTAAGATGTTGTTATGTTGTCATCACGTCTCGTTGTTGTTATATTTAAAGAACTCGCTTTGCTTCGTTTTACATGCTAATGGGAATCTAATTGAATTGCCATAGGTCAGGGGGAAAAATGCTTCTTCATTTTAAAGCCTCATTTAACATTAAAATAATGTTTTACAGTAGTAAATTGTAAAAGTGGAAAGTGCATATTCTCAGGCACATAAAAACCCATATTCCAATTTTTCCATTTCCTTTGTGGATGTGAAATATCTGCGAAGTTACAGAGGCCAAAGTCAGCGGCAAAGGGAGCCAACAGAAAACACTGCTTCTGGTTTCAACATACGACTCAGGCTCAGATTGGTACGACAAAAACAACAACACCCTAGTTGCCGTTGCTCCAGATGCCTCCAGGTCGAGGAGCGTGACATTTCTGACATGCGTTCTGAACAGGTGACGACTGACAAAACTGTCATATGTATGCTCGGAGGTATTTTGAGAATTGGAGCATGTAAAACTTTTCTAGCAGACACACAAATTAAAAATGATGAAGCCGTAAATGCCCCAAAAAATATGCACACTTTAAATATCAACACCACAAAGGTTTTACTGTATCACCAGGGACACGAAAAGGTGGACAACTATCTACAACTACACACAAAGCAGGATTTTTGTATGTCATTACACATTTGTACCGTTTTGTATCGACCTGAACCGAATAGTATTAAGTGAAAAACAAGGTGTAAAAAAAGTGAGGCAAAAGGTTATAGCACCATCCACAAACGTTGAATGACAAATCTGTCGACCTCAACACACCTGGACAACCTCAGCACTGGTGTTGAGGCCTGGACACAGTTTATGTGTATTTATGTAGAGAGCGAGGGAGTGAACGAGGGGGAGGAACAGAGAGAGAGAGAGGAGAGCACGAGCACTGATGTTGAGGCTCATACTTGTGTGATAAAGTACAAGAGGGTAAGATTTATTTCTTTACCCCCCCCCCTTTTTTTTTATTTCTCCTGTACACGTAAAACTCGGTTGTGGCTACGACTGAGAAGCTACATCTGGACCCTGCGGGGCGAGCGTGAAATCATTTCTCTATTCCTGCAATTTACAGTAATGCCTTACAGATGACACCGAGTGTTTGTGTGCTTGTGTGTGTGTTGCGTGAGTAATAAATCCTCTACAGTAGGAGTAGAGGGGGAGCGAGCAGGAGGAAGGCATGAGCCACAGACTGCTTGAGGACTGGTATCAAAAAAGAAACGGTACAAAATACATAAGATCTACAAGTGGAACTAAAGTGTCCCTTGTTCATAGGATACAGAGGGTGATGCGGTTTCAGGAGACACGTGCGATGGCCTCCGGGCCAAAGAGAGGTCTGTTTGCAGACTTTATTTCTTGTTGTACCTTCAGAATTACAAAAAATAAAGGAAATGCTTGTTTCAATTATTTTTCACAGTTTTATCGTCAGCACGTGGAGGAAAAAAGAAGCCATTCAAGTAAAGCGCTGTTCACAAGAGGCTTCGGGGGTTCTGGTTAATTCTGCGACATGTGGCTAAAAGTACACACCAGAGGTGACGCAGTTCCTCGGAGCTATCACCTTACTGTACCTTGTTGGGACTGGCTGACACTCACTTAGGCCCCCAGCTTCTGACGGGTGGTTTGTCGCAGGAGTTTGGAAGTATTCACTGGCAGCTAATGTGCACATGTACACTGTTATAGCAACAGACTTCTGCCAGTATCAACCATGTCATATTTTCACTGGGTAATGTATTTATTTATTTGTTTAAAGGCTGTGTCAGGTAATTACCCCAGTTTGATTTCGTGTAATCTAGTCCCATACAAGTGTTTGTTATCATTATGCTGCAGCCCTACTCACTTATCTTTCAGCAGAGGAGTAATGTGAAAACTTAAAAAAGCAAAGCAAGCTGTAATTAGGGGAAACAGTCATTCAAATGAAATGCAGCCGACATCTCCGCACGGCGAATGTCTAGTCCCGCAATGTCCCAGGCTCCAAACAGGTCGTGCAGGTAGGCATTAAGAGGCAGCGAGGCCAGCGTGTCTGTGGTTCAGGCTGCAAGGTGAGTTGTGTGTGTGCAGCTCTGTGCAGGAGTGCGCTGTGCCGCTGTGCGCCGCGCCTCGCTCCTCCCATCCCTCCGCTCCAAGCTCTCCTCTGTGCTCACCAATAAAGCGCTTTTTGTCCGCGGAGGCAGCACTCGAGCGCATTCCTGGACGTGGAGGTCGGTGTACCTCTCTCCCGAGGATTTGATGAGGACCGTGTACGTTTGAGAGCTTTTTCTGTTTGGTTTTTAGAGAGAGAGAGCGAGCGCATATTCGGAGGAAACCTATACGAAGTCTCTGGAGTTATATCGGCGAACGGCTCCGCTTGGATAAAGACATATGCGCGACTGACTGCGCTCCCCAACTTTACCTCTTCGAAGTTCAGGGTAAGGAATTCCTGCTCCTGGTTTTATTAATGATTCGGGATTTAACACGTGCAACAGGAGCAAAGCGTGCGTAAAGACGCGTCAAGGGAGAAGTGTTGACGAACTATTGGTGGATTTGCTTTGGAAACAAGTGAATGCACCGATGAGCATTCCCCTCATATATTAAAAAATACACTTCAATTCGTTGAGTTTCTGTCTTCGTTTAAAGAACGGTGCTGCTCGTGGAAGTTGTGTTTGTGTATCCTGACAACTCCCTCAACAAAAACTCAAACAGCACTTTTCTGTTTTGGCTCAACAGCGAGTTGATACAGTTGAAAACACATTTGAATGCTTTTAAAGTGCAGAGTGTTACTGTAATAAGACGTTGTGCATACGTCTCCAGTTGTTTTGAGGAGTTTAAACTGCAATTCAAAACTCCGCAGCACTGACACATTGGATGCAGCAGGTTATATTGGCTGTGCGGGCGCCGCTGATGCCTCACATCACCATCGACTCACAGTAAAACTAAAGTTTGTCAGTGTTTACGAAATGCGTAAAACGTGGAGCGTGCGCGCGGTGCGTAAAAGCAGTCCTCTGGGCTGTAATGAGGCGGGCTGGTGTCGGACCGCAGGACGCCGTACAGCCGGCAGAGGCCGAGCCGAAAGTCTAGACCGCACCGAGCCGCCTCCACCGCAGAGGACGGCTGCTCCTGGAGCCGCACGGGGGAAAAGTCCCACAGCGGAAAGTTCAGTAAGACACAAGCGTGGTTGTTCCACGGGCGGTCAGGGGGGGTCAGATAATGAAAAGTCAATGCATTTGTTATGTTAGAAGCATGAGGTCAAAACAGGATCATCTTGACAATGGTTTGACTGTATTATACCTGGAGACAAGTGGAAGCAGTGCTGTTTCTTTTGAGTTTTGGTGCATCAATTAAAAGCAAAAACTGCTGAGGAAAGGAGGTTGAGCTAAGATAAGTGACAGTGCCAAGTCTGATTCTTAGAAATGCACTGACTTGATGTTGGCCCACAACTGCTGACAACATCAACTGCACTTGAATTCTTCAGGCTACTAAATAATCCCAAACTCCAGGGGTAGATGAAAAGTCTCAGCTTTGTAACGCCGGCCAAGTTTCAGTTATAAGCGTGATGGGCGATAACACTGAAATATCAAAGAGGTTCATCAACAGCTGCTACTGATGTGAAGTGATTCCGTGAGGTCAAACATCTGAAAAACTCACAGTGAGTTTCACCAATAAACAAACATCCAATAAAGTGACAGGACACAACGCGTTCAGACACGACTCTATTCTACAAAGCAAAAAATACAAATCACTGTCAGAGCATTTGTTATTTTTCAGATAACTACACCTCATCGTTTCAAATATTGTGCAGATATTGTGCCATTTTTTCTCTGAGAGGTATCATTGAAAAAGTAGCTTCATCTGATACTTTATCCCCGAGGAGCTTTAAATTTGTAGGTCGTTAAACTCAAGTGTTGAATGAAATATTTAGTTGCTGGGGTTGATAACCACAGAAACATGATCCCACTAATCCCTGTTAAAGATATAATATCTATGTGTAAACACAAAATGTAATAACGGGAAATTACATTTTTTATTTATTACGCAAAAGACTTCTTTTCTCTAATTTCCTCAGAGACAAACCAGAAGCCCCAAGACACAACTGGAAAAATTAAAATATAACCAGATTATGACAAATAATTTTTGAATGAGAGGCTTATTTCATGTAAGAACAAGTCTTCTGACCACAGTCCTTCCCGTTGTTCAGCCAGATTATCATCTTTGACGTGGCTCCATAAACAGGCACGGAAAAATCAACCTACTCTTCCCTGGGGGCAAAACAGGCGACGTGAATTACTCCAATCATCCTGCTATTAACCCCTACACTGGTTTCCTCGCCATGTGTTTCCTCACAGACTGTCATTATGCCACAGGAGAAGCTACCGTGTCATTGACAGTGTGTAATGGTTGTAATTGGTTTATATTAGTCCGCCAGTCACGGCTGAGCAGCCCCAGGAGGTTAATTATCACATATTATTGTGGAGAAATTGCAACACTTATAGTACAAGAGATGAGTTGTGGGCAGAGCTGTTGCCAGTGAGGCTCCCGTGTTCTCTCTCTGCGTACGGCCGACTGTTGTGTTTGTACAGTGACTTGTTGACACTCACACACTTCTCACTGCTCAGAGAGAGACTGAAACAAGGGTTGCATCAAAGTTCTTCTTTCTGATTGTGATGCAAAGCTGAAGTCACAGCTGATCAAAATCGCTGCACAACACATGGCGGCACTTTGACGATAAACTGTGCAATTGTGCGTGATGGTGTGAGCACTAAGCGGGACACATGTGCACGCTGGGTGGATTACCGCTCCCCCACGGGACATTTCTTCCAGTTAAATGATGGTTTGTGGACGGAAAGGCGAAGGAGCCCTCTGTCATAAAACCCAATTTAAATAATTAAGCACAGACCCGCTGTCACACCGCCGTGACAGTGACGTTAAAACCACACAACCCGACCAGGATCTGGTTACAGGCATCGTGTCAGTCTGTATTTTCAATCCGTTTTTTGCATTTCATTATTCCTGTCGAAGAGCTCAGGAGGAAAAGAGCTCTGATGTCTGTATCTGCTGATGACGGTTGTTGACCGAAAGATCTGCCGAACATTTCACAGCAGCATGTGGTGCCTGTACATTTATGAACATAATAAAGTTCACACTGAAAGTTGCGTCTCCTCTGTCTCTGAACTGCAAAGAGTAAGGGGATTTTCACATCCTGCCTAGTACCACTGAAGCTCAGCTTTGCACCAATTAGGGGCAGTGGCTGAAGCATCTTACCCAGTGCATCCACAGGATTAGAGGGTTAAAAGTCAGGTGCTTAGGGGAGGAGGCCCGGGGAAGGGAGGAGGGATATAGGGAAGTGGAGGTAGGGGTGGAGGACAAGAGTGGGGCACTCTCACAGCCGGGCAGAAAGAGAGAGAGGGCAGAAAGTTTGAATTGGTGAGTGAATGTGAGCGTGTGTCTGTCTTCCTCAAGGCAACATGAAGCAAACAAGAATTCAAGATGTACCAGTCCCTCTTCTGTCAGATTAGAAGGCTTCCTCAGGTGATGCACATCTGGGGGGGGTGTTGCTCTGTCGAAGAGGCGTCTTATATAAAACCACCAGCTTCAAAAGGCCTCAGCCTCACACATCAATGCTGACCCAGCGGTATGTCGAGGCAAACCCCAGCCTGTGTCCCTGCCAAGCTAAATTGAGGAAGAGCTCGCCGATGCAGCCAAATGATGCGTTCAGAAGAACCACTTCAAAACCTTGCATAAATATACACACACATGCGAAGGGAGCTGAAGGCTTTGGAGTGCCCCAGCTCTGAGCGCAAACCCCCAAATAACTGCCGTCGTCCCTGTCCACATCCAGATCCAGATCCACGCACTTGCTGGTTTGTCTGTCTCCCGAAGCAGATTATGTTTTGGATCAGTCACAACATGAAAGAAACGACTCTTTCAAGCTTTTCTATTAAATGAAACTCTCGGTATATTCTTAACCTTCTCACTCTGGTTAGAAAATCAGCATAAGCCAAAATCAATCCCCAAAATTCCTAAACTGATTCCAGTAGAGTATATGGAGTGAGAGACGCAGAGTGAGAGACACAGATGGAGAATAAGAGAGAGAGAGAGAGAGAGGGGGGGGGATGAGAGGGAGGATGCTCATCCCAGAAAGCCACCACAAATTGCTGCATTTCAGTGAGCCCATAAAAAAAAGAGAAACTGCTCTTAATCTTAGGTTGTAATTACCTCAGCCCGGCACTGTAATTAGGAAAATGAGCCTTGAACTGGGTCTTAGTGGGCAAGAGCAAAGCAAGGGCACACGCGCATACACACACTCACACACACACCTAGACTATTTAACCAAAAACCAGAATTAGCAAAGACAGATCTCCCCTTTGAGAATAAAGTGTAATGTTTAACCACAAGCTATCAATGACTAATGAAAACTACACAAACAACCAGTGAGATGAACATTAACTTGTAATGTTCCACCCAACATGGATTGAAGGATAAGAGCAAGGTGAAGGCGAAGTGTGTACCTCTGGGTTTGTGTGTGTGTCCTGAGACCTTGTTGAGAGTGGACACGCACGTACTCGCAGTCCTCCATTACGTCACTTTGTGGTTCTCTCGTGCCCTTTGCTTAATGGCTATTTCCGCCGTGGCAGGGGATCGGCAGATAGGGTCATTATCTGCTGCTGTCCACGCCACGAGAGCACAAGGGGCGGCACGAGAGGGCGAATCTGTGCATGTGTACGTGCAGATGCCCCGCATGTGGCACCGCGTATCAAGCCGACTCTCAATCACTCAACGCTGCAATCAACAGGCGAGCGGTTGTTACAGTGCCACAAGTCACGGCGTGTCACCGGGGCATACGAGAGGCATCGGAGTGTCACTTAAACTAGAGAGTGAGGCCGCACATCCACGTGACTCATGAAGAGTCTTCTTCAACAAGGTTCGGGATCGGGGGCCGATGCTGAGAGCCATGATTTGGACAAATTGTCGGCAGTTTTAGATGATGGCTCTACAAAGTGGTTCTGGCATTAACTGCAAGACTCTGTTTGGCCTTGGAAGAGATTGCACCAGATGGGGAACGAGGGAAAGGGAGTGACACGAAGAGAAAAGTAGAAAGAGAGGAAGAGGAGGAGGAGGAGGAGGGTAAGGCGATATTCATGTTCAACAGATGAACGCTGAGGAAGAAAGAAAATTATAGTGGGCAGAGAGGATGAAAGGAATCACAGCTCTAAAAAAAAAGGGGAATGAGGGCAAGGCAGACAAAAATAGCTCCTTCAAAAGAGAATAAATATGAATATAAACCAATAATTGTCAAAAGAGAGAAAACATACTGGCAGGTTAAAAGATACCAGTGTTCTGGCAGTGCTCAGTCTGCAATCAAATTAAAGACCAAATGCCTCGCGGAAAGATCTGGAAGAGGCAGTCTGAGGGTATTCATGCATACCAAAGCCGGAATACTGTTGTCAGCAGTTTTGTCTTGAAGAAAAGTACTGACGTTGTTCAAGAAGCTTCGCGGTAAAGATGATTTGCATCTATTTCGGGTGCTGAGTTCCACTTTGAAAGCTAAATATTTACAGTGGAGCCAGGGGACTGTCTGAGAGGGAGACACAGTGACCTCGGGAAACTAACCGCGCAGCAAGGTCAGCGCAAAAAACAATAGCTACACACAAGCTGGTCACACTCACCCCTGCATTTACTCTGTCCCTGTGCAGGCAAACACAATTTTGTATGCAAATAACAGCAAAAACACACACTGAGCACACAAGTGACAATATGCACAAACACCTCTGTGCAGCAGGGTGAAACACTCACAGGCAAATAAACGTACGTGGTGCGGAGAGCGGCCGTAGCTTCGAGCCAAACCGAGCCCCTGGACTGTAACAGGTTCATGTCAGATGTAAACAATGCTCTTTGAATGCAACGTGACGTGAGGTGTCAGGTGTTACACAATGGAATGTCGCATGTGGCGATGTAGTCATCCACGTTCTGGTCTCCGCCTCCACACCCTGACTCAGAGCTTAGGTATATGAAATATGGCTTAAAAAGAGCACTTAGTTGGAAATGTACTGGGAGAGTGAGACGGGTATATCCAGTGCAAACAACTAACCGCCTGTGCCGTGCAAGAGGGAGAGAAAAAGCGAAAGAATAATGTTTTGCATCTCAGCAAATCATCTCTTATGCTTTGTGTGTTTAAACCCCAAAGTAGTGAGCTGTTAGAGAGAAATATGGAAGCTGTGTTCTGGATTTCCCAAAACCAATTCATATTTGAGATCCCATAATCACGTTCGAAAATAGCATTCAGTTATCGCAAACAACGTATTTACACGACGCAACACACACAGAGACTTCTGCATGAACACATACCCACGTAATTCTGTGGTAGTAAAAATATGAGACGCCATCACTCAAACAGCCAGGGCAATCTGGGCCGTGCCAGCTGAAGATCAGTTAAAGTGAAAGCTGTTGGTGCTTGTGCCACAGGGCCAACACACACCTCAAACGCACACACCTGATTCAAACACCAGGAAAAGCACAGGCGCGGATCCAAAATGGAAATTATTCCAGGAAAAAACCTGATATCATCTCTGTGATATTAATTACATCATCATATACAGCCACATTTTATTCTTTGGAAGCCAAGTCAGTAAATATTATCCTAACCTGAATGACCTTTGACTCCCTCCTGAGACAATACCTCATTCATCAGCTGCCAAAGAGGGCGAAACTGATCAAATCTGGCTGCTCTTACCACACAGCACACGTGCAGTAAACTAAGTACAACTTATAGGGGCTATAACAAAAAAGTGACTGTCTTATGTCACGCTCAAGTCACCGCTCAGGCACACACAAAAACATTGGGCCCTGGGCTGATGGGCTGATACCGCAGGACAAGGAGCTGACAGAGCAGAGAGTGGTCGGCCGGCATTCTTCTTCGCTCAGCACGCTCCCGCACACAGCTGGAATCCCACCAATTAAGAGGAAAAAAGCTTCCTGTCCAGCTTGTGGGCCATTAACTATGTATGACAGGGGGGCTGGATTCCAAAATGAGTGGGCGGGGAGAACGTTTCATCAAATTAAGCTAACAGGTACAACTGTTGTGTTATCTGCAGGCAAGGGAGACGTCAGACCGAGGACAGTGGAGTGGGAGTAGAGGAGAACGCTTCTTCACTGGGTGAGCATGAAATGAAATCTGACAGTTCTATTAGTGGTTATGCATAAGATGTGGTCAGCTACCATGATACAAACAGCAGAAATAGTTTTCAGCGCAACACAAAACACAGCGCACCATAGATTACACGGGAAAACAATGTGTTTTTGACACTTTGTCACAATAATACAGTCCTTTGAATAATTGCCCAGAGAGAGGAACCCCGACCGCACGCTGCTGGCGGTCCTCACTGTGTTCACTGTAACACCCTGCTTCCTCAATAGGCTCCTTTCACACAACTCTGAGCCTCTTAACGAGACTGGCAGGAGAACAAGAGCAGCTCTCTTAACTAACACCACACGCACACAGGCAGCATTTACTAGATACAGTGCGGCTGTGTGGGACTACAGACAGGAGGGAAAAGGAAAAGAGAGAATGGAGGAGGAGGTTCGGACAGGAGGTAGACTCCCCAGTGTGTGAGACCCTGTATATCTAAGAATTCATATGAAGTATCTTATTTTTACACAGTCTGATGTCGATGATCCGTCAATGACATAAAGCTCCATTGTTCTCCAAAGAGTATTTTAAAAACACATGATTGCATCACATTGTTGCACTGGGTGACATGTTCCATCATGACCACAACCAGGGGCACTGGTTTATTTAGAGTCAATCCCAAATGCACATTCCTGTTGCCATAAATACTCACTAGAGCGGCAAATGTAAAATCAGCCACTGCAGAAAATAGACCGGAACGAATGCAAGATGTCGTATTATTTAATAAAATCTGGAGTGCTCTGCTGCTTTAGGAAGTTACTGAGTTTTCATTAATAAGTATTCGTCATCTAATGAGGCCATCTCTCTAAGAGACACATGCCGTAGGGAAGGCTAATTATTGGTGGCTGAACACATAGTTGTTGGTCTTTTTATGGAATGCATTTGCAGCAATTAAGTTTTGAAGGTTGTCAGCTTCATTATTTACAATTTTCTGCACTGATCACAAAGTCTCTCTCTTTTTAAGAGATACATTTGTAATGCATTGCTTGAAAAAAGCGAAATACTTATGAATTACCTCCACTGTATGTGCCGAGGTCTGGTTGTTGTGTCACTGTTTTGAAAAACTGTTTCAACTTGACACTCCGACTCCTTTCTGACCCCACACTCTGTCCTGCCTCCTTCCTGTGTTGTGCTAGTTGCCAATGAGCTATGACTGTAGGCTGGTAGAGAGAGAGAGAGACACACATACACACACAACCCCCCCAAACTCCTCCACCTCTCTGTCTCTGGGCAGCCCACTGCTCCTCAGGGACACCGGGAGGAGGAGGAGGACGAGAGAGAGGCGGCGGTGTGGGGCTCCCATTCTGGGGTTGAGGTTTTTGGTCATAACACACATTCCTCAGGTGAAGGGGTTTGTTCAAGGTGTGTGTGTGTGTGCTTGCTTGCTTTAATATATTTGCAGTGCACACAATATGCATTCTGGCTCTGCGTCTGCCTAAATGCTGGGGTTTTAACATCAAAGCTTGCATTCACAGATTGTGTGTTTGTCCTGCCTTTTCCCTGAGGGACGACAACACATCCATGCCACACCTACACGAGTGCATTTTTTAAATAAGGTAAATGCTAACACACCAAATATTGGCTTTGATTTAGAATGGCTGTGCACCGTAGCTGTGTGTTAAACTTCTAGACAGCCCAACACAACAAGTGTATACGAATGTCAGTTTATCATCTTAAAGGGGACAAGGAACAGCAAACAAGGGTGTTCCGTGATATTGTCATACTCTACTGCACGTACACAGCACACACACACACACACACCCACAAATAGTACATATTTGTACACACAGGTAGGCATTGTGCGGCCTAACAGGTCGGCTCAGGAATCTACTCACTTGATGACAGTCTGAACAGATGCGTTGACGCACACAAACAAACTATTCTTTATTCAGACCACTGGTAATTCACTGCAATAACAACCAGCCTTCACTGTCTAACCCTTGCTTTCTCTCTCTCTGTCTGTCAGTATGTTAAGTCGTCTCAGGATCTCTGTATATGACAGCGTGACTAACCCTGTGGAGCACATACACACTGACACACACTTCCAGTATTATGAACACACAGAACTAGGCTCCCTCGAAACCACACAGAGGAAACCTCTTTGTCCTCATTCAGCCGTCAGTGTGAAGGCATCAGGGGTTTTGCATGCTTATCTCGAATAATGCAAATCCCATTTGATTTACATCAAATGAATTACTATGCAAACCATGCAGCGGAGTTATTTATAATTTTGAATGTGTTTTCTTTACCATTACACAAATCCATTGGTTACCACTCATTTCCTCTGCCAAGGAGGTTATGTTTTATCATTGTGATTGGTTTGTTAGTTTGTTAGCAGGGTTATGAAAAAACCAAGAACCGATTTCCATGAAGATTTGACCAAAGGTATTGGTCTTGGTGGATGGATTTGTTCTCCGTTCAGCCCTTGTTTTTTTAGCAGCATTAAAAATAACGACTTAAAGGATTTATAAACTGTTGTTTAAGAGTCTAAACTTGGAAACATGTGTCATGGTCCTTTAAAAACCAGCCTGGGGTGAATTGTGAGTTATTCCTTTTTCTGTCTGGCAATTCCTAACAATAGTTGGAGGTAGAGTCTTAGGTCTATTCCTCCACTTCTGTCACAACCCTCTCCCCACTTCCTTCACTCTTGCCCTGTTTGTGCTGAACACGAGGAATCTTCGCACACCTGCTGCGGGCAAATTGTTGTGTTGAGGGTCAGGGTTGATGTCTTAATAGACATGTTGCTGACTGATGTCTCTACAGCTGTCATTGTGGTTGACTTCACCTTTTTAATCAGGGGTTGGCATAGGCTGAGTGTCATTCTGCTGAGAAATCTTTTGGATTGCCTCATCCAGAGGCATGTCAGATTAATTTCAGAGTCGGGATCATAAATTATCGTAAATTCATTATTTGTATGCCGTGACACTAAACCACACATCCTCATAGACTATTTATATGCTGCTAGACAGCATTCGAAAAGATAAAAGTGGGCGACCCAGTTAAAGAAACATCAGACATGTGTCTAAGAAAACGCTCTGCAAATCAGGCTGTCATAATAATACTGTAATGAATGAGTCAGCATGTCTTTGTTCAGGTCGTAATCGCAGGGCACCTGAGGCCATGGAGGAGAAGCATGTCAATGTTTGGGACAGAATCAGAGCCAACCTCCTCAGCACTGGCGTGGTATCAACACCGTTTCACAATAAATTCCAACGTGACAACCTTATCTGTACAAGAGATCTACAGCCCAGATTTATCCCGTGTGTGAGGCACATGTCTGAGGTGTTTGTTAGTTTTTTTCTTTTTGGAGGGAGAAAAGCCTGCAGGGAAGAATGACAGTAAAAACGGTAATGGAGGGAGGGAGGGGGGCTGAAAAGCAGGTCTTAAAATGAAGGTTGTGATACTTGCGTAATCGTTTACAAGACTCAATGTCACGGGCAGAATGTGGACGTGACTCAAACCATACTTAAGTGCAGATGTAATTAATCACAGTGAAGTAATCCTTTGTCAATCCACTTATCAATAAATTACTTGTTTCCTTCCTCTACCAGACGTAACAAATACCTTTTAATGACCATAGTGCCCTTTGCACAGTCGACGTGTTGACATCTAACACAATAAAAAGCACATCGCTCTGTTCAGACTTGATATTAACCGCTGATCAACCTGCCCTGACCAATCACAAGTCAATCTCAGCTTTCAATCATGACATCTGACCTTTTTTTCAAACCAAAATTTAAAAATAAATGAAAATACTTATGATAAGAGCTACCTTTAGTTTATGTGATGCGTACTATGTGTATCCAGGGTGGCCCATATCCCATTTGCTTACATGGAGGAGGCAGGCTTTATGGCCTATACTGCAGCATGCCGCCTGGGGTGCATTGAGACGTTTTCAACCTCTCAATTGTTTGAACATTGAATATTTGCTTAGTCCAATCAAACATTTTGCTCCAAGCGAATGAAGAGTGAGTTGTGTTAGTCTTCTCCAAGTTTCCAATACTCTGCTACTGTAATTTACCAAGGTAAACACGTTGTTTTAACCGTCAGAGTTAGCACTGCTCCAAGTTTCTGCTCACCGACCCCTTACTTTAGCCTTGAGCTTTCACAAGTCTAACAAACACTTTGACAGCAACACTGTTGCCACAAGACCCCGCAGGGCTGTTGTGGCAGGCGGAGGAGACGGGCCTTCGTCAGATTCCAGTCATACTCTCAACAGTTACATGAACAAACCTGAGAGGAAAGAAAAGAGGTGAGCAGAAGAGCAAGGGAAGGAGAGGGCGCATGATTGACACAGCCAGGTGTTAGAAATACCTGCGTGATGTGTCAAACGTGTCACTTGCTGGCGGCTGGACTGTATGTTGAAATTTAGCATCAGTGCTTTTACAGAAATGCAAGTGGACGATTGTCAGTTCAGATAAATGTATCCGTTGATACAAAGTAACCTCAATATGTTTAAAGGGTGAGGAACGACGTTGACGATGTGCTGACAGACGAGCAGACAGGCCGACGGATACTGTGCAAGTGTTACCTCATTAAATGCGTGTGACTCTGTTTGTCTAAGCAAGACAGTCGGGCTGCCAGTCAGTCAGTGTGGCTGCCTGCCGTCTGACTCATGCAGAACCTTGGATTCAGTTATGCTCCAATTTTAACTCTTACACAGCTCTGTTGGAAGAAAAGTTGTGGTCCATCGCCTGTTCTTTTAATACATCAAGAACAAGATGGTCAGAGGGATCTCTCAGCAGGGTTTTTGTCGAAGGCATCTCATGATAGTAGGGAACGACCTGGAGTAGCACTGCAGTTGTGTTTAGAGCTGAATGTCAATCAAGTCAGAACGTTGGAGTGTGAGCACAGCTGACTGATAAAACTGGTCGATCCAGCCACTTAAAACCACAAGCACACACAGTGCATGGAAATTGTCTTGTCCCCACCAAGCTCGCTGAGGTGTTTTCAAGAATGTCTCAGGAGACGTCTTTTTGGCTGAGACCAGACAGCACATGGTAGGAGGCAAGGACAGTCATGCACGGAATAGGAAGGCAGAAGTCAAAGATTAGCGAGAGTCCAAGGATGCCGTATTTAGTGCGTCTTTGTGATGTGGTGCTTTTTGGACTCATCGGATCCTGACTTCTGCAATTGTGTGGTTTACTGCTGTGTCTTCCAGAAAAGTAGACAGAGAGTGGGTAAGAATTGTTGTATGTTGTTTTTATGCCACTGGGTTGTGACTGAGCCATTGTTTTTTGCACATGGCACCGACAAAAGCTGTGGATTCAAACACCACAGAGATATAAGAAAACTGATGAAAGACTAGTTTGTCAGTCGAGCACTGAAATCCTTTGTGTTTCTGTAATGTGAGAGTTCTGTGATGAAGATCTTTTTCCTACTAAGGAAACATGACTGTGACCCCGACTGATTATCAGTGCCAGTAGGTCACAGGGCTGGGTGCACTGGTGAAAGACGCGTGTATCAGTGTTGAGACATCGCTCTGCTGGGAAAAAAACGATAGTAAACCATCTGTGGGCTGAGAGAAAGAGAGCAAGAGAAGAAGAGAGATTGCACCTTGGGCAGGGGATCCTGTAAAGTGTCTTTATAAAAATTAAATCAAGTCTAGCATCTACAGCAACATCAGTGATATCCCTCAGCAATGAAACAAAAAGGAAATTGTCCGTGTTTCCTTCTGGAACTCCTAGTGCTTGACCTCTGTGCTCTAAAGCTCAGAGGAGGCCAGACGGCAGACATGCTGTTGCAGAGCCCAGCTCTGGTTTGGCTGCCCGGCCGCCCACCTCCGCCTGCTTCCTTGCTCCTCTCGCCTGCTCTGTGCTCTTGAGTCTGGAGTCTGCAGCCGGCTGAGGCTTCAGCTTTGGCACAGGTCGCATCATTTACTTAGACACACTCCAGAGGTTTTGGGTTTCATGTTGCCCCGGAGGAGCGTAGAAAGCACCTGTTGTGGAGACGAGGACCATTAGGCTTCAGGTGTACGTCTTTGAAACTGGAGCTGGGTGTGGGCCCGTGTTTAACAGCGCCTGTTATCTGTGTTGTCTGCGCCCCAGTTACAACAGAGGACACAGAATACTGAGCAGCAAGGGAAACACTAATCCAAGGCTGACCTCTGACCTCAAGGAGTCGGTCGCCGGTTCACTGGTTCATGGGCCTTTAGACTGATGCTATCTGACAAGATGAACTAGACGGAGCAATGATTGATATGGCTTTCAGGTTCCCCCTTACGGCTTTTGTGTTAATATTGTACGATCCGTTCTTTAGTACACGATAAGTAAACAGAAACCCCAAAAAGTAACTATTGACTTGGATCACAAAATTAGTAATTAATGAGGTTGTACAATTCCATTACCCGCCCAGTCACACTCGGACCGTATATTATGATCTGTTTTAAGTCTTCCAGCTGCAGGCTCTAATGGTATAAATCCTGAGGTAGAAAGCGCTGCCTTTCACACCGTTAATGAGCTTCTTTGCTACTCACGCAGACATGCAAAACCTAGGGAGCATGGAAGGAGAGAAGTACTTAAGGATATAAAGAGGCAACGTGAAAGGAACCTGCGGGTAAAGTGGTTGTTTGCGTTAATTGAAACTACAATACTCTGACATCAATCAGCAAAGGCGGTGGTGATGTGTATGATGCATGTGGGTATTACAGTGTGTATCCTTGTGGCGAGGCTGAAATCAGTTGGAAAAACTTTGTTTGTAGAGCACATTGTAAAACGACCATGGCCACTAATACCACTACAAAGCATTGCAATGATATTGTGGCTTCAAGATGGGTATTGCAAGTGACAGATGTAGTAAAACTATCATTCCTCATGTCCTTCTCTCCTCTGTCTTTGTTTGTAGTCTGCTTGATTGACCTTGATGTAAGTGCACTGTTAGCGGAGTGTATTTTGGGAAATTGTCTCTGTACAGAAAGTCTGTTTCTGACTCTACGTACATTTTACGCACACCCAAACTGTCTCATCACAAACTTTGCCGTAGCATTTAGCGTGACAGTTACAAAATTACGACAGGACAAAGCCATTAGCTTTTGTTTTATCAGATTTATTTTCAAAATAAAGACATCCTTCCTTTCAAATTAAGAGCATTCATACTTTAGAGTTTATTCTTGAATGAACACACGCGAGGCAATTAAAACCAGGGAAAGGGATGAGAATGTTGATTCAAGTGTTCTATTACTCCACATGTTGTTGGCTCTAAACACGCTTTTGCTTTTTTGATCCTTTCTGTTTGCATATGTAAAGTAAAAACATTAGCGACATTAGCTCATGCCATAAACAAATACTTCCAAACATCACACGCATATCAACAGTCTTGCGTTAGCCCGGCAGACATTTTCCAAAACATACTTGTGCTGCATGTTTCTTCTGTCTGCACAAACATGTAGCTTACCCTCCTGCGCAACTCTTTAAGTTATCTCTTTATCCTCATTACTATTGTTTTTCCTTTCCAAATGACCCCTTTGTCAATGTTGATGGATAACCCAGCTGGATTGTGGGTAACTGGCTCAATCTGTGGCATGGATGGTGCCGACATAGACACGGGGTGGAAGTAGCGTTTTGTAACACTCACTTCTTTTGGTTCTTTGTCTTCTCATAAGGTTGCGGATGGAAAAGGGGCAAATACAGAGAGGGCCAAAAGGGGTCATGGGAGAGAGGAGGGGGTCAGAGGGGCCGCATCAGCCGTCATCCCCAGTAATTCTCTCGGTGCTGTAGTTATCATTTACAGCCAATATGAATTAATGTTCCTGAGCCACTGCAGTAAATCTGCTAGAGTAATATATGTTAGCAGTGTGCCCTTGTGAACCGAGTCGTCAGACCTACAACACTGTAGATCATACTTTAATGCACGTTTCGCAAGCCTAGTTGCTTAAAAAGATAAAGTCCCAGAAGAGAAGGGGCCTCTTTAAAGAGAATATGTACTCTGTAGTGTACAGCCTTATCCCCTTACTGTGACCCCCCCCTGTCGTCTCTGGCTCGGTCTGCTGAATTATGCAAGTGCACACTGACCTGCGGCTCCTCCCAACACGCACACACACACACACACCACCATTTCTACTCCCTCTTGTACCCTTCACTGGCCCTCAGTGTTGGCCTTCAGCTCTGAAGATAAGGGCTCTTGACGCTCGGCCTGCCGGGATTTAATTGCCGAAGCCCACTTCACCCTCCCAGAGCCAGGTCTTATCCACCTCTCCACCCCTCTGCCCCCACTGACAGAAACCTGCTTTTGTCTCTGCTGTTCCCCTGCTCATGTTTTCTTTTCCTCTTCATCTTGAAAAGGAAAAGAGAAAAAAAAGTGGGATAAGAAGAGAGCTGACAGAGGAAAACAGTATTTTCTTCCTTTTGCCTCTTTAATATTTCTTTTCAAGGGGCTGACCATGGATTTCGGTTAATGTTTGCAAAATACCTTCTCTGCTCAGTTCTTTGTATTTTAACATCACTCTCTCTTACGCTCGGGTGATTCTGCATCAGTCAACATGTTTCAATACTAATAGCATAAAAAAAACACAGATGTAGGAACAATTATTATATAACAGAACTGGTCACAAAGACGTGTTTTACTCTCCGTCTCATAAGCAGTGCGATCATTCATCCAATGAATAATCTGTTTATATACCCAGAAAAACTTCCTGTTAATCTCTGAATATCAAGCCAATGAGACGGACCAGTTTACGTCTTCAAACTCAGCTGCTGCCTGTCTCAGGAATGTCTCAACAAGCACGCAGGGGAGAGAAAAGGAAATTACAACTCAAGAAAGAAGGAGGAAGGCAAGATGGGAGGGGGTACTGCTCCTTGTGCAGGATGACAAGCCTGTCTTTCTACTATCTCTCTCTCCACGCCGCCCACCTCCACCCACTTCAAAACGTTTAAGTTACAGCCACACAAGTCAGGAGTCACACAGCACCACAGTGCACTGTAGATCCACTCTGTGGTGACGCCACGTTTGCACCTTATCTTATAAACTGATAAGACCCGCACAACTCACTTGCAATCTGAAAAGCAAAAAAACTGGAGAATCTAACCTATCGGGCTCCGGTTTATCTACGATCTGCACTGTCTGAACCCCTCCCCATCCACGGTTTGTCCTCCACTAGGTTATCAGATGTGCGGGCCCAGGTTGGAATGAGGCACACTCAAATAAACAATCTTCCCCGGGGAGCTATGGTAGAAACTCCACGTTGAACTTCTAAGACAAATATTTCATCCTCTCATGTGTGCCTTGATGTTGTTTTATGTTCTAGCACTGGACCCTTATGCGTCTCTGGCCCTGATGTACTCTACCAAATGTAGGTTTCTTTTTATCAGCGGAAGGAATGAGATTGGATTTTCGGAGTCAAGCCACAGATAATTTGTCTTCACGACCATAGAAAGACATGTGCGCTCACACGTACACAGTATCCTGCATTAGAATTGAGATGCAGCTTCCCACACACAGCCATGACATAAAAACTTAAAACCATCTGTAAGAGCTCAAGCTGTTTCCTGAATCTCTAAATCCCCTTCATCACCTGTTTATCTTACGAGATCCCCTTGTTTGCCTTTTTTCTTTCTGTACACCAATGCAGCACAGCAGTCCAGCTTTCAGTCCTTCCTTTTCTCCATTCCATCTGCACCTCAATCATTCACGAGTCCCGTAATGAAGCCTACTTTTTTCTGCGTGACTGTTTTAAAACTTTTAGTGTATACACAGGAGAAGGGAAAATAAGACATCAGGGAATCTTTCCAAGGGGGTTGCAATTTCAAGGAGGACCGGAAAGAAAAGTATGCTGAAAGAGAAGGAAAATAAATGCCATAGCCGTGGCGTGATGAGATGATATCCCCAAAATAAAACCCTTGATCTCCTCTCCAAGTTCTGACATTCGAGGCAGGGATTTTTTTTTGTAAAGAAAATGTTTCATTAAAAAGTGAAAGGAGAGCTGAAGCAGAAACAGAGTTGTCTCTGATGCTACTGTTACTAGCTTGAATGGATTTCTGTGGCTATGATACCTGTGAGTAAATTAAAAACGTATAGCCACATATTATTTATTTATAGAGGATAAAGTAGAGGGAGCTCTGAAGTGTGCTTCTACATACTACTTCAATCCCTGAAAAGCTAACCATATGCACAGTTGATAAGAAAAATTGAATTAATGCAGTAACTTCAGACACTTATGGGGCGACAAGCCACAACCCTGAGCACTGTAAGAACACAATGTTCTCTCTGTGTGTGCTGCATCGGTGTAAAATTATAAGTCACACATACTTGGCGTATCATTCAGGTATTTGCACAGTGCAGACATCAACAACTGCACCATTTAAGGCCCTAAAATTAGCCCACCAGCAATCTGTTTCTGTTGGGTGTCGTAAATGTTCAAAAAGTCAGGTTTGGAGATACATTCAACTTAAACTATGATATGATCAAAAGCAATTCCAGGACAAAGATTCAGACAAAGCACACCAGGATGCCTCTGGTTAAGGATTAAGCTCAAAACCCTGATGAATAAGATAAGAGAAAACCACAAGCTGTCAAAAGAAGAGGAATGGCCAACAGAAAGAGACGTTGTCTCTTCCCCCCCCAAGGCCGTCTCACTTGAGTTGATAGCAGAGGATGATAAACTGCCGTAACTACTTTCTTCTTTATCTTCCCTCATACCTCTCACCTTCCTCATTCCATCATCCCTTCTCTTAAGCCATCTTAAGTACAATGTTGACACTCCACTAAAATAGGATTGACAGCGACAGAAAATGTATTTCTATAAATTTCATTCAATACACGGTATACACTGCAGAAATAATATTGACATATTAGTGTGTTGTCTGCATTGCTCCATGGTCTAGGAAGGAGCACCAGGCTCTCAGAGGAGCTCCTCTCCAAGTTTAGAACGCTGCACAGTAAATCATCCACAGATGCATGGCCACGTGCCGCACGGCAGACACACGGGCCACACAAAACTGACACGGTATGGTTATATGAAACTGGAGAGACCAGAGCAGTGTTTAGGGTGCAACATTTAGAGAGTGTGGGCAGAGCTTTTCGCTGTTTCAATAGCGCTTGAGAGACAGAAAAGCATACAAAGTCACGCTGTGTTTTCAGTTAGGTGCACCGTCCAAACCGAGATAAATTGGCTCATATGTGTTCTTTTCATAATCTATGGAATCTGACATAAACTTAGGAAGAACAGTTAACTGTGCCCCAACCACAACCACAGAGCGTGTGCAGTAAATTTCGGTGGCATATTGCTGACACGCATGCACACATTCTGCATCTGTAGGATCATTACGGGAAGAAAATAATGGGCTTTAAAATCCCATAGTGCTCTCTGTTACACAGATTAGAGCAGGAAGAATGTGGCACCCTTTTAGTCAGAAAAGTGAGGCAGGATACCAATATGTCAAATTCTCCTCTGAAGCATGAGGTCATGACTGCAGCCCTATTGTTTGAGGGGCCTGGTGACAAAATACCCCCTTTGATCATTGGCTATGCATAATTAAACCTTTGATAGTAATCTCCCTCCATGATATACTCTTAAGAACCACACGTTGTAGAACTACACAATAGCTGATCCAGGCTGGTTTGGAAACTAGGGTTTATAGGGAGAAAATATGAATCATAAAGAAATTTGACGTCGCGGTGCATGCATCTCATTTCTTGATGCAACAGTTGGATGCCCACAAAACTATATACAAGAAAATAGTAATATTATGTGTTGTACTGTTTTATCCCATTTACAATCTGTCAAAACTTATCTGATTAATGTGAGTTGCTAACAATATATATTTATCTTCTCTTTTTTTAGGCTGAGCATGGAGGGAGACAGAGTCTGTACCATGAAGGTCTATATGACTCAACTGGTGCCCTTTCTACTCCTCCTCATTATCCCTGATGGCATCTTGTCCAGCGACTGCCCAAAGGACTGCACCTGCTCCACACCAGAATCCATCTTGTGTTTTCAGAGACGTTCCTCTACCATTCCCAGAGGAGTGCCCTCATTCACAAAAAGTCTCTATCTCTTTGCCAATGGCATTGAAGGCTTGACATCTGCGGACTTTGATGGCATGGAGAACCTGGAAATGCTAGACCTCAGTCAAAATAAACTGACTGAAATTCCTGATAGGGTGTTTGAACCTTTGACCTCTTTGAGAAACCTGGATTTGTCATCCAACCAGATCACCCACATTTCAGAGGAATGCTTTCAGGGTATGATACTGCTTGAGCGTCTTTATTTGTATAGTAATCTTATCAAGACCATTCACCCCGCAGCTTTTAACAGCTTGCAGCACCTGCTGGAACTCAAAATACAGGGCAACCAGTTGACATCCCTGCCTGCTCTCTCGATGCCCCATCTGCTGCTGCTGGACCTTCGCTTTAATGTGATACAAACCTTGGGTCCCTCTGACCTCCAGACCCCAAACCTGGAGTCACTGAAACTGGGTGGTGTGGGGCTCACCAGCCTGGATAAGGAGCTCATTGGTAGTCTGAAGAACCTCCATGAACTGGACATTTCAGGAAACCAAATTGAGTCCTACCCCGCTGTGCTAAAGGAGACCAAAGGGCTGATTCACCTCAGTCTGGCAGATAACCCAATGGGTCCTCTTAAAGTTCAGGACCTGCAGAACCTTGGTGAGCTTCAGGAGTTGGATATCAGCAGCCTGAGTGTGCAGGGTCTCCCTGAAGAGTTCTCCCAGCTCTTTCCCCACCTCAGAAAGCTTGCAGTGGCAGAGAACCCCTTCAACTGCCTTTGTGACTTGGCGTGGTTCCCAAAATGGCTTAGAGCCCAGAGCATCACCCTTGAGAGAACAGAGGAAACCCGCTGCCATTTCCCACCTATCAATGCCGGGAAGGTATTGGAGAGACTGGACCACAGGGATTTCGGCTGTCCTACCACAACTACAGTCCCCACTAGTACTGTCAAAACTACTACTATCCAGCCTGCAATTGTCACCACCTTTCCAAGTACTACTGAAGCTGTTCTAATCCCTAGGGCTAGTGATGAACCCACAGACGAGGATAATGACCCTCCCCTGCCCCCTGTTCCTGCATCCCCCAGCAGCAGCAGCAGGGACATAGGAGAGGATCCGCATTTTTGTCCTTCTAACACCTGTCTGAATGGGGGTACTTGTCGTATAGACCAACATGGTCAGGTAGAGTGTACCTGTCCACATGGCACTTCTGGTTTGTATTGTGAAGTCCAAAACTACCACCCACCGTCACCACCTGAAGCTGGAATCCCCATGGCAACTGTGAGTGCAGATGACGCAGACATTAGCTCACATGATGTCACAGCAACTTCAATCCTGGTGGACCTTCACCGCTACATTGAAATGCGTCCTTACATCCGTGGAATTCGCCTAACCTACCGCAATCTCTCTGGACCAGACCGCAGGCCAATTCAACTCAGCCTGCCTGCATCCTTCCCAGAGTACAGACTTAGAGGCCTGAGGCCCAACTCCACTTACACTGTTTGTGCCAGTCCACTAGGTGCACCTAGTGGCATAGACAGTGTGTGCACTGAGGCCCATACAGCCCCTGAAATCCTCAGCAGCCCTGATGCACGGATTACTGACCCAAGACTGACTACTATGGTTGTGCCTGCAGTTGCCATCTTGCTATTGCTGGTACTGATAGCAGTGGCACTAGGAGTAGTATGCTATCTTCGTAGAAAGAGGGCCAAGGGCCACTTGGAGCTAGACTGTGAGCCCTCCCAGCTACAGTTGGATGGAGTTAAGGCTGGTTTGGACAATGGGGCACTGCCTCAAAAACAGCCCCAAATTATGATCCCTGAACCTGCTGTTCAACATGGAAATCTGGAATATGAGGTGTTGTTACTACAGGATCACTGTACATCAAATAACAATATGTCCTCACACAAGCCTTCCTATTTTTGACATGTGGCTTTGACTACTCTAACTTAAAGGAGATTTTCATTCTTCAGCTCTGTTTTCCCCCTGGTGAAACACAGAGAGCAGCAACTGCTATGAATGTGGAGGACACCATAAACTAACCAGCAAAGGAGAAACTGGACATATATTTAACTCAATGCTTTCTGTTTGTCTAAGTAGACATTAAACAAATTCAAAAACAATTTTGGACATCAAAAGCATTGAAATTGCCTCTACTCCATTTACATGCTGCATTCTGCTTCAATGGTTTTTCTTCACTCACAATGCTGGACTGGCCACCTCTCAGCTTTCAAGCTATGGAGCCAGAACTGATGATGTGCTGTCTTTGGATGAAAACTTGGGTTAAGGGACATAGTGAACACATGCCCTCCATGTTATTCATAAGGGAGTGTGCACTGAAAGGTTTTTTGATGCCTTCTCCCAATAACAATCGTCCAGTTAAGCACCATCAGCAATTCTTTCTGCTGCATGTTGTAACTCCTCTGTACTACCCCAAAGACATCATTGCTTTCTGTGAATGACCTTTAAGACCAAGTTAAGATGTGCAGAGTAAATAGCTGGCACTTGTGATACTTTATTCGGCTCTAAAACTTTTGGTTTTTGTTGGGTTTGTTTGTATGTATTTTTTTTATATCTGTGTCTTTGTTGTATTTTTTATTGTGCAACATTGTGTTAACATCCCCTTCGTATCCTCAACCCCCACCTCTTGTGACTAACAGACAAAACAGCAGATTAAAATCTTTGAAGATTAAAACGCGTTTGGTACCAGCAAAGTCAATCAAAGGGCTTTGCCCCAGAATGTCAGACAGTCTAAGTAGATGTGAGTCTGGACAGACTCAAGACTAAATCCCCCTTCCTCATTCTGAAGCCCTCAGCCTGCTTCACCACCACAAAGGGAGAAGGGAAGCAGGATTACAAAAGGTACACACCGGGAAGCAGTTGATTGAACCCATTCTGTTTCACTGTTGCACTGAATCATACCTATAGGTTAAAACTCACATCAATTACAGTTGACACTCGTGCAACAACACCACAGGAAAAGATAACTTAAAAGACTTTATTTATTCTTTATATTCCCTTCAAGGGAAAAATCAGTTTTTTCACCCTCGACCACAATTCACGTACAACATTGTATTCGACCTGACCCACAACAAGCAAAGCAAGTGGTGGCTGTGTATTGTGTTTCTCTTGAGTAAAAATATCATGCACGGGGTAATGCTGTGCACAATTTCTCCTTGGCAAGAAGAGTCCCAGTTTTGCTTCCTTGCACCTAACCAGACTATGAAAAGGCCAGAGGCACAACAGAGTGTTTATATTGCTGTGTAGAAGACAATGAGACTTGCAAAGTGGAAGAAGAGAGTGTGTTGATCTGATAACATCTGTGATAATTGAGATACATGTTGGGGCTTGTGCAAAGATCTGCAGACATCAGGTTACTTTCAGTCGACCCATGTATGAGCCTGCATGCCAAGGAGTACTTTAAGCTTCAAACAACTCTGCCTGTAGACACACACACACTAAAGAAACATCTGTGAATGTCTGTTAAGATACTGTTGTAGTATTTCCACCGCCAGGAGTTTGGTGCAAACAAGGTGCCTTGGGAATCCAAACAAGAAACCATCAACCAATGCAACTGGAATATTTGTCTGTAATATAGAATACATTGAAGATAACCAAAAGTATTTTCGATGCGATTGTTAATTTTTCCCTGTTTATTTTGGGAAGTGTTTGTTGTCTTCAATGTTTTTTTAATTATGTGAACTTATTTGTACAAAAAAAGTGATATTATCATTAAATGAATATCCAAAAACAAAACAGACCATGTTCTTTTCTTTGGTTGTTTCCCCCTTTCTTCTTTGAGAGGAAGGATTAGATTGACAGGCAAGAGGGGTATTATGTTTGCCATTAACTTCCCTTCCCTTTTAAGCCATCACTCAACTGTGTGAGGGGAGAGATCACAGGGAGGGGGAGTCCGGAAAAGTTTAAAAGGAGAGTACCCCGGTATAAATGCAGGTGTAATTATGCTGGTTAGTTAAGACAGTGGCGTGTTTGTAAACTGGACATGTGCTTTTGTTGTTGTGTGAAATAGCTTTCAATACAGTGTCACATCTCTTTATGGACATAAATGTGAGCATATATCAGACACTAAATGTCTCTCACTTGTCTCTACAGTGTAATACCAAGACTAAAGAGTCTACAGCCAGGCTTGCTACAATGAGAGCCTGTGCTTTGAGCTCAATACTGAAATCAGCCTGCTAACATGCTGACTGCTCATGGCAATTCCACAAATAGTTTTTGAGATATTTCAGTCTGGGCCAAGGTGGTAAACCAAACGACCGAGGGACCAACATTGCCGTCCCTGTAGGGTGTAACATTACCAAGAGGTATGCCGATTATAATAAATTGTAAGCTGATGTGAATAATAGTCAAATGTTCAAGCTCTATTAAACTTATTGGCACCCTGTGGGCACCAACAAACATGTTTAAATTACAAGACAGAGAAAGAGAGGATTGTGTTATACAGGAGCTGAAATTCAGGACATATTTTAAGATGTCAATAGTACAAGTCCTGCTGGGGATGCTAGAGGCACAGCTGAGGAGGCAGAGAAAAAGGCAAGGAGTGGATCTGACGTGAGTTGTTGTGCAAACACAGGCTACTGTACAGTGTTGAGTGACTGGTTTGTTTTGCAAAATCATAGACAAAATGACCACCTAATATTTGCTTTCTGTGTTAAAATACTCCTGAAAAAAATATTGAAATGTCAATTAATTGCAAAAAAAAAGAAAAGAAAACGCACCCAGTGTATAAAGACGTGTTCTGTCACTTGGACTCATTCACTAACAACAGGCAGCCTGAGGCAAACTGGAAATAGCGATAAAGATTGAGAACAGCCAGGTCAATGTAGAAAGTGGATTTAATAATTTATGAATGACTCACTGGTCTAAGCCTAATGGGCGAGCATTGTTTACAAACCCACACAATAAACAGGCTGACCACCCATGTGTTTTATAGGTGGGTTGATGGTAGGGAATTAATGCACTATGCACGGCACGCACCCGCCCACATCCACTCCCACAAACAAACACACAAACACACACACACACACACACACACACACACAGTACCATGGCTAACAGCCGGGAGCAGTTGTGCAAGGTCCCATGCTAACAACACAAACACATAAAACAGCACCACTCCTGACATGCAGACCCCATTATATCAATTTGCTCAGAGAGAGAAAACTTCCTCGTGAAATAAACAGGAGAAACAATGTACTCCCGCAGGAGGTCAATAGGCTTTAACTTCTTTCTCCTTCCTGCACTATTTTAATCCCCATGTGTCCCGAATTCTTGAATGTTCATTAACCCGACACACACACACACACGAACACATGCACGTTTTTGTCCTCTCTCTCCAGGCATCTGTAAATGTTCATGTATGTGAATGGGAAAAAAGTAAAGGGAGACCAGAGGGAGTGTGTGTGTGTGTGTGTGTGTACGTACGTCTGCTCCTTTCCTTCCATAAAACAGTCTCTCTTTTCTTCCCCTGTCGTTAAGAAAGACCTGGTCCCTGGAGGCGAGCCAACTTTAACACTCACACTTAGTCTGCTCTGCTCAATGGCCCCTATTGTTGTTTCAAGGGACCTTTTTCCCCAGTTATCAGCCCAACAAAAAAAAATTCCAAACGGATTATTACTAAAATTTACTTCTGAGCAAATATTTTTCCTCACTCCTTCCCTTCTCCCCCGTCTTTTGGTTTTCTCCCTCACTCTTTTTTGTTTCGAAAATGTTTCCAAAGCCGGGGCCTGCGAGGAGGCAGCCAAGGACAATGTGTTGATGTGTCCCCTCTGCACCGCTCCATCTTTTATTCAGATCACTTTTTCTGTCTCTTTTCTGTCTTCTGTCCCTCCATCCTCCAAATAGCCCTCCTGCCCACACAGCACAGCTGACCTCGCAGTAACCTCAAACCAGCTCTCCAGCCTCAGCCAAGAGTATTTACAGTCAGCAGTTGAGGGCATGAAATTATCGCCACAAAAAATCATAAGATGACGCATTCGAGTCCTAATAAACCTGACAAAATATGGCATGCAAATAACTGTGTGCTGTCCTCTATGGTAAAAGGTTTTAGAGCATTAATTTAAGTTGATAATGTTGAAACTTAAGGAGTTCGAGTCCTGTAAATAACCTTAAATGGCACAGAAGTAAACTGTTAAATGCAATGTTAGGGTCTTGGTTAATTTAGAGCTTCTCTGTAGCAATGGAAATAGATGTAGGAAAACACTGTATTGCAGGAAGTAGAGCCGTATCTTGCAATGAGAATGGTCAGGAAAAGACGATGGTGGCTTCAAATGATGGAGGAGCAACACATTCGAAGCAACAGTGTTGAGTCAACACCCGGATAGCGCATTCCTCCGCCAAAGCCAACTCTCTATCTCGCCATTGTTAAACAAAGTTGAAAAAAGATTCTGCAACCGCACATTATGTGGATCCGCTTCACAGTTTAATGGGTCAAGCCCCACCCCTCCACCACGACCTGTTCAGTAGCTTTTGAGTCATCTTGCTGATTGACAAACAGTCAACAAAACACTGCAATATAAATATAAGAAAAATGTGGTGTTCTAAAACTTGCTGGTCCCAACAGCATCCACCGTTTTAAAATGTCTCCCATCAGAAATCATCATATTATTCTTGAGCATTCTCAACAACCACTTGGGATTTAAAATAAGAAAGAATTGTAGCACCAGAGAGTAAAAGAGCAGAAAGGGCTGAGTAGAAAGAAAAACACACCACTTTGATTTTGGAAACCTGGTTTTCTGGCTCCGGTTTTTGGCCTCTGCTCCCTTCCCTACAGCGCTCCCCCCGATACGCCTGCCCCACATCCCACTTTCCCTCCCTCTACATCTGTCTGAAGTTCCCAAAGCAGATTTTTTTTTGGTATGCCACCGGTTCCTCTCATGCCACACAGCTGACAGTCAGTGCCAGCAGGTGGCCCAGATGCTGCTCTGACTAAAACCAATGACAGGTAGAGATGAGAAGTGAGAGAGAAAGAAAAACAGGAAACGAGAGCCCAGGAAAGATTTAGCTTTTGGTTTGTTCTTGGCATCACACATTAGCAGACACATGCAAGTCATTTCATGTACCATTCGGTTCATTATAAATACAAATGGCAGCATGACTTCCACAATGCAAGTATTGAGTTCTATCTGATCGTCGTTTGTGTCAGTGAGACCGACACTGGAGATGACAATGCAAGCTATGGTAGGTTATGTGTAAGGAGTTAATTTGAGTATTGAATTCTCATTTTATCCATTTCTTTGTCGTTATAAATGTCAAGTTGTACTAG
The DNA here is from genome assembly GCA_038501795.1 of Pseudopleuronectes americanus. Taxonomy (NCBI): domain Eukaryota; kingdom Metazoa; phylum Chordata; class Actinopteri; order Pleuronectiformes; family Pleuronectidae; genus Pseudopleuronectes; species Pseudopleuronectes americanus. The sequence continues at coordinate 6,577,260 of CM076732.1, forward strand.
TATACAACAAAAAACCTTTTACAAAGTGTTATAACTTCAGCTAACAATTTAAATGATTCATTATAATTAAGTCCATAAAATGTCAAACTACCCATCATAACTCAGCAGATCTCAAGGTGACGTCTTCAAATGTCGGTTTTGCTTATTTTCCATATTCACTGTTGCATTTTGATGACTCAGAATTATTAAAAAGCTGCAAATGGATTAAATGGCCGACAAATAATTTCTGCTCAAATAATTGCCATCATTTATTAATGGATGAGAGTCCAATTTTCAAAAACCTTGTGAGTAGATAACCTTGTGTAGTATATGGAATATTTGGTCATGGCAAACTTTGTATAAAGACTAAAACAGATGCTGGGTCTTAACCACACACTCTTTCCATTGTGATGATTTCAAATTACATGGCACACTGTTTGCTGGGAGACGTGATCCAAGTCTTCAGGAGACGAGTCAATTGGGTCACACGTCAAATTTAGTTAAAGTGCCCGTAACATGTTTTTCAGAGTTTTCCGTTTTTCATTTCATGTGTCATAGCTTTTTTATTCGTGTCAGGGTTTGCTAAAGTCAAGTTTGTGCACAATTAAGCACAAGGTGTTAAGCCTCGTAGCAAAAATCGGATAATCTAAATGATGAAACCCCAAAATGGATAGAGATGATCTAACCGGCACTGTAAAATAAGAAGGAAAGGATGGAAAGAATTAAAATGAATTAAGAGGTGGAGCAATGATGAAATGCTGGGGAGGTGGAGGAGAGGAGGTGCTGTTACTGGCTGAGCCCTAGCACGGCCACATGCACCGAAAAGCTTATCCGTCTTTGGAAATGTACTAACGAGAGGTACAGAGGGGGTGCAAATGGGGAGGTGTTGAGTGTGAGTGTGTGTGTGTGTATGTGTGTGTGTGTATGCATGTCCAAGAGACAGCAGTGGAATTAAAGAGCACCTAAACAGAACCGCCTGTCACCCCTGGAAAGCAACCCAAGAGTGCTTCTCATTTGAAAGGAATGGAGGGACAGTGGGTGGGGGGGAGTTTTATTTATCTAGAAAAACATAAGCAAACAAGCAATGTGGTATTAACGAAGAGGAGAGGAGGCTGCAGTGGACAGAGCGGAGGGTGCTGTGGGTAGAATGGGTGCAGGTGGGGGTAAAGTACTTGCACATTTCGGTAAAAAACTTCCAGAATCAAGCGTGCAGTCTGTCAAATCCAAAATAAGCTCCATGAGACAAGCAGATGAAGCTATTAGCTCAAGCGTATCTGGCTGTCATTTAAACTAATCACATCCAGTTATTGCAGAATAAGCAAGCGTACGAATAGTTTATAGCTCTCACAAAGGCTTACTGGCAGGAAGACGCAATTTCTTGGCCCGATCTTTTTATGAATAAAAAATAGCTTTAACTATTTGGACGTAAAGTTACAACTCATTGATGAGAACAATTAAAACTTGACATGTTATTTCCCTGAGGTGAACAACTGGAGCGATACATTTCCAAGCAAAATGCAGAGATGTACTGTGGTGGTGAAGAAACTTTTAAAAGTCCTCACGTCTGGATTTCAACAAGCCCTGAGAAAGGTTCTTCCCTCACATGACCTTTGCAAAAAAACAGCTGTGATGAGAAGTGATGAAGGTCTGAGCAGCTGTTCATGGAGCTGGTAGTTACAAACGCCGGAGGCAAGTGTACACTTCAATTAAAAAACTCTTCAGTGAACTTCAGTGAATGTCACCAACAGTTACAGTCGCCACACTTGGGTCTGGTAAGCTTCAGGCTTTATGCAATCCTTTCTTTTTTTTGTCAGGGTTCCAAAACCTCAACGTTTCCATCATCTCCAGGCAAAGGAAACAAGGAAACAAGAAAACAAAGCAGGTGGCACTAACATGGAGCTGACAATTTTTAAAAATCATCCTCTGGTTACAGCCCTGTTTATTTTGTGAAAGCAGTTTTTAATCACAATGGCTGCACTGACTCTAACTTTTACAGACTGGCAAAGAAGTGAAAAACCATCCATGTTTATGACCCTTAACTCTCAGCCTGAGGCCATCAAGAGACCAGGGGGCGGAACTAAACACACACTGCAGTGTTTACACTACATATTTACTGCAGGTAAACACACATAGGGGAGCTCTGAGGCAAATTCTCATTAGGCAGCAATGAAAATCAAGACAAAGTTTAGGAGAAAGTCAAACTAAGAATAATGTTTTCAGTGGATTTTACGTTTGGACCATAGACTGTATATAAAGATGGAAGGCATGACAGCTAAACATACTGATCGCCACCTGGTGGCTGGCTGCAGTATAGGTCACACCCATTTTTCTCCTCCATGTTAGTTCAGAGATTTCTCCTGTAATTTCAGCTAGTTCCTATCAGACGTATTTGTTCAGGTGGTCACTTTTCCTGTAAATTTGGTTATAAATAGGTATTTGATGCTATAAAAACAGGGTGAGATGTCATGATTGACTGCTGATAATGACCTGTGATTGGTCAATAGTGTGTTTCAGTTGGATCTTATGGATTCAAATGCGCAAGATGGTAACCTTAGTTTCCAAGATATGTTAGCGTCATTTCTGCATTGTGAGAGGAGGTGGATACTCATCAACCATCTTTATGAACAGTCTATGTGTTTGCACATAGACTTTGAAAGAGAATAGAAACAAAGGATGAACCATTCTTAACCTCCCGCAACTTGACACAGCTACATATTAAAATGATCATGATGAAGTCATGGCTTTTGCTCATCTGTCACTGCAAGGGGCCGCACATGTATCAGATGAAGACGAGGGGAGGCAGCAGCAGGGGAGGAAGATCTGGAGTCTGATCAGGCACCGATTAAAACAGCATCACTCATCGCATTATTTCATCTTACCACATCAGCAAGGACACATTAGGTCAACACATTCAAACGCTGGCACTTCAAATAAGGTTAAAATAAAGGATCTATGTTTGTGTGCGACAGGCTATAAACAGTAATGTAGTATTGAGTTCAGCTCAAGTAAGCAGCTGCTCAGTTTGGGCATGCTGCTAAGCATTATTAAGCATTATTTCCTGTATATGAATTTAACTGCAGCAGTTCCCTGCTGATGTACAATTGCAGCCACAGCTAAATCGTAGACACAAACAAATGCCAAAACACCTTAAAAGCCACAGTGGAAAATACAGCTTTTGGATCATGATCTGCACAAATTTAAATAGGAGACACGCAAGGCATCTGCACTACCTACTGGAACTAATTTTACATGAACCGAAAAATACTTATAATTTCTTTCTTCCATTTCTCATATTTCTCAGACATACAGCAGCACTTCCAAAACACAACAGCCGAAACATGTTTAACTAACTTTATAACACAACTTCATGGTAGCACACAAACAAGCAGCAGGCCAGCCGGAGACTCGGGGTCAGGCCCCTGATACATCCCCCTTAAGACAGCGGCAGACATTCATCAAACGCTGCTGTGTACACATCCTGCGCTAACTTTCAAACTCTACTTGCATCATGTCCGTGCTGTGTATACACATCTGCAGATTCCACATTGTTTGTGGCTGGAGCTCCTGTGAAAGCTCAAACTGAGCTGAGCAATGCTGAAACGTGGGTGGGCATATTATGGGTACTGGTAAGTAAAGAGAAATAAAATATCCCAGTCGAATTAAAAGATCAACTGAGACAAAAAGGAGAACCTAACACTGTCGAAATAAAATAATGCAGCTGTGAGGAAACTACAGGTCGACACCTATATGTGTATATTGTTCACGTTGGATTTAAATCGTACACTAGAGGCGAATCCTGTGTGTGTGCTTACATGTGTGGTGAGTGGAGGGTGGTGACAGGCACGGTTAGTGTCTGTAATCCTTTTCATCACAGTAGGTGCTCATGTTGCCTGTGGAGAGGAACCCCTCCCTACATGTATAAGTGGATTAGGAGTTTCTTGCGCTTCCCTGAAGAGTTTTCATACATTATAAATATATTCTGGCATATCTGTAAGGATGATGGTTATGAGGATAACCAGTTAAAATGTATTATAGCAATCTGTGCACGTGCATGTGTTCTGGTAGAAAGCTTGACTTCAGTCATACACATCAGTCACACTAATTGTGTCCCAAACATCCTGCTGCCACTGGGCTGAGGCCACCTGACCTCTGACCCCTGCATGTGAACTCTAACCTTACAAGACTGGACCATCAACTTCCGGCCAACAAACACCTGTTTGTTCCTCACGGTTAATAACACACGGAGGAAAGGGGGTGTTTTGGATTGAGTCATTATACTCGAGCAGCACAAAGTGCTGATCTCCTAATCCTGTCCGCAGGGAAGGTCTGGATAGTCGCAAGTGTCTGGGTGCTGATTAGTGGTGAGCTGGGAAATGGGTAGCAGACCAGGATAAGGCTGATTTTCACTGGCTGTTGTCTGGTAATTAGGAAGCTGGTTTGCCTGTTCAGGACGTTTTGGGCTGATTAGAGACAAACACACACAATCCTGGATATATTCTTCTGCGTGATCCTCTTTCAGAACAAGAGTAAGGTTGTACAAATTATGTTCAAAGTGAACAGAGCTTCTTCTAAAAATCATTATGACAGCAAAAACTAACTGTCATCTTAGATGAATTTCAACTTTTCAAAATGAAAACACAGACAACTGTTCAAGTATCATATGCATTGTGATACTTTACATGAACCCATTAACAATGGTTCCAAACTCAGTCCAAACCTCCTCAGGCAGCAAATAATTCAAAGTCCCAAAACCTAGGGGAATAACTGGAAGAAACCGCAGAAGAAGAAGAGATCACCCCCTGTTTTGGAGGGCTTAGGGCAGATTTATACTTTTGCACTGAACTGACGCCATACAAACGGCATAGCTGTATGTCCTGGTGAAGCAGACTGCTACATCTGAGATTAGTCCATTGTCTCGTCCATGACTCTGAGTGGCAAGACAAGCACACAAAATTCACCCGCCTGAATTACTCAAATGGTCGTACACAAAGTTTGAAGGCAGCACCAGAAGCTGCAAATGGGGGTAAAGTGTAGTGGACTTTTGTCATGGTTTGTCAAAGTTCCAAAGTTACCAGTCCTTAGTTGTGTTTGATTGAGTTAATTTGAGTCTGCAACTGAAAAGCATTTGAATAACAAGCATGTTCAAGGCACTATCAAGTGTTTTCAGAAGTATACCTATTTCAAGCTGAATTTACATCATTGAAGCAACAATTACCAATTTTTTTACATGAAAATCAATTGGTCTAAATGGCCACAAGAAACTATTAGTTATCTGATGCAAGTATCAATTCCATGCAAGGTAATTTTCATGCTGGAAAAACAAGTCAGCCTAAAAATTTACAGTATGTTTTGGTAAATGATAGGAAGTAATTTTAAGTATACACAATTTGTATTTCATGAGCAAAACACACAAAACCACCAGTATGGCCCTTTAAGTATCGCCTAAGCTCTTCACCGTATGTGGACGCAGAGCCACAGTTGACCTGTGAACCGATCCAGTGCCAGTGACGGAAGCCAAAAACTGTCCCAGGGCTGGTCAAGGTCGGAGAGGGCATTTCTTGGAGAGAGGGTGGTGTGTCGGGATGGGTGGTGCTATGGTCACTACATCACAGTGAGAAACTAGCCACCACACAAGAAACACACAAGCAGGGACATCCGCTGGGCCGGCTGACGCCGCGTGCCTGTGTGGGTGCCTGCCAGCCCGGCCTGTGGCCTGGGGGGGTGTGGGCATGGCGGCCGTGCATCCCAGTAGGCACCCCAATGTCGATGGGTTCACCCCAGTGGAAAGTCTGAATCAGCCTGCATGAAGCCCACTGTGGCTAACAGAAGGTAGCGATTCAACAGACCCCCCCCTCCCCGCTAATGTAGCCAACACTTCCCAAGTGACCACAGGCCAAATGAATCCTCCAGGCACAGCAGAAAATAGCATAACTGTGGGGAGGGAGAAAGAGTAAGGAGAGGAGCGGGGGGTTTGTTTTTTATCATAAAGACACAAAAGTAGAGGGTTGAGAAGGACAAGGTGATGAATGGATGAATAAAGGACAGTTATTACGGTGTGACCAGGGAGGGAAAACAACTTCATAAAACAATGGAATGAATATCGTGAGCAAGATGAGTAGGAAGTCCTGATGAGTGACACAAGAAGACATGGAAGGGGGGGGGGTCAAAAAGATGGATGGAGAACTCCTGCCAAAGAGTGAACGACAGCAGACTGAAATGAAGATAGGAGGAGGGGGTCTCCACAGTTCAACCACCACATATTTTCCCTCGTAAGGGATATAATTTACACAAACCCACTAGAGGTCACGAGCGGAACGTGCGGTGCCAACTCCGCCTCAGCAGCCAACACATTTTTCCCCCATTTCTCTTTCTGTCTCTCTCTCTTTCCCTCTGTCCCTTTCTTTTTCAGTCCGCCTCTCTTTCTGCCTCTCCGAGCATCCCTTCCTTTCCATATTTTTATGGGACTTGCTCCAAATCACTGTGGATTTTTAGTTGAGGGATGCTCGTGTGCGTTCGCGTGTGTTATTCCAAGGCCATATGTCTTTTAACAATCTTGGTTTTTGCAGCATGTGGTTGGCAAGAAGTGGCGTTCCACCCCTGTCCCAGTGTCTTGCATCCACTTCTTCAGCAAGGTCAAAACAGAGCGAGGTGACAGAGGATGAGAAGGGTAGAAAAATGGCTTTGAATAGGAGAAGGAAGGTTTTGAGATACTTGGTTAAAGGGAAAGGAAAAAGCGGAGAAAGGACAGTTTACTCCGGGGGATCTCATACCACTGTGGCCTCCCCCTCAGCCAAACAACCCCCTATTTACTGTCTCTACATGAATGGGTTGTGGAAAATGTCTGTGTCTGTATGTTTAAAGTGAAAAGCAAAAAGTTTCAGTTTCAGAGAAAAGACAAATACTGCTCCAGAAAACCCTGAAGGGACATGATGTCCTCCTCTAACTAGCACTGAACAGAGCAGCAGAGGATCACTTCTCAAGGGCAGAAGGTTGGATGAGGTCACACGTTCACTACTCCGTGATGCTGGGCATGAAAAAAACAGATGGTGCGAATGAGTGAATTTGTGCCTGTTAGTTTGCACAGTCGTTAGCTTAGAGCTGACCGTGGAGAGGTGAGCAGCCTGCCAGCTCACAGCTGTGAGTCCCCACATCCTCACAGCAGCAGTGGACCGTGGATGGACCATGATGGTCAGGATGTGTGGAAGAACAATACACAACACCTCATCGGGGCACGCGTGTGTAAATTTCTGTCGCCATTCATCCATCATGCCCGTGTCTTTTCTTCAGTCCAGTGCGGATGAAAAGTTTGTTTCCCTCGCACACCACCCAAGCAGGTCGGAGAGAAAGGCCCAGCAGCTCAGCAGCTTTGTCCCTTTGGCCTCCACAAGGAACAAGTGGTCCCTTAAATATTTCCCCACAACTGGGCCTCCCTCTTTCTCCGAGCTGGTTCTTTGGACAAACATGTTTGTCTGAGGTGCTTTGTGGAGCAGTTACTCTTTCACCTTCTCACCAAGACCCAATCTACACAGACGGTATATAAAGAAACCCACTGGAAGGGAAAAACAGCAGGATACAGTAAATATGTAGATACAACACAGGGAAGGCAAAGAAGCAGCACAATGTCCATTTTAAAGGGGGACAAAGTACAGTTCCTGGAGTTGAAGGATTATAGAAATTCAAAGGGAGCTGATCATTTACTATTATTTATTTAGTTAGTCATTATGCTGGTCCCACCAATCCATGAGAGCGGCACTGTGGCCCATCACCAAGGTAAGATGAATTTAAAGTAAACTGAACCAAGAAAAAAGGGGTTGGTATTTGTCTTTGTATTTTATGAAGTATCACCTATGCTCTGTTTGAATGCATGGCTACACAAAGACATGGATGATTACGTCCATGTCACTCTGACTGTCAAACCCCACAGAGTGATGATGAATGCTGTTTGGTGATGGTCTGTGTGTGCTGAAAAAGGTAAAGAAATGGCGGATCCGTCCAGGCATGCAAATGGGAGGGCGACAGCAAGTATGAAGAGGTGTGTGTGTGTGTGTGCGTGTTTGTGTGTGACTGTTAGTAGGAATGCGGCCCCTCCAGCTCACGGTTGGACTGCTGTGTGTGAGACACCTGTGCCCTACATGCCCTCATCACACACACGCACACACAGACTGTCCCTACATTTCCGTGAATTGCATTGCAAAATCTCTCATGCCTAATGGTCACCAAAACACAATTCACTGGATAATGGCCCGGGACAGAACCCACTTGTTGGTAACTAGGGAGCTACGGGTGAGAAACTTCACACACTTTATGGGAGACAGCACTCAACAGCAAAACACTTCTTCACAACCATCCATCTAGGTCTGCTCGCATCCGTCTTCAGCCTAAAACCACAAATCAACATGTGTCACAGTACTCTGCAACAAAGAAGATTAAGTTGTTAAATTAGTTTTGAGGACATGTTAAAGTTAAACTTGAATCCTGGTTTCCTCATCATCTTTTTCTGCCATAGCAAAACAACTTTTTGACAAAAGATGTCTCAGGCACAATAGAGGGCTTACACTCGCAGCCTTTGCAAGACTTCTACCTCCCACTTGTCCCCAACTCACTCCCCTGATCCCCCCCCCCGAACAAAGCATCCATACAATAGCTGGCTGACTAATTGACCTCGCAGAAATAATGTTAGCTGGCCTCACACAGCGGACGTTCAGTGGATGTTAGAGACGAAAGGTCCACAGAGGATTCTTGACGAGCACACAGACTAAAGACCAACTGGAGTTCCCCCTGAGGGTCCTCAGCCTTTTCTTCTCTTCGCCCACTCTAAGATGCTTTGCACAATGGGGAAATTATTTCCTGGCCACCACCACCACTACCTCCCCAACTTTCCAACCAATTACATTTTGATGAGATTTTTTTAATCTGCTTACACCAAGTGCTCTTTCACAGAGCCACACACTCACACAGCTTTGGGCAGAAAAGCAGAGGGGCCATGCAGGTGCAGCGCAGCTTTTCTTGTCATAACATTTCCATAGAGATCTGGCGGTGATGCTGTTCTTTTCCTCTCTGTTGTCCATGTACTACACATATACACACATGGAGCCAAACACATAACAGTACACATGTGTTTGTTTTCCCATCTCACAGTCTGCTGCATCAACACAATGAAAACATTACACACTGGGACACACGCACACGCACACGATGAGCAGCAGCATGCCTCAGCACTTTTCCGATTAAACTAACCATAGCATATTACTCCTTCCCCACTGGCGCTGACATGTTTCCATAGTGTGGGCCGACAAATAGGGCCCACATGGGAAGTGACATCAACAAGGAGAATGTTTCCCGGCTAACACCAACCAATCAGGAAGCTTCTTTAATAAAGAATTTCCTTCTATCTTTCCTCGAGTTTTCTTTTTAGACAGCCGGCCTTCCAAGGACGGTCACAGGATCACTGGTTTCCATCATGGAAATCATAAAAGAGAATACAATGAGCAGACAACACACCTTGTCTGCTCTCTCTGTTAAGTGATAGGAAAAGACCACTCACTCAAACTTGATTTTAACAATGAGGGAAGTCAGGCCGGTTTTACTATAGTTCCAGATGTGCCTGACTGCTGTGCCGATAATACACAGACCAGCTACGCATGGGGAAAAGTCATTGTCTGCGCTATTATGATATTAACTTTGCCATCACTATTGGCAACTGGGATTGGCTACAAATATTTGGATTGTATGGCTGGATCTGAAATGTAACAATGGCAACGGTGATCAAACTCTGAGATAACTGAGTGCACGGGTGTGTATCACGTCATCATTAATTCATTCTCTGTTAACTTAAGGCTGAAGGTGAATCTATTACAGGTGTGACATCTCTTTAGCTGTTGAAAGATGGAAGCCATCATTAAGCTGAAACCCCAGAATTACATTTGTCTAAATCAGAAAGTTGGTATGAAACAAGACCAAAGTACTGAACTCTGCAATAACTGGAAATATCTTTAGGAGAGGACAACACCAATATGATGAAAACAAAACAAACCTGTGGTAAGAGTCTATATTAATAGTAGGAGTTTATGGTTTGCAAAGTAAGAAACAAAGATAAAAGTTATGAAAGTGACAGAGAAGATTAAGATCAACCTTTGACAGAAAGTTAAAAGCAAGGGAGAGATCATGATCTAAGTCCTTCCCGTGTGTATTACCCATATACAGTATGTTTATATATGAAAGTCTACTCATATGAATTATGTTGACATGAACGACTGCTGCTTCTCAGTGTGCATCAATATTGCACTTTATATATTGCTCCCTTTGTACCCTCAATATTCTTTGCAATGCAATGAGGTGTGCAGTGAGTGGGTGCCAATCTGCAGCAGTCCCAGAGGCAGCAGTAGAGGCCAGGCAGCGGGGCGGGGTGGGCGGGGTGCAAGGCAGAGGAAACCATCTACTAATGGGAAACACACTTCTCTCCATCGCTCAAATCATTCTTTGTACCACAGCAGAGAAGGGTGGCAGGCAGCCAGGAGGTGACTGGCGTCCAGAAGGAAGGCATGATTTAAAAACGGGAGCTCTGCTGCGCTTCGGTTCCCGTGTCTCGTGAAAGGGACGACAAAGCGTTTAATTTAAAAGAAACGCGTGTTGAAAGAGAGTTGTTAGGGAAAGAGAGGGGGGTACAAAATAAGACATGAACAGAAAGAGAGTGAGGCATGGAGGGCAAAATGAATAAAAAGATGAGTAAAGAAAACAAAATGACATGGATATACATAGAAGCTTGGAAAAGAGTATACAATAAATGAAGGATTATTGTAAAACAAATACATTTACTCAGAAACTACTACTCAAGGCTCCTCCACAAATCACAAATACTATTCCCTTGCAGTGATACTTATAGGCAGCATGTTTCTGTGCTGATTCCACTTTAACTCCAATGCACACCCATCCTTCCTCAGACACTCAGCTACTGGATATCTACCCCAGAGAACTGGGAGAAAAGTGCTGAGATGGACTTGGGATGGCAACAAGTTTGAAGGCTTTGGGTAGGGCAAAGATCCCAACTGTTTTTGTCAGTGCATTTTTATTAAAAAGGGGAAAAAATGAATTTTTTCCAGATGTTCTCGAAACTCTGCAGCTGCAAGTGCATGTCGACTGCTGTATTTAAGGATGGAAAGTGAAGTCTGACACCGTCTCACACTCCAAGACCGAGGCAGAGTAGAGTGATGATCCAGAAAAGGCCTTCAATTCAAGTCATTTGTGCTGTAACCTAAACATCATTAGGACATTCTAAGCCACCACATAATGCAGATCCCTTGATAACTTCTCTCCAACCTTAAAGGAAAATAAAGAAAAGTAAAGGTTAATGGAAGAAGAGAAGGGGGGGAGTGAGGAAGGAAAGAGGCAGCTGAAGGAAGGAGGGAGAGACTTTTTCTATTTTTCCTTCTGTGGCAAGTTCACACAAAAGGGACCTTCTGATCCCTGGAGTGCTGAGCACATACCTGCGGGATGAAATCAAAACCCTCTGTGAATTATATTAAATAACTGCTGCCAAACGCTCTGCATACTTGCATGTCTATTTCACCAGTTCTGAAAGGCTCCATTAAGCTCTGCTCTTAACTCTCTCTCCCCGAAAAAAAACCCACTTAATTAGAATCCCAGACGGCAGCACCTTCAAAAGCTCAGCTCCCTTTTACCATTTCATCTGTGCAAGTGGAACAGTGAAAGACAAAAGGTTTAATACACGGCCAGCTGAGGCAGACTCACTGAAGGACAATGTCTGTATTCTTGACATGTTAATAGAGACCAGGAATAAAAGGACATTTGATCTTTAAGTTGATCAGAGGACTTGAAAGAGGAGCAAATGATTTCTCCAATGAGGTGTAATGGAGTAAAAGAAGGTCGGGGCTGTCCGATGATTTACCGTGAAAAGTTCATAAAGGTATTAAGACTATATCTTAAAAAAAACATAGGACGGAATTTCACAGCTCCCTCCTTCTCCGTTTTCATCCTCCTTTCCCGGTCGAACTCCCCCTCCACTGAATCACAAACTGAAACCCCAAATGACTAACAGATTCCAGACGCCGTGTTTCAACTGTCAGAGCGCAGAGTTCAGGTTCTTTGACAGAGCGTGTGCGGTCACATCTTAACCCCGTCCCATCCCCCCGAGGCCGTCCCAGAGACTTGACCCTGAAGATTACCTTAAGATTGTAGTTTTGCCGTTTTCTCTCCACCTTGAACAAAAGTTTCTGAGCTGAAGCCGAACAACAAAGCTCCCTTTTCCTCTCAGAAAGTGAACTTTGTAGAAAGGAGCGAGGTCAAACTATCGTTCAGACATTCTGTGGCATTTTTCTTTTGGTCGGGTTTGGTTAGCAGGGCTGCAGCTGCACCTAATCCCCACAGGAAAGCCTTCAGCTGGGACTGATTTTAGAGTGCCTGGGCTGGGGTGGGAAAAAGACTGTTTTGTAAAAAGCTGGTTCCCTTTTGAGGCACAGGCCTCCTCTCAATCCAACTGATTAAAGGGAGTTTGGCTCAATTACGCCCAATGACTGGGCCCTGCTCTTGAGCACGACCCTGGCTGGAAAACACACAGAAATAGATTGTGGAGACTCAACAGAGGTCGTGAATCTGTGCTTCACACCTGAGGGCCTCTCATCTATCCACTGCTAAACCTTCCTTGTTCAGGTAACAGCACAATCTGTCAGCGTTGCTTGCCTCAGAGGGACAGTTTTTTGTGTAAACCGTTACTGGGTTGGGAAAACAGTGGGGTCGGATCTCCAGGGACAAGCTTATGTCTTCTCCAATTGGTGGGCTGGATACCGGGAGGGGGCAGGCACCAGGTCAGAGTGATCTGTTCCAATCAGCCTCATGACAGAAGAAAGACGGGGCTGACGAGGTACGCTAACGTGAGGGGATGCGTGTGTGTGTGTGCGTGGATGAGTTCATTTGTTCAAGTGCTCGAGTAGAGGAGCAGAACATTGGTAGAAACTGTGCAGTATTACAGAGGTTAAGGTTAAACTAAAGACTCTCATTTTGCCAATGCCGAATCCAAAGCAAATGACCCTCAGAGAAGTCACTTTATAACACTATGACAAGCTTTATAACACTATGACAAGCTACTACACAGGCACGCATCATTATGACCATGCCGTATTAACTCTGCGAGCGAGGTGAATCTGTGTGTGATGCTGCTAATGCGTGGGAGTGTGGATAATTATTCTGACGTCTCAAACATTTACACTGCAAGCTGGTTGCAATCGTGCCCAGTAGTAAAGTTTCAATGATTGCAGCTGGCTCAGAGGCCCCAGTTAAACTCATTATTATAAATTAGCTTTATAGAGGGACGAGTGTGAGGTGAGAGAGCAGCACACAGAGATCTGTGCTGTTCTCCCGTCTCTGCCGCTTGTATGGAAAACAGGCCAGCAGTAATAGCTACCTTTGCACAGTTAAAAACACCCCTCTCCATGCCTCAATTTTTCAGTCTCCATTTCAAACCCGACCGAAAAATAAACATTTCCCCTCCATTATTCGCCATCCAAATTATATTCCACCCACAACCCCATTTTACTGGCTCAAGCGCCGGGGCCTCTTTATGTTGTGACACTCCAAAGAAAACAGTCCTACTGAATGTTGTGGACGAGCACAGCTAACCTGATACAAGCCAGTCCGCTGCTCCAATTACACACCATGTTTACCACGGCCTTTATAATTAAAAACAGAGGGATCGAAAAAAAGAACAGATTCATCTTTATATGCAGAAAATGACAGGGACGAAAGGCCCTTCTATGGATGTTTGACTTTGAGCTTCCTCTGTCCCTCATGGTTTAATCTATCAAGTGCAAAGAGAAATGGAGGTCCCTTTTTGATTACTGCATTTTGTCTTCTCCATATCTGCGGGGTCATTCGCTGCCGAGCTGAAACTAAGTTATCCACAGAAAACCCTCCGTGAAAACACACATAACTCGAGGGCGGCACACTGCTGAAGGGAACAAGCTGAAGGATAGAAAGTATCGGGAAGGCCCAGCGTGAGTGGAAGGCCCAGACTAGACGTCCAGATGCATAATAAAACACTGATAAAAGTAAGATAGAGTAACTATAAGTAAACCTTGCCCTTTACCCAGAAATGGGTCAGTCATTTCTGTTATCTGCGATTGCTGATTGCAGTCTACGTCTAGGAGTGATTTAGCTTCATAAGTCTATCTTTGGCCAGTGCTTAGATGAATAGGACATAGTGAATACATTTTCCCCTTAATTTAACTCTCAGAGCCCTGTTTCATTTGGACAGTGTTTTGGATGCTTCCCACTCCAGAGATTACCAGACAAGAACGCTGCCTCAGCCTGTAGCAGCAGCTGTAACAGCCTGTAAAGTCTAGGAAGGACCAACTTTTAAAAAGAGCAAAACTGAACAACCAAGTGCGTGAGATTGTGTATATTAAGCTTAAATATAAAGAGTCCCCTGTTTATATGGCGAAGATTAAACAGAGCATGATGAGATGGTTTGATATAGCAGCATTGATGCTATATTTCAAAGAGATAATCAAATGTGGAAATAATTTAGGGAAGAAGACGAGTTAGAGGGATGAAGACAGCAATGAAGATGTAAGAAATGAGACGGTATGGGAAAAATAAACCCTGGCAGTAAAGGGCAAGGTCTCATCTGTCTCGTGACTGTTACCTGTTTTATATCAATGCTGGTCCGCAAGCATCTGGACAGGAAGCGGCCTTGGGAGTCAAAGCTCTGACACGCCAGCCCGGCATATGATAGCATGATTGAAGTGATTTAATGTGGGACATATTGCAGACGGGTTAGCAGCACACACCCAGGCAATTATTGTAAAGCATCAAAATACAGGAAATCAAATTTCAAAGCTAATGAAAATGCATTTAATAATTCCAAGATGATGAGCTTTTCTGTGGATTTGAGAATTGGGCAGACAGACTCATAGAAAACCAGACATTGGCTGAGTAAGAAGGCGTCAGGAATGCTTTAACAGCTTGTCCCCAGATGAGCGGGACAATTTAGAAGAGATCCTCAAAACTCATTATGAATTCAAATCGAGTTGGGCCGTCGTCACACCTGCAAAACACTGGCTTCAGGCTCTTAAGTAAACTTCAACATTCTCCAAGCGAAGGCACTGCAGGGAGAGAAACCCTCCTGATGAAATTAACATATTAACACTGTGGGTTTTAGAGCACACATACAGCTTGTGTCTTGTGGGGACTTTTCCAGACATGTATTATGAATATCCCCAAAAAACATATTTGTCTTCGGGATAAGGAATTCAAAACAAACAAAGTGGCATCAGTGGCATCAGATTTCCTCCATTTCCAAGAGAAGCAGGCTGGCACCAAACAATGCGGTGGATTCCAAAGAGGCACTCAGACAGGCAACTATCTGTCTCACTCAAATGAAAGAGGAAGTGGAGGAAATGGAGATGAGTCGCGAGCATGCGGGCAGAGGGAGGAGGGAGAGCGGAGGTTGTTATTTGGGACCCTGCTGTGTCAACTCTTAAATGTCTCTCTCTCTCACAGACACACACACACAGACAAACACATTCCAAAACGATGAGTGCTTTCCTAAACTCATTATTTACAAAAAAAACTACCTTGTATACACCTTCTAACTTGTTACTGCTGCAACCAAACACAGGCCTGTACAGTACAGGCTCTAAAATACCTGTGGCGTGGTACACATGAAGTCTGTGTTGCACGTCACCACAGAAAACAGCAGAATGAACGTGTTACTCTCGCTCTTTTAGCTCAGTGATATTCTTAATAATAAACTTCCTTAATCCAACACATCATGCAGCAAAGTCTGGTCAGTTCTGATTTTCAGTGACTTGGCCCATTAACCTGTTTATACTAAAATGGATGAACTGGATCTGACAAAGGAGCCCTCACTCCAATCCCCTCTGCTCTCTCTCTCTCTCTCTTCCTCCATCCTTCCCTTCCTCTCCTCTCTGGAGCACGGCCACGCTCCTGCTCTCCTCCGGTCCTTGGCAGACGTGTTTGGAAAAATAGGTGAATGGAGAAGGTCATGGGGAGAAATGACAGCGTGAGCCGAGGGGAGCAGTGTCAGTGTGTCTTCTGCTGTAGCCCGACCCTTCACGGCGGTTATGGACATAGAGACACAGAGGACACAGAGGAAAGGAGTCTCTGTGTGTGGCTCTGACCCAGGAAATGGCAGAAATGTGGACGGACAGCATCACAGCCCTGGGAGGTCTGCCTGCCCGTTCAGACACACAGCCGCGAGGAAGCTTCACAATGTGCGGAGGCCCTCCATACATCATTCCACATGGGCAAATGCCGCACACTATCCACATACCACACACATATACTGTATGCTAAGCATGTCAAGTCACACAAAGGTGCCCTTTGTACTTAAACACACGACTTACTGACAAACATTAAAGTGGAAACTATCAGAGTCACGACTGGGTCAGTCAGTTTAGGTGTTGCACACTGACGCTGTACTCACCCGCTGGAAGTGCCGAGTGACGCATAGCCGACAGAAGAGCTCAGCTTCCTGCTGTCCCAAAGCCTCACCTCTCGGCTTCGGCTCTTCACCCACAATGACACGAGAGATAACAGAGGCAGACAGAAATCATCAACAGATTAGAAACAGAGTACATATACAGAGGATTTGATGGTAATATACGCTAACTTACATTGTCATATCAAAAGAAAATGCAAAACAACGGATTGTCTGTTATTTTAAAGTGTGTACAGTTATTTGATTATTAAAAGCTCGGGATAGTGATTTAATTACACATTTATAAACTTGTTTCCCACAAGGTGTGAAAAACACACTTAACTAGAAGGGTAGTCGCAGAACGCTTACCTCTGCCAAAACTTAAATTCTATATCAACATTTTTATGGAAGTGGGGAAGAGAAATGCTGGATCTGCCCATTTATGCAAATATTTTCCTAAATTTACTGGTTTCTTCCTCTGGTGATGCCCTAATGCTCGACACAAATTTCGTGGAAATCGGTTCAGTAGTTTTTGAATAATTCTGCAAACAAACAAATAGCAATGGAAACATGACCTCACCATATCAAAGCCGGTGGTCAGTAAAAAGTCGTCTTTGGCCCACAGGATGCGTGAATCCTTGTTGCTCTGGAGACTCTTGG